>OX451738.1:1555014071-1555624334 GCA_948472305.1 Vicia faba | reverse complement strand
TTCTCTCTCTCTCTCTCTCTCTCTCTCTCTCTCTCTCTCTCTCTCTCTCTCTCTCTCTCTCTTACTTATTTTCTTTAGCACCTTAAAGGAAACATATCCATTTCCGAAAATCTATATTTGACTTGAAATGCATTCCAAAAGGATTCTGGAGCGTGTCTAAGCACATTTCTATGAAAAAAAGAAGTATTTTTCATTATTTTATATTTATATTTGACTTTTGATGTCTTCATGAAAATTAAAGATATGAATCTTAGATTTTATTTGCAACTAATGTCATTTTAATTGGATTTTTTATAACATGGTTAAAATACCACACATGTGTCATGTAGCTTCTTCACCAAAATTCAACATTGTTTAAATCAAAGTTACACAATGAAAATATGTGAAATGTTTGGTTTATAAATAAAATTGAAAATATAAACATATCATTGAATTCAAGAACTATTTATTTAAAATATTTCTAAAACAAACAATATATTGAAAGAAACAAATTAATTAACTTACTAAAAACACTCTTAGAACTATAAATGAATAAGAGTCATTAAACCCCAAACTTAATATGTTGTTTTTCCTCAAACAATAACTATTTCAAAATGGTTGAAACTCAAATTTCAAACATTATATCAAAATCTCCTATTAGTTTAATTCTAAATAAGAAGATATTAAACTTATCATGATAAGAAAATCATACTTAAAATCACTTATCAATTAACTCAACAATTAATTTTTGAGGAATTTTGGGTTGTAAGGGTATAATTTTCTTGGATAATAGGTTTCACTACATGAAGTTAGACACATAACCTAACGTCATCCTACTTTTTTATATTTGATGGAAATTCTCAATACATTAATACACAAACTTTAAAAAAAAATGTTATTGATTATAATACACAATCTAATGTAATAATTTTTTTTTTATTTTCTTCCTTTTTTTGGTTCTATTTTTTCTTTTGAAATAACAACTCTCAATAATTTTTCAAATAATTTCATTTTTTTCACTCTTAAGAATCACCACTCGAAATTAAAAAAGTTACCATCTCATGAACAATTTAAAGGTTAAAATTTTAACATTTTACGGAAATATTTTTCTAATGAATTCAAGTAAGGTGGGTTAACTAAGATCATGGTACTGACATGTAATACAATTAATAATAAAAACAAGAGGATAAATACTCAAAATGAATTAATAAAAGATAAAATAACTCACGGAGTGATCAGAAAGACTGAAGGAACGAAACAAAATTCCTTTAGGGTATGCATAAATCTCCAATAATGTCATTACGAATCAATACATGTCTTGAAGAAAAAATAAATGTTTGAAAAATCAACATAAAAAAATTAAAAATATTTAGGCTCAAATCTTTGCAATTAAGAAAATTAAAAAGTGAACCTTTTCATAACAATGTTAAACTAGTTAAAATATTTCTATAAAAATAGTAATTATTAGTGCATGTTGCAAGTAAACTCATGAGATGGAAAATAAATTTGATAAGAAAATGTTGTCATAATTTTCAAATGTAAGTCTCACAAAACTTAAACTTTAAGACAGTTAACATGAATCAAGTTTTCAGTTAATAAAATTTCATCATCATAATTCACTTCACACATTATTAAAAAAGAGGCAAATTCATAACAGTAGGTTAGATTTGATCTTCAAGAGTATGATCTAATTTGCACCCATAAAAATCATATCTCAATACTCAACTAAGATACAATCCATTACTTTGGGGTATCTTAAACTCATTAGTGGTGTGCTAGTAAGTTATCTCATGATGTATTTTAGCATAATGAGATGTGATTTTTTAGAGTTTGCTTGAAAACAGGCACAAAGATACACGGGAAACATGATATCATGATAATGTGCATTGAAATAAATGAGAGAATTAGTCATACCTCGATACCTACTTTCTTAGATTGATTTTCCTTCCTCGTATTTATCTAAGTTACATGAATTACTCATCACGGTGGAAATAGATTTTGCTTTGTTCAAGTCGAATATTGAGTAGTTATTTGCAATATTTTAAATGATTAATGAATGTGACTTATTTGGATTGATGAATTTGAAGACCTAACAAATACCGATGCTCCCCCATCATTGACATTTCTAACTCATTTCACATCATCTTAGAAAATTCCTTACTCAAGGATTTATTAATAACACTGAATATGATGTCATCTACATGAATTAGAACAAATAAGATGTTATGATAAGATTTTTTTTTTGATAAAAATGGTTTTATCAACCTTTCCTCTTTGAAAACTATTTTGAAGCAAAAACTTGCTCAAAAGGTCATGTCAAACTCTAAGAGCTTGTTTTAGGGTGTAAAGACTCTTTTTCAATTTGAAAACATGATTAGGAAAAGAAGAATTTTAAAAATTGGAAGGTTGATCAACATATACTTTCTCTTGAATGTAACAGTTAAAGAACACACTGTTTACATCCAATTTTAAAATTTTAAAATCCATGATGCAAGAGAAAACTAGAATCATTTTTTATGACTTATAATAGAGCTATAGTGGCATAAGTTTCATCAAAATCAACGCCTTTCCGTTGATTGTATCCTTTCAAAATAAACTTTGCTTTATTCTTCAAAACATTTTCATCTTCATCAAACTTGTTGTGAAGACTTAACGAGTTTCAATCACTATATTAGTTGAAGCTTTGGGAGTAAGTTCTCAAAAGTTATTTCTTTCAAATTAATTTAACTTTCTTACATCAAAAGAGATCAATATTTGTCGATAAGAGTCTCATCAACTTTCTTTGACTCAATTTGGGAGACAAAAGTCACATGGTTACATACCTTGCTAAAGGAGTGTCGAGTTGTAACCCCCTTATGAATATTCAATGACATTCTAAATTGGATGATCTTTAGTAGTCCTCCATTATTTGGAAATTTTTTGATGATCTAGGTTTGCTTCTTCAACTTGAATATTTTCAATTTGATTTTAATCTTGATTTTTATCATTATCTTTATCTTCTAGAGAAGTTTTCAGGATACACGCACAATTAATAACTTCGACCTCTACAGACAAGAGGTTAGACTCATCAAAGGTAGAATGAACTAATTCTTCTGTTGTCAGGGTTCTTTTATTATAAAACTCTAAAAGGTTTACTAGAAGTGGATTATCTTATGAATAAGCCTTCATAAGCTTTTGTGTCAAATTTTCCAAGAATATTCTTCCCGTTGTTAAGAATATAACATTTGCATCCGAAGACATGTAAGTGAGAAATACTTGGATTTCTTATTTTATATAACTCATATTGAAATTTTTCTTATCAAGACACAATTCATTACATAATAAACATTGCTTACTCCGTCGACCTAAAATTATTTAGGAAGATTAGTCTCATTGAGTATCATCCTCGCTAGCTCTTTTAGAGATTTATTTTTCCTCTCCACTACCTCATTTTTTGGGAAGTTATGGAGTGAAAAATGTGTGTTGAGTGTCATTCTAATTACAAAATCATTTGAATTCCTCATTCTAGAATTATACACAATGATTACTTTGAATTGATACAATAATTAATCCTTTTTATTTTGAATAACTTTGACAAAATTTTCAAAGACAACAAACACGTCCCTTTTCTGGGATGAAAACAATGTCCTAGTATGACAAGAGCAGTCATCGACAACTAAAAGAGCATAAAGATTTCCATTAAAGCTCTTGATTTTAAATGTGATAAAAATATTCATGTGCAAAAATTGTAAGTGTCTGTTTGTAAAAACTAACATTTTTAACTTAAAAAACGCCCATACTTACTTGTTTACTCTTTATAAATGCATCACATAATCAACATGTTTATAAAAAGATATTTTTTGAAATAAGTTAAAAATATATTCTAAAAGCAAACATTATTTTAGCTTAAATTGACAACTTCATTTTTTTATACTAAAAATAAACAATATTCATTCATTCAAATTGATAGAGTACATCATTGTAATATAAATTCAAAATTGCCAAAAACAAAAAGATTAAATCCGCAAATAAACTCACAACATCCATGTTAATAGCATAAAACGATAAATTATATAAACCTACAAATATGACTGTATTGAAATGTCTGAAATATCCATTCCTCCAGATATGTAGCGTTAATGACACCAAAGTCATAGATTGGATATGCACTAGATCAAAATTAATCTTTCAACCGGAAACAAATGAACACCGCACAAAGACAGGAAAACAATGTACACCATACAAAAACGGTAAATCAAAATACACCGCACAAAGACGAGAAATTAAAACAAACAACAACACACTAAAATGACGAAATCACAAATAAAAATACAAAAGAAATACTAAATATATATGAAAATTACTTATTTAATTATTAGAGAAACAAAAACGATCTGAAGAGATAATTTTAGATCAAAATCAATCATAAATCACTTCCCTCTAAAAAATAAAAATAAAAAAGAAGAAAAATGATGACTATTAGGATTAAATTGACGATTTTGTTAAAATTATAAAATATAACTTTTATAAGAGTTATGGTGAGCAATCTCATCATTAATATGAACACTTGTTAAATTTATGGTTAAATAAGTTTTTGGTCTCTCTAAATATATCAAATTTTATTTTTAATCTCTCTAATTTTTTTTTTCAAAGAATGGTCCTCCTAAAAATTAATTTTAACTTTTGGTCCCTCTCGACAAAATCATAGCTAAAATGGTCTATAATTCCGTCGTTAAATAAAAACCGTTGCTAACACTGTCGCTAAAACCGTCGCTAAATTGTAAAAACCGTCGCTAAATTGCAAGAGAGATCAAAAATTAAAATTTTAATTTTTTAGGAAGATCATTCTTTAAAGATAAATTTTAAAAAGATTAAAAACGAAATTTGAGATATTTAAAAAGACAAAAACTTATTTAATCCTAAAATTTATTTTAAAAATTCCTATAAATTTCATGTACTAGAGATAAATTCACTTGCTATATAGTGAGGATCCAGTCCCTTCAATATTGTTAGTTAAAAAAAGTCAATTTTTTGTTAATTTTTAAATAACATTTCTCTTTAAATATATATTCTTATTATATATGTAGTTTTTGCAATTGATATTGTTTTTACAAATTTATCTTTTAAAATTAAAAAATTAAAAAACATTTTTTTTTAAATAATTTGTAATGGTTTTTTTTCTTTGAAGAAAGGAGGCCAAAAAGTCAAAACTAAAACAACTGAAGTTTTTAAAAGAAACTCATAATCAAGGAATAAGAATAGAGAGTAATATCTTATATGTATTTGTTGACTATGTTAGTAAAGAAAGACTTTTATAAATTTCAAATAAAGTTAAAATTTAAAAAAAAAAATCAGTATTTTAAGAAAAATATTTCAATTTCCAATGTATAATACACAAGTTTTTATACAAACCTTTTTAAGTTAAAAAAAGCCATTAAGACATAAGTTATCATTTTTCTAAAATTAACTAATACATTTGAAATTTTTCAAAGAAAAAGAATATTAGACACAAAAGATAACACTTAAGAGTGTAATTGGTTCCATTTAGACAAAAAAAAAATTGTCAATTTTTTTTTATAGTTTGGTTTAATTTGATTTTTAATATTTTTAAAAGACGGAACTAAATCAAATTAATTGTTTGGATTGAATTGATTTGGTTGATCAATTTATAATATTTTTTTAAATATTATATTCATCTGTGTATTCTCTACTATCTTATTTTTGTGTATTTATATTATTGTTTTTTAAAATAATATATTTAATATAATTTATTTCATATTCTATTTTTTCAAATAATTTACAAGTTGCTCTTAATATATGAAATAATGGCATGCTTTTTATTGCATAATGAAATAAGTTCACTATCAAATATAGAAGTTGACACTTGACATGATAAGGTTGGGAGGAAATTTGAAAGCTTAACAAATAGAACACAACAAAACACACATCAATTAACATGTTTCACACATTTGAAATACACATCAAAACTATTTTGTAGGCATATTTAGTCCCCAAGCCCCTTAATTTAATTTAATAAAATGTTCTACTTTAGTCCTTTAGTTGAAAAATATTTCAAGTTATTCTGTTAACTTCACTTCAGTTATCTTATTTGGTCAATTCCGTCGATTTATGGCAAGAAAATCGTAAATTTTGGTGATGTGGATGTACAACAAGGCTCAAAGTCCAAATTGTTAGATTGAATCTATATTTTAGGAATATATTTAGGATATTAATCTATATTTTATGAATATCTTTTTAGAGGATATTATTATATCTTTTTATATCTTTGTTAGAAGATATTTAGGATTTTATTTTGTGTATAAATAGCCTAGTGAGGTAGCTCAATGTAATTCATTGTAAATCATTATTCCTTATTTTGTAGCCGTCATTTAATATATTCCTTTTGCCTTTCATATCTTCTTTGTGCACAAATATTTGGTATCTAGAGCTCCGGTTCGAAATTCATGGGGAAAAAGGGAAACATGAGAGAACAGTGAGGTGATGTGTGATAATCGTTGTTTCTGACTCTGGAGATTTGGGAAACACTACTTTATTGAGTTTCTGTGTAAATTGCACAAGGTAGAAGATGAACGGAAACGACGACGATGTCCATTCCAAGCTTCCAGTATTTGATGGTAAAAACTAAAATCAGTGGAAGATCCAGATGCGCGTGTTATTTAGTTCTCAAGATGTGTTAGACCTTGTCACCGATGACTATGATCTGTTAGAAGCAGACGCAACAGAGGCACAAAAGATAACACAGAAGGCGCTAAGGAAGAAAGATCAGAAGGTGTTGTTCTACATCCATCAATGTGTGGATGCAAATGTGTTTGAGAAGATTGTTGATTCTAAAACAGCAAAGGCTGTGTGGGACACACTGGTCAGATGTTACGGTGGTGATGCATCAGTGAAGAAGGTGAAGCTTCTGTCTATCAGAAAGAAATATGAGAATCTCAACATGAAGGACAACGAGAAGGTTTCTAAGTATATCTCTTGAGTGATTCTGGTCACTAATGAGATGAAAGCTTGTGGAGAAACTCTTTCTGAACAAATAATCATTGAGAAGATCTTGAGATCTTTAACTTCTCAATTTGATTACATTATGGTAGCAATTGAACATTCGAAAGATCTGAGCACCATGAGAGTTGAAGAGCTACAAAGTAGTCTAGAGGCGCATGAGTTGCATATGAATGCGAGAACTTCTGAGAGGGAAGTAGAGCAGCAGGATCTAAAAGTAACTTCTGGTAAGAAGTATCAGAAGCAGACTTGGTCAGAAGCCAGGAAGAAAATTAAGGGTGGTCAAAGGTCAGAAGCTACAAACTCTGATAGGAAGAAGAATGTCCAGAAGGGAAAGGAGAAGTATGACAAGAAGAATGTTTAGTGTTACTGTTGCAAGAACTTTGGTCACTATGCCAAAGATTGTTGGTCAAACAAAGAAAGGAAGTCAAAAGAAGCCAATATAGCCAGAGGAGAGTCAGATGATGAACCTGTGCTATTGTTGGCTTCTGAACCTGATGATCTGAATTCATGAGAATGGTGGTATATAGACACAGGATGTTTAAACCATCTTACTAGAAACAAGAAATGATTGGTTGATTTTGACTCTGTGAAGAGTACAAAGATCAGATGTGCGGATGATAAATACCTCAATGCAGAAGGTATGAGAAATTTCAAAATCATTCTAAACAATGGGAAAGCAGCAGTGATCCAAAATGTATGGTATATACATGGCATGAAAAGAAATCTGATGAGTGTGGGACAACTGATTGAGAAAGGTTTTTCAGTTACCATGAAGGATAATCTTCTGAAGCTGTATGATTGTAATCAGAAGCTGATTATGGAGTCAGAACAGGGAAGGAACAGAACATTCAAGGTGAATGTTAGAACTTCAAACTCTGAATGTCAAAGTATTATTAAGTTTATTGAAGTTTATTTATGAAAATGTTTGAAAATTCATGGACCTAAGTCCAAGTTTGTTATGAAGGTGGTTCAAGTTTAAAACAAGAAGAGTTTTCAAAAGGAGAGAGAAGATTTTTGAAATTAAAGAAGATGGGAGGAGAAGAAGAGACTATCCTAAAGCATAAGGTAAAAGCTAGGGATAAGAACCATCTAACCAATAAGAAGCCAATATTTTACATTATGAGCTAAAATAGAATTCTCATTATTTGGATTGAAACTAAACAAGCAATGATACTAGACCTCTTGAGAAAAGCAAACTTCAAGTGTATTAAGTCTTCACAATAATTGGGCAGAGTAACGGCTGTATACGGGTGAATTCCAAATTACAAACAAAGGGTGTAATCACAATAACCTGTTGTTTACCGTGGTTATTGGTAAACAACCGCTGATCCTTCAAATGGTTACTTATTTGGTTACTCGCAGGATCGATCAGATTGATCCTAAGACATAGTTGATTTTGAGGTTTTGATTAAGTTGGATAATGGTTAAATGACAAGAAAATAAAGAGGCTTTAAGTAAATTGCATGAAGAAATGGGCTTGATAAAATAAATGAAGGCTTGAAATAAAGGGCTTCGACAGGAAAAGTAAAGAAGAAAGCAAGTAAAGTTTCTGGAAAATAAATGACTTTGATTAATAAAAGTGGTGTTTCACACATACATTCTCAACAATTCTTTCTCACACGCTGGGTACTCGAATCTATATGAGTGACTTTGTATATAATTGTGAACACACACGAAAAACTGCGTGAACTACTACTATTTATACTAAAACATCCCAAGTAATCGTCGGGCAGTTACACTACTTCGAGATGACTCCACTTGGCACGTTCTCAGCGTCCGACGCTCCAGATCTTTGCACGTTGCACTTGGTAACCGCTGGAAACCGTTTTCCCTCCAAACGCTTGAATTTCAAACCGTTCCACTCTGAACCATCGAACACCTTCGTCGAGAAGCATCTTCGACGAGAAACACCTTCGACGTCGAAGGCAACCAACTTCTCCCTTGGAAGAAATCCTCTAAGTACATTGCCATCTTTCGATGGGCATTTCGACAGACCCAGCTGGTCGAAAACATCCATTAGCTTTAATAGCTGATATTAATAAAAACAAGGGTGTCGAATTTAGGAGCCAACAAATTGCCCCCAAGAATGCCTTATTTCGACTCTAAAAGAAAAAGGCATTCTTTGAAATGCCATTCGACACCTGTCTTTTCATTCTTAGTCACAAATTAAATTGTGCATTTTTTTGTCTTCTACCAACCACTGACAATCCCAAGGAAAAGCCATCATTTCATCCGTACCTAAGACGTCACTTCAGTACGGCGTGCAGCGTGCCAAACGTCTTTTCACAAATTGTCATCATGACAATTCCCAAAAACGAGGGCGCACGCTGCACCCTTTCATTTCTGCAGAACGGCTACATCAACAGGGAGACGCCACGTGTCCCACTACCTTCTGCAACATTAAATGGCATTAAATGTCCTCGAAATTGGGGATTTCCCCAACTACTATAAATAGCGCCAAGTACCCATTGTGGGACTTTTTCACGCTACCTTGCCTTCAGATATCCCTTATTGCACACAAACTCTTGCAACCTTTGCAAACCATCTGTTCTTCACTTCATCTTCAACCTTAGTATCAACAATGGCATCCGGTTCTTCCACCGCTCCTAGCGCTAACATCTCCTCTGGAAACGTTAAACCCAGGATCTTCTCCACTGCTCCCGTAGTTACTCCCACGGGCCAACGAAGGGTCCCTGAGCCCTTGGACATTGTTGTACGTGATGCTTATTCACGCCAACTCATGATTCCGGTTGGATACTCCAACCAAATCTTTGCCATGTCTGGCCCACTATACCCAATTATTGCTGAAGCCATGAAGATTAAAAGCTACTTTCCGGTACTTGAAAAACTCAAACCGGTTGGATGCTCTAAGAAGGATGCAGAGGATAATGAAGATCCTGCTAAGGAGAAAATCGACCTTCGTTTCTTCAACAGAGGTGTTAGGGCTTTCAGGTCTAGCCCTAGCCTCACTCCTGACTATAGTGCTTGGCTGGAAAAAATGGAGAAACGCCAGGCTTCGATCTGGAAAGACATGGGGATATTCGACTTGGTTATGTTGTCGAAGACGGGTCTTAACTATTCCCCAGAAATGTTGATAGCTTCCTTACTCTTCTGGGATTACACCCATTTCACCTTCCATCTTCCCTGTGGAATGCTGACTCCCACGCTCTTCGACGTGGCCGCCATCACTGGCCTTCGACCCACTGGGGACTATTTCGATCCAGAGGAAATGTCGGAGGATCAGATTGGATTCTACGCCACAAAACCAACCTACACCACTTACATCAATCACTACCACGACAAGTCGACGGACGCTGTGTCGGATGTAGAACATATCGTGTTTCTAGCCCTATGGCTGTCACGCTTTGTGTTTTGCACCAAGTCTTTACAGGTGACCAAGAAGATGGTCACTCTCGCCACCCAACTCCACCATGGCCAAAATATATGCTTGGCAGAATTGATTTTGGCGAATCTATACGAGTCGATTAGCAACAGAGCGACTCTTTTGAAGATCATCGAGAACAGAGCCAGTCTGCTGCTTGCTGGACCTTTTTGGCTGCTTCAGCTGTGGCTCAATGCCACCTTCGAGTCTTTCTTACCTCAGAAGACTCAAATAAATGAGCAGGCTCCGGAAATAGCCAATAGGTGCATCGAAGGCACCAGATTGGCTATGCTGACTCCAACGGAAGATGGGCTGGAGCTTCAACAAACTTTTACAAACTTCGTCTTGATGTTTGCTAAAAGGAAAGAGTTTGCTTCGACCATGGCTCCGTTTGCTCGACGAAAGGTTGGCCCAGAGTGGTTCACGAGGCCACATCCTAAGGCGTCAAGTGGTCCTCAGGTCGAAGAGCATACAACAGTGTGGGAGGCATTTCTCACACCAAGAATAATGCCCCTGCGATTCAAGAGCTCTAAGACTCACTTGAGTCTAATCGCGTATCAACCAAACTTGGTGTCTCGCCAGTTTGGTATTATTCAAACATTACCTTCTCCAATTTTTCCCAGGGAGAAGTCTATGTTATATTTTTGCAACGACTACACTGAAGACGCTGCCACTAAGCATATCGGTAGGTATGCTGGTCGAACAGTCCTCTCGTTGTTTGACTATCAGCTTAACTTTCTCTGCTCACCATCCTTCGAGGAGTGGTGGAAAAGTTACTACACTGAGGAGTTTTTCGACGAGAAGGACTTCGTGGACGAACTTCAGAAGTCTTTTGTTCTTGTCTTGGACAAAATAAAGAAATGTAAGTTCATCCTTCCACATTACTTTATCTTTCTCTTTCGACTGGTAGCCTATTAATTATTTTGTCTACTTTCAGTTGTTTGAAAGCCTGCAGCCAAGAAGGCTGCAGAAGGCCATCAGGGAGGAGGCCCCTTAACAAAACCTCCACCATCGGCAAAAACTATAGCGCCAGCGAAGACCACAACAAACCAACAGGGGGAAGGCCCTTCGAAAAAGCCTTCTGCATCGGTAACCAGACTCTTATTATTTTCTTCTGGCTTTAACATTTTGACTTTCGATGCAGCTTCTAAATCGAACTCCAATTGGTTTTTTAGGCACCTTCACCCAAGAAACGACCAGCACTGACGGTCGAATCTGGGAGTGACGAAGAAGATGATTCTCCCCCTGCTCCTCTTAAAAGGCGAAAGCTGAAGAAGGACGTTCCTCTTCCCGAGGCTCGAACAATCAGAATAAAGGTTGCTGGGAGAAAACCCAGGCCACCTCCAGTAATCATTGAAGAGCCAACGGAGGAGGAATTAAATGTTCTTCTTAATAAACCTGTCGAAAGCGACAATTCCAGCCCTGGGGCTGAAGCTCCTTTGCAGGTAATCTCTTTGATCCCTTTGTAACTCAGGTGTCAATACCCACGTTCGATTATGTCTCTTTCGAATTTAGAAGATTCTTCTTCTTCTCTTTTCAGGACACCACTGAAAGCTCAGCGCCAAGGACTTCTGAAACATTGGATTCTGCTGAACTCAGCAGGCCACAAGAAAAAGACTTGGCGAACGATGAAGCCAATACTGAAACAAATGAAGCCAATGCTGAGACAGCAGAACAACCAACAGAAGATCCACAAACAGAAGAGCAACAACCAAAAGAGATTCAGGTGGTTGATCTGTCGGAAGAAAATCGTGACGAAGGGGACCGCGGTGACGCTGGCGAAGAGGATCAAGGTGACGTTGGCGAAGGGGACCATGATGACGCTGGTACTGCCGCAGTCCAAGTCGAAGAGAGTCAAGTCGAGGCAAATGCTACTCAACAGCCTCAACCCCAAGACAACGCTGCTGCAAAGGTTGTCACCTCAACAAAGCATAGGTCGAAAGAAGACTTAGAACTCTTGAAGCAAACTGATCCTGTTGGCTATCTGAATGCCATCATCGAAAGCAAGGGAAGTTCGTCTGATGTTAGTCAGGAGGCTTCTACTCTGTCGGGGAAGTCACTGAAACTTCTCCTCTTGATGAGGCTTTGACGAAGGTTAAGGCTCAGTTCTTCAAGAAGGATTTGATGAAAGCTTTGGAGGGGGACCCTACTGCTCCATCATATTTGGGGGCTGTTTTGAATGTCGTAGACTTGCTAGCTGTGCCTCCGGAGGTTTCAGGCTTTATCATGGAGTTACACTCCATTATTGATCAAGTCTCAGCAGATTATCGGCGACAAAGGGGCTTTAATAGCCAGCTTGAAGTGTTATATGGCAAAATCTCTTCTGCATGGACTGCTGTAGCAGAGACAACTTCTCGAATTGCGGAGTTGTCGAAGCAAAAATCATCTAAACAAGAAGAAGTTGATGCCATCGATCGAGAGAATGCTTCCATCAAGGCGCAGATCGAAGAACTAGAGGCTAAGATGAATGCCAATACTAAGCGCAAGGAGGAACTTCTCTCGACTGTTCCAGACACCGAAAGTCAAGCTGAAATCACACAAGGCCTAGAATTTGCTGAGAAAGCTCAAGCCTTCGACGATCAAATTGCCAAGCTTGCCCAGGCGAATGCCTTGTGCAACAAAAGATTGGAGTTGCAGCAAGCTAAATACCTTCGACTCAAGGATTCCATCCCCTTCTGATTGATTCAGCCCTTTAACCATATATTGTAATATGTATTCGACAATATTGCCATTTTGGCTAATTTAATAAAAATTTTCCATTTTGGCTTATTTATGGTTAATTTAGTCGTTACTTGTTATTTTATTTTTATCTCTTGGAGTACAGGTTTATACTTTTTCAAATATTTACCATTTACTCTCAAGAGCCTTTTATCTTCACCTAACTCTTCGACTTCATAAGCTCCACCAGAAAAAGTCTGGATAATTCTGAATGGTCCTTCCCATTTGGGTGACCATTTTCCCATGCTTCGATCCCTTCGATCCATGGGAAGAATCACCTTCCAAACTAATTCTCCAGGCGAAAATGCCTTAGGTTTCACCTTTTTATTATAAGAGTCTTCTACTCTTTTCTTCTGAAGCCTTAGTAGGTCAAGAGCGCGCAATCTTTCTTCGTCTAAATCTACTAGTTCGTCTAACATCATATCCCAATAAATTTCAGAGGGAATATCATAATGTCTCTGAACCCTTGCAGATTGAAGACAAATTTCTACTGGCAACACTGCGTCATGGCCAAAAGTTAGCCTGTATGGTGTTGTACCTACGGCTTCTTTTGGGGACGTTCGACAGGCCCACAAGATCTGGTCTAACGTCTTATGCCAATTTTTTGGCTTCTTCCCAACATGTTTTTTTATCAAGCCAATCACTACTTTGTTCGCTGCTTCGACTTGACCATTTGCCTGTGCATAATAAGGCGTTGATGTTAGGAGTTTAAAGCCCGTTTCCTGAGCGAATTCCTGCATCTTTCGACCGGTGAAAACTGATCCTTGATCAGTTGTTATAGTCTCAGGGATTCCATATCTAAAGATAATGTTCTTTTGAATAAATTCAATGACATTTTCTTGGTCTACATTGACTAAAGGGATAGCTTCGATCCACTTAGTAAAATAATCAATGCCTACCAATATATACTTCTGGCTCTTTGATGATGCTGGTCAAATCTCTCCAATGAGGTCCAACGCCCATCCTCTAAAAGGCCAAGGTTTCACTATCGAATGAAGTTCGCTTGCTGGTACATGTTGGATGCCTGTATGGACTTGACATTCTTGGCAACCCTTAGCGAACTCAACACAATCTTTCAACATGGTGGGCCAGTATAGTCCTTGTCGAAACAACAACCATTTCATCTTATGGCCTACTTGGTGAGCCCCACATGCTCCAGCGTGCGTAGTCGAAAGGGCTATGTATGCCTCAGTTTCACTTAAGCATTTTAGCAATACCCCTTCAGGCGTCTTTTTAAATAACTCATTACCCATGAGTACATAACTCAACGCCTTGTACTTTGTTTTTCGTTCCGTCGAAGCTACTGAATTTTGAAGATAATCCACAATGGGCTTCCTCCAATCTTGCTCTGACAAATTATCTATGAACGAAATTTCGAAGTTACTTTGATCAGCATATCCTAGTCTTGTCGATTCCAAGTCTGTTGGTGATAGACAAGTTGCTTTTATCTTTTCTCGAACTTCGATTGCTCTTTGTAATCTCGTTTTTGAAATCTTGTACCCAGATGCAATTTGTGCCAAGCCATTGGCTATTTGATTTTCCAATCTGGGTATGTGTCGAATATTGACCATTTCAAATTTTTTCAATAAACGATTTGCTATCACGAAGTACATAATGAGATTTTCTCTTATGCATTTATATTCTTTTGTGACTTGCTTAATGACTAACTTTGAGTCTCCCATTATTTCGACTCGAGTTGCCCCCAATTCCAACAATATCTCAAGGCCAGTAATTAGAGCTTCATACTCAGCCTCATTGTTCGAACAAGAACCTGATATCTTGTACTTGAATGTTGTTGGAATTTTTTCTAGAGAGATAATCAAGACTCCTACTCCTGTTCCATCTTTATGGCTGGAACCATCGAAGTAGAATTTCCAAGGTTCTATCTCCACATAATTAATATCCTTAACTTGAATTGAGTGGTCGACTATAAAGTCTGCAACCACTTGTCCTTTCACTGCCTTAAGAGGCATAAAGGTCAAGGAATATTCAGTTAATGCTAGTGCCCACTTGCCAATTCGACTGTGCAAGATGGGTTTCGACAACATGTACTTGAAAACATCAAAATGAGATGAAACATACACATCAACTGGTTTTATATATTGCTTGAGTTTTGTACAAGAGAAATACAGACATAGACACAATTTTTCAACTTCGCTATATCTAGCTTCTGCATCGTTCAAAACTCTACTAAGATAGTAAATGGGTCTTTTGACTCCATTCTCATCTTCTTGGGCTAACATGCTTCCCAAAGTTTTGTCGGATGCAGCTATGTACAATCTCATACTCCTATTGCTACAAGGAGGCACCAAAATAGGTGGCTTGGTGACGTACCCTTTGATCTTATCGAAGGCTTCTTGTTGTTCTTGCCCCCATTCGAATCCCTCTTTATTTAGTCGAAGTAAGGGTGAAAAGGCTTGAGCTTTCCCACTTAGGTTAGATATGAATCTCCTTAAGAAATTTATCTTGCCTAACAGAGATTGCAGTTCCTTCTTATTCTATGGCGCTTTCGCTTCCAGAATAGCCTTCGTCTTGTTCTGGTTGATTTCGATTCCTTTCTTGTGGACAACGAAGCCCAAGAAATCTCCAGCTTTCACACAGAATGCACACTTCAAAGGGTTCATCTTCAGACCATGTTCTCTCATTCTTTCGAATGATTGTCGAAGGTGGTCAATATGATTCTTCCTGGAAACAAATTTTATAACAATGTCATCAATATATACTTGCATAAAAGTGTTAATAAAATCATGGAAGATAGAATTCATTGCTCGCTGGTATGTTGCCCCAGCGTTCTTTAGGCTAAAAGGCATCACTACCCATTCGTAAGTGCCTAGAGCCCCAGGGCATCGAAAAGCTGTTTTCGACACATCCTTTTCAGCAATGAATATTTGATTATATCCTAAATAACCATCGAGCATACTTAGGTATTCATAGCCAGCGGCAGAATCGACTAGCATTTCCGCCACAGGCGTAGGATATTCATCTTTGGGTGTAGCAGCATTCAAGTCTCTGAAATCTATGAACACCCTCAATGTACCATTTTTCTTAATTACTGGCACAATGTTTGCAATCCATTCGACATACCTCGTAACGCGTATGAATTTGCACTTCAGCAGTCTTTCGACTTCCGTTTTGATCTTCGACAGTATTTCTGGAGCGAAGCGTCTTGGACTTTGCTTGATTGGCTTCTTCCCAGGTTTGATTGGCAACTGAAGTTCTACCAATCCTCTGTCGAGACCAGGCATTTCGTCGTAATCCCATGCAAAACAGTCCTTGAACTCTTTCAACAATTGGATTACTTCCAACCTAAGTTCTGGGTCAATTTTTGCGCTGATGTAAGTTGGCTTTTTCTCTGACCCTTCGCCTAAGTTGATTTCTTCTAAAGGATCTTGCGCTAACATTTTGATGTTGTTCGCCAAGGGGTCCTTTTCGAAGCCCAAAGGCTCATCGTCATAGATGGCGTCGAGCCTCTGTTCATGCATTCTTTCTGGCATGATATCAGGAGGTTCTGGATCGAAATCCTTTCCAGGACCTGCAGCAGATAACTGTTGATCATTGGCCTGTGTGGCCATGTACTTTACTTCGGCTTCGAGAGCCGTTATCATCTTTGTTTCGGCTACGTAAGCCGAAATTCGCTTCAAAGATTGTGACTCAGTCATTATCACTGAATTCACTTCCCCAACCAGTTGGTTGGATGTCAGTTAACCCACTGAAGACTATGTGGGACAAGTCTTCTCTGTCCCATTGAAAACCATGCTCAGGGTGCAGGTATAGGGAACAAAAAGTATTTGGCGCTGGCGCCAAGTCGAAGTCAGGTGTTGGACATGGCCCTATGTGAGCCAAGTTCTTGTCGAAGTCTGCCAGCCCTAGGTGATTCACTTCACCCAGGTAATAGCTTTGATCCGCCTCTATGTTTTCGACCATCCCATCGGGACGCCATAGCAGCAGCCTCTGGTGCATTGATGATGGTACAGCTCCAACACCATGAATCCATTCACGGCCCAACAAAAGATTATAGTTAGGTTTGGCCGAAATGACCATAAACATCGTTGGTCGAAGGATATATCCCACCTTGATATCCAGTTGGATCACTCCCATAGTGGTCCCTATGCCGCTTTCATAGTTCGACAAGACCATGTTGTGAGGCTTGATGTCCTCATCCCTTTTGCCTATTTTCCTTAGCATAGAGTGAGGAATAATGTTGATGGTTGCCCCACAATCCACCAAGATTTTATTCACTGTAGTTTCTTCGAGTTTAGCCCTTATAAATAAAGGCTTGAGGTGATTCTTCATCGCCTCTGTAGGTGGTTCGAAGAACCCATTTTGCTCCTCAGTGGTGCCATTATCCATAATGAAATAGCACACTGGCCTATGTTTGGCCATTTCTTGCTCCACTTCCCAATCACTTGTTTCGACCTCCACCTGTCGGTTGAACTCTCTGGGCAGCACTGAGACTATATTCACCATGATGTCCAAAGTGTCATCAGACTCAGAACCATCTTCGTCATCAATTTCACCTTGGTAAGGCCAAACTAGCCTGTTGGTTACTGGCTCTCTTTCTAGAGGTTTCCTTTGCTTCCTTAGAGGAACATTTGAACTGGTTTCTGCCTTTGGTTCATTAGCAGCCTCCCTCTCAGCTTTTCGTCGCCTCTGGTATCTCCTCCATTGAGATCGAGACATGGGGTTTTTCCCTTTTTAGTTGCTTGACACCTGTGTAACTTTGGGGACAGCAACCTGAGGCTCTTTCTTTTGTGTTAAAGATGAACCCCTTGGCACATCGAAAGAGTGCCATCTCTCCTCGCTTGGCCTCTTTCGACCAGATGTTTTGTACCATGTATCTACTGGCACATTAGTTGGAGGCCTGAAAGTCAATGGCCTCTTTTCTTGGTTTGAACCTCTTTGGGAGGCTCTTCTGGGATCATGTCGAAGATCAACATTTTCCCTTCTCTTATTTGCTGCTCTTACGCCTTGAATATGTTCAGCAGCTTTTTTGTCAAAGATCGAACTGCATCTTGGACACAGCATCACTTCTGACTTCTTTTTCTGGCATCTTTGCAGGAAATCTGCCAGATTTTCATTCTCCCGAGGGAAAGCAGTCTTGTTAGCTTGTTCTTGCCTCATGGCCTCCTCTGATGCTTTTGGTTCAGAGACTTCGACCATGTTGACATTCATGGTATCTTTGTTGGCAAGAGTCAACTGCTTCATTTGAATCTCCAAGTCCTCTGTCTGGCCTTGAACTGTGGCCAAGTGAGAACTGGGTTTCGTTACAGATTTTTGGGCTCCAACTGTCTCTAGCTTTGGGATTTCGACCGCTTTCTGAACCGCTTCAATTGTCTTTCTGGATAAATTCCCAGAAAAACTGCCAAAGATTGGCATGTTGACATGGTCCTTTGAGACTTCGACCATTGTGATTCCTGGCCTCTTCGACTGGCTTCTAGATGCCTCGATCACGTTCACCTCTGAAGGTTCAGCATAGTGGGCTTCAGCCTGCAACGGATTAGAGTCCACAGCCATGGGGGTCTTGTCAGCAAACTTCAACCTCCCTTCTTCGATAGCGTCTTGCACAAGATTCCTGAAAAGAAAACAATGAGACGTTTTATGGCCCAGAAAATTATGATATTTACAAAAGCCTCTCTTCTTTCTCTGATCAAGAGGAGGCACTTTTACCCCTGGGGGTACTATCATTTGGCCATCTTTTACAAGCAAGTCAAAGATCTCATCACATTTTGTAATATCAAAACTATAAGTCTTTTTGGGGAACCTATCGTTGGTCCTTTCTGGACCAGTGGGATTTTTCCCACTTGAGGGGACTAACAGTTTGCAAGAGTATGGTGGCCCTTGTTTTAGTTCCGCTAAATCGACTTCTCCTTCTTCGACAATTACAGTGTCGTCGATGGATCCTGGATCTTCGTCATCCATCTCAACATACGCTATCCTCTCTCTCTTATGAGTTTTCGTTGCCTTTGCTTTTTCAGCTTTGAGGCGTTCTACCTGTCGAACTCTATCGGCCAGTTGGGCCATGTCTCTCAGGTATTGAGTGTCTAACTTCTTCCTAATGGAATAATCTAAACCGCCTGCGGCTATTTCGACTAACTCATGTTCTGGCACTTGTGTAAAACATCTTGCTTTGAGCAACCTAAACCTATTTAGATATTCGTCTATAGGTTCAGTGAAACGTCTCTTTACACTGGCCAATTCTTTCAGGCTTATCTTGGTTTGCCCCATGTAGAATTGCTCATGGAACAATCTTTCCAACTGGGTCCAATGATGGATCGAATTGGGGGGGAGAGTTGTAAACCAAGTAAAAGCGTTCTTTGTTAAAGAACTTGGGAAGTACTTAATCCTCAGGTTTTCGTTGTTTGAAATATCTCCTGCTTCGATCAAGTATCTCGCCACATGTTCGACAGTAGATTCTGTCGTGTCCCCAGAGAACTTAGTGAATTTAGGGACTTTACATCTAGGAGGTAAGTCTGTTTGCAACACGTATTCTGACAGCGGGGATGTAAAGTTGGGCCTTCGAAAGCCCATATTCATCCCATTTTGAGTCATGATCCTTTCGATCATGGTTGCCAGATTATTTTCCAAACCCATGTTTTGGTATTGGATATGCTGAACTACTTCGTCAGTATTTTGGTTTCTGTTAACTAACCTTACCTCTGAGGTTATTACCCTAGGTTCCTCGACAAGTTGCTCCAATCGTGCCCTAAGGTTTTCTTCGACAGGCTGTTGGACTTGGTTGATAGTGGTCTCTTCCTCTAAGAATACACCCTGGTTTCCCCTTATTTGCGCCCTTTGGGGCTGTCGAATAGGTTGGGGTACTTCAAAGAAATCAGCCAAACGCGTCATTTGCGCTATCATCTGCTGATTCGATTGAGTAGTGTTTTGTATTAGAGGGTTCAGCACTGTACTTAAAGTTTGTGCCAACATTTGAACCATATCATGGTTGCTTTCGTCCATTTGTTGCCTCAAGACTGCTGTCGAGGCATTTGTAAGGCCATGTGCTACTTGGGACGTTCCTCCTAAGAGTTGGGTCCTATTTCTATTCGCCATACCTACTCCAGAACCTTGGAGTGGCGAAGAGGCACTCACTAAAGGGTCTGAAAAGGTGGACGCAGCGTTCGTCAGGCTAGCCAAGTCAGAAGTTGGCATGCCATAAAGTGGTTCTCGATTTTGACCGCCTGTCATAAATCCTGGGGGAACATAAGGCCTTGTGCCTAAATTTCCCCTTGGTGGGGGAGTTCCCAAAGGCACTCTGGGGCCTGTGAGCGGAGGTAATGGCCCCGTTGTTGTGACCGTTACTGCTGGTGTTGAACCAGCGGTTATCGCTTCACTTACGGTCGGGATAACCGTTGCTCCCACAGTCGTTTGTGGGATTTCGTTATTGTTTGGCGGATTCGCCATCTCTTCTCTTCTCCTGGCAGTATTGGTATCGTTAGTGTATATTCTACCACTTCTCAATAACATACAACACTCCTCGAAAAAGATGAGATTATGTTTAAAAAGGGTTAAACTTCAAAAATCAACACACAGTCCCACCGGGTGTGCCAATTTGTTTACCGTGGTTATTGGTAAACAACCGCTGATCCTCCAAATGGTTACTTATTTGGTTACTCGCAGGATCGATCAGATTGATCCTAAGACATGGTTGATTTTGAGGTTTTGATTAAGTTGGATAATGGTTAAATGACAAGAAAATAAAGAGGCTTTAAGTAAATTGCATGAAGAAATGGGCTTGATAAAATAAATGAAGGCTTGAAATAAAGGGCTTCGACAGGAAAAGTAAAGAAGAAAGCAAGTAAAGTTTCTGGAAAATAAATGACTTTGATTAATAAAAGTGGTGTTTCACACATACATTCTCAACAATTCTTTCTCACACGCTGGGTACTCGAATCTATATGAGTGACTTTGTATATAATTGTGAACACACACGAAAAACTGCGTGAACTACTACTATTTATACTAAAACATCCCAAGTAACCGTCGGGCAGTTACACTGCTTCGAGATGACTCCACTTGGCACGTTCTCAGCGTCCGACGCTCCAGATCTTTGCACGTTGCACTTGGTAACCGCTGGAAACCGTTTTCCCTCCAAACGCTTGAATTTCAAACCGTTCCACTCTGAACCATCGAACACCTTCGTCGAGAAGCATCTTCGACGAGAAACACCTTCGACGTCGAAGGCAACCAACTTCTCCCTTGGAAGAAATCCTCTAAGTACATTGCCATCTTTCGATGGGCATTTCGACAGACCCAGCTGGTCGAAAACATCCATTAGCTTTAATAGCTGATATTAATAAAAACAAGGGTGTCGAATTTAGGAGCCAACACCTGCACACAAAACAAACAAACAACCCAATGTCTTAAGGTAAACCTCAAGGGCTACAGACAAAATAATCAGATAACATCACAAGGTCTCCAATCATAGGCCAAAGTTTATAATCCTAAGTCCAAAAAAAGTCTAGTACTCCACAATACCAAGGATAGTAACCAAATAGTCCAAGTATCATTAATGAATTTTAGGGTTTATGTTGATTATTAGGTGTTTTGAAAAAGAAAAAAAAAAGCAAAGTTCAAGTGAGCAAAAAATAAAAATGACAAGAAAATAAATACTCAAATGAGTAAAGATGAAAATGGCATGAAATGCAAATGCTAAAAGTAAATAGTGCATAAAAATAAAAGGGGTATATAAAAGAATAAAGGATAAAATCAACTATTAGTGATTAGTGGTTAGTTGGATGATCATCTTGAAACTTGTATTTGGAACTCATTAGAGGATTGGTAGAACCAAAGCCTCCAAACAACAAGTTGCATTTGTTTTTTGTCAAGTATATCACCCATTTGGAATCCTCATGAGTATCATTTAATGATCAACGATGTTTAAGTGATCAGTGTTGACCAAAGGTATTGTAGATCCATTAGAGGATTGGTAGAACCAAAGGCTCCACACAATGAATCTCAAGGTTATTAGATCAAAGAGATCAAATTAACATACTTGGGCTTGCAAACATAAGTTTGGGCCACGAATGATCATTTATTCGAATCGGGTAAAATTTAACGCAATGTTAAGCAATTGTAAGTGGACTTATATAGAAGTCGCACCTATTTTAAGGACGGTCAATAGCAATCTATGCACCATTTGTTTTGAGACATGATATAGACATCATGCTCCAACAACATTTAGTGCAATAAGAAGGGGGTGAGATGAAGAGGGGTGAGAGAGAATATATAAACCACTTTTGAATTAAATTTAATCAAACTATTATTAAAATCATTCATCCTTTTTTGTGGAGTTAAACTCAACACTATGGATCCAATGAAGTTAATAAAGTTCATGATCAAAAATTTAACCCAAGATCAGCCAAAAAATAATCACAAAATAATATTACATTTTTATATATACAAAAAGGTTTAAAAATAATGTTTTAAAAATAGAAATAAAAGAGAAAAATATCAATTATGTTCAAATTAATCAAAAAATAAAAAGTAAGACCATAAAAAAATCAGAAATAAACTAAAATAATTTTATAATTTTTTTGGAAATTTTTTTAAGTCAGAAACTATTTATAAAATTAGAAAAAAAGAGTAAAATAAACCAAAAATGATAAAAAAAAAATAGCAAAGTCAGAAACAAAAATAAAATAAGGTCACCAATATTTGTCACAATATCATTGGATCATTCTATAATTTTTTCAGAATTTAAAAATACATAAAAGTATTTTAAACATTTAAAACAAATCAAATAAAGTGTAAATTTATTAAAAAAATACCAAAACACAAAATTAAATTGTGAAAAAATAAGAATCAGAAAGAGAATAATCAAAAATATTTTTCATAATTTTTTCAGATTTTTTGGACTAAAAATTAATTTTCTATGATTTTTTTTTGAAATTTAAAACAATTAAATATAAAAAATCAGAAAAGAAAATAAAGGTCAAAAATATGTGGACCATTGGATGAGATTCAAAACGCGTTAGTAATCAAATCCAAGGGATCTGGCGCGATGTGCATATCATGGTCATTAGTGAATAAATCACTGAATCAATTATTAAATCAGAATTCAAAAATAACAAGTGGCGTGCCATCATTGGTTGGAAGATGACACGTTGGTCATCTTCAACCTCCAGCCAACATGAATTGCAGTTCTCTCAAACTGTAAAATCATAAGCTTAGACCTATGTCATTCGCTTCGTCTCTTCAAGACGAAGACAACCACACCCTCGCGCCAAATTTATATAAATTGTAGCTCAAGCAATTTGAAAATAATGTTTTGAAAAGGGATTTGAAATTTCATGGTCAAAACGTGCTTCCAGTAAGAAGTAAGTGTTGCGACTAGAACCGGGGAAATGAGAGCATCACAATGATATCAAAGTTTTGAAGAATTGGTGAAGGAATCTACCTATTGAAGTTGAGTTGCAGAGCTCTGAAACTGGGCTTCTATGGAGCAATATAGGGCACGATTCTTGAATGTAATTATATGGTTAGCTTCATGGAAGATCAAGGAAGGTGAATTGATGAAAAAATTGGATTGAAAAAGGCTTGAGAATGGATTTCGATGTTGTTGAATTATGATTTATGGAGTAAGTTTGGCAGGGTGATTCTGGCTATCCAAGCTTGAGAAAATGAATGGGATAGTTCATGTATTTATAGGAGAAGCAAATGGGATCAAAAGGAAAAGTGAATGATGCATTTTGGAGGGAATTCGTGCAAACCTGATACACGAGTGAAGTGTGATATAATTTTCACCAAAACTCATCCAATCCTTGCGTTTTGAGGTGTTAAACACTTCTGGAAAGTTTGTTAATCAAGTTTAAATAAAGAACTTGTGTAAATCTTGTGATTAGAAGGCAAAACAAAGATTTCAAAGTTCTGACTTGGTAAAAAAATTCAGTTTCAAAGTGCCAACTTCTGATCAATGGCATTCTCAACTCAAGGAGTCTTATGGCATGATTCTTGATGCTTCAGAAATATGAGGTTACAAGCTTTGCAATGGAAAAGGAATGCAATCAAATGGATGCTTGAGCTGAAAGTTGTGTTGAGTCAAAGTTGGAGAAAAAATGTTGACTTTCCATACTTAGAAATATTTCAAATTTTTCTTCAAGAGTGACCTATAATGTCTTGCATCCAAACCTAGCCTTCCACTTGGAATTTTATCTTGACCAAAAAAGATGTCATGAAGTAGATCTCTTGAATAACATTTTGGGACTTGAACCATTCAAAATCTCCAAAAATTGAGAGAGTTGTGAATTGTTGAAGTTGGCACAAAATCATGAAATGACCTATAATCTTTTGTATCCTTAATGTAACTTCCATCCATTTTCTAACTTTGAACATAAAAGAAGGAATAAATTTTACATCCTCAAGATCATTATGGAAAAAGAATGGGCTCAAGGTGATAAAAAATTGACCAAGTTATGATCATTTGAAGTCACACATGAAAAAATGGGGATTCATCTGGAGGACTTGTAATCTTTCTTCCTCGTCAAGTTTCTTCCACATGAAAAATCCTTGGAAATTTTGAAGTTATTTATTTATAACCATTTGAAGAGAAGTATGTCTTTGGAATTACTCAAAAATACCAAAAGATGAGCAAGATATACTTCTTTTAAGTTCAAAACCCTAGCTCCTAGATTAAGGAACATGCCTTGAGGAACTTTGACAATTTTAAACAAACTTCTTGTACAAAAACAAATGCTTTGTAAATATAAGTTGTTGAGGATGATAATGAGAACTCACGTCAACCACAACCACTTCCATACCTTGAGAATTGAGAGAAATATGCACTTGTGATCAATGGGAACAAGGCCTTGTCCAAGCATGAAAAATTCTTCAATCAATCCCTTGTACTTTTGAATCAATATTGATAACTTGGAAATGTAGTGAACCAAAATAACCTTTCCATGCCATCCCTTCCAAAAAAAATTCAAGGGTGAGGTTTGAACTTCTCAAGCTTCATTGACTAGGTCATGTAAATAAATTCATGAACCCATGGATCAACTTGCTAAGCCCTATTGCTTTTACCTACATTGTTGACAAGCAAGAAAAACCAACATTGCCTTTTATTAATTAAAAGGAAAGTCACTGGTGGATCAAAAGATCTGACTCAGAGAGGACGGTAAAAAGTTCAAAGGATACACCAACTCCTACTGGAGGTAAAGCTACCAATGTTTACTGAAGGTAGAAGGAAAAGAAATAACAACACCGACGTTCACTGACGGTGAGCTACCAACGTTCACTGAAGGTAGAAGGAAAAGAAATATCATAGCATCACCGTTCACTGATGATGAACTACCAACGTTCACTGAGGGTAGCAAAAAGATAACCAACACCAACTTTAACTAATGGTGATCTACCAACTTTCACTGAAGGTAGAAAGAGAAAATATCATAGCATCGCCATTCCTTGACAATGAACTACCAACGTTCACTGAGGGTAGAAAAAAGATAACAATCATCGACATTCACTGATGGTGATATACCAACTTTCACTGAAGGTAGAAAGAGAAAATATCATAGCATCGTCGTTCACTGACGATGAACTACCAACATTCACTGAGGGTAGCAAAAAGATGACAAACATCGACGTTCACTTCCAATGACCTACCAACTTTCACTGAAGGTAGAAAGAGAATATATCATAGCATCACCGTTCACTGACGATGAACTACCAACATTCACTGAGGGTAGCAAAAAGATAACAAGTTTCCCAAAAATTCAAGTGTTTCTCCTAGAACGGGTCTCAACTTCTTCTTTTACCAAGGCACTCCGCCTGGAAAGGGTAATAAGTAGGCTGTCTCAAATAAAGAGACTTCCGCTTGCAAAGATTTCATAAAGAGTTGTTTCTGCGCATTTAAAAATCTTGCCCTCCACTGGCGTAAACTGACGAGGGACTGAAAACTGTCCACTCATAGAAGAGATAGAAAAAAAGGTTACGTCAACTTTTACAAGGAAGCACAAGTTGCTCAAATAAAGAGACCTGCTACTTGTTGTCATGGAGGATTGTAAAAAGAAATTACTTTTCGGGGATATAAATATGGCTTCCTGAGGAAATGCCATGATATTCTTGCTGAGGAGATAAAGTCTTCTTGTGCAAAATAAATGCACAAACCAAAACTCGAATCTTTCAGAAATCTAGAGTAAATAATATTGTTGTGGAACCATAGATTCAAACTAGAAATAAACTGGAATGAAATAGTCAACCAAAATACATCCTTTGAGAAATAAACTCAAGAGGGAAAACCAAATCCATCCAACAAAGAGCTGTACAGGAAGGCTAAAGCAAAAATCTTCCACGAGGAACAACTCAATGGGGAAATTGAAAGAATATATGCTTTCTTCTTAAGGCCAACACACTATTGAAGAGAGTATAATGTAACTCTGAAAAATAGGGTGTTATGTCAACAAACATAAAAAAATGTCAACGAACAATGATGTGCCAATTTCAGCTATGCATGATGTATGTATGAATGTATGAGTGTTATCATGCGTATGCTGACAAAACAAATATACAACCCTGGGAGTAAACAAGCAAAACCAACTCTGGCACAAACAACACTTGGCTAAATCACATCCAAGATGACCATTCCAAGAAAAAGTAAATGCCAACTGAGGAAACAAAGCCTACTGCCTACTTTAGCTTTACTGGGGAGAAACACAATCCGAAAGTAAACAAATTAAAGTGATAAAATAGTACAAATACAGGGATAGAACATCCTTCTCCAGGCTTCATCGGAGAAACAAACATTTTCAAAAGTAACGTTTCTACTGGGGATTGCAAAACCAGTCTCAAGTAAAGCAGATGGACACCAAATCATCAAAACATTCATTGGGGAATTCAGGCCTACTTCTTTGGGGAGATTAACACCACATCCTCAAAGGGAAAACCACAACACGTTCTTCACTAGAGAAACCAGGGACCTACATTCTTCAAGAGTGATTATGGTACCAACTTCTCTGAAGAAGAACTTCCATTAGACCGAACGAAAACTTTACCAGAGAAATCTCGGATTGAAACTTCACATCATGAAAATTCAGAAAAGAGGAGAAATGGATCCAAACTTGATCAAGGATACCGGAGTCATGAACCTAATACGGCAAATCATCCTGAGTAAACCTTACCGAGGGGAAAAAAACTTCTTAAGACAAACTGGAGTTTGTCCATTCCTGGGATCACCATTTTGTTTTTTTTTCGCATCACAAATTCTAAAGTAAAAGCATATTTTAAATTCTTTTTGAAAAATCGATTTTGTTATTTAATGTTTTTGCTTTGAAAGTTATTATCAATAATAAATGGAGTCTTTGCAAGCTAAATAAAATAATAAATACAAAGAATTGGGTAAAAGCTCAAATTTCATTAATAGAATGGTAGTCTACAAATGGCGAGACCCCATGGATAATTACAAAGTCCGTAAAATGGTAATATATAATGGAAAAGATACAATGACCAATATCCCCTCTAACAACTTTTGAAATCCTGAGCAGCAACTTCTGTTGAAGTGTGATGAGAATCCGAGAAGATTGTTGCTCCAATGATCAAGTCTTGTCTGATGTAGTTACTTGCCAAGAAAGTCCCTAACTTTTTCCTAAACTGCCCTTGCAGGTTTTCAGCTTAGCAGGAAATTTATTCTGTTTATGTCTCTAATTTTTTCCTAGACCGCCCTTTCGGGTTTTCGGCCTACCGAGACGCTCTTTTTTGCCTAAGTCGCCCTTTCGGGTTTTCAACTTAGCGAGTTGTTCTTTTATTTCTTTAGGCAAAGTATTTCTTGACTGCATCAACATTCTTGGGACGTGGGAACTCCTCGCCATCCATAGTTTCAAGAATTAATGCACCACCAGAGAAGGCTTTCTTGACAACATACAGGCCTTCAAAGTTGGGAGTCCACTTGCCCCTATAATCAGTGTTGAAAGACATGATCTTCCGGAGCACGAGGTCGCCTTCTCTGAATTCACGAGGTTTGACCTTCTTATCAAAAGCTTTCTTCATTCTTTTCTGACATAACTGTCAATGACACAAAGCGGTCATTCTCTTCTCTTCAATCAAATTCAATTGGTCAAACCGGTTTTGGACCCATTCAGCCTCTGATAACTTGGTTTCCATTATCACACGCAAAGAGGGAATCTCAACCTCAATTGGGAGCACATCTTCCATCCCATACACAAGGGAGAACGGGGTTGATCCTTTTGAAGTGCGGACAGATGTTCGATATCCATGTAGAGCAAAAGGGAGTATTTCATGCCAATCCTTATAAGTAACAACCATTTTCTGGATAATTTTCTTGATATTCTTATTAGCAGCTTCAACAGCCCCATTCATCTTCCTGTATGGAGATGAATTGTGATGAACAATCTTAAATTCTTCGCACAGTTCAGTCATCATTTTATTGTTCAAATTCGAGCCATTGTTAGTGATAATTTTGTTCGGCACACCATACCAGCATATAAGATTATTCTTGATGAAATGCACAACCACCTACTTAGTAACATTGGCATATGAAGCAGCCTCCACCCATTTGGTGAAGTAATTAATTGCTACCAAGATGAAACAGTGTCCATTAGAAGTTTTGGGTTCTATCATGTCAATACCCCACATAGAGAAAGGCCATGGGGAAGAGATCACATTGAGAAGTGTTGGAGGCACATGGACCTTATCTGCGTAAATCTAACATTTATGACACTTCTTTGAAAATTTATAACAATCTGATTCTGTTGTCAGCCAATAGTAACCTTCCCTTAGTATCTTTTTAGCCATCGAATGTCCATTGGCATGAGTGCCGAATGAACCTTCATGAACCTCATGCATCAACATGTCTGCTTCGTGTCTATCCATGCATCTGACCAAGACCATGTCATAATTTCTTTTATACAACACATTTTCACTGAGGAAGAAACTGCCTACCAATCTTCTCAATGTCTTTCTATCTTTCTTCGAAGCACCAACCGGGTATTCCTGAGTCTGAAGAAAATGCTCGATGTCATGATACCAAGGTTTTTCATTTGCTACCTCCTCTGTTGTAAACACATGAGCGGGCCTATCCAGTCGCTGAACCGTAATTCGAGGTATATCATTCCAAGTATTTACTTGGTACGTAGAAGCCAGAGTTACCAGAGTGTCTGCCATTCAATTTTCATCTCTAGGAATGTGATGGAATTCATTTTTATTAAAGAAGGGTAACAATCTCCTAGCATAATCTTTGTAAGGGATCAAGCCGGGGTGATGAGTATCCCATTCTCCTTTAATCTAATTTATTACCAAAGTTGAATCACCATACACATCTAGAATTTTAATTCTGAGATCAATAGCTTCTTCGAGACCCGTGATGTAAGCCTCATATTCTGCCATATTATTAGTACAATCAAATGTTAACCTTGCGGTAAAAGGAATGTGCGATCCATGGGGAGTGATAATCACGACACCCATTCCCTTACCATAAGCATTCACAGCTCCATCAAATATCATACTCCAACGAGATTCCGGGTCAGGACCTTCCTCAGGTAATGGTTCATCACAATCCTTCACTTTCAGGAACATCACATCCTCATCGGGGAATTCATATTCTACAGACTGATGATCCTTCACTGGTTGGTGAGCAAGATAATCTGCCAACAGACTGCTCTTAATAGCTTTTTGAGTGCGGTATTCGATATCATATTCAGATGACAACATCTGTCAGCGGGAAATTCTCCCAATAAGAGCATGCTTTTCAAAAATGTACTTGATTGGATCCATTTTAGAGATCAACCCAGTAGTGTGATTCAACATATATTGCCGCAAACGATTTGTCGCCCAGGCTAAAGCACAACATGTCTTTTCCAGCATGGAATACCGCTACTCACAATCAGTGAACTTTTTACTGAGATGATAAATGGGGAACTCCTTCTTCCCTATTTCATCTTGTTGTCCCAGAATACAACCCATGGAATTATCTAACACTGTCAGATATATAATCAACGGTCTTCCTTCGACAGGAGGGAGAAAGATAGGAGGTTCAAGTAGATATTCTTTAATACTTTCAAATGCACTTTGGCAGTCATCCGTCCACACACAACCTTGATCTTTCTTTAACAACTTAAAGATCGGTTCACATGTTGCAGTCATGTGGGAAATGAATCTAGAAATATAATTCAAACGCCTGAGGAAACCTCTGACTTGCTTTTCAGTTCTCGGTGCTAGTGTTGTACCCCGAAATTTTTCCTCTCATTTATCAAGGATTTTCTCACAAGATCTTCAATGGCTCAAGTTTGCAACACTGATACATCAAACTATGGTTTTAGTTTGCACAAGGACAATTAGACTTTTAATGACTCAAACGAATTTCATGGATCATTATGGACCTTCAAGATTTCTCATGTCAAGTTTCAAGTCTTGGATCACAAAATTGTTCAGTCAATTGATCAGATGACCTAAAAACAGCAGTACTGATGAAAAAGTCAACCATACCCTGAAAAGTCAAACTTTGACCTTTTGGTCAACATTACATTCCAAAGATCAAATTTCATCAAGACATGTCAAAATATGAAACTTGTTCGTCAAGGAATTGAAAAGTCAAAATTCTAAGACTTAGAAATTTTTCTAAGTGTTAGAAAGTTCATATTTTGTTCATAACTTCATGCCATTCTTTCACCAAGATGCAAGATGATTTAAGGAAAACTTTCAACATGAAAGTTGTACATCCTGACGAGATCTACAACTTTGCTTTGATGATTAAATCCTAGAAGTGCTTGGATTTTTAGTTATAAATTCAGGAAGTCATGACATTTTCATTTAACACTAGGAGAAATTTTCAACAGATTTTGTTCAGGATTTTATCTCAACTTCTTGGCATTGTTTCACATAGTTACAAGATGATTTTGTCAAAATGGAAAACATGAAAGTTATAAAGGATTTTTCAAGCTTCCTAAAACATCCAAGAGAATGAATTTCTCATACTTGAGCTAGGATATTCAAGGGCTTGAAGTTGGGCATCCATCCTTGAATTGCAAGTCATTCTATTGAAGAACACATAACAAAACCCTTATGTTATGCTGCATAATCTTATGTTGCAGACCTTCTTGCTTGAAAATCTCTACATAATTTATTGCTTACACCAACTCTTGAGCTATTACCCAAGTGTTTAAACCATTGTCCAAAAGATCTTTCCATTTATGGTATAAAGGCACCATTGCTACTCTTGAAAAGCAAGCTTTTTGTATAAAGTTTGTCTTGAGCCCATACTTGCTGATTGCTGATTATACTCCACCATAAATCATGGGAAGTAGCTCCTCAATCCAGCAAATTTGATACTTCATCTTGGGACTATGGAGTACTTGACTTAGTTTGATCTTTGTAATCCAACCAAACCATAACATGTTGTTTTAAAAACCTAATCAGCTCATATGCACAAACCCCTTGCCTATAAATAGAAGAAGCATTTTCAAGAGAGGGAGGTTCGAAAAATAGAGAGAAAATTAAGAAGTTATCTTGTGTAGAAGCCCTCAAAAAATCCATGCACTGTCAAAAAAACAGAATTATCCATAAAACCCCCATTATTGAGCTTTGAAGTCCAAATCCTTGAACCTCTCATTCCTTGTAAGTTTGGTCCAAACAAACCATCCAAACACTCCACATACATCATATAAAAGTTTTTCAAACACAAGAAAAACTTTTGTAACATCACTATCATCACTTCCCAAGCTCAACAAAAACCCATACAGCAACTCAAACTCAAAGCACAAATTTCAGTTTCAAGGTAAGTTTTCTTGACTTTGAACTCTTCATACAAGCATCATTAATGGTTCATTTGTGAAGATAAAATGTAGATATCCTTGCCTTGAAGCTAACCATATGCTTGCTTTTAATTTTCACTAACCATGTGTTGAGAATTGACTTTTACATGTAGCAAAATAGTGATAAAAACAAAAAACAGCAGTTATGCGTCGATACGAAAAATTATGAGTCGACACATACTATGTTCAAAATAGGTTATGAGTAGACACGAAACGCGTATGCGTCGATACAAAATGGTTATGAGTCGACACCAAACCAGTATGCGTCGACTCATACTGAGTTTTTTTGACTTCCAGGAGCAAGAAACACACATGAGCCAACACATGAGCCAATACAAAATATGGATGAGCCAATACGAAATCTGGATGAGCCAATACATGAGCCAATACATAAGCTCATGTGTCAGCTCATAAAACCTTTTTAACCTTTTTTTTTATTTTTATTTTTATTTTTTCTTTATACTTTTATTATTATTATTTTCATATAAAAAATTCAAAATAAATATTTTTATTTAAATATGTATGCATACACTTTTGTTTTTTTTTTCTAAACTAAAAAAAGACAAAAAAAAATTTCTTATTAAAATCAATTTCTTTTCTTAAAATTAATTTAAAATTTAGACTTAGGTTTTATTTCAATTTGGTTTATTTTGATTAAATTGATTTAGACATTAGGATTTTAATTAATTTCTTTTCAAATCAATTAGAACTTTTTTTCATTAAAAAAAACATAAAAAATAATTTCTCTTATCTTTATATTTCTTTGTACATTTTATTATTTAGCACTATAATTATGTAATTGTTAAAGCTTTGTAATAGTAAATTAGGTTTATTTGCTTTCATCTCCCCATTTGTAAATTTGTATACCCCATCCCCCTAATGATGTAATAGCGTAGTAAATTTACTTTCCGCAATTTATCGCTTTCATATAAATGCCAGTAATTAGGATTTGTATGGGAAGATAAAAAAATCGACAAGTAGATAACCCTAATCAAAGAGTAAAAGCATGTAAATCAACACACTAGCACACTTACACCCTTAGAGTAAATCCACTTTGTTGCCTTATAAAAATGGCCATGTTATGCATGTAGGGTATCTTAGCAAAAGCAATCAAAAATATAAGATCATAGTCCCTCGATGACGCTATCAAATGTTTCCTTACGAATGATCTTAGTCCCTCAAAGAAAATGCTAAGATATCTTACAACATTGCTATTCATGACTATACGATGACCCGCGCCCGTCCCTTTTACATCCAAAGATAGGGTTTCTTACCAAATCAATGGTAAGATAACAATGTCAAAGGAAAGAGGAAATAAACAAGAAAGACTTTTGAGTAGGTAGAATGTTCCTAGTTTCTTTCTCACCTTCAAACCAAAACATCCTTGTTATTTTCAAAACAAACACCAACACTTTCAAAACATATTTAAAACTTGAAACATTTTCAAAAGATCAACACTTTGTATACATTCTTACGAACGAGAATTATTACAAAGTTTGCCTAAACGATGGCGCCTTTTTAAAATACTTTCAAAAACCACACAAAGCACATTTTCAAAGAAAAGTAAGTGATCTAGCAATCAACTAAGAGCCCAAAGATAACAATGGATGAAAAGGGTGTTAATACCTTCCATTTTCATGATCTACCCCCTGAACTCAAAAAAACATATCTAAAGGTCTTTCATGTTCTTTTCATCCTTTCCTTATTGGATAAAATAAAATTCGGTGGCAACTCTTGCTAACCGCAACATTTGCGATAAAACGCAAAACAACCAACTCAGTTCTTCCACCGTATCACAGAACTAGCGACTCTGTTGGGGAGGATTTTTAAAAGTGGGGTTACCATAGGGCTAGATCACATTTACTTTCTTTCTTTGTTTGACTTGTGTGCTTTACATTATGGTTCTTTGTTTGTTTTTGTCCTTTACCCGGATTTGGGATACCTTATAGGTAAGTAGCAATACATTGTGGAAACTATACGGGGTATACTGACACGGTCTAAGAAATAGTTATATTAGTGCAACATATTTGTGGGTACCGGTAGCCCTTGAGTAGTCAAGGAGAATACGGGGCCGCTGAGTGATGTCATGAAGCACTAGTGAACTTTTAGAACCTTTACTTGACCAACTTAGCCATTAGGACATAGTGAGATGACCGGCTTTGGTGCAGTCCGAAGTCGGTAGATACTCGATACTACACTCATTGAGGTTTGGGTTTTTGGGATATTTCGGTCGCCATTTAAGAGGCTTGCGCTAAAACAATGCCCGAATAAATAAACTGGTGATATTGAGCTCCTTAGAACCCGGTTACTATTATTAAGGCAGGTTTGAGCCAACTAAACTTCAAGAGGGTACTTACCTATAAGACTCCATGCAAGCCTAAACCTAAGGACTTGTTTGCTTTGTTTGTGTATAGATACTTGTACATAACATCATAAACATCATAAACATCATACTCATATTCACTAATCATTTCAAGGATCTTGGGATTTATCTTTGTTCTTTTTTGTAGGACATTGATTTTGTTTGCAGGAAAACCATTCAAGTCAATCTCGTAAGGATCCCTCTGCAACTTAAAGAGATAGCATCAAGGATTTCTGAAAATTCTCCATTTACCGAAAGACAGGGTCGCCTACTAAACTTGGTTACCTCCAACGCTGATGAATACCTGATGAAGGTTCTCTTCCAGTTCTTTGATCTTCTACACCATTGCTTCACTTTTCCCGATTATCAACTTGTGCCAACTTTGGAGGAATTCTCCCAACTCTTGAGAATTCCTATTCTCAATCAACTACCCTTCAACGGTACAGAAAGAGATCTAAAACCAGAAGAGATTGTTCAAGCCCTACACTTGCAACAATCCAATTTCACAACTAATTAGGAAACAAGGAGTGGTGTCAAAGGTTTCTTAGCCAAGTTTTTGTTTGAGAAGGCTCAAGATTGTTGGATATGGCACGGTGGGAGAAATGACTTGAGGTTTTTTTGCGTTTTGTGTTTGCAAATGTTGCGGTTAGCAAGAGTCGCCACCGACTTTTCTTTTATCCAAAAGGAAAGGTAAAAAAGCACATGAAAGACCTTTTGAGATTGTTTCTTGAGTTCGGGGGGTAGATTATGAAAAGGAAAGGTATTAGCACCCTTTTCATCCATGGTTTTCCATGGGCTCTTAGTTACTTGCTATTCACTTGCTTTAGTTTGAAAATATGATTTGTGTGGTTTTTGAAAGTATTTTGAAAAGACACCATCGTTTAGGCAAACTTTTGTAATGATTCTCGTTCGTAAGAATGTATACAAAGGTGTTGAGCTTTTGAAAATATTTCACGTTTGGAAAGTGTTTTAAAAGTGTATGTGATTGTTTTTGAAAATAGCAAGGATTGAGCAAGAAACTAGGAGCAATCTACCTACTCAAAAGGCCTTAGGTGTTCTTTTCCTCCTCCTTTAGACGTTGCTATCTTACCATTGTTTTGGTAAGAATCCCCGTCGTTGGATGTGAAGAGACGGGCGTTGGGTCATCGTATGACCATGATAGTAATATTGTGAGATGACTTAGTATTTTTTATTTAGGGACTAAGATCATTTCGAAAGGCAAATTTGATAGTGCCATCGAGGGACTATGATCTTGTATTTTGATTTGTTTATGCTAAGACACCCCACATGCATAACATGACCATTTTTTAGGCAACAAGTGGAGTTAACCTTAAGGGTGCTTGTGTGCAAGTGTGTTTGATTGCATGCAGTTTTAGTCTTGATTAGGGTTACCTACTTGTCAATTTCATGTTTTTCCATACACACTCTAATTACTAACAATATATGAAAACAATAATAGTGCGGAAAGTAAAAATTCTACGCTATTACAATCCTTAGGGGGGTGGGGTGTACAAATTTCAAATGGGGATTGCAAATTAAATCCTTAAGTTAATATTACAACCATATTGAATGGACAAGAATGTACAGAAAATGTAGAATGTTTGTTTCTTTTAAAAAGGAAATAGGTTTTGTTTAAGAAAATATTTTTTGTCTTTTTGATTAATGAAAAATAAAAATGATGGCAAAAAATAATAAAGGAAAGAAAATAGAAACAACGTAAATGCTGAAACAGAAGAGGTCAGAAGTTCTGACTCTGACGTGCTGCATAAACAGAAACAACGTTAGTAAAAATATGGAAGTTCAGAAGTTCTGGATCTTCTGAGAATTCAGAAGTTTTCAGAAGTTCTGATGCAACTGATAGAACTTCGTCTCCCTTCTCCATGCTATTCAGGACATCTGCAGCTTAGTCATTTCTCAACAGGACAGAAGTTGCACACATGACAGTTATTACAAGTTTCAAGAAATATCAGAAACACAAATCAGAAGCAACATGAATTTGCTAATCCTAATTCTGAGTCCTAATTTCTTTATGAAACTCTAAACTGGAATTCCCTCTACTTAGGCCGGCAGATGCATCAAATCTCAGAATATGTACATCATCAGAATCAGAATATTTACATTGTGTTAAATATGCAAAATCTGATAATGCCTAAATAATATGATGAGATTCAGCAGAAACTTACCTTGCAGCTGGAAAATACTCTGGGAGCCATAACCTGATTCTAACCACTTATGGTGTTCTAAACAGCTTCCTCACGTGTTCAGCAGGCTGAAAACTTTCAACTTGGGCTGTAAATGATTAGAAAATTATGGAACAAACAAGGGACAAAGTTATGACTTTTTGAGTGGGACGTTGGTGGAGAATGTTTTATAGTTTGACTACAGAAGTTTGGATGGCTTTTGAACGTATATAAAAAAAACTGTATGGGTGGTTTTGGTCAAGAAACAACTTGAGGAAAAATGTAGTTTTAATGCAAGAATCAAATGCTAAGGTTTTGTATTTTTGTGTTTGCAATCCTTTTGGCCTCTTGGAATTTTTGCAGGGGTTCAAGGCTTTTCTTTCTCAAATTCCACACCTCTTTCTCAAATTTTCTGACCTCTTTTCAATTTCCAAAGGTGTTCTATTTATAGGCAAAGGTTTTGTAGTTTGGAGAGGTCAAGTGGCACCAACATCATACGCTAGATGCTGACTTACTCTTGAAGTAATCTTAAACAAGCATGGTTCAATGCACCAAGTAGGAAGGTTAACAGCGCATAAGCTGGATTTGTCAGCATGAATTAAGGAAAAGTAGAAGCAGCGTATGGGCCTAGCATGCTTTTGCATAAAAGTTTGTCTTCCCAAGACAGTAGGGGTACACGTGGGGGAAATTCTTTGGATAACAACTCAAAAGTGGTTGTGAGCATTAAATGATGATGAGATTTATCAAATCAGAAATCCCGCCATGTGAAACTTTGCATCCAAGCTTAACTCTGGATTAGAAGTTCTGCTTCAGTGTAGCATCCAATCTTCTGATCCTCTTATCTTCTGGTTCCATCATGTTCTGAAGGAGCTTTCAGACTTTCTAGAAAGTTGGCAGCGCGCTTCTTAACCTTTTTTTAATTACCCTGGAAAACTCTGACTGAAGCTTTTGTGAAAACTTGCCCAGAAGTTCTGACCAAACCCTGCCTTGAGAGTGTCTAGAATTTTCTGAGTGTTATGGTAATAATCTGGTCAGAAGTTCTGAAATTGTCATAATTCTTAAACACTTAGAAAAATTTCTAAGTACTTAGAATTTGACTTCTCCAAAGTAAAATTTGACTTTTAAATTTCCTGATGAAACAGACTTCATATTCCAACATGTCTTGATGAAATATGATTTTTGAGATTTGATTTTGATCCAAAAGTCAAAGTTAGACTTCTCAGTGTATAAATGACCATTTTGCCCTTGTGAATGACTTGTTTGGAAAAATTGATAATTCAAGGCCTGGAAACTTGATAGAAGCAAACCTGGGATCCATGGTGATCCCTTGTGAAATGAGAGGGCAAATTTTGGGGTACAACAGCTGCCCCTGTTCAAACTTCTTGAACCTGAAGAGTTAGATTGGCGGATCTACCAATCGTGACTTGAAGGTGAAAGATGATTGAACATTAAAGTGCCCAGAAATTTGCACTCGAAGATGGATGGTGAATGGGCTTATAGATTCCATTTGGAGGAATGTTGGTAAGCGCTGGAAGAAGTATCGACATAAATCTTCTTGTTGATTTATACTAAAACTTGATGTTTTACCTGTGAGAAAATGGTTAGTAAAATGCGGATGCTTGCATGATGTTCACCAGATGTGGTATCATGCCAAATGCATATGGTATGTACATTCTATGATGTATGAACGTGAGGTATATGTTTTTGTCCGGGAAAATAAATCCCTGACTACTGCTGAGGAAATTCTGGGAGATTTAATCCCTGATTGCCTGTTGGAGATGAAGAATATACATATCTTCAAATTTTGTTGAAAGGATGCTTTTGCTAGGGAAGATCGCTCCAATGTCAGCTGTTATCTGGTCGGATCCAGGCTTCACAGTTTCTAAGGATGAAATAGTCGATTGTTATCTGGTCGGGTCTAGGCTTCACAACCACTTACTGGAGGAAGAGACGAATTAACTATTATCTGGTCGGATTCCAGGCTTTGCAGAAAATTCCTTGAAATTGAATAGTTATCTGGTCGGATCCAGGCTTCACAATAACTTGCTGGGGATACAGAAGTTAACTGTTATCTGGTTGGATCCAGGCTTCGCAGTAACTTGGAATGGAAACTACTATCTGGTCGGATCCAGGCTTCGCAATGACTTGAAATGGTAACTACTATCTGGTCGGATCCAGGCTTCACAGTAAATTCCTGAAATTGAGTAGCTATCTGGTCGGGTCCAGGCTTCATGGTCTTTGGAAAGTTGTACTATTATCTGGTCGAGTCCAGGCTTCATAGTGTCTTTCCTTGGATCATAATTAATTCTTATCTGGTCGGGCTCCATGTTTTATAATAAACTGTTTGAAAACTGTTATCTGGTCGGGTCCAGGCTTTGCAGATTTCTGCGGTTTAATGAGGTCAATTGTTATCTGGTCGGGTTCAGGTTTCATAATAGACTGCTTGGGGATTTAGCTGCTATCTGGTCGGTTTCCAGGGTTCACAATGAATCTCCGAGGATGATTGTTATCTGGTCGGGCCCAGGCTTCACAATAATTTACTTGAAAAAGATGAAAATGAAAACTGATATATGGTCGGGCCCAGGTGTCTCAGCAATCTATTGGGGATATGGAGGCAACTCTACTGGGGAAAAGAGGTTAAACCTTGGTCGGGTTGAGTTCAGGTTCTTCTATATGTTTGAAGAGCTAGGCTACTATCTGGTCGGGTCCAGGTTTCATATCATCTTTAAGATCAACTGTTATCCGGTCGGGTCCAAACTTCAGTAATAACTTGAAAATTATGCTAATATCTAGTCGGATCCAGGTTTCATAGCATCTTGAAGTTAAGATCAATTGTTATTTGGTCGGATCCAGGCTTTAGTAATTGAAGAAGTGAAACTGTTATCTGGTCGGGTCCAGGCTTCAGTAATAACTTGAAAATTATGCTAATATCTGGTCGGATCTAGGTTTCATAGCATCTTGAAGTTGAGATCAACTATTATCTGGTCAGATCCAGGCTTCAGCAATTGAAGAAGTCAAACTGTTATCTGGTCGGGTCCAGGCTTCAGTAATAACTTGAAAATTATGCTAATATCTAGTCGGATCCAGGTTTCATAGCATCTTGAAGTTGAGATCAACTGTTATCTGGTCGGATCCAGGCTTCAGTAATTGAAGAAGTCAAATTGTTATCTGGTCGGGTCCAGGCTTCAGTAATAACTTGAAAATTGTGCTAATATCTAGTCGGATCCAGGTTTCATAACATCTTGAAGTTGAGATCAACTGTTATCTGGTCGGATCCAGGCTTCAGTAATTGAAGAAGTTAAACTATTATCTGGTCAGGTCTAGGCTTCAGTAATAACTTGAAAATTATGCTAATATCTGGTCGGATCCAGGTTTCATAGCATCTTGAAGTTGATAAGGCTTTGCTGACGGCTTTACTGGGATTAGGAGTTGTGGCCCTGTGATTTGCAGTAATTTGAAAGGGAAATTCAAACTGGAGAGTATAGACTCAGTCGGGTAAGGCAGACTCAGCTTGGGGAGGATACACCCAACTGGGGATGATGGGCTCAGCCGGGGATGATGGGCTCAACTAGGGATGATGGGCTCATCTGGGGAGGATAGATTCTGTTTGGAGATAATAGCCTTGTCTGGGGAAGATATACTCAGCTGGGCAACTCGTGGTGTCTTGATTGTTGTAATTTGAACTCAGCTGGGGAAATAACTCTATTGGGGAAATAAACCCTGTTGACGAAGTGGATTTCCTTTAGGAAGAGATCCCTGAGGCTTCAATCTTGTAAAAATTGACTTAGCTGGGGAATAAACGCCCAAGAGGTTGAGACTTTGGTCAGGGATTTCCCTATGCAAAGAGACTTTATGGGCAATTCCGTTGGGGAGAGGTTTATTGTTGTCGTCCTGGTGGGGATAATGATGATGAGATAACTTTGTGGGGCTATTTCATATACATTAAAGAGATGCTTACTGTTGTTGTTTGCTGATGTCCTGTTGTTGATGCTACTGCTTAGCAGGACACATGTTCCAAATAGTTTTAATTATGTTCATATGCATATGTTCATTCAATTTTAGTCATTAGACAAATTTGCATTCAAAACAAAGACAGAAAATTTTGCAATTCAAAGTGTATTTGTATTGATATTTTGCCCATGAATAGGCATTTTTTGTACATAGAGACGGAGATCCTAGTAAGAGGAAATCGTCAAAAAGGAAAACAAAATTGAGAATGAAAATAAATAGCCATGTGAAATGATCTCATTGCCTTCTATCTCTACTATTGCCCCAATGTCTTCGAACGTCCCTTGTTGTTGATCAAAATTGATTGGATTGATCCTGGACCATTTGAACTTGGACCTTGGTGATAGAATTGACTGTGTTGATTCCACGGGACATAGTCGTACGCTTTTAATCCTTAATTTTGCCTGGACCTCCCTTTTGGGTTTTCGGCCCACCAAGATAGCCTTTTTTGCCCAAGTCGCCCTTTCGGGTTTTCAACTTGTCGGGTGTATAATCTTTTGCATATATCCCTAATTTTTTCCCAAACCTTTTGGTTTGCCGGGATGCCCTTATTTTGCTTAGGTGTGTCAACCTAGTGGGTCTCTTATGCGTAGTATTTTTTAACTATGTCTGTGTTTATAGGATGCAGGCAATCCTCACTGTCCATGGTAGTCAGCATCATGGAACCGCCAGAGAAAACTCTCTTGACAACAAATGGCCCTTCATAGGTGGGAGTCTATTTTCCTCTGGGGTCTCCTTGTAGGAAAATAATTTGTTTTATCACCAAATCTCCAACTTGATATACTCGAGGTTTGACCTTCTTGTTGAAAGCCTTGATCATCCGTTTTTGATATGTCTGACCATGACAAACAGCAGCTAATCATTTTTCGTCAATCAAGTTCAGCTGATCCAATCTCGTTTGAATCCACTCGTCTTCGCCTAGGCATGCCTCAGTCATAATCCTCAGTGAAGGAATTTAAACTTCCACTGGAAAAACAGCTTCCATGCCATAAACCAAGGAGATGGGAGTTTCCCCAGTTGATGTTCTAGCTGAAGTACGGTAGCCATGTAGAGCAAACGACAATATCTCATGCCAATCTTTATAGGTTACTACCATTTTCTGCACAATTTTCTTGATATTTTTGTTGGCCGCTTCGACGGAGCCATTCATTTTTGGTCTATACGGAGAAGAATTATGATGCTTGATCCTAAACTAAATGCATAGATCCCTGATCATAGCATTGTTTAGGTCAGTCCCATTGTCGGTGATGATCCTTTCGGGGATAACATAACGGCAGATGAGGTTATGTCTGATGAATCTTCCTACCATATTCTTGGTGACTGAGGCAAACGAGGCGGCTTTGACCCATTTGGTAAAATAGTCAATAGCGACAAGAATGAAGTGATGTTCGTTGGAAGTTGTAGGCTTGATCTCTCCAATCATGTCAATTCCCCACATTGCAAATGGCCACGGAGCGGTTATGACATTCAGAGGGATAGGAGGCACATGGACCTTGTCAGCGTAGATTTGGCATTTGTGACAAGTTCTTGAATGTTGATGGCAATCAGTCTCCATTGTTGACCAATAGTAACCAGCTCTTAATATTTTCTTAGCCATCGTATGTCCACCTGAGTGAGTACCAAAAAGACCATCCTGCATGTCTTCCATAATCTCACCTGCCTCCTTCTTGTCCACACATCAGAGTAGAGTTGAATCATGGTTGCGCTTGTACAATATCCCGTTACTTAGGAAGAATTTGGCTGCAAATCTTCGCAAGAACTTTCTGTCATTGATAGATGCCCCCTCTGGATATTCTTGTGTTTCAAGGTATCTCATCACCTCATGGTACCATGGCTTTTCTAAGTTGGTTTTGAGCTCAAAGCAATGTGCAGGTTCGTCGAACCTTTCAATTGTAATCATAGGGGCTTCGTTATCCCATCTGATCCTGAACATTGAAGACATGGTTGCCAAAGCATCCGCCAACTGGTTTTCTTCCCTAGGGAAATACTCGAAAGTAATCTCTTCGAAGTGAGGAATCAGGGATAGCACAAGTTCCTTGTAAGGGATGAGATTAGGGTGTTTAGTGTCTCAATCTCCTTTTACTTGACTGATCACTAGGGCGGAATCCCCAAACACATTCAAATGCTTGATCCTTAAGTCAATAGCAGCTTTTAGATCTAAGATGCACGCTTCGTACTCGGCCATGTTGTTTGTGCAATCGAAACATAGTCTAGAAGTGAAAGTAGTGTGGCAACCTTCAGGAGAGATGATCACATCACCAATTTCGTTACCTAAGGCGTTGGAAGCCCCATCAAATACCATAGTCCATCGGGATCCTTGTTCAGGTCCGTCATATGGTCCAAGTTTCGCATAGTCGGTTACCAGCATGATGTTCTCATCAGGGAAGTCAAAGTTCATTGACTGATAATCATCCACAGCTTGATGGGCCAAATGATCCGCTAATACACTTCCTTTGATGGCTTTTTGAGTCATGTATTGAATGTCGTACTCAGTCAATATCATTTTCCATCTGGCTATCCGTCCGGAAAGAGCAGGTTTCTCAAAGATGTACTTAATTGGGTCCATCTTAGAAATCAACAGAGTGGTATGAGTCAACATATACTGTCTCAGCCGACGAGTAGCCCATGCCAGAGCGCAGCAATTTTTCTCGAGCGGTGAATATCTGGTTTCACAGTCGGTAAACTTTTTTCTCAGGTAATAAATAGCATGCTCTTTTCGGCCAAACTCGTCATGTTGGCCCAAAACACACCCCATAGAATTCTCTAGTATTGTCAAGTACATGATCAAGGGTCTTCCTTCAACTGGAGGCATGATGATAAGAGGTTCTTGTAGGTATTCTTTGATTTTGTCAAAGGAAATATGGCATTCATCGTTCCACCTGACTACCTGATCTTTCTTCAAGAGTTTGAAGAGTGGCTCACAAGTAGCAGTTAAGTGTGATATGAAACGGGCAATGTAATTGAGACGACCCAAGAATCCTCTAACTTCTTTTTTAGAATGGGGGACTGGCATTTCTTGGATGGCATTTACCTTGTCAGGATCCACTTCAATGCCTTTATTGCTGACAACAAAACCTAGAAGCTTTCCAGAGCGTACTCCAAATGTGCACTTGTTAGCGTTTAACCTCAGCTTGTACTTCTTCAGTCTCTCAAATAGTTTGTGCAGGTGGTCGAGATGTTCTTCTTCGGTTTATGATATGGCAATCATATCATCCACATATACCTCTATCTCATGATGAATCATGTCATGAAATAAATCAACCATAGCCCTTTGATATGTTGCCGCTGCATTCTTTAATCTGAACGGCATGACCTTGTAGCAGAAGGTTCCCCATTGCATAACGAAAGTAGTCTTTTCCATATCTTCGGGAGCCATCCTTATTTGATTATAGCCTGAGAAGCCATCCATGAATAAGAAGACCTTATGCTTAGCAGTATTATCGACTAAGACGCCAATGTATGTTAGAGGGAAGTCATCCTTGGGGCTCGCCCTATTCAGATCCATATAGTCTATGCACATGCGCACTTTCCCATCTTTCTTTGGCACTGGCACTATATTGGCCACCCATTGAGGATAGGACGTTATAGCTAGGAACCCTATATTAAAATGTTTCATTACTTCGGCTTTGATCTTTTCAGACATATCAGGCCTCATGGGACGAACTTTTGTTTAACAGGAGGGCAGTCTTCTTTAGTTGGCAGGCGATGAACCACGATGTCGGTATCCAACCCATTCATATCTTCATAAGACCAAGCAAATACTTCCACATAATCATGCAACATCTGAACCAATCTGCTCTTAACATTGCTTTCCATATTAGCGCCGATCTTGAATTCCTTCTTATTTGACTCAGTACCTAAGTTGATAACCTAAACTAACTCTTCATGTGGTTGAATAGCTTTCTCTTCTTGTAATAGAAGTCTGGCTAGTTCTCCTGGTATGTCACAATCTTCCTCTCCTTCGTCTTCGGCTTGGTTGATAGGATATTCAAAGTCATAGTTGGCAATAGTAGAGTCATTGGAAATAGGATCCAGAGTGGATGTAGACCTGTGATCGCGACTTTGTATGTCTATAAATCTGGAGACTGCAAGTGCACAGTCCTATCGCGTAGTCTTAAAAGATATCGAATCCACAGGGACTATGAATCGATCTACCGTAATTTTGGTCACTGGGTAAAGCTAAGGCTAATATTAATTTAATTGACGAAAGGGATCTAATTACTAAATTTGGTTATAAAATTTTTAATTATAAATACCGGTATGCATTTCACCTAAATTTTGGGTTCCGAACTTCCACTGGCCTTTACTTAAATTGGTCAAAAATTATCTTTACGCAAACTTTATTTGTCTAAAAACCTTCCCCTCACACTTCCGTTCTATTAGTTCAGGTTATACTATTAATACCCTAACGTGTGCTTCCGTCACTCCGCCGGATTCAAAAGTAATTTTTGAAAACAGAATAAAATTTAATTGTTTTTAAAATGCTTCCGCCTCTTCAAAAACAATGCCTAATAATCACTATCTGGTTTTAGCCTCAAACTTCCGTTTTATTAGTAAAAACCTTAATCAATTTTAAAACCTCAAACTTCCGTTCTATTGATTTATAAAATCTTAAACAATTCAATTGAATATTAAAACCATGAAAGGTATTTCTTTTACAAAATAATATTAAGCCAATTTATCTCGGATCCCGTTATTTGGTTAATTTACATACCGATATTTAATCGGTTTAGCCGGACATGTTTATTAAATTAAATATGCATAGATAATTAAATTGCGAACAATTATATAAATTCATATCCATAATAGCAAACATGTAATAATAATAAATAAAAGCGATTAAATTGAAAACCTGGGAAAGTAGAAAACTTCAATAACTTCAATTAAATGCGTTCTTCAAAAACCTTAGAGTATTCCACCACAAGCCGGTTGGATCTACTCGTCGAATCTTGAATTTAATAATAACAAGAAAGTAAAAATACCGGATCTAACGTAAGGTTAAACCGGATAAAATTGCACAACAATTTCCGGTGTAGAAATTGTTGTACGAAAAATAAAGGTAGAAGACTTGGAAAAGAAAAGGAAAATAAAAGCAGTGCGATGAAATAAAAATAAAGGAAAAGGCAGAACAAAAATTAAACTGAAAGGAAATTTGCTCTGCTGAAAATAATATGATCTTGCCAAAAAAAACTCTCCTTTGGGATTCTTCCTTCACTTCTATTTATAATGCTTGTAAAATGATGTATCCCAAAAAGTCAATCCACGTAAAACTCAACATCCAAAGAATATTGAAAGTGGACTGTGTTGCATAACGTGCACGAAAAAATAGCAAAAGTAGGTCTTGACTTGGGACCGGTCGTTCCATGTAAGAAAGAAAAGGCGTGAGAATAGGCTAGGGCAGGAACGGTCGTTCCACTCAGCTGAAGTGGTCCGGACCGGTCGTTCCCCTTAGTGGACCGGTCGGTCCCTTCATGCTGAAGTGGGAACGTGGGTTCCCTTGGCCTTTGCACGTTCAATTGTCTTTTGGGCCTTGCAATTTCATTCTTTTTACCCCCTTTTTCTAATCTGCACCACTTTGCTCAATTATCTTCATTTTTGTACTAAATTGCATCTATTTCTTCATATTTCTTCACATAAGCTTATTTAAGGCAAAATACTTGAAACAAAGAAATACCAGCGTAATATGGAAATAAAATAAAATAAATTAAATAAAAACATGAATTATTTGCATTAATTAAGTCGATTTATACGATATAAAATCGTGTTATCAAACTCCCCTATACTTGAAAATTTGCTTGTCCTCAAGCAAGAAATATATATCTCTCTAAATGCGGGTCAGACGCAACAAAAATTGCCACAAGTCAAAGATGTATTAAGTTGCACATTGCTCTTGAGCTCTCGACTTCGATACTAAAGTCACCATAGCAATACTAAATAAACTCAGGCTCGAAAAACAATTCTAGTGACGCCATTACAACTTAACTCTAAATCCTACATTTTGTTTCACCTTTTTCATTCAGGCGCAATCACATTAAGCCCTTTGCCCTTTCGCGCACATAGTGGAGTGATCGGTTAGTGAATTTGATCTTTTAAACCAGCTAGGAGTTCTGGTACTTAATAGTTGGTAACTCCTTTTTGTTCCTTTTGTAAATTGCGGGGAATCGAACCGTAGTCCGTCCTACCAAGTTCAACACCAGAAACCTCTGAACCAATTTACAAAGAATTAAGATAATTTATAAGATTCGCGACCGTTGGGCTAAATAGTCTGGTAAGGACTACCTAACTTAGTTAGAGCGTTTCTAAATATTATTATTATATAAATTTTTTTGTTTAGTTATTATTTTCGATCAATCACTTATATTCATCGATCCTCCACGTAGTTTGCTATTTAGACGGTGCTGACTGCTTGTATAAACTACTAAAGGTTACTTTAAAACTTAGAATTTAAATTTTCGGTATATAAAGGGTACTAAAATTTTAAATCATTTTCCCGAGATTTTAAAGCGTTGGTACTAAATATTTTCTTCTAAAGGAGCAACTTGATACACTGTTTGAGTGTGTATAATTGTGCGTCTGACCATAAAAAATTTTTGTATGGTTCAAGAATTTGGCGAGTTCGGATAATCATGAACTTATATATGTATGTAAGACTTAATTTTAATAACAAAAGGGAATTTACAAAAGGGAAATTCGCTTACTTGAAGAAAGATAATAATAGTTAATTCGACCCCCCTACACTTAAACGGAGCAGTGTCCTCAATGCTTATAAATGGGGAATCGAAAAATACAAAAAGTAAAAGAAAAGAAAAATTAATAATTAATCGGTACGATGTGGGCGACTTCCTCTTCCTCGAGTTCGTGGACGGCGTCCATCTTGGCGTTGTGGAGGTACGAATTCGTCCAAGCGTAGGTGTAGTGAGTGCATAGAAACGCCAAGGTCAATAACATTGGTATTCAAGGTGTTGTAGTTATTATGCATTTGCTGTACCAATGCAAATGTTGCATTTTGTTGGTTTTGCATCTGTTGCATGGTTTGGTAGAGGGTCTCCATGGTGAGATGGTTTTGTGGATTGTTATTCATTTCTTCTTCCATTTCATCCACGGGAGCATTATTCTCAGCTTCGGGTGCATTTAAATTGAATAACCAACGGCTTCGATTTTGCACATTAATAAGATGGGGACATGGGAGAATAATGCTTGGTACTACAACTTTATTGACCAATAAAGTAAATCGGTTCTCACCTTGCCTTGGAATGATTAGATGGGAGTCTCTGCAGTATACCTCATCTAGAAATTGTGCTGGCATGAGGTGATGAGCAAGAGTAAGGATCTCGTCAGCCAATCCTAGCGAGTAAGCTATCGCGGTAATAATGCCACCGAAAAGAAAAGGGTTGTTTCCGGCGGTTTGAGCACAAAGTTGAAAATGTGATAGCATAAATGGTGCGGCGTTGACACGGCTCCCAGTTAAGGCACAATATACGAAAAATAACTCATTTTTGGTTACCTTATGGTTGTAGGTGCGTCCGAAAATAGTGTGAGCCAAAATACGGTGGAAATACCGTATTGCTGGATTATGAATGTGGGACGCATATAATAGTCTCCAACCATTTGCGGCTTCCCCACTTATCTCTTCCCAGAATTGTAAACCTTGCTCCTCCCAGGCTGGAATATCATCATCCGCTTCGAACGGCTTGTAATAAATACCATCCCCTTGTGAGAATCCCAGTGGCTCAGCAATGTGCTCTTGATCTAGCGAATACTCGCGGTTGAACATACGGAAACTAGCAGTTCCCGTAGTGTATGGATCTTCAATATCGGTTGTGTAAGAAAAAGAACTCAAAAACTCCAGCACCAGAGGTTCAAAGGTTGGGTTTGGTTGGGTACAGAGATTGTACAAACCGGTGTTATTTAGCAACCATGACACATTTTCAGTGAGGCCTAAAGTTTGTAGACAATTTATATCTACGTACTTTGTCGGCACCACCGAGCGTTTGTATAAATTGAGGTACACGGTGCGTTGCTTATCATCGCGGAAGATAATGTTTGAGAGGTCGGGTTGTTGCCTTTCGGGACGGATGGTTCTTGGAGGCATGGTAAGGGTAAGAAAATGGTGGTAGATGTAGAAGGAAGATAGAGAAGATGAAGATAAATATTAGAAAAATGTAGTAGAAAGTAAGAAATGTTGTGAAGAGGTAGTAAGAAATAAGGGGTATTTATATTGTGAGGGTGTTGGGTTGGTGATAATGAGAAGTTAATGAGAGTTAATGGGGGAGTTGAAAATGGTAAAAATTTGAAAAGAATGAGAAAGTGGAGTAATGGGAATTTAAGAGTGGTTGGAAGTTGGTTTATGGGGAAGATAAAAGGTAAAAATGAATTATGAATGGAGTATGGCGTGGGGGACAAAGAGGCACGCGTTACAGCATGCTACAGGGGGCCGGTCGGTCCCTTCAGTGGTAGGACAGGGGGACGGTCGGTCCCTCTTTTTAGTCAAAAAGGGGACCGGTCGGTCCAGGGAGGCATGGGTGCGTGGGACCGTCCGGTCCTGTGCCTGCGTGGGGGTTTCGGCTTTTCCTATTATTTTCTGCTGATACAGTACATTATAAAACTCAGGCACAGAATGCATAATGGTTGCAAACAATATCATTTCAGCTTTTATTTGATACCACTTAATAGTTTAATAACTAATATAAATCACATTGAAACAAAACAAGATGATAAATAATTTAAATTGTACTACAAAGAACATAAAATAAACCAAATTGTAAAACATAATTCAAATGAAACTAAATGCAAGTCAAATAAATAACTTAACTAAAACTAATTAAATAACTTAATTCTCTCTTTAGCCACTTTTGTTAGCATCGTCTCCATTATTCTTCTGCATGGAATAGATATGTTGAAACACTTCATCAAACTGCATAGCTACCGTGTCGACAAATCCAGAATGATCCATCCGGAGTGTATTAACTTCGTTGTTCGCAGCTGTGAGGTTTTCTTTCAGATGCTTCACTTCTTCCTTCAATTCCTTAATTGTTTCTTCTTGGCTCATGGGTTCAGATCCTTGCTTATTTTCTTCAATCACCGGAGTTACCGGTGGTGACAAAGGTTGCTCGGGAAAGTCATGGTACCCAGGTGGTGTCTCAGGATCAGATTCACTTTCGTAAATCTCAGGTATCTCATAATCCTGGAGTGTGTCAGTGGAGTGAGCAGGAGATGGTAAATCGTCCAGATTATACAGCCAATTACCTTTATCATGAACACTGGTGCGTGGACTAGGTAAGGTAAAGAGGTTAACTACCTCATTATTAATCAGCAATTCAAATTTTCGTGGACCATGGTTTCCAATCAATCTTTTGTTGAAACAAAAATTGAGATCCATTGGTCTGATACCTCCGTAAGGATGGCAACTCAACAGTGGTTGCCGCAGACCCAAAGCATTTGCTATCATTGTTACCATTCCTCCCATCATGATGGGCATATTATCATCTTGAAGCATTTTCTCTATGGTAACTAATAGAAAAGCGACACCGTTCACGGGCCGGTTCTGTACAGCACAAAGCATAATAAACAGCTCATCCCGAGAAACAATAGTGTTATTCTGTTCTTTTCCAAACAGGGTATGTGACAGAATATGGTGAAAGTAGCGGAACGCCGGATTATGAATATAATCCGCGTGTGGCTCAGGATGCTCAAAGCTACTCAACCCAGTCAATGATTCCCAGAATATGTCGAGCTCGCGGTAATCAAACAATTCTTCCTGCTTTGATGTAAAAGTATCAAATCCATCTGGGAATCCCAGCAAAGCAGAAAAGTCATGAAGATTATACCTATATTCCATTCCAAATAGCCTAAAGAAGATAAGACCTCTCCTCAGACCCTTCCCAGAATGTGGGAGGTAGTTAAAAGAGCTCAGAAATTCCAGAGTCAATTTGCGGTAGGTACAGAACCGCCTTAACATATGAGCATCTTCCCATCCAATTTGATTCAGCAGAAACAAAACACTATCATGAATTCCCAAAGTAGTCATAGCAAAAAGATCAGGGTAATATGTCAGGGACATATTCCTTGCAGCTAATGAATTGTATCTGCCTCTTTGGCCTCTTCCTCTGAAAGTTATTTCCTTAGTATCTTCCATTGTTAGTTGGTCAGCTTAATTTTTATGTTAATTAAGTTATCCTGAAATTAATTAGATACAGGAAATTTAATCAGATTTTTGGCCAGATGCCGAAAAGAAGAAAAATAAGAATAAGCATAATAGTGATAGAATGAAGAAGAAATATGTGAAATAAAATATTAGAGAAGATACGTGTATAAGTGATTATGGATGAGAGAAATAAAGAGAAAAATAAGAAGAATAAAAATAGTAAGAATAATAATAAGAATAATAAAACAAAAAGGTAAATATAGCAATTAATTATAAAAAGGTGGGTTGTCTCCCACTAAGCGCTTTGTTTTATGTCATAAGCTCGACAGATAAAATCAAAGTTTTAAACTTCTAATTGAGCAGGTGGCTCTATTAAAGTTATTTCTTGAAAGTAATCGTTACTCTCCGCGTTGTGATATGGTTTTAAACGTTGTCCATTAACTATAAAGGGTTCGGAAATCTTTCCTTTGATTTCGACCGCCCCGTTAATAAACGTGTTCGTTATTGTGAACGGACCAGACCATCTGCTGCGTAGTTTTCCAGGAAATAATTTTAATCTTGAATTAAACAATAGTACGATATCACCTATTTTAAAATGTTTTTTATTTATTCTTTTGTCGTGCCATGTTTTCGTTCGTTCTTTATAAATCTTGGCGTTCTCATACGCGTCTTGTCTCAATTCCTCTAATTCGTTTATATCAAGGATGCGCTTCTCGCCTGCTGTTGTGTAATTCAAGTTTATATTTTTAATAGCCCAATAGGCCTTGTGTTCTAGTTCAACCGGCAAATGGCAATATTTTCCATAGATAAGCTTAAACGGGGTGGTTCCTATTGGTGTCTTATATGCGGTCCTATATGCCCAAAGAGCATCAGATAGTTTTGAGGACCAATCCTTTCTCGAAGTTGCTACAGTCTTTTCTAATATTTGCTTGATTTCTCGATTAGAGACTTCCACTTGTCCACTCGTTTGTGGATGATAGGGTGTAGCTACTTGATGTCGGACACCGTATTTCCTTAAGAGTTTTTCGAATATCTTGGAAATAAAATGAGAACCTCCATCGCTTATTACTAATCTTGGTATACCGAATCTCGGAAATATTACGTTTTTGAAGAGCTTTAATACAACTCGGGTATCGTTTGTTGGAGAAGCTATAGCTTCTATCCATTTGGATACATAGTCAACTGCCACGAGTATATATTTGTTACCAAAAGATGACGGGAATGGTCCCATAAAGTCTATACCCCATACATAGAAAATCTCTACTTCCAGGATGCCTTTCTGTGGCATCTCGTCGCGTCTTGAAATGTTACCGGTGCGTTGACACCGGTCGCACTTAGTGACTGCGATATGAACATCTTTCCATAGTGTTGGCCAATAAAGACCTGATTGTAGGATTTTCGTACATGTTTTAGAAGTACTCGTGTGTCCTCCGTATGGTGCGGAGTGGCAATGTTTAATCACGCTTTCGACTTCTTCTTCGGGTACGCAACGACGGAAAATTCCATCGGGTCCTCTTTTGAATAATAAGGGTTCGTCCCAGTAATATTGTTTGAGATCGTGAAAGAATTTTTTCTTTTGTTGGTACGTTAACTCTGGTGGTAATACGCCGGCAGCTAGATAGTTTACGAAATCTGCATACCAAGGGACAGATGAGATTGCTAAGGTTGTTTCAGAATAGTTTTGAGGTTCACTTGCTTCGAAGTGGGCGATTAATTTATCATATTGAAATTCATCATTGATTGGAATTCGTTCTTGTTTTAGATTTTCGATTCTTGATAGATGATCGGCCACTACGTTTTCAGTTCCTTTTTTATCCTTGATTTCTAAATCAAATTCTTGTAGCAACAAGATCCATCTTAGCAGTCTAGGCTTGGCGTCCTTTTTGGTTAGGAGATATCTTATCGCAGCGTGGTCAGTATAAATTATTATCTTAGCTCCTACTAAATAAGATCGGAATTTATCGAGTGCGAAGACTACAGCCAAGAGTTCCTTTTCGGTTGTTGCATAATTCATTTGCGCTTCATCCAGGGTTCTACTAGCGTAATATATGACGTGTAATTTTTTTTCTTTTCTCTGTCCTAGGACTGCTCCTACGGCATAGTCACTTGCGTCACACATTATCTCAAATGGTTCACTCCAATCTGGAGTCTTCATGATTGGCGCAGTAATTAATGCTTTCTTTAATTGTTGAAAGGCTTCAAGGCATTTTTCGTTAAATATGAATTCAACATCTTTCATTAAGAGTTCTGTTAATGGCTTAGAAATTTTTGAGAAATCCTTAATAAAACGTCGGTAAAAACCGGCGTGTCCTAAGAAACTTCTTATTTCTCTGACAGTTCTAGGGGGTTGAAGGTTTTCGATAACTTCTATCTTTGCCTTGTCCACTTCAATTCCCCTATTAGATATAATATGTCCTAACACAATACCTTCTTGAACCATAAAATGGCAGTTTTCCCAATTTAATACTAAGTTTACCTTTACACATCTTTCTAGTACTTTCTCTAAGTTTGCAAGACATCCTTTAAAACTACGTCCGCAGACGGAGAAGTCGTCCATGAATACCTCCATAATATTGTCAAGAAAGTCTGCGAATATTGCCATCATGCATCTTTGAAAAGTTGCAGGTGCATTGCACAAGCCAAAGGGCATTCTTCGATATGCGAAGGTTCCGAATGGACAGGTGAAGGTAGTCTTTTCTTGGTCATCGGGGTGTATTGGTATTTGAAAGAATCCGGAGTAACCGTCCAAGTAACAGAAATATGAGTGTCTGGCTAGACGCTCCAGCATTTGATCAATGAATGGCAAAGGGAAATGGTCCTTCCGGGTGGCTTTGTTAAGTTTCCTATAATCAATGCACATCCTCCATCCTGATTCGATTCGCTTTGTTATGGTTTCTCCTTTGTCGTTTTCGATTACCGTTACGCCTCCTTTCTTGGGGACTACATGAACGGGGCTTACCCATTTACTATCAGATATTGGATAAATGATGCCTGCTTCTAACAATTTTAATATCTCTTTCTTCACTACTTCACTCATTATAGGATTAAGTCTTCTTTGGTGTTCTCTAGAGGTTTTACTATCTTCCTCTAGCATTATGCGATGCATACATATGGAAGGACTTATTCCTTTAAGATCAGTCAAATTGTATCCTAAAGCAGTTGGATATTTCCTCAGTATATGTAGTAATTTTTCAGTCTCGATTTTTCCTAGATTTGCGTTGATTATTACTGGTCGTTCGAACTCTGGGTCTAAGAATTCGTATCGCAGGTTTTTGGGTAACGTTTTGAGTTCAATGGTTGGTTTGTGTAAACCTTGTGTAGGATCGGGTGTTATTGCTAAGCACTCATCTAAGGTTTTATCTGGATGATCTTCTGCTTCTTTTATACATTCGTCTATCATATCCATAAAGTAGCAGTTGTCATCTATGGCTGGTGCTTTTAGAAATTTGGAAAGAATGAATTCAATCTTTTCTTCGCCCACCTCAAAGGTGAGTTTTCCCTTTTTAACGTCTATAATGGCACCGGCAGTTGCTAGGAAGGGTCTTCCTAAAATGATAGGTGTGTTCGTATCTTCCTTAATATCCATTATTATAAAGTCGGTTGGGATGTAGAATTGACCTATTCGAACGGGGACGTTTTCAAGTACTCCTATGGGGTATTTGACAGAACGATCTGCTAATTGAACAGACATTTTAGTTGGTCTCAACTCTCCCATTTCGAGTTTCTTACTGATGGATAAAGGCATTACACTGATGCTTGCTCCTAAATCGCATAAAGCTTTGTCTATGACAAATCTTCCTATTACACATGGTATAGAAAAACTACCTGGGTCTTTCAGTTTAGGTGGCATCTTATTTTGGATTATTGCGCTGCATTCAGCTGTAAGAGTAACTGTTTCATTTTCCTCTAACTTTTTCTTATTAGATAGAATCTCTTTTAAGAATTTAGCATATGAGGGCATTTGCGTTATCGCTTCTGTGAAAGGAATTGTTACGTTTAATTGCTTGAGAAGTTCTACAAATTTCTTAAATTGCCCGATGTCTTTGGTTTTAACTAGTCTTTGAGGGTAAGGAATAGGTGGTTTATAGGGAGGTGGAGGTACATAAGGTTTTTCTTGTTCTATTGTTTCTCCATCTTCCTTTCCTTTAGGTTCGTTATCCTCTTCGGCTTGGTTTTCAGAGTTTTGGTGCATGGCCGGGTTTTCGGTTCTTGGATCTAATGGTTCTTCTATTTCTTTACCGCTTCGTAATATAATTGCGTGAGCTTGTCCTTTCGGATTAGGTTGTGGTTGTCCAGGGAAAGTACCGGCTGGTGCAGCAGCAGGCGCTTGTTGTTGAGCCACTTGTGAGATTTGAGTTTCTAACATTTTATTGTGAGTGGCTAAGGCATCTATTTTGTTCGATAGTTGCTTAATTTGCTCGTCAGTGTGTATGTCTCGGTTTAGGAATTCTTTGTTAGTTTGCGCTTGGCTTGATATAAAGTTTTCCATCATTATTTCGAGATTAGATTTCCTAGGTGCGCTCGGTGCGGCAGAGGGTGCTTTTTGATATCCAGGTGGAGCGATTTGCGCCTGAACAGGTGCGTTCAATGCGTTTTTATTCTTGTAGGAAAAATTTGGGTGATTCCTCCAACCTGGGTTGTATGTATTTGAATAAGGGTTTCCCTGAGCGTAGTTTATTTGATCGGTCGGAGTACCTAACAGAAATTGACATTCGGCGGGAGTGTGACCAGATGTTCCGCATATTTCGCAGTCAGGAATCACTGCAGCTATGGTAGCTGCAGGAGTTAACGTAAGGTTTTCTATTTTCTGAGTTAGTGCGTCTACCTTAGCGTTTACTTGATCTAGGCTACTAATTTCGTACATTCCTCCTTTTGTCGGAGGTTTTTCAACGGTAGCTCTCTCGCTTCCCCACTGGTAGTGGTTTTGGGCCATATTATCTATCAGTTCGTAGGCCTGTAGATAAGGTTTCTCCATTAGCGCACCACCAGCAGCAGCGTCGATTGTTAATCTCGTGTTGTACAAAAGACCATTGTAGAAAGTATGTATTACTAACCATTCCTCCAGACCATGATGTGGACAGAGTCTTATCATGTCTTTATATCGTTCCCATGCTTCAAATAAAGACTCGGTGTCTTTCTGTCTAAATCCGTTGATTTGAGCTCGAAGCATAGCCGTTTTGCTTGGTGGAAAATATCGGGTTAGGAAAACTTTCTTTAATTCATCCCACGTAGTGATTGAATTAGAAGGTAGAGATTGGAGCCAGGCTCTAGCTCTATCTCTAAGGGAAAAAGGAAATAATCGTAAACGAATAGCTTCCGTGCTGACCCCATTAGCTTTTACGGTATCTGCATATTGTAGAAATACGGATAAATGCAGGTTCGGATCGTCAGTTGGATTTCCAGAAAACTGGTTTTGTTGAACCGCAGATAATAGCGAAGGTTTCAGCTCGAAGTTGTTTGCCTCGATTGCCGGAGCGGCAATACTGTTATGAGGTTCGTCTTGAGAAGGGATTGCGTAAGATTTTAGAGGTCGTGGCGCAGCCATCTCAGCTCGTCTAAGATCAGTTATATCAGGGATATTCGTCGGGGGTAAATTGTTTAGTAGACGATATTCCTGAATTCGGCGTCTCAATCGAAGATAACGCTCGATGTCGTTGATTTGTAGATGCAAAGGTTCGCCTTGAGAGCGAGTGTTTGGCATACAAATCAGAAAGAGAAGAAAAGAAGAAGGCCTTAGTCTCTACGATGTAACTAAAAGAGTTACGATATCGACTTAAATAGTCCCCGGCATCGGCGCCAAAAACTTGATCGCGACTTTGTATGTCTATAAATCTGGAGACTGCAAGTGCACAGTCCTATCGCGTAGTCTTAAAAGATATTGAATCCACAGGGACTATGAATCGATCTACCGTAATTTTGGTCACTGGGTAAAGCTAAGGCTAATATTAATTTAATTGACGAAAGGGATCTAATTACTAAATTTGGTTATAAAATTTTTAATTATAAATACCGGTATGCATTTCACCTAAATTTTGGGTTCCGAACTTCCACTGGCCTTTACTTAAATTGGTCAAAAATTATCTTTACGCAAACTTTATTTGTCTAAAAACCTTCTCCTCACACTTCCGTTCTATTAGTTCAGGTTATACTATTAATACCCTAACGTGTGCTTCCGTCACTCCGCCGGATTCAAAAGTAATTTTTGAAAACAGAATAAAATTTAATTGTTTTTAAAATGCTTCCGCCTCTTCAAAAACAATGCCTAATAATCACTATCTGGTTTTAGCCTCAAACTTCCGTTTTATTAGTAAAAACCTTAATCAATTTTAAAACCTCAAACTTCCGTTCTATTGATTTATAAAATCTTAAACAATTCAATTGAATATTAAAACCATGAAAGGTATTTCTTTTACAAAATAATATTAAGCCAATTTATCTCGGATCCCGTTATTTGGTTAATTTACATACCGATATTTAATCGGTTTAGCCGGACATGTTTATTAAATTAAATATGCATAGATAATTAAATTGCGAACAATTATATAAATTCATATCCATAATAGCAAACATGTAATAATAATAAATAAAAGCGATTAAATTGAAAACCTGGGAAAGTAGAAAACTTCAATAACTTCAATTAAATGCGTTCTTCAAAAACCTTGGAGTATTCCACCACAAGCCGGTTGGATCTACTCGTCGAATCTTGAATTTAATAATAACAAGAAAGTAAAAATACCGGATCTAACGTAAGGTTAAACCGGATAAAATTGCACAACAATTTCCGGTGTAGAAATTGTTGTACGAAAAATAAAGGCAGAAGACTTGGAAAAGAAAAGGAAAATAAAAGCAGTGCGATGAAATAAAAATAAAGGAAAAGGCAGAACAAAAATTAAACTGAAAGGAAATTTGCTCTGCTGAAAATAATATGATCTTGCCAAAAAAAACTCTCCTTTGGGATTCTTCCTTCACTTCTATTTATAATGCTTGTAAAATGATGTATCCCAAAAAGTCAATCCACGTAAAACTCAACATCCAAAGAATATTGAAAGTGGACTGTGTTGCATAACGTGCACGAAAAAATAGCAAAAGTAGGTCTTGACTTGGGACCGGTCGTTCCATGTAAGAAAGAAAAGGCGTGAGAATAGGCTAGGGCAGGAACGGTCGTTCCACTCAGCTGAAGTGGTCCGGACCGGTCGTTCCCCTTAGTGGACCGGTCGGTCCCTTCATGCTGAAGTGGGAACGTGGGTTCCCTTGGCCTTTGCACGTTCAATTGTCTTTTGGGCCTTGCAATTTCATTCTTTTTACCCCCTTTTTCTAATCTGCACCACTTTGCTCAATTATCTTCATTTTTGTACTAAATTGCATCTATTTCTTCATATTTCTTCACATAAGCTTATTTAAGGCAAAATACCTGAAACAAAGAAATACCAGCGTAATATGGAAATAAAATAAAATAAATTAAATAAAAACATGAATTATTTGCATTAATTAAGTCGATTTATACGATATAAAATCGTGTTATCAACCTGCAAGAGTGTGTGTGTGTGTATGCATGTAAGATACATGGCTATTTTTTGAAAATGTATTTGAAAGAAAGGAAAGATAATGAACACAGATATTTGAATGCAAAAGATTCCAATGTACTGAATGATCATATGATTAGATGAACATAAATATAACCCTTGACAAATGGACCAAAGTGCCTCGGGCTAGGCACATGGCTTAAAAGTCATTATCAAAATATTACAGACAACAAGTTCTTGATTTGATAGAAAAGTAATAACAAGTAGATTACTCCTCAATGAAGGAGATGGGCACAAAGTCCTTTGTATGCCAATTCTTCAGCTCCGTTGTAGTTGGGTACACCCATTCCTCAAATGCAGTTTCTTCTTCAAAATCACTCACGGTGTTGACTTCGTGGCTTCTAATGCGAAGAGAGGGCTTTCCAGCACGAGCACGCCTCATTTCCTTCTGAGCTTTGACGGTGAAGCCCAAACCAAATTTGTCTGCTTTAAAAGGGATATCGAGGAGTTGCCCCCAAGTATCACAGTTTCCTTCTTCCATTACGGCACGGGCATCCTTGACTGAAACCATTTTTGGCGTGGCCTTAACAGCTTTAGACTCATCATAAGAACATTTAGTAGCAGCAACCATAGGTGGTACAACCTCAAAGGCTTAACATGGGGTTTCAATGAATTCTCTGTCCATCTCTACGTACTTGAAAGAGTTAAGGTGGCTTACCATAAATTCTTCTTCTCCACATACAGCGACTATTTTGCCTTTGACTGGATATTTGAGTTTCTGATGGAGGGTTGAGGTTACTGCCCCAGCCTTATGAATCCACGGGTGACCTAACAGGCAAGAATAGGCCGGACAAGTATCCATAATATAGAATGTGGAGTTGAAGGTTTGGGAGCCCACTTTGATTGGAAGATCTACTTCCCCATGAACAGTCCTCTTTGATCCATCAAACGCCCTTACGATGATATCACTTGGCTTCAAGATCAAATCTTCACAGTCGAGACGGTCTAATGCCCCTTTGGGTAATACATTCAGAGAAGAACCAATGTCGACTAGCACATGTGCTAAGGTAGTCTCTTTGCACTCGATTGACACATGTAATGCTTTGTTGTGATTCTTCCCGAGAGGTGTTAAGTCAGCATCTGAAAACCCTAAGCCATTATCAGTTGTCAGGCTAGCCACACAATTCTCAAATTGGTCTGTTGTTGTCTCATGGGGGACATGAGCCTTTTTTAGAAACTTGATTAATGTCTGAGCATGGGCATCAGAGCAAAGCAGCAATGACAACATTGAAATCTTAGAGGGGGTTTGCCTCAATTGTTCTACAATTTTGAAGTCGCTTTCTTGATGATCTTCAGAATCTCATCCATTTCACGGGTGGAGGGTTCTTCATTAGCTACATCTTTGGGAGGTACCTCAATCACATTAGGCTCAACAACCTTCCCCTTCCCTCTGGTATCGGTGTTTAGCTTGGCAGCAGTAATGCGGATGGGTGTTCTTGTAACTACTGGAGCTGAGATATTGGGTGAGAATATTCTCCCAGTTCTAGTTACTTTTCTTGAGCCAGCTATGTATCCAATATTGTCATCTTTTTCTTCTTTGATCCAGGAATCTTGTTTAATCCCATGATAGAACACCTCAACACCGTAATTCCATGGTACTACTTTATTTGAAGAGTAGGGAATTGGTTCGGCATTGGTAATTATTAAGGGAGCAACAGTGGGTTCATTTGAAATCTTAGTAGGACCTTTGGAGGTGATCCTAGTAGGTTTGTTGGAGATGGTAATAATGGAGAGGTCTTCACATTTGTTAACCAAACTCTTGGCAGGCGGAGTCTTTTCAAAAAGAATTTTGTGGCTATCCATCAGGCATTGTATACCTTTCTTCAGCCTTTCACAACCGTTGTATTGTTTCGTACAGCATACACAGTCTTTTTCACAGCCAGGGAAAACCCCAGCTTTCAACAGATTGCTCTTGATTATATTCAGCGGAGTAGTCAATTCTTCAACAGAGGCAATGAACATTGTATCTTCGACAACATTAACACCTTTGTCATGCTTCGGCATTGGAGCGGTAATTACATTCGGCATTGGAGGAGGATCAAATTCGATGGTCTTGTTGTCAATTAAATCTTGGATCTTGTTTTTTAAGGCCCAACATTGATCAGTTTCGTGTCCGGGGCTGTTTGAATGGTAAGCACACTTTGCATTTGGATTATATTTTGGTGACGAGGTGTCAGGGCTGGCGGGAGGATCGCGCAATGTTACTAAATTAGCCTTGAGCATAAGTTGAAGGGATTGAGATAGTGACATGCCTAACCTCGTAAATTGTCTTCTTGGAGCTTCGAAATGTTGATGATTTGTAGATGGTCTTGGAGTAGGAGTTGGATTGGAGATTTGGACAGCATTGACAGACATATGACTATTCTTCTTGGCATGGGTCTTTTCCCCATACACAGCATTAACTTCTTTCTTCGCAGCAAAAGGTTTCTTGACAGGATTGGGAGTGGAGGTGGATGCCACAGAGATCTTCCCACTTTTAATGCCACTTTCAACTCTTTCACCGGTTAAGATTAATTCGGTGAAACCAGAAGAAGAGCAGCCGACCAACAAATTAAATAAAGGACTAGATAAAGTGCCCATGAACATGTCAATGTGTTCCCTATCAGTCAAGGGAGGTTGGACCCTACTAGCAAGGTTTCTCCACTTCTGCGTATACTCTTTAAATCCCTCATTTTTCCCCATGGTCATATCTTGCAATTGAACCCTTGTCGGTGCCAAGTCGGTGTTGTACTGATATTGATGGTAGAAGGCAGTAGGTAAACCCTTCCAAGTGTTGATACGAGATCCATCTAACTGATAAAACCATTCAAGTTGTGTTGCATCCAGACTCTCTTGGAAAAAGTCAACCCATAGCTTTTTATCGGCAGTGTGCGGATGTATCTTGCGCACATAAGACTTCAAATGGAGCTTTGGAGAAGAGACTTCATCATATTTTGCAAAGGTTGGTATTTTGAATTTATGGGGGATGACTACCCCAGAGATTAAGCCCAAATCATCAAAATTTAAACCAGGGATGGCTTGGGTTTCAACAGCTTTCAATCTGTCTTCTAACTGCTTGTATTTGATGTTTGTGGGTGGATACTGTTTGTTGAAATAATCATCATCAGAATCTTAATCATTGGAAAACTCAGCCTGAGTACTTTTGACCTCGCCAACCTGGTTTTCATCCTCTTTAGATGAGTCTTCTACTACTGGGATCTGACGAATTGTCTCTTTGAACCTTCTACCCGTGTTGAGTAGAGCTTTCTTCTTTGGCTTCTTCTTAGCGGCCAACAAGGCCATCATATCTTGCTGCCCCTTGGCCGGGGCGAGTAAAGCTTCTTGAAATTGAGAATTCTGGGCTTGGAGTTCCGTCACAGTTTTCTCTAGATCCATCTTGCTGAAATAAACAGCAAAGAGATAAGGAAACCTGTTATGCGACAACCTGTCATGTTATGATGCATGGAATATGTATATGCAAATGGTTTCAAGGATTAACGAAATTTAAATTTGCATAGACAAAATAATGAACAAACATTAACTTTCATTAGTCAAACAAGAAAGGTTACATTATGCCCCTTGGGCTTACAAAATAGCTTTCTATGATAAAAAGACCGAACGCATCCTCTTTGGCGGGAGATAAGCGTTCACATTCTGCTCTTCTTGTAGCTGTCTCGTAAGCTCCAAGACCCTTTTTTCACTAGCATAGAATTGAGCCTTGAAAGTATCTCGTTCTTCCTTCAGCTGGATCCAACCCTTTTGTAAGTCTTCGAGAGAAGTAGGCATGTCGGGATGGAGGAAAGTGTAGGAAACATCTCCTTCGACCACATGCTCCACGATGACTGGTAAAATGGAAGGATAAGGCATCACGATTGTCTGAGCACGAGCCCGTACCCACCTAAGGTAAGGCTCGAGATGGATAGAGTTTTTGTGTCCCAAAGTCCTACTGGCCACCTTGTTCACCATTCTCCAAGCTCGTGTAAACCTCTGGCGGTAATCTTGGTCTTCTTTGTCATAGTCGAACATCAGACCTTGAATGAGCATCTCATGAGGGCCGTCTCTTCGGGTATACCCAAACTGTCGAAGAGCTAAACAGGGATTGTAGGTGATACCTCCCCTAATACCAAGCAAAGGAATGTTAGGTAATTCCCCATAGCGGTCAATGATAGAGACGTCTTCCAAGGATCTTGAACACCAACGGATGTCAGAATGGGTAAGGGACATCATCCTTTGAGACCAAGTGAGTCTTTGCTCGTTCTTCAGTACTGATTGAGGTAGGTGTGAAGTGAACCATTTGGCGAGTAAGGGAATACACCACAAGAGAGTACCTATTTTCTTCATGGTGCGGGTATGAAGGCAATGTGGGATGTCTCCCAATAAGGTAGGTACGGGATTGCGAGAGAGAAAGACTTTGATGGCGTTAATATCTATGAATTGGTCTGAGTTGGGGAACAGAACCAAGCCATAAATGAGAAGAGCCAGGATGTCTTCAAAAGCTTTGAAATCCATGTCGTCCCAGAATGAACGAGCCTTCTCCAATAGAAACTTGGCTAGGAAACCTTTGACCCCGCTTCTTGTTTCCCAATTGGTTATGACATCATCTCTTTTCAGATGCAAAGCTTCAGTGATGATTTCAGGTTTTGGAATCCCTTCTAGACCGGTGAACGGTATATGATCAAGCACGAGCACCCCTAAGAGTAGGCAGAACTCTTCTAGTGTAGGTACCAACTGATAGTCCGGGAAAGTGAAACAATGATGTACGGGATCAAATAATTTGAACAATACACACATCATCTCTTCTCGAAAACTAGATGTAGTCAAACTAAGAAGTCGACCATATTTCTTGGTAAAAGGAGAATCCCCGGGCACTCTTGAGGCTAACTCTTGAAGCTGAGGGTGTGCTTTTACAAAGCTGATTCGGATGGTGTTTCTTCGGCCGGAATTTATGACCTACAAAACAAAAACAAAGATAAATTTCTAAATCCTTGAAATGGTTAGTGAGTATGCGTATGATGCTTATGATGTTTATGATGTTATGTACAAGTAAGTATATACACACAAAGCAAACAAATCCCTATGTTTTAGGCTTGCATGAGGTCTTATAGGCAAGTACCCTCTTGAAGTTTAGTTGGCTTAACTTGTCCTAGTAATAGTGATCGGGTTCTAAAGGATCTTAATATCACCAAACTTTCTTTTAGGCATTGTCTCAGCATAATAAATCTTTTCTTGCAGCTGAGATATCCCAAAAGTCCAGCCTCAATGAGTGTAGTGTCGAGTATCAACCGATTTTCAGCTCTATACCGAAATTGGTTATCTCACTACGTCCTAATGGCCAAGTTTGTTCAATTAGAGTTCTAAAGTCAGTTAGTGCTTCATGACGCCACTCAGCGGCCCCGTATTCTCCTTGATTAACCATGAGGGATACCGATACCCACAAATGTGTGACACTAACATAGCCATTGTTTCAACCATATCGGTCTACACCGTAGAGTTTTCACAATCTATTGCTATTTACCTAAAAATGTGTCCCAGATTCGGGTGGAGGATCAAAGCAAGCCCAAACAGAGAACCATAATGTAAAGCATACAGATCAAACAAAGAAAGCATGTAAATGTGATCTAACCCTAAGGTAACCCCACTTTTCAAACATCCCCAACAGAGTCGCCAGTTTTGTGGTACGGTGGGAAAACTGACTTGAGGTTTTTTTGCGTTTTGTATTCGCAAATGTTGTGGTTAGCAAGAGTCGCCACCGAATTTTCTTTTATCCAAAAGGAAAGGTGAAAAAGCACAGGAAAGACCTTTTGAGATTGTTTCTTGAGTTCGGGGGGTAGATTATGAAAAGGGAAGGTATTAGCACCCTTTTCATCCATGGTTTTCCATGGGCTCTTAGTTACTTACTAGATCACTTGCTTTAGTTTGAAAATATGCTTAGTGTGGTTTTTGAAAGTATTTTGAAAAGGTGCCATCGTTTAGGAAAACTTTTGAAATGATTCTCGTTCGTAAGAATGTATACAAAGGTGTTGAGCTTTTGAAAATATTTCACTTTTGGAAAGTGTTTTGAAAGTGTATGTGATTATTTTTTAAAATAGCAAGGATTGAGCAAGCAACTTGGAACAATCTACCTACTCAAAAGGCCTTAGGTGTTCTTTTCCTCCTCCTTTAGACGTTGCTATCTTACCATTGTTTTGGTAAGAAGCCCCATCGTTGTATGTGAAGGGACGGGCGTTGGGTCATCGTATGACCATGATAGTAATGTTGTGAGATGACTTAGTATTTTTTATTTAGGGACTAAGATCATTTCGAAAGGCAACTTTGATAGCGTCATTGAGGGACTATGATCTTGTATTTTGATTTGTTTATGCTAAGACATCCCACATGCATAACATGACCATTTTTTAGGCAATAAGTGGAGTTAACCTTAAGGGTGCTTGTGTGCAAGTGTGTTTGATTGCATGCAGTTTTAGTCTTGATTAGGGTTATCTACTTGTCAATTTCATGTTTTGCCATACACACCCTAATTACTAACAATATATGAAAATAATAACAGTGCGGAAAGTAAAAATTCTACGCTATTACAATCCTTAGGGGGATGGGGTGTACAAATTTCAAATGGGGATTGCAAATTAAATCCTTAAGTTAATATTACAACCATATTGAATGGGAAAGAATGTACAGGAAATGTAGAATGTTTGTTTCGTTTAAAAAGGAAATAGGTTTTGTTTAAGAAAATATTTTTTGTCTTTTTGATTAATGAAAAATAAATATGATGGCAAAAAATAATAAAGGAAAGAAAACAAAAACAGCGTAAATGCTGAAACAGAAGAGGTCAGAAGTTCTGACTCTGACGTGCTGCACAAATAGAAACAACGTTAGTAAAAATATGGAAGTTCAGAAGTTCTGGATCTTCTGAGAATTCAGAAGTTCTGATGCAACTGATAGAACTTCGTCTCCCTTCTCCATGCTAGTCAGAACATCTGCAGCTTAGTCATTTCTCAACATAACAGAAGTTGTACACATGACAGTTATGACAAGTTTCAAGAAATATCAGAAACACAAATCACAAGCAACATGAATTTGCTAATCCTAATTCTGAGTCCTAATTTCTTTATGAAACTCTGAACTGGAATTCCCTCTACTTAGGCAGGCAGATGCATGAAATCTCAGAATATGTAAATCATCAGAATTAGAATATCTACATTGTTTTAAATATGCAAATCTGATAATTCCTAAATAATATGATGAGAGTCAGCAAAAACTTACCTTGCAGCTGGAAAATACTCTGGGAGCCAGAACCTGATTCTGACCACTTGTGGTGTTCTGAACAGCTTCCTCACGTGTTCAGCCGGCTGAAAACATTCAACTTTCGCTGTAAATGATTAGAAAATTCTGGAACAAACAAGGGACAAAGTTCTGACTTTTTGAGTGGGACGTTGGTGGAGAATGTTTTATAGTTTGACTACAAAAGTTTGGGTGGCTTTTGAACGTATATAAAAAAAATTGTATGGGTGGTTTTGGTCAAGAAACAACTTGAGGAAAAATGGAGTTTTAATGCAAAAATCAAATGCTAAGGTTTTGTATTTTTGTGTTTGTAATCCTTTTGGCCTCTTGGAATTTTTGCAAGGGTTCAAGGCTTTTATTTCTCAAATTCCACACCTCTTTGTCAAATTTCCCGACCTCTTTGCAATGGCCAAAGGTTTTCTATTTATAGGCAAAGGTTTTGTAGTTTGGAGAGGTAAAGTGGCACCAACATCATACGCTAGATGTTGAATTACTCTTGAAGTAAGCTTAAACAAGCGTGGTTCAATGCACCAAGTAAGATGGTTAACAGTGCCTAAGCTGGATTTGTCAGCATGAATTAAGGAAAAGTAGAAGCAGCGCATGGGCCTAGCATGCTTTTGCACAAAAGTTTGTCTTCCCAAGACGGTAGGGGTACATGTGGGGGAAATCCTTTGGATAACAACTCAAAAGTGGTTGTGAGCATTAAATGATGATGAGATTTATCAAATCAGAAATCCTGCCATGTGAAATTCTGCATCCTTGCTTAACTCTGGATTAGAATTTCTACTTCAACGTAGCATCCAATCTTCGGATCCTCTTATCTTCTGGCTCCATCATGTTCTGAAGGAGCTTTCAGACTTTCTAGAAAGCTGGAAGCATGCTTCTTAACCTTTTTTGAATTACCCTGGCAAACTCTGACTGAAGATTTTGTGAAAACTTGCCCAGAAGTTCTGACCAAACCCTGCCTTGAAAGTGTCCAGAATTTGCTGAGTGTTATGGTGATAATCTGGTTAGAAGTTCTGAAATTGTCATAATTCTTAAACACTTAGAAAAATTTCTAAGTACTTAGAATTTGACTTCTCCAAAGTAAAATTTGACTCTAAAATTTCCTGATGTAACAGACTTCATATTCCAACATATCTTGATGAAATATGATTTTTGAGATTTAATTTTGATCCATAAGTCAAAGTTAGACTTCTCAGTGTGCAAATGACCATTTTCCCTTGTGAATGACTTGTTTGGAAAAATTGATAATTCAAGGCCTGGAAACTTGATAGAAGCAAACCTGGGATCCAGGGTGATCCCTTGTGAAATGAGAGGGCAAATTTTGGGGTACAACATTGGAACTCCTTGGACCTACGAGCTTTTGAGGAAATTATGGCCCTTCTCATCTATGGGATGGTTTTGTTTCCAAATCCTGACCAACACATAGATGTAAACACCGTAAAAATCTTCATGTCTCGTAACCCGGTGCCTACTTTGTTAGGAGACATCCTACATCCTTTTCACTCTCTCACTTTGAGGAAGAGAGGTATCCTCATGTGTTGCACTCCTCTCTTGGCAAGATGGTTTATTTCTCATCTTCCCCAATTTTTGTTGAAAATGAGCAAGGTTCAAGATGGTCCCATAAGTTGATGACGCTCAGACATTCGGATATTCATTGGTGTTCCCGCTCTTTGGAGAATGTTACTATCGTTGATCGTTATGGAGAATTCCCTAATGTCCCTTTGCTTGGGATTAGAGGAGGTATCACTTATAACCCCTGCTTAGCCCTATGACAGTTTGGTTACGCCCGGAGGGATGGTCCCCATGAGATTCTTATCTAAGGATTAGTATTCGACTACGAGAATGAAAATCAAGGTTATCGTTAGAGGTTTATCCGAGCATAGAGGATGGTGAAAAAGGTGGATAGCAAGACACTAGGACACAAGAATTCCATTCCCCGTAAGCCTTACCTTAAATGGGTACGAGCTCGTGCTCAGAAACTTATGATGCCTTATCCCTCCATCTTACCAGTCATCGTGGAGCTTGTGGTCGAAGGAGATGTTCCCTACACTATCCTCCATCCTGACATGCCTACCTCTCTTTAAGACTTACAAAAGGGTTAGATCCAACTGAAGGAAGAACGAGATAATTTCAAGGCTCAATTCTACGCTAGTGAAAAGAGGGTCTTGGAGCTTACGAAGCAGCTACAATAAGAGAAAAGTGTGAACACTTATCTCGCGCCAAAGAGGATGTGTTCGGTCTTTTTATCTTAGAAAGTTATTTTGTAAGCCCGAGAGGCGTGATGTAATCTTTCTTTTTTTGTCTAATGAGAATTAAAGTTTGTTCATTCTTTTGTCTATACAAATTTAAATTTCATTAATCCTTGAAATCATTTGCATGAACATATTCCATGCATCATAACACGACAGGTTTTTGCATAACATGTTTCCTTATCTTTCTGCTGTTTATTTCAGCAAGATGGATCTAGAGAAAACTTTGAAGGCTCTCCAAACCCAGAATTCTCAATTTCAGGAGACTCTACTAGCCCTAGCCAAGGGGCAGCAAGATATGATGGCTTTTTTGGCTGTTAAGAAGAAGCCAAAGAAGAAAGCTCTACTCAACATGGGTAGAAGGTTCAAGGAGACGGTCCGTTAAATCCCAGTAGGAGGAGATTCATATAAAGAGGACTAGAATCAGATTGGTGAGGTCAAGAGTACTCAGGCTGAGTGTATCAATGATCAAGTATCTGATGATGATTATTTCAACGAGCAGTATCCACCTGCTGATATCAAATACAAGCAGTTAGAAGACAGATTGAAAGTTATTGAAATCCAAGTCGTCCCCGATTTAGATTTTGATGATTTTGGTTTTATCTCTGGGGTAGTCATTCCCCACTAATTCAAAATACCAATCTTTGCAAAGTATGATGGGGTTTATTGTCTAAAACTCCATTTGAAATCTTATGTGCGCAAGATACAACCGCACACTGCTGATAAGAAGCTCTAGGTTTACTTTTTCCAAGAGAGCTTGGCTGGAACGCAACTTGAATGGTTTTATCAGTTAGATGGTTCTCGTATCAATACTTAGGAGGATTTAGCTACTTCCTTCTACCATCAGTATCAATACAACACCGACTTGGCGCCAACGAGGGTTCAGTTGCAAGATATGACCATGGGGAAGAATGAAGGATTTAAGGAATATGCGTAAAAGTGGAGAGACCTTGCTAGTAGGGTCCAACATCCCTTGACTGATAGGGAGCACATCGACATGTTCATGGGAACTTTATCTGGTCCTTTCTTTAATCTATTGGTTGGCTGCTCTTCTTATGGTTTCACCGAATTGAACTTAACCGACGAAAGAGTTGAAAGTGGCATCAAAAGTGGGAAGATCTCTGTGGCATCTACCTCCACTCCCAATCCTATCAAGAAACCTTTTGCTGCAAAGAAGGAAGTAAATGTTGTGTACGGGGGAAGGGCCCATACCAAGATGAATGATCACCCGTCTGTCAATGTTGTCTGAATCTCCAATCTAACTCCTACTCCAAGACCATCTGCAAACCATCAACATTTTGAAACTCCAAGAAGACAATTTACGAGGTTAGGCACGTCACTGTCTTAAGCCCTTCAACATTTGCTCAAGGCTAATTTAGTGACATTGCGCGATCCTCCCGCCAACCCTGACACCTCGTCACCAAAGTATAATTTGAACGCTAAGTGTGCTTACTATTCAAGCAGCCCCGAGCACGAGACTGACTAGTGTTGGACCTTGAAGAACAAAATCCAGGATTTGATTGATAACAAAACTATTGAATTTGATCCTCCTCCAACGCCGAATGTGATCACTGCTCCAATGCTGAAGCATGACAAAGGTGTTAATGTTGTCGAAGATGCAATTTTTATAGCCTCTATTAAATAATTGACTACTCCGCTGAATATAATCAAAAACAATCTGTTGAAAGTCGGGATTTTCCCTGGCTACGTAAAGGATTGTTTGTATTGTATAAGACAACTCAATGGATGTGAAAGGCTGAAGAAGGCATACTACGCCTGATGGATAGCCACGAAATTCTATTCGAGAAGACCCCACTTGCCAAAAGTTTGACTAACAAATGTGAAGACCTCTCCATTATTACCATCTCAAACAAGCCTCTTGGGATCACCTCCAAAGGTCCTATTAGGATTTCAAATGAACCCATTATTACTCCCTTAATAATTACCAGTCTCGGACCGATTCCCTACTCTTCAAATAAGGCGGTACAATGGAATTATCGTCTTGAAGTGTTCTATCATGGGATTAAACAAGACGCGTGTATCGAAGAAGCAAAAGATGACAATGTCAGTAACATAGCTGGTTCAAGTAAAGTAACTAGAACTAGGAGAATATTTTCACCCAATATCTCACCACCAGTTGTTACAAGGACACCCATCTGCATTACTACTGCCAAGCCAAGTGCTAATACAAGAGGGAAGAAGAAGGTTGTTGAGCCTGATGTGATTGAAGTACCCTCCAAGGACGTAGTTGATGAAGAACCCTTCACTCGCGAGATGGAAGAGATTTTGAAGATCATAAAAAGAAGTGACTTCAAGATTGTAGAACAGTTGGGGAAAACCCCTTCTAAGATTTTAATGTTGTCATTGCTGCTTTGCTCCGATGCCCATGCTCGAACATTAATCAAGTTCCTGAAAAAGGCTCATGTATCCAATGAGACAACAACAGACCAATTTGAGAATTACGTGGCTAGCCTGACAGCTGATAATGACTTGGGATTTTCAAATGCTGACTTAACACCTCTCGAGAAGAATCACAATAAAGCTTTACATGCTTCTATCGAGTGCAAAGTGACTACCTTAGCACATGTGCTAGTCGACACTGATTATTCTCTGAATATATTACCCAAGGGGCGTTAGACCATCTAGACTGTGAAGGTTTAGTCTTGAAGCCAAGCGATATCATTGTAAGGGCATTTGACGGATCAAAGAGGACTGTTCATGGGGAGGTAGATCTTCCAATCAAAGTGGGGTCCCAAATATTCAACTCCACCTTCTATATTTTGGATATTCGTCCTGCCTATTCTTGTCTGTTAGGTCGCCCGTGGATCTATAAAGCGGGGTCAGTAACCTCAACCCTCCACCAGAAACTCAAATATCCAGTCAAGGGCGGAATAGTCACTGTCTGTGGAGAAGGAGAGTTTATGGTGAGCCACCTTAACTCTTTCAAGTATGTAGAGATGGATGGAGAATTCATTGAGACCCCGTGTCAAGCCTTTGAGGTTGTACCACCGATGATTGCTGCTACCAAATGTTCTTCTGATAAGTCTAAAGATGTTAAGGCCACGCCAAATATGGTGTCAGTCAAAGACGCCCATGCAACAATTGAAGAAGGAAATTGCGATACTTGGGGGAAACTCCTCGATATCCCATTTAAAGCGGAAAAGTTTGGTTTGGGATTCACCATTAAAGCTCAGAAGGAAGTGAGGCATGCTCGTGCTGGAAAGCCACCTCTCTGCATTGGAAGCCATAAAGTCAACGCCGTGGGTGATTCTTAAGAAGGAGCTCATTTAAAGAGTGGGTGTATCCAACTGCAACGGAGTTGAAGAATTGGCATACAAAGGACTTTGTGCCCATCTCCTTAATTGGGGAGTAATCTACTTGTTATTTCTTTTCTTTCAATTCAAGAACATGTAGTCTGTAATATTTTAACAATGACTTTTCAGCCATTTACCTGGCCCGGGGCACTTTGGTCCATTTGTAAAGGGTTTTATTTATGTTCATCTAATCATATGATCATTCAGTATATTGGACTCTTTTGCGTTCAAATATTTGTGTTCATTGTCTTTCCTTTCTTGCAAATACATTTTTCAAAAAAATAGCCATGTATCTTACATGCACAGACACACTCTTGCAGGTCCACGTCCACTTTGGATCCTATTGCCAATGACTCTACTATTGCCGACTATGACTTTGAATATCCTATTAACTAAGCCGGAGACGAAGGCGGGGAAGATTGTGACATACCAGGAGAGCTAGCCAGACTTCTATTACAAGAGGAAAAAGCTATTCAACCGCACGAAGAGTCAGTTGAAGTTATCAACCTGGGTACTGAGTCAGTTAAGAAAGAAATTAGGATCGGCACTAACTTGGAAAGTGGTGTCAATTCTTCTCCGTATAGACTGAAAATGAATGGCGTAGTAGAAGCGGCAAACAAAAATATCAAGAAGACTGTGCATAAAGTGGTAGTAACCTATAAGGATTGGCTTGAGATGTTGTCGTTTGCTCTACATGGCTACCGTACTTCAGCTAGAACATCAACTGGGGCAACTCCATTTTCTCTAGTCTATAGCATGGAAGCTATTTTTCCATTGGAAGTTCAGATTCCCTCACTGGGAATTATGAATGAGGCAGGCCTAGGCAAAGACGAGTGGATTCAAACGAGATTGGATCAGCTGAACTTGATTGAAGAAAAACGGTTAGTTGTTGTTTGCCATGGTCAAACGTACCAAAAACGGATGATCAAGGCTTTCAACAAAAAGATCAAGCCTCGAGTATATCAAGTTGGTGACTTGGTGATAAAACGCATCATTCTACCACAAGGCGACCCCAGAGGCAAATAGACTCCCACCTATGAAGGGCCATTTGTTGTCAAGAGAGTTTTCTCTGGCGGTGCCATGATGCTGACTACCATAGATGGTGAAGATTTCCCACATCCTATAAACGCGGACATAGTTAAAAAATACTACGTATAAGAGACTCGTTAAGTTAACACACCTAGGCAAAATAAGGGCATCCCGGCAAACCAAAAGGTTTAGGAAAAAATTAGGGATATGTGCAAAAAAATGTATACCTGGCAAGTTGAAAACCCGAAAGGGCGACTTAGGCAAAAAAGGGTATCCTGGTGGGCTGAAAACCCTAAAGGGTGGTCCAGGCAAAAGTTAAGGATTAAAGGCGTATGGCTATGTCCCGTGGAATCAACACAGTCAATTTTATCACCAAGGTCCAAGTTCAAACGGTCCAAGATCAATCCAATCAACTTTTATCAACGGTAAGGGACATTAGAAGACATTGGGGCAATAGTAGAGTTGGAAGGTAATGAGATCATTTCACATGGCTATTTGTTTTCATTCTCAATTTTGTTTTCCTTTCGAAAATTTCTTCTTACTAGGATCTCCGTCTCTCTGTATAAAAATGCATATTCATGGGCAAAATATCAATACAAATATACTTTTAAGTGCAAAATTTATGTCTTTGTTTTGAATGCAAATTTGTCCAATGACTAAAATTGAATGAACATATGCATATGAACATAATTAAAACTGTTTGGCACATATGACCTAAGCAATAACAATCACTTCTTTAAATAAATAGGGAATACCTTTAGAGTTATTCCATTAACATCCTCCTCAACAAAGTTACTCACAAAGTCTCTTTGCATAGGATAATCCCCGACCAAAGTCTCAATCTCTTTGCAGCTCTCTCTCCAGCTAAGTCGATTTTTACAAGTTGAAGCCTCATGGATCTCTTCCTAAAAGAAACTCACTTCCCCAACAGGGTTAACTTCCCCAACATGGTTTATTTCCCCAACAGGGTTTATTTCCCCAACAGGGTTTATTTCCCCCCAACAGGTTTTATTTCCCCAACAACAATCAAGGAACCACAAAATTCCCCAGCCAAGTACATCCTTCCCAACTGAGTATGTATTTCCCTAGCATAGTCCATCCTCCCCAGCTGAGCCTGTTATTCCCCATATGTGTATATCCTCCCCAGTTGAGTGTATCCTCCCCCAAGCTGAGTTTGTCCTACCCGACTGAGTCCACACTCTCCAGTTTGAATTTTCCTTTCAGATTATTGCAAATCATAGGGCCATAACCCCTGATCCCCAGTAAAGCCGTCAGCAAAGCCTTTACTATTTCCAAAAAGATACTATGAAGCCTGGACCCGACCAAATATTAGCACAATTTTCAAGTTATTACTGAAGCCTGGACCCGGCCAGATAATAGTTTGACTTCTTCAATTGCCGAAGCCTGGGCCCGACTAGATAGCAGTTTAATTCCTACAAAATCATTAGCAAAACTCCTCTTTTCCAGTAGAGTTTTCCACTATCCCTAGTGAATTACTGAAACCTGGGCCCGACCAGATAACAGTTTGAGTATCTGAAACCTGGACCCGACCAGATAACAGTTGATCTCAATTTTAAGATACTATGAAACCTGGACCCGACCAGATAATAGTCTAACTCTTCAAAGATATAGAAGAACATGGACTCAACCGACCAAGGTTTAACTTCTTTTCCCCAATAGAGTTTGCCTCTGCCCCAACAAATTACTATGAAACCTGAATCCGACCAGATATCAGTTTTCAATTTCATCTTTTCAAGCAAGTTGTTGTGAAGCCTGGATCCGACCAGATAACAATTACCCTTGGAGATTCATTGTGAAACCTAGAAACTGACCCGATAACAACTAAATCCCCAAACAGTTTATGGTGAAACCTGGACCCGACCAGATAGAAATTGACCTCATCAACCTCAGAAATCTGCAAAGCCTGGACCCGACCAAATAACAGTTTTTCAAACAGTTTATTATGAAACCTGGAGCCCGACTAGATAACAACTAATTATGATCCCCAGAGAGACACTAGGAAGTCTGGACTCGACCAGATAATAGTACAACTTTCCAAAAACCATGAAACCTGGACCCGACCAGATAGTAGTTACCATTTTAAGTTACTGCAAAGCCTGGATCCGACCAGATAACAGTTAACTTCTGTATCCCTATCAAGTTGTTGTGAGGCCTGGATCCGACCAGATAACTATTCAATTTCAAGAAAATTTTCTGCAAAGTCTGGAATCCGACCAAATAACAGTTAATTTGTCTCTTCCCCCAGTAAGCTGCTGTGAAGCCTGGACCCGACCAGATAGCATTTGACTATTTCATCCTCAACAAATTGTGAAGCCTGGATCCAACCAGATAATAGCTGACTTTCAAGAGATATTCCCCAATGAAAGCATCCTTTCAATAAAGTTTGAAGATATGCATATTCTTCATCCCCAACATAAATCGGGGATTCAACCCCCCAGAATTTCCTCAGCAGTAGTCAAGGATTTATTTTCCCGAACAAAAACATACATCTCATGTTCATACATCATAGCATGTACATACAAAATGCATTTAGCACAATACCGCATCTAGAAAACATCATGCATACATCTACATTTTACTAACTCTTTTTCTCACAGGTAAAGCATCAAGTTTTAGTATAAATCAACAAGAGATTTGTGTTGATACTTATTCCAGTATTTATCAACATTACTCCAAATGGCATTTATAAGCCCATTCACAATTCATCTTCAAGTGCAAATTTCTGGGCACTCTAGTGTTCAATCATCTTTCACCTTCAAGTCACGAATGGCGGACTCGCCAATCTAACTCTTCAGGTTTAAGAAAATTGAACAGGGGCAGCTGTTGTACCTCAAAATTTGCCCTCTCATTTCTCAAAGGTTTTCTCACAAGATCTTCAATGGCTCAAGTTTGCAACACTGATACATCAAACTATGGTTTGAGTTTGCACAAGGACAATTGGACTTTTAATGCCTCAAATGACTTTCATGGATCATTATGGACCTTCAAGATTTATCAAGTCAAGTTTCAAGCCTTGGATTATAAAATTGTTCAGTCAATTGATCAGATGACCTAAAAATAGCAATACTGATGAAAAAGTCAACTATACCCTGAAAAGTCAATCCTTATAAGTAACAACCATTTTCTATATAATTTTCTTGATATTCTTATTAGCAGCTTCAACAGCCTCATTCATCTTTTGCATGTATGGAGAAGAATTGTGATGAACAATCTTGAATTCTTCGCACAGTTCTGTCATCATTTTATTGTTCAAATTCGAGCCATTATCGGTGATAATTCTGCTCGGCACACCATACTGGCATATAAGATTATTCTTTATAAAACGCACAACCACCTGCTTAGTAACATTGGCATATGAAGCAGCCTCCACCCATTTGGTGAAGTAATCAATTGCTACCAAGATAAAATGGTGTCCATTCTAATTTTTGGGTTCTATCATCCCAATCATGTCAATACCCCATATAGAGAAAGGAAATGGGGAAGATATCACATTGAGAAGGGTTGGAGGCACATGGACCTTATCTGCATAAATCTGACATTTATGACACTTCTTTGCAAATTTATAACAATCTAATTCCATTGTCAGCCAATAGTAACCTGCCCTTACCATCTTTTTAGCCATCGAATGTCCATTGACATGAGTGCCAAATGAACCTTCATGAACCTCGTGCATCAACATGTATGCTTCATGTCTATCCACTCATATGAGCAAGACCATGTCATCATTTCTTTTATACAACACATTTTCACTGAGGAAGAAACTGCCTGCCAATCTTCTCAATGTCTTTCTATCTTTCTTCGAAGCACTAACCGGGTATTCCCGAGTCTGAAGAAAATGCTCAATGTCATGATACCAAGGTTTTTCATCTGCTACCTCCTCTGTTGTAAACACATGAGCGGGCCTATCCAGTCGTTGAACCGTAATTAGAGGTATGTCATTCCAAGTATTTACTTGGTACATAGAAGCTAGAGTTTCCAGAGCGTCCGCCATTTGATTTTCATCTCTAGGAATGTGATGGAATTCAACTTTATTAAATAAGGGTAACAATCTCCTAGCATAATCTTTGTAAGGTATCAAGCCGGGGTGATGAGTATCCCATTCTCCTTTAATATGATTTATTACCATATTCAGATAACAACATCTGCCAGCGGGCAATTCTCCCAGTAAGAGCAGGCTTTTCAAAAATGTACTTGATTGGATCCATTTTGGAGATCAACCAAGTAGTGTGATTCAACATATACTGCCGCAAACGCTTTTCCGCCCAGGCCAAAGCACAATATGTCTTTTCCAGGATGGAATACCGTGACTCATAATCAGTGAACATTTTACTCAGATAATAAATGGTGAACTCCTTCTTCCCTGTTTCATCTTGTTGTCCCAGAATACAACCCATGGAATTATCTAACACTGTCAAATACATAATCAACGGTCTTCCTTCGATAGGAGGGAGCAAGATAGGAGATTCAAGCAGATATTCTTTAATACTTTAAAATGCCCTTTGGCAGTCATCCGTCCACACACAACCTTGATCTTTCTTTAATAACTTAAAGATCGGTTCACATGTTGCAGTCATGTGGGAAATGAATCTGGAAATATAATTCAAACACCCGAGGAAACCTCTACCTTATTTTTCATTTCTCGGTGCTGGTGTTATACCCCAAAATTTGTCCTCTCATTTCTCAAGGATTTTCTCGCAAGATCTTCAATGGCTCAAGTTTGCAACACTGATACATCAAACTATGGGTTGAGTTTGCACAAGGACATGTAGACTTTTAATGCCTCAAACGAATTTCATGGATCATTATGGACCTTCAAGATTTCTCATGTCAAGTTTCAAGCCTTGGATCACAAAATTGTTCAGTCAATTGATCAGATGACCTAAAATAGCAGTACTGATGAAAAATTCAACTATACCCTGAAAAGTCAAACTTTGACCTTTTGATCAACATTACATTCCAAAGATCAAATTTCATCAAGACATGTCAAAATATGAAACTTGTTCATCAAGGAATTGAAAAGTCAAAATTCTAAGACTTAGAATTTTTTCTAAGTGTTAGAAAGTTCATATTTTTTTCATAACTTCATGTCATTCTTTCACCAAGATGCAAGATGATTCAAGGAAAACTTTCAACATGAAAGTTGTAGATCCCGATGAGATCTACAACTTTGCTTTGATGATAAAATCCTAGAAGTGCTTGGATTTTGAGTTATAAATTCATGAAGTCATGACATTTTCATTTAACACTTAGAGAAATTTTCAACAGATTTTGTTCAGGATTTTATCCCAACTTCTTGGCATTTTTTCTCATAGTCACAAGATGATTTTGTCAAAATGGCCAACATGAAAGTTATAGAGGATTTTTCAAGCTTTACAAAACATCAAAGAGCATGAATTTATCATACTTGAGCTAGGATATTCAAGGGCTTGAAGTTGGGCATCCATCCTTGAATTGCAAGTCATTCTATTGAAGAACACATAACAAAACCCTTATGCTATGCTGCATAATCTTATGTTGCAGACCTTATTGCTTGCAAATCTCTACATAATTTAATGCTTCCACCCACTCTTGAGCTATTACCCAAGTGTTTAAACCATTGTCCAAAAGATCTTTCCATTTATGGCATAAAGGCACCATTGCTACTCTTGAAAAGCAAGCTTTTTGTATAAAGTTTGTCTTGAGTCCATACCTTGCTGGTTGCTGATTATACTCCACCATAAATCATGGTAAGTAGCTCCTCAATACCATAAACTTTGATACTTCATCTTGGGACTATATAGTACTTGACTTAGTTTGATCTTTGTAATCCAACCAAACCATAACATGCTGTTTTAAAAACCTAATCAGCTCATATGCATAAACCCTTGCCTATAAATAGAAGAAGCATTTGCAAGAGAGGGAGGTTAAAAAAATAGAGAGAAAATTAAGAAGTTCTCTTGTGTAGAAGCCCTCAAAAAATCCTTGCACTGTCAAAAAAACAGAATTGTCCATAAAACCCCCCATTATTGAGCTTTGAAGTCCAAATCCTTGAACCTCTCACTCCTTGTAAGTTTTGTCCAAACAAACCATCCAAACACTCCACATACATCATATAGAAGTTGTTCAAACACAAGAAAAACTTATGTAACATCACTATCATCACTTCCCAAGCTCAACAACATCACATACAGTAGCTCAAACTCAAAGCACAAATTTCAGTTTCAAGGTAAGTTTTCTTGTCTTTGAACTCTTCATACAAGCATCATTAATGGTTCATTTGTGAAGATAAAATGTAGATATCATTGCCTTGAAGCTAACCATATGCTTGCTTTTCATTTTCACTAACCATGTGTTGAGAATTGACTTTTACATGTAGCAAAATAGTGATAAAAACAAAAAACAGCAGTTATGCGTCGATACGAAATGCTATGAGTCGACACATACTAGGTTCAAAATAGGTTATGAGTCGACACGAAACACGTATGCATCGATACAAAATGGTTATGAGTCGACACGAAACCAGTATGCGTAGACTCATACTGAGTTGTTTTGACTTCCAGGAGCAAGAAACACACATGAGCCGACACATGAGCTAATACGAAATATGGATGAGCCAATACGAAATCTGGATGAGCCAATACATGAGCCAATACATAAGCTCATGTGTCAGCTCATAAAACCTTTTTTAATCTTTTATTTTTATTTTTATTTTTATTTTTTCTTTATAATTTTATTATTATTATTTTCATATAAAAAATTCAAAAAAAGTATTTTTATTTAAATATGTATGCATACACTTTTGTTTTTTTTTTCTAAACTAAAAAAAGACAAAAAAACATTTTCTTATTAAAATCAATTTCTTTTCTTAAAATTAATTTAAAATTTAGACTTAGATTTTATTTCAATTTGGTTTATTTTGATTAAATTGATTTAGACATTAGGATTTTAATTAATTTCTTTTCAAATCAATTAGAATTTTTTTTCATAAAAAAAAAACATAAAAAACAATTTCTCTTCTCTTTATATTTCTTCGTACATTTTATTATTTCGCACTATAATTATGTAATTGTCAAAGCTTTGTAATAGTAAATTAGGTTTATTTGCTTTCATCTCCCCATTTGTAAATTTGTATACCCCATCCCCCTAATGATGTAATAGCGTAGTAAATTTACTTTCCGCAATTTATCGCTTTCATATAAATGCTAGTAATTAGGATTTGTATGGGAAGATAAAAAAATCGACAAGTAGATAACCCTAATCAAAGAGTAAAAGCAAGTATATCAACACACTTGCACACTTACACCCTTAGGGTAAATCCACTTTGTTGCCTTACAAAAATGGCCATGTTATGCATGTGGGGTATCTTAGCAAAAGTAATCAAAAATATAAGATCATAGTCCCTCGATGACGCTATCAAATGTTTCCTTACAAATGATCTTAGTCCCTCAAAGAAAATGATAAGATATCTTACAACATTGTTATTCATGACTATACGATGACCCGCGCCCGTCCCTTTTACATCCAAAGATAGGGTTTCTTACCAAATCAATGATAAGATAACAATGTCAAAGGAAAGAGGAATTAAACAAGAAATAATTTTGAGTAGGTAGAATGTTCCTAATTGCTTGATCACCTTCAAACCAAAACATCCTTGCTATTTTCAAAACAAACACCAACACTTTCAAAACATCTTTCAAACTTGAAACATTTTCAAAAGATCAACACTTTGTATACATTCTTACGAACGAGAATTATTACAAAGTTTGCCTAAACGATGGCGCCTTTTCAAAATACTTTCAAAAACCATACAAAGCATATTTTCAAACAAAAGCAAGTGATCTAGCAAGCAACTAAGAGCCCATAGATAACTATGGATGAAAAGGGTGCTAATACCTTCCCTTTTCATAATCTACCCCCCGAACTCAAGAAAACATCTCTAAAGGTCTTTCCTGTTCTTTTCAGCCTTTCCTTATTGGATAAAAGAAAAGTCGGTGGTGACTCTTGCTAACCGCAACATTTGCGATAAAATGCAAAATAACCAAGTCAATTCTCCCACCGTGTTACAACTGGCATCTCTTGAATTGCTTTGACTTTATCAGGGTCAACTTCAATTCCTTTCTGGCTAACAATGAAACCCAACAATTTCCCTGATCGAACACCTAAGGTGCGTTTATTTGGATTCAAGCGGAGACGATACTTCCTCAAACGCTGAAACAACTTCAACAAATCTTCTACATGCCCTTCCTCAGACTGGGATTTGGAAATCATATCATCAACATATACTTCGATTTCCTTATGCATCAGATCATGGAATAGGGTTGTCATAGCCCTCTGGTACGTTGCACCAGCGTTCTTCAACCCGAAGGGCATCACTCTGTAAAAGAATGTTCCCCAGGGTGTGATAAACATTGTTTTTTCCATGTCCTCCGGAGCCATTCTTATTTGATTATACCCGGAAAATTCGTCCATGAACGAGAATACTTTGAATTTTGTTGTGCTATCCACTAACATATCAATGTGTGGCAATGGAAAATCATCTTTTAGACTAGCTTTATTTAGATCTCTATAATCTACGCACATGCGGACTTTTCCATATTTTTTCGGTATTGGGACAATATTGGCAATCCATTGAGGATACACTAAAGTCACAAGAAAACTAGCATTAATATGCTTTAGAACCTCCTCTTTGATTTTCACTGCCATATCTGGGTGAGTTCTTCTCAACTTTTGTTTAATTGGCGGACACTCTGGCTTTAACGGCAACTGGTGCTCTACAATATATGTATCTAGACCCGGCATATCTTGGTAAGACCAAGAAAAAATATCCACATACTCCTTCAACAGCTCAATCAACCTGCTCTTCACATCAGGATGCAGCAATGCTCCAATCTTGACTTCCTTCGGATCTTCTTCTGAACCCAAATTGATCACTTCCAAAGGATCTTTATATGGTTGAATGGTATTTTCCTCGTGCTCAAGCAACCGTGAGACCTCTTCTAGAATCTCATCATAATCTTCTTCTTTAGCCCCATACATAGGACATTCAAAGTTGGGAGAGGGTGCAGGGTCATTGTATTCAACGAGTTTTTTAATTAATTTGCACATATGATTTATGATTACATTTAGAAACTGACACATATAACAAGTGATCATGCAGATTGAATTTCAGTTATTATTTATTGTGAAAGGTTTTTTTTATTACCATTTTCCAAGAAAAAAAGCAGAAAATAAAGACACAATTTGGGAAACAAAAACAACTTTTATTATTGATTTTAAAAGTCACAGCAAACAGATAAGCCCTACAACAATAATACTTCCACCTTGGGCAGAGTGAAAGTCTTTTTCAAAAATATTAACAAAACAAATTACTTTGAAACATGTATGCAAGAGGGAACATCAATGGTGATCCAGTTCTGAACCCTAACTTCGTGCGTCACATAATTTGGCCTTTCCTGCTCTGCTTCATCTTCCACAATGGCATTGATCCTGGAAACATTTGGATGAAGATAACCCTCGCTACAGAAGATGTCTTGATACTTGCTCGCAGCAGACTTCGGCTTCATGCCCTTACCTTTGTCATTCTTCAAAGAGAACCCCAAGCCAGCTCTGTTCTTGTTCACAGGTGGATCCATAATTTGTCCCCACACTTCACTATGACCCTTATGCACAACCTGTTGCGCATCCTTAAGTGAAACCATGGAATTATCATTTCCTCTTATATTGTCAATGGATAAGGCTTGGAACTGGGTTCCAACAGCAGCTTCATCCGCATCCACAATGCTGAAAGAGGACAAATGAGATATCAATAATGCTTGTTTCCCATTTATGATCACCATTTTCCCTTCATGTACAAACTTCAGTTTCTGGTGTAAAGTTGAAGTGACAGCCCCTGCCTCATGTATCCACAGTCTTCCTAGAAAATAGCTATAAGTGGGTACAATATCCATGACCTAGAAGGTTATCTGAAAAAATAAGGTCATATATGAATAGGCAAGTCCACTTCACCAATAATAGATTTCCTTGATCCATCAAACGCTTTCACAATGATGCCACTCAGGCGCATATGCGTTCCTTGATATTTCAACTTCATAAGAGTGCTCCTCGGTATAACATTCAAATCAGATCCATTATCAATCAACACATTGGATAGTGAATCATTCTTGCAATTCATAGAGATGTGGAGGGCCAGGTTGTGATTCCTTCCTTCATTTGGAAATTCACCATCGCAGAAGCTCAAGTTATTACATGACGTAATGTTCCCTATTACACTGCTGAATTAGTCTATTGGCATATCACTCTCCACAAAAGCTTGGTCCAGTACCCTCATCAAGGATTCTCTGTAAGCAGAGGAGTTCATTAATAACGCTAAGATAGATATTTTTAAGGGGTCTGCAGTAGCTGATCTATAATTCTGTAGTCGCTCATCTTGATTATCTTCAAAATATCATCCACTTCTTTCTCTAACGCAGCCCCACTAGTATCACCTGTAACCTTCTTGGGTTCAACGTTCTCAGCAATTTTCTTTTCAGCACTAATATCTCTTCGAATAACTGGTGCAAACACACGACCGATGTGGGTCACCCTGCTATTTTCAGCATTATTCCCAACATTAGGCATTGGATGGATGGGAACTTCCACTCCATCCTCTAAGATTGTAGCTTTATATTTGTAAGGCACAACCTTATCTGACATGTAGGGGATAGGACCCGGCAAACTAATCGCCAACGGGGTAACAACTGGCTTGCTATAATACTCAACTTCAAGATGGGTCGGTTCCCCAAAACAAGGTACAATGATGTTTACCAATTCTTCAACATAATCAGTCATTGTTGAGTCATTTCTAGAAAACAAATCCTCATCTGAGGAGAAATACTCATTTGCGGAGGCATACTCTTCATCCGACTCTTTTTCCTTCAAACAAACATCAACCATATCAACTTCATGGTAATCATCCCTTTGACCCGTCACCTTGATGGTTCCATTATCCAACAACAACTGAACACCCTTCTTCACGATTGAACATCCTCAGGAATCTCGACAGCAAACTCGACAAGATCCATATTGGTGTTCCACCTGACCATCTATATGGCAGAAGGTAGCATGTAATTGAACAAGGTCTTCATTCATATATTATACATCAAAAAAATTGAATTCTCCGGGACATCCAGAAACCATATTCACCTCCTCTTCATACTCTGCCCTAGGCCTAATCATGTGGATTAGGCCCTCATTCATCATCTCTTGTAAATCAGCATTTATCTTATCGCAACTCTGTCTATCTGTACTGCAAATAGCACAACTGGCATGGCCATGCATATAGTAGCTAAATTCACAAAGGTCTGCATGCATTTTCACCAAATCTCCTCTAACCAGATTAATATCAAAAATCCGGAAGTTGCCTGGAAAACTGGCCACCATATTCACAGCATTTAATCACCCATGCTTGGGTAGAGGATTGTCTTTCACATTAGGTCCCACGTATTTGAAAGATAGAATACCATATTTCACCAGTTTCTGCACCTCAGTCTTCAAAGGATAACAATTCTCAATATTATGCCCTGGTGTTCCCTAATGAAAAGCACATGTTTGATCTACTTTGTAATACCAAGGCAATGGTGATGGCACGTCGGGAGGTGGTCAGGTCTAAACTAACTTCTTCTGAATCAATTTCGGTAGTAACTTTGTATAGATCATAGGAATAGGGTCATAACTCTCCCTTCTCTGATTATACCCTTGATTCCCTTGCTGGGACGGTTTCTGATATGCAACGGTAGTTTGAGTTGCACCCACAATTGGAGTAACTGACGCGACTTGCTGATGACGCTGATAATTCCTTCTAGGAGTATTAACCCTTCTCTCTTGCATAACAGCATTTGCATCCCCTTCCTTCTTCTTGGTAAACCCATAAGATGGTTTCTTCACACCTCCAGAACTTTCATTCTTTGTTAAACGGCCCTCTCTTACAGCCTCTTCTAAGCGGATACCCATTCCTACCATTTCAGTAAAGTCACTTGGCGCACTTGCTACCATTATCTCATAGTAGAAAGCACCCAACGTTTTCAAGAAAATCTTAGTCATCTCCTTATCTTCCATGGGAGGAATCACTTGGACGGCTACCTCACGCCATCACTGTGCATATTCTTTGAATAATTCCCTGTCTTTCTAAACCATGGCCCTGAGTTGATCACGGTCAGGCGCCATGTCCATGTTGTACTTGTATTGTTTGATGAATGCTTCTCCCAAATCATTGGAAGTATGGATATTGGCGCTGTCCAAACTCATATACCACTTCAGCGCAGCACCAGTCAAACTATCCTGAAAAAAGTGAATCAGCAGACGCTGATCATCAGTATGGGTAGACATTTTCCTCACGTACATCACCAGATGAGCACGAGGGCAAATGTTTCCCTTGTACTTCTCAAACTCCGGGACCTTAAACTTAGTAGGTATCTTAACATTCGAGACCAAGCATAACTCATTCACATTTTTCCCAAATAGCTCTTTCCCCATGAGGGCCTTCATCTCTCTTTGCATCTTGTCAAATTGCTCTTGAAAATCATCCATTCTGTCATAAAGACCCAAGTCTTCACTCGATGGAGGGAATGGACGACACACATCATCATTAACAAACGGAACCATATTCACCAAAGGAGGAGGAGCAGGAGCAGCATGCACCACAGGAGGTGTCGGAGTAACAATAGTCTGAACAATCGGAGTATCTTGAGGACCAAGATTAAAATCTTCAGGTGCAAAATTCTCTGGCATTCCCCATGGATAACCTTGAGGCATGCAATTCTGAACAGCAGATGGAGTAGCAGATACGGAGACAGTCAAAGCTTCAATAGTTGCCCTTGTTGGTTGAGGTTGAACACTCGGTGGCTGATTCTGAGCAGCCAACCAAGCTTCCATCAGAGTATTCAGATTGGCCATGCCGGCCTTCAAAGCAGAAACTTCCTCGTGCAGCTCACGATTCTCTTGTTCTAAGTTGTCCATCTTCTTTCTAAAATTAGCCCGAGTGTTGTAGTGGTGAGTCAACTTGCTGAACAAAGTAAAGAAGCTTGGTAAGACACCTATATATGCATAACAAATGCAAGAAATATGTGCAATATGATGCATGACGTGCAATGCACGTGATTTTATTTAATATTTCAAGGGATTTAAAATTTATGGACATACTGCAAATATTAAAGTAATAACGCATTTGAAATACTGGAAAATTTTATTATAACAACTCCAAAGTGGATTATAAGTTTCAATGATCCCAAGTACAAGATGAAATAAAATCTTAAACCATGAGAAGTAAAACTGATGGAGATCACTCTATACGCTGGCGCTTCCCTGCGAGCCTGGCAATCTGAGCTTTCAACTTCTGGTTTTCTTCCGCATATCTGGTGGTAACCTCCTTCCAATCACCTGAATGAGGAAGTGAGTGATCAGCATCTGATTGAGGCTTAGGAGAAAATAAATCCCCTTGCTTCTCCATAGTCTCTACCACGCGAATCTCAAGGATCTCAATCAAGTCGTCTTTCTCATTCAAGTTTGCTCTATAGGAAATCTCTAAAGTTTGGAACTTATTCTTCCAAGCTTCCTTTTCCTGTCACATCCTAACCAAAGCAAGTTGCGGCTCTTCTAGATCATCTAATAAGGGAGGAGTAGTCTTCACAAATAGATCAGGCAAAGGTGTTTCCCGGGAATACGACATCTTCAACTGAATAGCTCTCATTTGGACCCACTGAAGATATGGCTCCAAATAAACAACACCCCTAGGTCCCAAATCCTTCCTACTCTTCTTATGAATGTGACGCCAGGCCTTCGCAAGCTGCTCCTTAGCTTACCTATGGTTTTCTCCTTCCTTCATAAAGAAACTACTCAAATGAATACTATTTGGTTTATCCCTCATCGGATAACCAAGCTGTTGTCGTGCAAGAACAGGGTTATAGTTAATTCCTCCCTTTGTACCAAGAAGAGGTACATTGGGGAAACTACCACAACTGTCAATAATCTCTATATCCTGGTAAGCTCGATGATACCAATCAATATCCGAGTGAGTAATTTCCATTATCTTAGGAGCCCAACGGGGTCCTTTCTTGACATCCCAAAAAGCATCAGACTGAGGCATATGAGAGATAAACCATCGGTACAACAGAGGCGTACAACAAATAATCATCCCCCCATGATAAGAATTCTGAAGATGAATAGAGTAATAAGCATCACCCAACAAGTAGGAATTGGGTTTCCAATCATGAAGATCCTGATAGCATTAATGTGAACAAACTTGTCCACATTAGGAAATAAGAACAACCCGTAAGCAAGTAGAGTAAAGATGGCCTCAAAAGCGACTGTACTCTTCATCCTGGAAAAGTAACGAGCTTTCTCAATAAGAACTGACCTGGTAATCCTCTAATCCCTCCTTTAGTAGTCATATGGGCTTCCACCTCAGACTTCCCCGGATGAATTAAAGCAGCAATCTCATGTGGTTTTGGCTCACTCTCACAAACCAGTAAAAGGAACACGATCGGTAATAGGTAAATCCAATAGATAAGAATACTCCTCCAGTGTGGGCATCAACTGATAGTCGGGAAAAGTAAAGCAATGATACATCGGATCATAGAACTGGACCAAGGTCGAGAGAATACCCTCCTTCATATTCATCTTCATGAGAGGAATAATGGATCCATACTTCTTCCGAAAGTCTGCAGAACACTCGATCTCGGGAATTAGACTGATCAACTCATCTATCTTGGGATCCTTGAAAATGTACTTCCCGATCTTTCTCTTTCCAGAATCCATGGTTAAAAAGTACCTGAAATATTCACAAATGGTCAACTTTTAAATCCCTTGAAATAAGATTTCTTCAAAAGATGCCTATGAGTGCATGGATGCATGACGCGACAATCACACACAAGATCACACATATAGGGTTCATAGGTTCAATGTCAAGAGCATGAGGTCGAAGGTACTACCCATAAGGTGTTGGTCTAAAAGTTATCACCTTCCGAACACGGTTCTAGAGGTTCCCAGAGTCTACATCCTTCCTTCGGATATTACAAACTTCCTGATTAACTCGGTAATTAGTAATATTCTCAAGAAAAACTCGTCCAAGCGTCGTATCGCCTGACAACTACTTCCGAATTACTCCATCATAGCTTCCGCACTACACCTAAAAGGTCAAGATGGGTTTGGTATTCTACGGTCCTCAGCTTCAGCAGGCTCCCAGGTCGAAGGCAGTATGTCTTCTCGATTACTCAGTAAACGACACTGCAGTCAAAGGGGCCTCCACTGAGTGGGGGATCTCATGCCTCCTTTTTTGGGATTACTCCCTCAAAGTTAACATGACTATGCCACCAGTCCTATCTTAAAGTTTTCCCAAGTCGGGGTATAGGACTTATGAGTAATCACCAAGCACCCTGAAAACCAAGAAAATCTAGACAAATATATATACAACATACAACACAAAAACAATAATAACACATATACATATATAAACAAAGATATGCTCAACCCACTTAGGGATGGACCAGCAAGAGGTCAATCTTTCCCCAATGAAGTCGCCATTTTTCTGTACCAGTAGAAATGTTTAAGACTAAGCCATTGGATTGGCTAGACTTATACAAATCAAAATAAAAATCGCCACCGCGCTTTATTGTTTCCAAAGGAATGGAAAAGAGTGAATAACCCAAAAAGAAGGGGAAAGATTCAAGGTAAGGGGGTTGGTTATGCAAAGGGAAGGTATTAGCACCCTAAACATCTACAGTACTCCGCAGGAACCTCTATGAAAAATCTGTATATTTTGGCTATATAAATAAAATGTTGTATAAAAAAAAATGGATGGTGGAGGTGAGAAAAGAAACATATTTTTTATGATTTTTGCACCCACCGCGGTTGTGAACCTTTAGTGCCTACCTACCACCTTTTAGTGCAATAAGGGATCGGAGTACACGTAGTTCCTCGTTAAAAAAAATTAAAACACAAATATGTTGGTCAATTTTATGAGATAAAGCATCATCGTCATTGTCCGTGTGGAAAACATACCTACTACCCACAATCATGAGAAAGGAGAATTTGCATCATCTCAAAGTGGAAGATATGGCTTGGATTTTAAAATCAACAATGCCTCCCTCAACACCCAAGTGGAAAATATCTCTCTTTACTACATATTGTAGAAGTATAGTTGTTTGTATCACTACAAGGATTAACAAGAGTTCAATCTCTCTTTTTTTAGAAAAGTTTAAAGATAAAAGCCAAAGTGGCAAGATGGCTTGAAATGGGATTGATTGAATTTTAGTCTTCTCACAAAATGCCAAAGTATTATTAAGTTTATTGAAGTTTATTTATGAAAATGTTTAAAAATGCATGGACCTAAGTCCAAGTTTATTATGAAAGTGGTTCAAGTTTAAAACAAGAAGAGTTTTTAAAAGGGGAGAGAAGATTTTTGAAATTAAAGAAGATGGGAGGAGAAGAAGAGACTATCCTAAAGCATAAGGTAAAAGTTAGGGATAAGAACCATCTAACCAACAAGAAGCCAATACTTTACACTATGAGCCAAAATATAATTCCCATTCTTTGGATTGAAACAAAACAAGCAATGATACTAGACCTCTTGAGAAAACCAAACTTCAAGTGTATTAAGTCTTCACAAATATTGGGAAGAGTAACTGCTGTATACGGGTGAATTCCATATTACAAACAAAGGGTGTAATCACAATAACCTCCACACAAAACAAACAAACAGCCCAATGTCTTGAGGTAAACCTCAAGAGCTCCAGACAAAATAATCAGATAAGATCACAAGGTCTCCAATCATAGGCCAAAGTTTCTAATCCTAAGTCCAAAAAAAGTCATGTGCTCCATAATGCCAAGGATAGTAACCAAATAGTCCAGGTATCATTAATGATTTTTAGAGTTTATGTTGATTATTAGGTGTTTTGAAAAAGAAAAAAAAAAGCAAAGCTCAAGTGAGCAAAAAATAAAAATGACAAGAAAATAAATACTCAAATGAGTAAAGATGAAAATGACATGAAATGTAAATGCTAAAAGTAAATAGTGCATAAAAATAAAAGGGGCATAAAAAAGAATAAAGGATAAAATCAACTATTAATGATTAGTGGTTAGTTGGATGATCATCTTGAAACTTGCATTTGGAACTCATTAGAGGATTGATAGAACCAAATCCTCCATACAACAAGTTGCATTTGCTTTTTGTCAAGTATATCATCCATTTGGAATCCTCATGAGTATCATTTAATGATCAAGGATGTTTAAGTGATCCGCGTTTACCAAAGGTATTGTAGATCCATTAGAGGATTGGTAGAACCAAAGCCTCCACACAATGAATCTCAAGGTTATTGGATCAAAGAGATCAAATTAACATACTTGGGCTTGCAAATATAAGTTTGGGCCACGAATGATCATTTATTCGAATTGGGACAAAATTTAACGTTATTTTAAACAATCGTAAGTGGACTTATATAGAAGTCGCACCTATTTTGAGGCCAATCAATAGCAATCTATGCACCATTTGTTTTGAGACATGATATAGATATCATGCTCCAACAACATTTAATGCAATAAGAAGGGGATGAGATAAAGAGGGGTGGGAGAGAATATACAAACCACTTTTGAATTAAATTTGATTAAATTATTATTAAAATCATTGATCCTTTTTTATGGAGTTAGACTCAACACCATGGATCCAATGATATTAATAAAGTTCATGATTAAAAATTTAACCCAAGATCAGCCAAAAAATAATCACAAAATAATATTACATTTTTATATATACAAAAAGGTTTAAAAATAATGTTTAAAAAATAGAAATAAAATAGAAAAATATCAACTATGTTCAAATTAATCGAGAAATAAAAAGTAAGACCATAGAAAAATCAAAAATGAACTAATATAATTTTATAATTTTTTTGGAAATTTTTTTAAATCATAAACTATTTTTAAAATTAGAAAAAAGGGGTAAAATAAACCAAAAATGATTAAAAAAATAGAAAAGTCAGAAATAAAAATAAAATAAGGTCACCAATATTTGTCACAATATCATTGGATTATTCCTTAATTTTTTCAGAATTTAAAAATGCATAAAAGTATTTTTAAACATTTAAAACAAATCAAATAAAGTGTAAATTTATAAAAAATACCAAAACACAAAATCAAATTGTGAAAAAATAAGAATCAAAAAGAGAATAATCAAAAATATTTTTCATAATTTTTTCAGATTTTTTGGACTAAAAATGAATTTTCTATAATTTTTTTGAAATTTAAAACAATTAAATATAAAAAATCAGAAGAAAAAAAAATAAAAGTAAAAAATATGTGGACCATTGGATGAGTAGTCAAAACGCATTATCATTAGTGAATAAAGCAATAAATCAATTATTAAATCAGAATTTAAAAATAACAAGTGGCGTGCCATCATTGGTTGGAAGATGACACGTTGGTCATCTTCAACCTCCAGCCAACGTGAATTGCAGGTCTCTCAAACTGTAAAATTAGAAGCTCAAACCTATGCCATTCGTTTCATCTCTTCAAGACGAAGACAACCACACCCTCGCGCCAAATTTATATAAACTATAGCTCAAGCAATTTGGAAAGAAAGTTTTGAAAAGGGATTTAAAATTTCATGGTCAAAACGTGCTTCCAGTAAGAAGTAAGTGTTGCAACTAGAACCAGGGCAATAAGAGCATCATAATGATATCAAAGTTTTGAAGAATTGGTGAAGGAATCTACCTATTGAAGTTGAGTTGCAGAGCTCTGAAACTGGGCTTCTATGGAGCAATATAGGGCACGATTCTTGAATGTAATTATATGGTTAGCTTCAAGGAAGATCAAGGAAGGTGAATTGATGAAAAAATTGGATTGAAAAAGGCTTGAGAATGGATTTCGAAGTTGCTGAATTCTGAGTTATGGAGTAAGTTTGGTAAGGTGATTCTGGATATCCAAGCTTTAGAAAATGAATGGGATAGTTCATGTATTTATAGGAGGAGAAAATGGGATCAAAAGGAAAAGTGAATGATGCATTTTGGAGGGAATTCGTGCAAACCTGATACACGAGTGAAGTGTGACCTAATTTTCACTAAAACCCATCCAATCCTTGCGTTTTGAGGTGCTAAACACTTTTGGCAAGTTTTTTAATCAAGTTTAAAACAAAAACGCGTGTAAATCTTGTGATTAGAAGCCAAAACAAAGATTTCAAACTTCTGACTTGGTGAAAAAATTCAGTTTCAAAGTGCCAACTTCTGACCAATGGCATTCTCAGCTCAAGGGGTCTTAGGGCATGATTCTTGATGCTTCAGAAAGATAAGGTTACAAGCTTTGCAATGGAAAAAGAATGGAATCAAATGGACGCTTCAGCTGAAAGTTGTGTTGAGACAAAGTTGGAGAAAAAATGTTGACTTTCCAAACTTAGAAATATTTCAAATTTTTCTTCAAGAGTGACCTATAATGTCTTGCATCCTAACCTAGCCATCCACTTGGAATTTGCTCTTGACCAAAAAAGATGGAATGAAGTAGATCTTTTGAATGACATTTTGGAACTGTAACCATTAAAAATATCCAAAAATTGAGAGAGTTATGAATTGTTGAAGTTGGCACAAAATCATGAAATTACCTATAATCTTTTGTATCGTTAAGGCAACTTCCATCCATTTTCTCACTTTTCACATAAAATAAGGCATAAAGTTCACATCCTCAAGATCATTATGGAAAAATAATGGGCTCAAGGTGATAAAAATTGACCAAGTTATTATCATTTGAAGTCACACATGAAAAAAATGGGGATTCATCTAGAGGACTTGTAATCTTTCTTCCTCATCAAGTTTCTTCCACATGAAAACCCCTTGGAACTTTTGAAGTGATTTGTTGATTGTAAGTCTCAGAGTGCCTAAGAGGGGGGGGTGAATTAGGTCTTATAAAATTTATTCGGTTTTATGAGAATGCTTGGTAGTAATTTTGGTTAAGTGTTTGAAGGTTTTGTTTATATCTTTATCTTTTCCTGATTATGGTGATGAAAGCGATAAATGCGGAAAAGTAAAGAACACGGTGATATATCCTGGTTCCCCTCACAATCCGAGAGTACTCCAGTCCCCTTTCCAACACGAAAGAGATTTCACTATAGTTAGAATGATTGTACAGCCTATGCTTACTATCTAACCTATAGGGTGATCAACGGTTCTTAACACCTTTAAGACCAAACAAACACTAATGTGAATGAAGAACAATCCTCTTCAAATCACAACACTTACTTCCAACAATCCTGGATAGTAAGGGAATAAATTCTTTAAGTAATACAATGATTTAGTTTGAAGTATATGGAGAGCTTTATCAATCTTCAATTGATCTTCTTCTTCAAGATAAAAACAATTCTCAACAATGTATATAAATGTTCACAATGTATGTATGAAACTTGTAATGATAATGAAAGTGTATATGGCAAGTTTCACAAAATTATGAACACATGAAAGTTTATGTTCAAATGTGAATGAATGAGAAAATTGTTTATTGAAGAAGTTTTTGTTAATTTGAAAATTGAAGCATTGTTTGAAATAAGAAAATCTTCATTTTATAAAGTTGTAAGAACCTCTTCATTCATGCCAATTCATATGAAAAGTTGCAATGCATTCATGAAAAGATACCACTTGAAAAATGTTCAAAAAACAAAGTAAAAGCTGCACTGGTTCGCTAGGAACCGGTTCCGACACTGACAGAACCCGGTTCTTAGTGAACGTTATAAGTTGAAATTCAAAAAATATCACGCAGGAACCGGTTCCCCTATTGGTACAACCCGGTTCCTGGTACAAAATCCAGGGACATGTTTTTTGAGAAATTCTGGAACCCGGTTCCCTGTTAGGGAGGAACCGGTTCCTAAAGCTTTATTTTCAAAAATACTTTTTGAAAGATATTTCAAACAAATTTTTTCTTGATCTTAAAGTTATGGAATATGTATATGTTGATGAATGCATATTGTGAACATCTATATTCAAGATTTTAAGAATTATTTATACCATAATGACATTTGATGATTCTTCAATAATTCTTCAATAATCTTCAAGACTTTTATTTGATGTTGATAAGCTTTTTGCACATCCTTTAAATGTTGATGTCCATGTTGTCTTCATCAAAACACATGCTTTAAATATGACTTGAGAAGCTTGCAATTACATTCTCCCCCTTTTTGATGATGACAACCAAGTCTTGAAAACGATTTCTTGAAATGTTCATGTTGTTTTGTGTAGCAAACATGTTGAGCAAATGCAAGGCTCCCCCTAAATTGTATGCTCCCCCTAAGTCCATGATTCTTTGAATTTTGGAGAGAGTTTGATATTTATTTGGGCCTGCAATTTCTTTGAAACAAAACAACACACATGCATATTCTTCTCCCCCTTTGTTAACATTAAAAAGGATGGGAAAAAGAGTGAAATAGATACATATAAAAATTAAGACATGCATAAAAAGAGAAACATTAGATATCACCTTCATCCAAAATACCAAGTTCTCTTCGGATTTTGAAGAAAGGTTCTCGAGCAAGCGGTTTAGTGAAGATATCTGCGAGTTGGTTATGAGTATCCACAAAAGTGACTTCGACATCTTCTTTAAGTACATGATCACGGAGAAAATGATGTCGAATATCTATATGTTTGGTTCTTGAATGCATGACCGGATTCTTTGTAATATTGATAGCACTTGTATTGTCTCATCGAAGAGGAATGCATCCGAGATCAAGTCCGTAATCACGGAGTTGTTGCTTGAGCCAAAGAATTTATGCACAACAACTACCCGCTGCTATGTATTCTACTTCGGCCGTGCTAAGAGCAACACATGCTTGCTTTTTACAAGCCCATGATACTAATGCATTTCCAATAATGTGACACGTACCACTTGTGCTTTTACGATCAGTTTTACAACCTGCATAATCCGCGTCAGAATAACCAATTAAAGTGCAAGTACTACCTTTTGGATACCATAGGCCGACATTGATTGTTCCTTTAAGATACTTCATGATCCTTTTAACTGCCATGAGGCGTGATTCCTTTGGATTTTCTTGAAAGCGAGCGAAAAGACAAACACTAAACATGATGTCAGGACGGCTTGCCGTCAAGTACAATAAAGAACCAATCATACCTCTGTACTTTGTAATATCAATTGGAGTATCGGATTCATCTTGATCAACATATGTACCGGAGCCCATTGGAGTATTCATGGCTTTACAATTGTCCATATCAAACTTTTCCAATAATTCTTTGCAATACTTAGATTGATTGATGAAGATTCCATCTTCTAGTTGCTTAATTTGTTGTCCAAGAAAGTAGTTCATCTTTCCCATCATAGACATCTCGAATTCTCCTTGCATCATCAATGAGAATTCCTCACATATTTCTTTGTTAGTCGATCCAAAAATGATATCATCAACATAGACTTGAACCAATAAAGTGTTACTTTGGATTTTCTTAATGAACAAGGTTTTATCAACCTTACCCTTTTCGAAACCTTTTTCACACAAAAAAATTGCTAAGTCTATCATACCATGCTCTTGGTGCTTGCTTTAAGCCATAAAGAGCCTTTCTCAACTTAAAGACATGTGAAGGATGTTTGAAGTCTTCAAATCCCGGGGGTTGTTTGACATAGACTTCTTCATTGATGTACCCATTCAAGAATGCGCTTTTGACGTCCATTTGTAACAGCTGAAAATTTAATGAACAAGCATAAGCAAGTAAAAGACGTATAGCTTCTAACCTTGCAACCGGAGCAAATGTTTCTTCAAAGTCGATCCCTTCCTCTTGATTGTAACCTTGGGCAACTAACCTTGCTTTGTTTCGAACAATTAGACCATTCTCATCAAGTTTGTTCTTAAACACCCATCGGGTACCTATGATGTGTTTACCACTTGGTCTAGGAACAAGTTCCCAAACTTGATTTCTATCGAATTGATTTAATTCTTCTTGCATAGCAATAATCCATTGATCATCTCCTAAGGCTTCATCAACTTTGGTAGGTTCAATTTGAGAAACAAACGCCATGTTTAAGCAAGCATCTTTTAGATTCAATCTTGTTGATACTCCTTGGCTAATGTTACCAATAATTTTGTCAATAGGATGGTCTCTATGAGTTCTCCATTCTTTTGGTAGATCATTGGTGTTTGAATCTTGTTGTACAATGTTTTCTTGATTTTCCGGTGATTTCTTAATTTGATCAATTGAAAGATCTTTCGGGGGTAAATCTATAGGATCATCATCATCACAAACAACTTCTTCCTCCTTAGAGGGGTTAGTTTCATCAAAAGATACATGCATATATTCTTCAATAGTTAAAGTTCTTTTATTATAAATTCTATATGCTTTACTAGAAAGAGAATAACCAAGAAAAATACCTTCGTCGGATTTCTCGTCAAACTTACCAAGATTGTCTTTGTCATTATTAAGAACAAAGCACTTGCATCCAACAATGTGAAAGTGAGCAATATTTGGCTTTCTTCCTTTGAAGAGTTCATATGGAGTCTTCTTTATTATAGGTCTAATGATAACTCGATTTCCAACATAACATGCCGTACTAACCGCATCCGCCCAAAAATATTTAGGAAGATTTGCATCACTAAGCATTGTTCTTGCAAGTTCCACTAGAAACCTATTCTTTCTTTCAACTACTCCATTTTGTTGTGGAGTTCTAGGTGCTGAAAAATTATGAGAGATACCATGTTCTTCACAAAATTATTCAAATTGAGCATTTTGGAATTCTCCACCATGATCACTTCTTATGGATACAATCTTTAGTGATTTTTCATTTTGGATTTGCTTAGCATACTTCTTAAAAGCTTTAAAAGCATCACTTTTCTGCACAAGAAACAAAGTCCAAGAATATCTAGAAAAATCATCAATAATGACTAAAGCGTATACATTACCTCCGAAGCTTTTTGTTCTTGATGGACCAAAGAGATCCATGTGTAACAATTGTAGTGGTCTTGTAGTAGACACCACATTCTTAGATTTGAAAGTTGTTTTGGTCTGTTTGCCCTTTTGGCATGCATTACATAATTTGTCTTTGATGAACTTCATCTTTGGTAGACCAATAACTAAGTCATGCTTAACCAATTTGTTCAAGTGCTCCATGTGAATGTGAGCGATCCTCTTGTGCCATAACCAAGCGTCATTGTTGTTTACCATAAGACATTGTACCTTCAGAGACAAATCATCTAAAGTAATCATAAAAATATTGTTAGTTCTTATACCTTTGAGTTTTACCTCATTGGTTGCCTCATCCATAATGAGACATTCATCTTTGTTGAATTTGATCTTGAACCCTCTATCGCAAAGTTTACTTATGCTAAGAAGATTGTGATTTAATCCTTCAACATAGAGAACATCCTCAATTTGAATGGATGGAGGTGTGCCAACTATTCCAACGCCAAGAATCTTTCCTTTGGTGTTGTCTCCATAGGTGACATACCCTTTGGCTTTATGTACTAGATATGAAAATTGGTGTACATCTCCTGTCATATGCTTTGAACATCCACTATCAAGATACCAAACATTTGATGTGAACTTCAAGCATACCTACACAAACAAATTATTCTTTGTTAGGTACCCAAGTTGCCTTGGGTCCTTCATAGTTAGTTCCCTTTTTCACCCACACATAATGCCCACTTGCTATACTAAAGTTTCTAACATAGCAAGCATTAGGTGTATGGCCTTTAATACCACAATAAAAACAAGTAGGTTCAAAGTTACTTCTATATCTATAAGGATAAGATTTCTTCTTAGGAAATGTTTTCTTTTTCGATACATTTGCCTTTTTCTTTTGATGATTATGATCAACTTGCTTCTTTTCAACTTTCTTGGGATTGGAACTATTACTAGCCTTTACAAAAATAGTGGGATTGTTACTTGGTTTCTTAGAATTCACATAACCAAGACCCCTTTTATCATTAGGATAACGTTTTTGGCTTAGTAATCCTTCCAATCCTATTTGTCCTTTTTCATATCGTTCAATGACTCTTTTCAATTGAACAATTTGAAAGACATTTGATTCACACTTGGAGCATGCAAAGTTTTCTTTTTCTTTAATAAAATTATGTTTTTGAAGTTCAAAATCTTTAGTCATGGTGTCAATTTTTTCTAAACAACTTAAAAGTTCTTTTTCTTGATTTGACACCTTTTTGTATAAACTTTTGCATTCTTTCAAGAGTTCATCAATAGCATCTTGAACATCACCATCAAAAAGATTAAATTCATTACTAACCTCTTCTTCATTGTCGGAGTGATGTGAAGCCATTAATGCTAGATTTGCACATTCCTCTCTTTCTGAATCGGATGAAGAACTTATCTCATTATCTTCCCATGCAACATAAGCCTTTTTGTTCTTGAACTCCTTTTTGCCTTTGAATCCATTTTTCTTGGAGAGTTTTGGACAATCCGGCTTTATGTGACCTTGCTTTCCACATTCATAACATGTGACATCTTGTGTTGATGTGGAGGCTTCTTTATCTTTATGATTATAAAATTTCTTCCTCTTGACAAAGTTATCATTATGAAGATTATTTTTATGACCAAAATATTTTCCTAACCTTTTTACAAGAAGCAAGAAGTTTTCATCTTCCTCCGATGCATATTTATCTTGACTTTCCTTTGAATCAACTTTCAAGTCAATGCCTTTGGATTTCTTCTCTAAATTTTCATGTTTTTCAAGTCTACCGAGTTCCGTTTCGTATTCTTGAAGTTTGCCAAATAATGTAGCGGAAGTCATTGCAGAGAGACTCTTCTTTTCCGAGATTGCCGTTACCTTTGGTTGCCATTCCCTAGTCAATGATCTAAGGATTTTCAAGTTGAGTTCATAATTTGTCAAGGTTTTACCAAGAGCATTTAAGTGATTTGTCAAATTCACAAATCTCTTTTGTAAGTCAAGAATGGATTCTCCGGGCTGCATTCGAAATAGTTCATATTCTTGACTCAAGGTATTTAGCCTTGATCTTTTTACTTCAGCCGTTCCTTCATGAGTTTGAACCAGGGTATCCCATATTTCTTTTGTTGTTTTGCAATTCGAGACACGGAAAAATTCGTCCATACTGAGTGCACCTTGAAGAAGGTTTATTGCCTTTTTGTCATATAGAACTTTCTTTTTATCATCGTCGTCCCATGCAGTTTTGGGCTTTGCAGAACCAATGCCATTGATAACTGATATCGGGATAAAAGGACCATTTTCAACAGCATCCCATACTTCCTCTCCCTATGCTTCTAAATGCGCCTTCATGCGTATTTTCCAGAAGTCAAAATATTCACCACAGAATAGAGGAGGCTTGTTATTACTACCACCATCTCTGAAAACTGGTTGATGATTTGCGGAATCCATTCTGGATCTTTAGGAACAAGTTACCTATAACTTGCTCTGATGCCAATTGTAAGTCTCAGAGTGCCTAAGAGGGGGGGTGAATTAGGTCTTATAAAATTTATTCGGTTTTATGAGAATGCTTGGTAGTAATTTTGGTTAAGTGTTTGAAGGTTTTGTTTATATCTTTATCTTTTCCTGATTATGGTGATGAAAGCGATAAATGCGGAAAAGTAAAGAACACGGTGATATATCCTGGTTCCCCTCACAATCCGAGAGTACTCCAGTCCCCTTTCCAACACGAAAGAGATTTCACTATAGTTAGAATGATTGTACAGCCTATGCTTACTATCTAACCTATAGGGTGATCAAAGGTTCTTAACACCTTTAAGACCAAACAAACACTAATGTGAATGAAGAACAATCCTCTTCAAATCACAACACTTACTTCCAACAATCCTGGATAGTAAGGGAATAAATTCTTTAAGTAATACAATGATTTAGTTTGAAGTATATGGAGAGCTTTATCAATCTTCAATTGATCTTCTTCTTCAAGATAAAAACAATTCTCAACAATGTATATAAATGTTCACAATGTATGTATGAAACTTGTAATGATAATGAAAGTGTATATGGCAAGTTTCACAAAATTATGAACACATGAAAGTTTATGTTCAAATGTGAATAAATGAGAAAATTGTTTATTGAAGAAGTTTTTGTTAATTTGAAAATTGAAGCATTGTTTGAAATAAGAAAATATGCATTTTATAAAGTTGTAAGAACCTCTTCATTCATGCCAATTCATATGAAAAGTTGCAATGCATTCATGAAAAGATACCACTTGAAAAATGTTCAAAAAACAAAGTAAAAGCTGCACTGGTTCGCTAGGAACCGGTTCCGACACTGACAGAACCCGGTTCTTAGTGAACGTTATAAGTTGAAATTCAAAAAATATCACGCATGAACCGGTTCCCCTATTGGCACAACCCGGTTCCTGGTACAAAATACAGGGACATGTTTTTTGAGAAATTCTGGAACCCGGTTCCCTGTTAGGGAGGAACCGGTTCCTAAAGCTTTATTTTCAAAAATACTTTTTGAAAGATATTTCAAACAAATTTTTTCTTGATCTTAAAGTTATGGAATATGTATATGTTGATGAATGCATATTGTGAACATCTATATTCAAGATTTTAATAATTATTTATACCATAATGACATTTTATGATTCTTCAATAATTCTTCAATAATCTTCAAGACTTTTATTTGATGTTGATAAGCTTTTTGCACATCCTTTAAATGTTGATGTCCATGTTGTCTTCATCAAAACACATGCTTTAAATATGACTTGATAAGCTTGCAATTACATTGATAACCCTTTGAAGAGAATGATGTATTTGGAATTACTCAAAAATACCAAAATATGAGCAAGATATACTCCTTTGAAGTTCAAAACCCTAGCTCCTAGATTAAGGAACATGCCTTGAGGAACTTTGACAATTTTAAACAAACTTCTTGTACCAAAACAAATTCTTTGTAAATATAAGTTATTGAGGATGATAATGAGAACTCATGGCAACCACAACCACTTCCATATCTTGAGAATTGATAGAAATATGCACTTGTGATCAATGGGAACAAGGCATTGTCCAAGCATGACAACTTCTTCAATCAACCCCTTGTACTTTTGAATCAATCTTGATAACTTGAAAATGTAGTGAACCAAAATAACCTTGCCATTCCATACATTCCAAAACAACTTCAATGGTGAGTTTTGAACTTCTCAAGCTTCATTGACTAGGTCATGGAAATAAACTCATGAACCCATGGATCAACTTGCTAAGCCCTACTGCCTTTACCTACATTGTTGACAAGCAAGACAAACCAACATTGCATTTTATTAATTAAAAGGAAAGTAAAAACGAAACATGAATGATTACACAAGAAAAATCAAGTCAAGGTGCTTGGTGATTCCTCAAAGAGCAAAGCTAAATATAGGGAGGAGCACCAAAAGCCCTAATGTGACCTTGTTATGATTGAATCAATGTCGTATGGTGAAGGGATCTTAGGGGCAAAAATTGGGGTACAACACATGGAATTCCTACAATCAAGAATCCTGAAAAGTCATGCAAGGTGTGCATGGAAGGGAAGAAACCAAGATTACTATTTGCATCAGAAGTAGCTCCAAGAGCAAAACATGCCTTAGGAGTAGTGCATTCTGATGTGTGTGGTCCTTTTCCAATAGCATCAACTGGAGGGAATAAATATTTTGTGTCATTTGTTGATGAGTTCACTATAATGACATGGGTATATCTTATAAAATTTAAACACGGGGTGTTTGTTGAATTCAAGAAGTTCAGACTGAAGGTTGAGAATCAGAGTGATTAGACTCTAAAGATTCTTAGAACTGATGGTGGTGGTGAGTATAACTCCATAGAATTCAGAAGATTATGTGAGGAGAATGGAATTGAGCATGAGGTTACTGATCTATATACTCCTCAACACAATGGTCTTGCTGAAAGAAGAAACTGTACTTTGCTTGATATGGTGAGAATCATGCTGAAAGAGAAGACACTTCCTCATACTCTATGGGGAGAAGTTGTTGCAACTGCATCTTATGTGCTCAACAGATGTCCAACAAAGAAATTTAAGGAAATAGTTCCTATTCAGAAGTGGACTGAAGATAAACAAAGTGTTAGTCATTTGAAGGTGTTTGGTTCTATATGTTACAAACATGTCCCAGAAGCCAGAAGAAAGAAGTTGGATGATAGAAGTAAAGTGATGTTGCTGGTGGGGTACCACGGTATAGGTTCATACAAACTTTATTGTCCAAAAACTAACAAAGTTGAGTTCATCAGAGACGTCATTGTAAAGGAATTAGAAGTTTGGAATTGGGAAAGGTCTCGTCTTGACTCTAATGAGAGAACTCTTGAAGAAAAGTCAGAAACACATGTTTCTGAAGCTGGTAAAGATTCTGACTCTAAAGAAGATACAGAAGGAGAAGATGATTCCGACTCTGACTCTGATAGTGATCCAGACTTTGAAGACAATAAAGGTTCTGGAGAAACTCTAATTTCTGAAGCAAGCGCTTCTGAATAGGAAAGTTATGGTGTCCAAAGTTCTGAAGGTCCAGTTCAGAGGCAACAAAGAGTGAGAAGTATCCTAAGAAGATTTGCAGAGTTTGACAGTTGCAAGACACTAAAGTAGAATCTGAAGGAGAAGTTATTCAGTGTGCAATGTTAGTAGACACTGAACCCGTTAGTACAGAAGAGGATCTTAAGCATCAAGTTTGGTTACAGGCCATGAAAGAAGAACTTGGTGCTATAGAGAGAAACAAGACTTGGAAGCTGGAAGAACTTTCAAAAGGCAAGAAAGTCATCAGCGTCATATGGTTTTCAAGCGGGAGCTAAAGCCAGATGGATCAATTGGCAAACACAAAGCAAGATTAGTAGCAAGAGGCTTTCTACAGAATCCTGAGCTGGATTACTTTGAAGTGTTTGCACCTGTAGCGAGACATGAAACAATCAGACTAGTGATTATAATAGCCGCTAACAGGAATTGGCCTCTGATGCATTTAGATGTAAAATATGCATTTCTAAATGGTCCATTACAAGAAGAGGTATACGTATCATAACCTCCTGGATTTGAGAAAAATAATCAGGATGGGATGGTGTTCAAATTACACAAAGCCTTGTATGGACTGAAGCAAGCGTCCTGAGTTTGGAATTTGAAGATTGATTCATTTTTCAAGGATCAAGGGTTTTAGAAGTGTGAGATGGAGTATGGTGTTTATGTTCATCACACTTCAGAAGGTAATATGATTCTGGTTTGTTTGTATGTTGATGACATATTACTCACAAGAAGTTCTGAACAAGAGATAGTTGAGTTCAATAAAGTTCTGATGAATGTGTTTGAGATGACAGATCTTGGGAAAATGAGTTTCTTTCTAGGGATGAAATTTATGTACTCTGAGAAATGAATCATTTTGCATCAGATGAAGTATGAACTTGAGCTTCTGAAGAGATTTGAGCTAGAGAATTGCAAAGTTGCTATCACACTTGCTGAAACGAATCAGAAGTTTGAATCTGATTCTGATGGAAAGGAAGTGAATGCTACAACCTTCAAATAAATGGTTGGTTCTCTGAGGTATTTATGTAATACCAGACCTGATATTTGCTATGCAGTTGGAATGGTTAGCAGATTTATGAGTAAACCAAAGTGGTCTCATTATCAAGCTGTTGTCAGGATTCTGAGGTATGTAAAGGAAACTCTGAAGTATGAAGTGTTATTTTCGCCTGGAAGAAAGATCGAATTAAAAATTCCGAGTTATTCAGAATCTGATTGGTGCAGAGATAGAGTGGACAGAAGAAGTACTTCTGGGTACTTATTAAAATTTCTAGGAGGTCCCATTTCTTGGTGTTCCAAGAAGCAACATGTTGTTGTACTTCCAACCTGTGAAGCTTAATATATTGCAGGTGCTCTGACTGCATGTCAAGCTGTGTGGATTCTGAACTTGTTGCAAGATCTGAAGATTGAAGTAGCCAAACCTCTGAAGTTGATGATTGATAACAAGTATGAAATCAATCTTGCCAAGAACCCAATGTTGCATGGGAGAAGAAAGCATATTGAGATCAAATATCACTTTCTGAGGAATCAAGTTCAGAGCAGAATATTAGAAGTTGTGCATTGTAGCACCCAGAAGCAGTTGACAGATGTTCTAACAAAGGCTATCAAGACTGATCAATTTCTTCGCTTGAGGGATGAAATTGGTGTTGTCAGTTTTGGATAAAATATAAATTAAGGGATGGTGTTAGATTTAATCTATATTTTAGGAATATATTTTGGATATTAATCTATATTTTAGGAATATCTTTTTAGAGGATATTATTATATCTTTTTATATCTTTGTTAGAGGATATTTAGGATTTTATTTTGTGTATAAATAGCCTAGTGAGGTAGCTCAATGTAATTCATTGTAAATCATTATTCCTTATTTTGTAGCCGTCATTTAATATATTTTTTTGCCATTCATCTCTTCTTTGTGCCCCAACACAAATGTGAATTTGTACTATAAAATAGAATTTTTACTTAAGTATGTGTCATAAATATGATCATAATAAGGCTACATTAAGGAGAAACACTACTATATAATACAAAAGCAAAATATTAAATTAAGAGATTAAAATATGTATTAAGCCTATTTTATAACAAGTTTAGAAGAAATTTTTTTGAATAAAAATAAATAAAAATGTTTAAAAAAATGAAAATTAACTAAGAGAACTTGAACACGAAGAAAGCGATTATAACATATCAGAAAGATGGTATATAGAGCAACAATTGTGGCAGGCAGCGAGAGCAGTAGTTCAGTGAAAGAAAATTTATGTGATTTATGATTTTCTACTTTCCAAATTTTGGAGTTTGGTTCAATATTCATGTTTTGTTGAAAGGAAAAAAATTTAAACACATATGGAGAATGATTGAACCAATACAAAATTTTAACTTAATAATAGGTTGAATTAAAAGATTTAAAGTTTAATTATATCCATTGTTTTGATTTATCAGTTTAGCCGTTCTTAAAAATTAAAATGTAGAACCATACATCTGTTTTCATTAGTCCGATTCAATTTTAAAATTAAATAAAAAACAATTAATTTTATTTCAATTTAATTGGCTTTAAATAGTAAATTTAATAAATTTTTCTAATCCATTTACATCTGGGATTACATTTTATTTATTTTTCTTACTGTTGGAAATCCACCAAATTCTATGATGAATTTCTACCACAATGACAATTTAATTATGAGACAAACAAATAATAGAAGACAAGAGAAATTATTTTCTGCAGAGTTTCTCTCTGCTCACAAACTATGAAAACTTTATTATTCACTTTGCAACTGCAAAATACTATGAATGACTTGCTTGACTTGCTTACGAAAAATAGGGGTTACTCCCTCTATTTATAATTGAGCTTACACCCTAAGCCCAAAGCCCAAAATATCTATTTTATTACTAAATCAAATATAATCTATTCTAGACTTAGATCAAATCTATTTAAATCTAAAACAAATTAAATCTTTTCGACACATAGTTTCGACACACTAAATTAAAATTTAACACACCACCTAATTCATTGTGTCTAAACTATCTATGTTCATCATGACTCTTAGCTTTCAGAATACTTCGACTTGCACTCCCTTCGTCATGATGTCTGCAATCTGATTCTCAGTTCTGCAGTCTTCCAAATTCATCTTTCCATCTGCTACCTGCTCTCGAAGATAATAGAACCTCATTTCGATGTGCTTACTTAGACCATGTGCTATTAGGTTCTTTGCCAGATTAAAAGCTGACATGCTATCGATCTTTATAGTAATTGCTCCATTATCTTTGTGATACGGTGGGAGAACTGACTTGAAGCTTTTGCGTTTGATTTCAAATGTTGCGGTTAGCAAGAGTCGCCACCGACTTTTCTTTTATCCAAAAAGGAAAGGTGAAAAAGCACCGGAAAGACCTTTGAGATTCTTTCTTAAGTTCGGGGGGTAGATTATGAAAAGGGAAGGTATTCGCACCCTTTTCATCCATGGTTTTCCATGGGCTCTTAGTTACTTGCTAGATCACTTACTTTTTGTTTGAAATTGTGTTTGGTGTGGTTTTTGAAAGTATTTTATAAAGAGGCCATTGTTTAGGAAATCTTTGTAATGATTCTTGTTTGTAAGAATGTATACAAAGATGTTTGATCTTTTGAAAATGTTTTCAAGCTTGTAAGATGTTTGAAAGTGTAAGTGTTTGTTTTGAAAATAGCAAGGATGTTTGTTTGAAATCGAGCAAGTAATTAGGAGCATTCTACCTACTCAAAAGTCTTTTTTGTTCCTTTTCCTTTTCCTTTGACATTGTTATCTTACCATTGATTTGGTAAGTAACCATATCTTTGGATGTAAACGGGACGGACGTGGGTCATCGTATAACCATAATTAGAAATATTTTAAGATTCCTTAGCATTCTTTTTAGGGACTAAGATCATTTGAAAGGCAACTTAGATAGCGTCATTGAGGGACTGTGATCTTGTATTTGCTTTGTTTTTGCTAAGATGCCTTACATGTGTAATATGGCCATTTTGTATGAGGCAACCAAGTGGAATAACCCTAGGGGTTCTTGTGTACAAGTGAATTGTTTTCATGCTTGTTTCTGTCTTGAATTAGGGTTTTCTAAGTATTGTTTTTAGTCTTTCCATACAAACCCTAATTACTAGCATGTTATATATAAAAGCGATAAATTGTGAAATTTAAAGTTACTACGCTATTACAATATTTGTGGGGAGGGGTATAAAAATTGAATGGGGATTGCAAATATCTAAACCTAGTTAGTCTATTAAACCTAGTTTTCATGCTTGTTTCTGTCTTGAATTAGGGTTTTCTAAGTATTGTTTTTAGTCTTTCCATACAAACCCTAATTACTAGCATGTTATATATAAAAGCGATAAATTGTGAAATTTAAAGTTACTACGCTATTACAATATTTGTGGGGAGGGGTATAAAAATTGAATGGGGATTGCAAATATCTAAACCTAGTTAGTCTATTACAACCATATTGAATGGGTATCAATGTAAAAGGAATTAAATGGATACAATGTACAAAAGTGAATAAATGTACAAAAATATAAAATGTGAAGTAAATGGATATTTGTTTGGACTTTTTAGAGAAAAGGATTTTGTCTTAACCTAATTAATTAAAAAGAAAATAATTAATTAAACCTAAATTTATTAAGAAAAGATTTTAAATGAAACCCTAAATCTATTAATTGATTAAAAGAAAATAAGTTTGTAAGAAAAGTATATTTGGTATTCTTGTCTTGAAAATAATTATAGTGTTATAAAATATTTTTTGGCCTTTTATATATTAAAAAAATATATTTAAATTGGTATAAAAGAAAATAAATAAAACCTATTATTTTAATTAAATTTACAAGATGTTTAGTGAAATGAATAAAATATTTATTAAATAAAAATAATTTTTAAGGGAAAAAATAAATAAACTATGTCAAAATAAAAATCTAATAATTTTATATTTTTTATGATTTTTAACATTAGTAAAAAATAATTAAGAAAACAAATGAAATAAAAATAAGAAAATAAAAATAAATTGGGTCAGGGGTGCTAACAACCTGCAAGGGGGTAAGGAATAGCAAAAAAAAACATAGGCTCAAAGCTGGAGCCCAGCGCCTGCAAAAAAAGGTCAGAAAAAAGCAAAAAAAAATGTAAAAAATACAAAAGGATAACATTGGGGCTCGAACCCAGGTCCCATAGGTTACAGGCGCGCGCTTCTACCACTGGGGTGACTATACATCCGTTAACATAAGCAAAACAATAAATATACAAGGCAAAACGCGCCCTGATGACTTCATCTTCAATCTCCAGCCAGACCAACTGTAACTTGCTCATTTCTCATCAAAAATGAAAACTGTAAACATGAAACTCGTAGCAAATTTTCTCACGGTTTCAGAAATGTAAAGCATTAAAACTATAGATCAAAGATAAGCATGAATTTTAATGTCCCTAATCTAAACCCTAAAAATCTCAGAAATTTCAGTTTCAAAATTCTCTAAGCTCAATCAAAATTAATGGAAACTATGGACATGGTTAGCTTCACGACAATGATATCTACATGTTTTATTCACAAATAAACAATTGATGATACCTGTATGAAGAGTTCAAAGTTGAGAAAACTTACCTCAAAACTGGAAATCATGTTTTGAGTTTGAGCTTGTTTCAAGTGATGGTGATGATCAGGTTAGCTTCCTTGAGGTCCCAGGAAGTTAAAGCAATGATTAGCTTGAGCAATGGATGGCTAAAATGGTTTGGAGAAGTCAATGTGAAAAGCTCTATTTTTGGAAATGAAGGATGGTGTTTTTGATACGGTGGCAGAATCGGCTGTTATACTGGTTTGCGTTTTTTATTCGCAAATATCGCGGTAAGCATGAGTCGCCACCGAATTTTATTTTATCCAACAAAGGAAAAGGAAAAAGAACAGAAAAAACCTTTTTCGAGATATTTCCTAGTACGGGGGGTAGATTATGGAAATGGAAGGTATTAGCACCCTTTCTATCCATGGTTTTCCACAGGCTCTTAGGTACTTGATCATCTTTTAAAAATTTGCTTGGTGTGTTTGTGTGCTTTTGAAATTTTTGAAAATGCCTTAGTGCGACGATTCACTTGATGGTAACCCTTATATCAGTCCTCAAGAGTGTGATAAAGTGTTTTGAAAACTTTAGTTTGAAAAGAGTTTTGAAAGTGTAGGGTGTAAAAAGTTGTTTGAGCAAGTACCTAACAGTTATCACTACGCCAAAAACTGCTTTTTGCAGCGCCTCTACTAAAGCGCTTATTGAAAAAGCGCTGCCATAGCCTTCACAAAAAACAAAATTAAAAAAAAGGGAAACCTACGAAGGCGCTTTTTTAAAAGCGCTGGCATAGGTGGGGGATACGAAAGCGCTTTTTACATTAAAAGCGTTGTGGTAGGTCAAATAAAAATATTAATAAAAACGAAATAATAGGGTTATGAAGGCGCTTTTTAAAAAGCGCTGTGGAAGATTGGCCATTGAAAGCGCTTTCAAAAGCGCTGGCATAGGGTCTGATGCTACTAAAGCGCTTTTTAGGCTAAAAGCGCTGTGGTAGCTCAAATATCAAAATTAAATAAAATGAAAAGCGCTCTTTAGGAATACCTCATTCATCTGTTCCGTTTAGCAAAGCTTCATACGAATACCTCATTCATCTGTTTTCATCTGTATACGAATACCTCTTTAGGAATACCTCATTCTCTCGTTTTCATCTGTATACGAATACCTCATTCATCTGTTCCGTTTAGCAAAGCTTCACCGCCACCATCAACCCATTGCGCCGCCGTCAATATTTCTCCATCCCAGAACAAAGGTAATTTTCTCTCTCCATTTCTCTTTAATCTCTAGTTTTCTTAAAATTAACTTCCAATTTTCATCTCAATTGAATTCACATGTTATAAGTCTTCATGTTATAGGAATCAATAGGGTTATAATTGGATTATTTTTCATCTTATTTGAATTCACATGGGTCATCCTTTATGTTTATAATACTGCTTAATATGTGCACTCACAAACTGTTTGTGAAAATGCCTCAACAGCTTTCTTCTATAATTATGTTAGCATAGCTTGCACAATTTCTTCTATAATTAACTACTGACCGCCCCATTTCAAACTACAATAGCAGCACATGTTACTATTTCTATTTTCTACTTGATTTTAACTTGAAAGATATGCAAATGTTCCTATGACTTTTGAAATAAGTGAATTTGACATGCTACCAATTGATTTATTAGAAAAATTCAACATTCTACGTTGGTTAACGATAATGTTTTTGTTTCCTCGCAGGTTCTTTTAACGTGGAAATTCTTGATTTTCAACTTTCATTTCGTTTGATTGTTTTGGACTCTGCTAAAGCTCGGTAAGTCTGTGATTTTACGTCCAAGTTGTTATGCACAATTGCTTCTAAATTTTGTAATTGTTGATTCTTTGAATTTACATTGATGTTCTTAATGCCTTCTATGTAGCACTAACATATTGGATTTACACGACATTGACGTAATTGTTGATTCTTTGAATTTACATTGATGTTCTTAATGCCTTCTATGTAGTCACATTTAATCACATTCATTTTCTTAAAGTTGTATCGTGTTTACTCGAAGTCGTTGATGTGTTTGGTGTCTGTTTTTGTGCTTATTACATGTTACCTTTGTTGTGTTTGTGTATTTGTCCATGTTGTGTTCTAAATTGCGGCCTGCATCTGCATTTGTGGCCGTGGCCACATTATTGTTGTTGCGGTATCCTCCGCATTGCAGTGTGATATAAAATCACATGTTTATTTCAAACTCCTCTCAATTAGTATTCACGTCGCAACAAGCACAATGAGTTGAGACTGTATTTGAGATAGTATCAATTGCATTTTAATTGGCTTGTTTTTAATTGGCCTGTACAAAAGGGTTGTTTCCAATTTTATGACTTTTATTGGCAACGAATGCGTGCTGTTTCAGATTTCCATAAGCATATGTTACATGAAAATTTCAAAGCATTAGCAAAGTTTAAATATTTGATAATTAATGAATATTATCTCCTATCTTAGATTGTAAAAGAAGTGTATATAAAAAATTAATATAGGTGCAGGAATGAAAACCATGATTGAACATATATCTGACGGGATTTTTCCGTTGCTAAATCTTCCAGTTGCTTCTCCTCCGATGAAATCTTTACCGTAAGGTTTGAAATCCGACTTCACTATTGTTTGAATATAATTGTTATTACCTGTATCCAAGACTGAATCACTAGTATCCGACTTCACTAGTTAGTAATTAGTTATGAGTTGTTTAGCACATGCTTAAGGTGAGGCAAGAATAACTATGAATTTGATTACCTGATATGTTGAATTTCTTTACAGGTAATTAATTATTATTTTGCTATAGTTGCGTGACTAATTAGTTGCTATAGTCAAACCATGGATAAAAAATGGATGACTGCCAATCGATTGTCGAAAGAGTATGAGGATGGGGTATCAGAATTCGTTAAGTTTGTCGTTGCGCACGCCAGAGAACCCAATGGAATGATATGTCCTTGCTTGAGATGCTGTTATGGGAGACGGGTTGACGCGGTTCAGTTGGAATCGCATTTACTGATGCATGGAATTGATAGAAGTTATGCATGTTGGAATTTGCATGGTGAGAAAAGTAGCGGGAATGTTGAATCGAGTTATAATACGACGTATGCTTCAAATGAGGATTTCGCAGACGCATACGATTATAATCGAGTCGAAGAGATTGCAGAAGCGCTTGAAGAAGATCTTGAGGATTGTCCCAAAATGTTCGAGAGGTTGGTAAGCGATGCAGAGAAACCGTTGTATGATGGTTGTACAAAATTCACAAGATTTTCTGCGGTGTTAAAGTTGTACAACTTAAAGGCGGACAACGGATGGTCGGATAAAAGTTTCACACAGTTATTAGCCCTCGTGAAAGAAATGCTACCAGAGGATAAAGTTCTTCCCAATCGAACGTATGAGGCCAAAAAGATGTTGTCCTCTATTGGCATGAGCTATGAAAAGATACATGCATGTCCAAAAGATTGCGTTTTATTTCGAAACGAGTACGCAGTGTTAAATGAGTGTCCTAAATGCGGTGCCCCTCGATATAAGGAAAAGTTGTCTCCGGAAAAGGTGTTATGGTATTTTCCTATAATTCCGAGATTTAGGTGCATGTATCGTAGTGAGACCGATTCAAGACACTTGACTTGGCATGCAGATGAAAGAATTATTGATGGGAAGTTGCGACATCCGGCAGACTCACCACAGTGGACGAAAGTTGATATTGATTATCCTGAATTTGGAAAAGAAGCAAGAAATCTTCACTTGTCGTTGTCTACTGATGGAATGAACCCGCATGGTATTCAAAGTATCTCGCATAGCACCTGGCCTGTGATTCTTATGATATATAACCTACCTCCGTGGCTATGTATGAAGCGTAAGTACATGATGCTATCTATGTTAATTTCTGGGCCCAAACAACCAGGGAATGACATAGACGTGTACTTGGCACCCTTAGTCGAAGATTTGAAGTTTTTGTGGGAGACCGGTGTGGAGGTTTACGATGGGTATAGGAAAGAAAGTTTCAACTTGAGGGCGATGTTGTTTGGAACAATTAATGATTTTCCGGCGTACGGAAATCTATCAGGGTACAGCATTAAGGGTCAAAAAGCGTGTCCTGTTTGTGAAGATGAAACCGATACGATGCGATTGAACTTTTGTCAGAAGAATGTTTTTCTCGGTCATCGTAGATTCTTAAATTCTAATCATCACTATCGTGGGTGGAGAAAGGCATTCAATGGAGAGGCAGAACACGGTAGAGCTCCACATATGTTGACAGGTGATCAGATTTTTGAAAAGGTGAAAGATGTGAGTACTGAGTTTGGCAAGCCTTTTGCACATAGACTTGTCACGAGTGGGTGGAAGAAGAGGTCGATTTTTTTTGAACTTCCATATTGGAAGTCGTTGTACGTAAGACATTTCCTCGATGTTATGCATATTGAAAAAAATGTATTTGATAGTGTTATTGGTACGTTACTCAATATACAAGGAAAGTCTAAGGATGGCATTAACATAAGGAAGGACATGTTAAACATGGGAATTAGAACTGAATTGGCACCCGTGACGAAAGGAAGACGCACATATCTACCACCTGATGTTTACACTCTATCTAGAAAGGAGAAGAAAATATTGTGTAAGTTCCTCAGTGAAGTTAAAGTTCCAGAAGGCTACTCATCAGATATTAGAAGACTTGTGTCAATGAAAGACCTAAAGTTAAAGAGTTTAAAGACTCATGATTGCCATGTTATAATGGAACATTTTCTACCAATAGGTATACGTTCTATTCTGCCAGAAAAAGTAAGGAGCGCAATAACTAAGTTGTGTTTTTTCTTCAAGTCAATTTGCAGCAAGGTGATCGATCCTGCGATCTTACCAACATTGCAAAAAGAGGTGGTTGTTACTTTATGTGAGCTTGAAATGTATTTTCCTCCCTCGTTTTTTGACATAATGGTTCATCTAGTCGTTCATCTTGTCAAAGAGACACAGTTGTGCGGACCAGCTTATATGAGATGGATGTACCCTGCTGAACGTTATATGAAAATTTTAAAAGGGTACGTGAAAAACCGAAGTCGACCGGAGGGTTGTATTGCGGAACGATACATTGTTGAAGAAGCGGTTGAGTTTTGCACTGAATATCTGTCAAATGTTCAATCAATTGGACTCCCCAAATCTCATATTGTCGAGAAAAAAGAAGGAAAAAGACTAATTGGAAATAAAGTTGTGACAGTGTCAATGGTCGAACGGGATCAGGTGCATTTGTATGTTCTGCACAATGAGATTGAGGTTGAGCCGTATGCTGAAATGCACAAGGGTGTTCTTCGAGGTTTAAATCTGAATAGAAATGAGAATTGGATAGTACGAGAGCACAATCGAAGTTTCATACCGTGGTTTAAGGAACAAATTTATTCAAAGTATCGTTCGGATCCTGCTTCAGTAACAGAAAGGTTGAGATGTTTAGCATATGGTCCAAGTATGATTGTGTTTTCTTATAGCGCATACGCAATTAATGGATACACATTTTATACCAAAGAACAGGATGATAAAAGTACTATGCAGAATAGTGGTGTTACCTTGGTAGGTGAAGCGATGCACATATCAAGTGCGAATGACTTAAACCCGAAATTTGCAAATCTGTCATATTTTGGGGTTATCGAGCGCATTTTGTTGTTTGATTACGGGAAGTTTCAGATTCCTGTATTTGATTGCAAGTGGGTTGAAAATAATAATGGCGTACGAATGGATAAGTCAGGATTTTTGCAAGTGGATCTCAATAGGGTGGGGTACAAAGATGAACCTTTTATTCTAGCCTCTCAGGCTAAACAAGTGTTCTATGTCAATGATCCGACAAGTACGAAATGGTCTATAGTGCTTTTGTATAACAAAGTAATTGATGAAAACATTGGAGATCAAGGTGATATTGGCGTTGGCATTGAATCTTGTACAAGAAACGATCAAAATGAGAATGAACCTTGTACTAGAGATGATCATAATGAGGGTATTTGGATCAATCCAACCATCCGAGTTGTTAACAGAAGCGTAAAATATATTGCTACCAAGAAAAGAAAGAGACGTTAGTGAAAAAGGTATTATTATAATTATAGCCTAATATTGTAAGTAATATGTGAATAATGTTTTGAATTTTTGGCATATCTTTTGAACCGTTTTGAATTTTTGCGAATGTGACTAGTGTTTATTTAGTAGAACAATGTTTCCGGAGCTGATGGTGAGATTTATTTCTTGCAAGTTTGGTTTTTTAGCATTTTATTCAATTTTGAGTTCCTTTAGTGGTATTCATATCTTTTTCGACTATCCATTTTCATGTAGTGTACTAATGTGCTTGTTTGACTTTTGTTACAGGTCTAATGGCTAGCAATGAAGAAAACCCGCAAGGAAACCAACAAGAAAACCCACCAGGAAACCAACAAGATCATGAAAACTCACAAGAATCAAATCATGCAGCGGATGATAATTCAGCAAATGATGTTGCACGAGGCATCACCATAATGCGCGAAATCATTTGTGCTAGAGATAAGGGAGTGATATATAATGTAGATTGGAATCATTCAAATCAAGTAGTTGGGGTTAATGCTTCAAAATTCACAAGCTACGTTGGTACACTTGTTCGTATGCATGTGCCAATCTCCATATCTAGATGGAATGAGAAACAATGTGAAGCATTGAAGCAAGGAAAAGAAATGTTTTGGGAAGATGTTAAGGTATGTATGTTATATGGTTTATATGGTTATATGTTTATAAGTTTATAAGTTTATATGGTGTATATGGTTTTTAAACTACTTATATGTTTATATGGTTTATATGGTTTTTAAATTACTTATATGTTTATATGGTTTATACGCAGCGGTCTTTTAACGTTCCAGATGAGCGTAAAGGCTTCGTACTTGGGTTGGCCGGGAAAAGATTTAGAGGGTGGAAAAATCTGTTGACGAACACCTATCTTAAGGATGACAAAGGAAAGTGGTTGGAAGAGTTCCCGGCCGGAAGGCCAGAAAAGTATAATCTTTTCATTAAACAAGAAGATTGGACTGAGTTTATTAGACAAAGAGATGACGAATTCCGGCAAAAGAGTGCCAAAAATAGTGAGAGAGCATCAAAGCCCGCGTATCCATACAAAAAAGGGCGTTTGGGATATGCACGCTTAGAGGAAAAAATTGTAAGTAATAAATAGAAATGATATGTTCTTATTAATTGTCTAAATGTGTTGTATTTGACGATCTAACCGTTTGTTTCTATGCATAGTTAGAGGAGACGAAAAGTGATGAAACCTCACTTCCAGCACATTTGCTGTGGAAGGAAGCTCGTGTGGGCAAGAATCAAGCTGTTGATCCAAGTGTTCTAAGAATTTATGATGAATGCGTAAGTATAACATTGTGTCTTTAATTAAATCAAATTTTTATGACTATTTAATTGATTTTTTTATCTCCATTATTTTCAGGAGACATTGTCACAAACGGAGTCCACCGGTGACGACCAGGATACGAGGAGCGTACTTAGTAAAGCACTGAATGTTCCTGAGTATTCCGGTCGGGTGAGGGGTAAAGGTCATGGTGTGACTCCAACCTCTTTCTACCAGCATCATCGGAAAAGAAATCCTACCAATGCAGAAGTGATGAATGTACTTATGGAATTACAAGCAAAAGTCAATGCATTGGAAAGAGATAAAGAGGTATTAATGAGGGAAAAGGGCAATGCGGCAATGGCGAAAGAAACTAGTGACAACGCTAGTATCAACCGTCAGAATAAATTTCCTGAGGTAATTATAAATATATTGATAAATCTCTATTGTTCAAGTTTCTCATTTTTATTCCACCTCTTTCTATTATTGAATTAAAAGTAATATGTATGCATATTGGTTTAGGGCATTTCATCTTGCCAACTATACGTAATGGCATCAGATTATCACCTTGTTGGCAAGGGAAAAGTGTACAACACTTTGGGAGATTTAATTCATAATACACCGATCCCGGCTGGACACCTGAGAGTATCAGTAGATTATCCTATTGATCCCGATGCGTTGGTACCGGTACCTGACGTGGCCTTGGATATAAGATCGGTGCGAGACGCAGTAGGGTCGTTTGTTGCATGGCCCTTGGACCTCATTTTCATTGATGATGAGGTATGTTTAAAACCGTTAATATGAATCATTTAGATTTCAAATGTCAATTCTGAACCGTTAAGTTAATTATTTTTTAATATTAGCCTCCTACAAAACCCGCTAATAAGGGTAAGGAGATTTTGCAGCAAGGCGGCGAGTCTATGGCATCAATTCCAGAGGTACACTTAAATTGTTTATTATATGATATGAATTTAAAACTGAACGATTTTATAATTTACCTAAGTTATATGATTGTTAGGTATCTACGAAAGTGTCACAACAAGTGACCCAGCCTGTTCGTAGCAGACCACCCCCGAAAAAGTCAATGCATAAGGGGGGAAGAGGCGGGGGAAGAGGCGTTTTTGTACCTCGATATCGGAATACACTTGGAGTACTTTTGGAAACCTCAGATTTGAAGTCAGGTGGTATTCGTACAATCCTTATGGATGCAGATATCTTTGGTCTTGACTGCCAAGAAACGATAGGAATGGACGAAATGACTGAGATTATGACGCATGGTGAATTAGGCATCGGCAATGTTCACGCATACATCCGGTATTCCGATAAATATATCATTTAATTAGTTGAACAATTTATTTACACATTTCAATGAAAATAGTCTAATGTTTATATGTTTTTATTTAAGGTTGTTGTACGATAAAAAAATGCGCGAGACTGTATTGGCAAGACGCTTCCATTTCTTGTCTGCCCATATTGTCAGCGGAGCGACAATTGTCAGGGAACCGGGTTCAGTTAGGGAGTACTTAGTGAATCGATACACGGCCTACGTCGGCAACCCAGATAGCTTGTTTATTTTGCCGTATAACACTGTTCCAGTGGGGTGAGTTTTTCATTTATTCTAATATATCTTTGTTTATTTTGCGTAGAAACTTTTCTTCTAAACTGTTGCTTAAATTTTTAGAAAACACTGGTTGTTGTTGGCTATCGATCCGATTAAAGAAGTTGTGTACTTTCTGAATTCGGTAGACGGGGAATGGACTAACTATCCCGCTATGAAGGAAACTGTTGATCAGTAAGTGAGATCGTTCTAACTATTCGTGTATATTTATATATTTAATTATTTCTGTGAGATTGATCTAAATATATGTTTTTATTTTCTTAGATCAATACAAATATTTCGTAGTCAAAGGGACGCACAGGTACCCCGGAGTAAATCATCAAATATTACTTGGATCAAAGTGCAGGTACAAAATTAGTTGCTTATAATAATAGTTATGTTACTTGATAAAATTACACGACAACTATAAAATATATTCTGTTTTTCTATGCAGTGTCCGTTACAGAATAACAATGTAGATTGCGGATACTTTTGCTTGAGGTTTATGAAAGAAATCCTTCATAAAAATCAAGTAGAGATTCCAAGCACGGTATGGATTTATAACTTAGAATAATTTTGTATGATTTCTACATTTAATAACATCATGCATATACTGAAGTAATAATTTCTTATGTAGTACTTTGATGACCTCTATACTATGTCGTACACGAAAGTTCAAGTGGAAGAAGTCAAAGAGGAAATATGTCAATTTTATGTTGAAAACAGATTATTCTGATGGGTATGAATAAAATATTATTGTACGTGTTAGTTTGATTGTGTTGGAGCCTTTAATATTGTTTGTTTAATTTACCGTGTTGTTCATATTCATACTTTGCAGGATGACGACCGTGTCGGTGGAGCATTATTTTCGATGTAATTATATATGATTTAGTTACATATGTATATATATATGGTTACAAATTAACACGATACTTTGTATGTGATTTAGTTATGGTTACAAATGTATATATGGTTACAAATTTAGTTATATATGATTTAGTTACATATATATAGATAAGGATTGAATATTATATGGTATACCAGTTTCTGTTAATATAATACCGATTTCTTAAAATATATGTATAGATAAGGATTGAATTACAGGTTAAATTATTGGACCAAAAAAAAATTACAGGCCGCACAGGGAACCTCAAATTATAGGTTTCACTTTAAAAAATTTGTATGAGCTACGAAAGCGCTTTTGGCTAAAAAGCGCTTTCGTAGGCAGGATAAATAAAAAAAAAATTAAATAGAAACCCCCTATCAAAGCGCTTTTTATGGAAAAAGCGCTGTGAAAGACCCCCCTATCAAAGCGCTTTTTCCATAAAAAGCGCTGTAAAAGCCATGATAAATAAAAAAACAAAAATTAAATAGAACCCCTATCAAAGCGCTTTTTATGGAAAAAGCGCTGGGAAAGACCCCCCTATCAAAGCGCTTTTTCCATAAAAAGCGCTGTAAAAGGCCTGATAAATAAAAAAAAAATTTTAAATAGCACACCTATCAAAGCGCTTTTAAAAAAGCGCTGGGAAAGACCCCCCTATCAAAGCGCTTTTTAAGGAAAAAGCGCTGGGATAGGTCCACCTACGACAGCGCTTTTGGCCAGAAAAAAGCGCTTTCGTAGCCTACGCCAGCGCTGGCTACGGCAGCGCTTTTAAGCGCTTTTAAAGGGCAAAAAAAAGCGCTGTGAAAGCCCATTTTCGTAGTAGTGTATCTACCTACTCGAAAAAATCTTGTTCTTTTCCTCCTATCCTTTAGACTGTGTTATCCTACTATTAGTGAGTAGGTAACCCTAGTCGTTGGATGTTGAGGGACTATCGAAAGGGACGAAATGGTCATTGAAGGAAACATGTAAGGATACCTTAGCATTTCGAATGGACTGTCATCTATAGGCGTAGGCAATATCGAGGGACAAGATCATTTCTCGTAGGCAACTCGAGGGACATTGAGGGACTATGATCTTTATGATGACTTTTAGATTGAGGGTCTTTTGCTAAGATATCTCTACGTTTAGGGACATGACCATTATTTTCCGAGGCAACCAAGTGGGGAGTACCCTAGGGGTGCAAGTGTGCAACAGTGTTTGTTTTCAGATATATTATCTTTGAATTAGGTTATGTTATGTTCAATTAGTTTACCGGTCTTTCCATACAATCCTATTAGTCTAAGCATTGCATAAAATATAGTAGCAGAAGGTAAAGGCGGAAATGTAAACCTAGGCTATTACAGAGCATTGGGGAAGTTACATAATAATGAAGAGTGCTGAAAAGAAATCCTAAAACTATTACATTCTGGAAGCAATTACATAATTAGAAGAAAAAAAGCGAGAAAAGATAAATCTACGTTATTACATTGATAATGCGACCTATACAATTTTCCTAGAAATTAAAATGTAAAAGAATAAATAAAAAGAAATTAAGAAAAAATTAAAACCTAAAATTCTAAGTTAATGTTTTTGGTGTTTTTTGTAGAAAATAATTTTAAGTTAATTAAAAAACCTAATTCTAACTAATTTTAATTAAAAAAAGTTAATTAACTTAATTCATTAATAAATGAAAAAAATCCAAAAATTCAGTTACTAACTAAAACAAAAACGTAATCCTAATTTGTTTAAAAAATGGTTAATTAAAGGGTTAATTACAAAGAAAACCTAAAACCTAATTGTTTTCCTAATTTGTAGAAAAAAAGTTAATTAATTAAATTAAAGAGTTAATAAAAAAAGTTAATAATAATAAAAAAATTTAAAACCTAAATTAATTAGGGTTTGTAAAAAAGGTTAAGATTGCCAATTAATAGGATTTTTAATTTAAATAAAATTAGAGTTTATATAAATTTAGGATTTTTAAGGAAGATATTAAGAAGAAAGAAATGAGGCAAAAAGGGTTAAAAATAAGCAAAATTATACATATTGCCAGGGGTGGGTGTTGAACCAAAAATTAATTTAAAACCTAAAATTAAAAAACCTTAAAAATAATTATTCGAGTTTATTATGAAAAATCAAAGGTTTGTGAAAAATGTTAAGTTTTATGAAAAAGGTTTTAAACAAAAAGAATGAAAATAGGTAAAAGAATAAATAGAAAGGAAGAAAACCAAAATCAATAGGGGTGAGTGTTGAACTCACGCCCTTAGCCTCCTCAGGATACTTGCCTTTCCATGAGTCATGTATTGGTGATCGTTCTGTTTTAGTATTTTGGTCTCAGTATTCTATAATGAACCTGCATGAGACCCTGTCTAAATCTACAGTGTTGAATCTCATGAACACATTAAATAAATTATTATATCATGAAATACAAATAAAGCAAATATATGAAAAAAATTTAATGTTAAAACCGATATGGCATGTATGAATGCTTCTACACTCTTTTGATCATGGAGATCAAACCAGCCTTACCCTTACTGGAGAAGTAGTGAGATATGGGTTTGTAACAAGGATGACTTGTTTGTAGTGAGATGAGGGTTTGTTGGGGGTTTGTAACAAGGATTTCAAGATTTCTAAGGTTCTTGAAAGAATTTGATATTTTGACAGGGTTGTGGCAAAAGTTTTTTTTCGCGTCTTTTTGTTTGTGTGAAAAGAATGAGATTATATAATTGAAATTAGAGAAAAAAATGGACTTTGATTGTGCAATTGGGCCTCCAATAACCACAAGCAATAGTGCAAATTTTTATTCACTTGAGTCCGTCATGTTCCAGGCTAAATCGCATGGGCTTAAGTGCTATTTTTGAAGTTGAAATGTGAAAAAAAATGTAGCCGACATCGAGAACTAACTCCTGTCCGAAAATGGGCTCAATCGGATAAACGGTGAATTAGTTATGAATTTTTGAAGTTTTGGCTCAGACAAACTTATTTTGGGCTCCAGTGTCAACTCTAACACGTTCTTCAATAAAAAACTGGTATTGATCGGAGTATAACTCGGTCTCGACTTTGGAAGAAAAGTTGTAGATCTCTGAGTCAGTGACCTTGTGTAAAAAGATGGGCCCGATCCGATAAAAATTGATCGAGTTATGAATTTTCAAAGTTTCGACCCAGATGAAATAATATCCAGCATTCAGGATTTTCGGCACATCACGCGCACTCTGGGTCAAAAAACAAAGGCCTTTTGTATACCGTTAAAACTCGATATCTCCTATGAAAATGTAGCCAACTCAATTTTTAAAATTTTGCCGCCGGAACCAACTCAATACGATGAAAATCGACCAAGTTACGATTTTCTGAACATGATGCAAATAAACTTATGTCACAAATTTTCTGTATAAAAAATACATGATAAATCCGCATTTTTGAAGATCTTATGATTGAAATTGGCTTCTAATCGTCAGAGATGAAAACGTAGATGACGTCAAGACGGAATTTTGGCCATCGAAATAGGTTCAAAACAAGCCATGGTCTTCAAGTTATGAATTTTTTAGTGCGTAAAAATTGCACTTTCAGCACACTTTTTAACCACGTTTCTTCGGGAAAACTCACACATTCGGAGACCTTCTTTAAAGAATTGACTCTTGAGTCGAACCTGAATTTGAGAATATGTTATCAGAGATATCTTGGCGAAAGAACACCTGAATATAACGCGTCGGGTTGGACTTGTGAATCTTTGAACCTGGATCATTGCAAAACAGCGAACCGGTCTTCAGCACGGAAAATACTCTGAGAACATCCATTGGCGAAATAAACGTCACTTGTAACCTGAATAAGCTTGCTAAATATACCTTGATTCCATAACCATAAAACCAATGATATGCGTGTATGTAATAATGAAATGTAAGCCAAAAGGTCGAAATAAAGAGGGTAAATTTTGGGGTACAACAGCTGCCCTTGTTCAATCTTCTTAAACCTGAAGATTTAGATTGGCTTGTCTGCCTTTCGTGATCTGAAGGTGGAAGATGATTGAACACTAGAGTGCCCAAAAATTTGAATTCGTCTGATATGGTGCTGGACTGTGTAGGTAGTATCGGGAATGGGCTTACAGATGCCATTTGGAGGAGATGACGGAAGGTCACCGGAGATGGGCTTAAAGATGCCATCCGGAAGATATGACGGAGAATCATCGGGGATGGGCTTAAATATGTCATCTAGAGGATGTTGATTTCCCGAGATATTCCTTTGATGAGAATTCCTGTTCCTGTCATTGAGGAATATGTTGAGGAATGTTGGTCTCTGTCTTGGGAGAAATGGAATTTTAGGAGCTTCAGTTGTCCGTTACTCTACTGGGGAATCGTCTCTTAGTCGAGGAGATGAAAATGAACTTCTATCTGGTCGTGCACTAGGACTTACAGTGATTTGTTGAGGATAATAAGACTGACTACTATATGGTCGTGCTCCAGGTTTTACAGTGACTTATTGGGGAGATGAGATTAAACGTGTTATCTGGTCGTGCTCCAGGCTTTGCAATCTCAAAACTTGTTATCTGGTCGTGCTCCAGTCTTCACAGTGTCTTATATCGTTATCTGGTTGTGCTCCAGGCTTCACGGTGTCTTATACCACTATCTGGTCGATTTCAAGCTTCATAGTATCTTGTACTGTTATCCGGTCGATTTCCAAGCTTCACAGTATGATGGGGAAATTAAGCTGTTATCCGGTCGATTTTCGGGCTTCATAGCTTGAATTTGAGATATAACACTATCTGTTCGATTCCAGGCTTCATAGTGTTTTAGAGAAATCAAGATATTATTCGGTCGATTTTCGGGCTTCATAGCTTGAATTTGAGATATACCACTATCTGGTCGATTTCAGGCTTCGTAGTATTGAACTGGAATAAAAATCTTAGTATCGATTTGACTGAACCAGGGAAAGGTCTCGAGTTGTCTTCAACTGGGAAAGAAATCTTAATATCGATTTGACTGAACCCGGGAGAGGTCTTAGATTAACTTTGACTGACATAGAAATTAGGGGAATCTTAGCGGCGATTTGACTGACCCAGACGAAAGTCTTAGAACATCTTCAACTAGAATAGAAACCTTAGTGTCAGTTTGATTGAACCAGAGAAAATATTGAAGAGTGTTGGAATATCTTCAACTAGAATAGAAACCTTGGTGTCGGTTTGACTGAACCAGAGAGAACTCGTGAGAACTTGATTGCATCTTTCCCTGAAAGGTAAAGAGTTAGTCGTATGTAATGGCATGATGTATGAAATACATTGAATGATGATGTTCTCAAAATAAATGAGATTGTGTTGTATAATATGTATGCACATGCCATGATGAATGAAATGTATTGAGTAATGATGTTCTCAAAATAAATGAGATTGTGCTGTATAATATGTATGTGCATGCCATGATGTATGGATATGCAATACTATTGTGATATTCTCTAGCTGGGGAAAATAAATCCTGGACTGCTGCTGGAGAGTATAAGGAGTTGAGTTATTCGTTTTTGCTGGGGATAGTGACCGAAGCTGATTAGCTGGAGATTTATATCCATTCTGCTTGAGAATATTCTGCCGGGAGAGATTCTGTCTGAGAATAATCTTGCGGGGGAATGACTCTGTGGGGCAGATAGATACTTTGTTGGAAGATCTACTGATTTGGAGAAATAAACTCAGCTGGGAATGAACTTCCATTTCTGGAGAGAAGAGCTCTATTGGAGATCGAGCTTCCGCTGTCTGAGAAATAAACTCTGCTCGGGAGAAAACTTTATAAACTGTTTATGATTATAAAGCTCAGTTGGGGAATACAGACATCAGCTTTCTGAAGGAACCTGCTGGGGAAGGAATTCCTGCTTGGGGATACGGAGGTCGGACCTTGGTTGTCTCGGCTCTGTGGGGAATATAGGTATCACTGGCTTGTATGTGATAGTGACTTTGCTTCCAACTGTCTATGTCCCTTGTACCATGATGGGAAAAGTACATGCATAGATTTTATGGATGGGTCTATGTCATGATTGTACTTGAACATGTATTTAATGAGTGTTAGGATGACATCCGTCTCTGGATCGTATCTGAACTGTACTTGAAACATGTGTTGAATGAGTATCAGAATGGAATCCGTATCTGGATCATATCTGAACTGTACTTGAAACATGTGTTGAATGAGTGTCAGAATGACATCTGTCTCTAGATCGTATCTGAACTATATCTGAACTGTTTCTAGAAGAGAAATCTGGAATAAGTACCAGGATAACATTCGTCTCTGGATCGTACCAGAACTGTTTCTCAATGTATGTAAATCTTAAATAAGTAGCAGAATGACATCCGTATCTGGATTGTATCTGAACCATTTCTCGATGTATGAAAATCTTGAATAAGTAGTAGAATGACATCCGCATTTGGATCGTATCTGAACCGTATTTGAAAGCTGAATCTGAATGAGTATCAGAATGGCATCCGTATCTGGAGCGTATCTGAACTGTATCTGAAAGCTGAATATGAATGAGTATCAGAATGGAATTCGTATCTGGAGCATATCTGAACTGTATCTGAAAGATGAGTATGAATGAGTATCAGAATGGAATCCGTATCTGGAGCGTATCTAAACTGTATCTGAAAGTTGAATCTGAATGAGTATCAGAATGGAATTCGTATCTAGAGCGTATCTGAACTGTATCTGAAAGCTGAATCTCAATGAGTATCAGAATGGCATCCATATCTAGAGCATATCTGAACTGTATGTGAAAGATGAGTCTAAATGAGTATCAGAATGGCATTCGTATCTGAAGCGTATCTGAACTGTATCTGAAAGCTGAGTCTGAATGAGTATCAGAATGGAATTCGTATCTGGAGCGTATCTGAATTGTATCTGAAAGCTGATTCTGAATGAGTATCAGAATGGAATCCGTATCTGGAGCGTATCTGAATTGTATCTGAAAGCTGAATCTGAATGAGTATCAGAAGGGCATCCATATCTGGAGCGTATCTGAACTGTATCTGAAAGATGAATCTGAATGAGTATCAGAATGGCATCCGTATCTGGAGCGTATCTGAACTGTATCTGAATTCTGGTGCTCTTGATGAATGTTAATCAAGGTATAAGTCTTTCACTGATAGACAGGTGACAGGACATAGTCGTACGTTTTAAATCCCCAACTTTTGCCTGAACCATCCTTTCGAGTTTTTAGTCCACCGGGATACCCTTTTTTGCCCAAGTCTCCCTTTTGGGTTTTCGACTTGCGGGTGTACAAATTTTTTTCATTTTTTATCCCTAATTTTTTCCCGAACCCTTTGGTTCGTCAAGATGCCCTTATTTTTGCCTAGGTATGTCAACCTAGCGGGTCTTTGTTATGCGTAGTATTTTCCTACTATGTCCACGCTTTCAGGGTGTAGAGAGTTGTCATTGTCCATAATGTTATGTTGTAGTACTGTCAAAAATGTTTTCTTGATGGCACATGATTCGTTGTTGGAATGCATGCGTAATGCCCCAAGCGATTCAGATGGAGATCTGCCCCTGGTTATTTGGCACTTTTGGAGAACTGCCCTAGGTGTGTTTAGACATCGTGTCATGCCCGTTGCTTATGGAAGACCTGTTATTGGAAGTGCCTTTCCTGCTGAGGTGATTTTGTCCATTGAGAGGATGTTTGATCATCGAATATCCATTGTGCGGATTTCTCTGCTGTCAAACAATTAGTCATATGCAAACAATGTCATCTAAAGAATGCAAAACTCATGTCTGTCTTGAAAATTTTTTGAAAATGTGTTTTGTGTAGTAAAACGAAATTTGCAAGAATGTGATATCAACTCAGGATTCGTAACAAAGCTTACAGGAGTCAGGATACCTTTGTAACAGTATGCTCTCAAACTAACCCATGCTTCAGCTAGGACTTTTAAGGGTTATAATTTGGTTTGGTTCATGGTTCAAGAAACAAAGGATAAAGGCTCAAATTTTATTTGTACCCAACCCGCTCTTCGTGATGTTCTTCAGTCCTATGCTCAGTTAATTGCGCGTTTAGATCTCGATTGAGTCTAGAATCTTCGCTCTGATACTTGGTGATGATTTGTTTTGAAAAGGCAGTCATTTTTGTAATCTTATTTTGTCGAGGATTTGTAGTAACCTCTTTTTTTCTTTTTTTTTGGTTTTCGTTATCCCTTCTTTTGCTTGAACTGTTTCTTTTGTGATTACAGTCAGCGGGATGCCCCAATTTTTCTCTTAAGTTTCCTTCATAGGTTTTGACTTAATGGGCTTTTATTTCGAGAGATAATGACTGCCTGTCTTGACGATTATACGAAACCATCACCATCTTTTTTTTTTGGAAGGACGTCTTTGATGCCATTCATGGTGTACGAAGCGGAAAATTGTGACTGAATGCGCCTCTGGATTAACTAAGAAAACTACCCTGCCCCAGGTTATAATTAAGGGTTTTAATTTATGTGAAAATAAAAACTCCTACTTCTTTGGCTCAAAGGGGTTGACTAGGGATTATCTTCCTTATAACTCCACTGTTTAGGATTTGAAACAACGCATGTACATCGTCAGCGGGGTCTGTTCGAAAGCGTACTGTAGAGATTATGGTATCATTTTCGTCATCCTCCCTCTAAGGCTTAGAGTTTTTAATCGAGAGTTGAATATCACAAAAGGAAATAAGAACACATTTTGGAAATAGTGAATATGAATGAATTGATTCAAGACAAACATGTGCAATGCATTGATGAAATAACTAGGTTTGATATGAATAAATGTTCAAATAAATCAAAAGAAAATTACACAATGAAATTTCTAATGAACAAAAGTCTTCTTGTGAGAACTTGTCACTTCAGATGGTATGCCTTTGAGGGATGGCAGAAGAACTCAGCTTGACCGTCTTGTGTGAATTCTAGCGCTCCTTCATCAATCAGGTCTTAAATTTTATTTCTCAATGCCCAACAGATGTTGGTGTCATATCCAGGATTGTTGGAGTAGTATGCACATGTTGCATTTGGATTGTACCTTGGGGAGGCTATGTTGGGATTCTGAGGAGGGTCCCTTAACATAACCAACTTGGCCTTCAACATGCATTGCAATGCTTGAGCCAATGACATGTTGATTTCGGTGAAGCATCTTTTAGATGTATTCTTCTTATGTTGATTGCCCTGTTGCTGTTGGCGAGGTTTTGGTTGGGCTTGTGATGTAGTAGCAATCTGGAAAGGTCTATTCCTGACCAAACCAACCTCTTCTCTCACAGGGGGCTGATTAATGCCTTGATCCATAATTTTAACTGTTTGTTTCATGGATCTGCATCCATCTTGGTGAAGCTTGTTGAGGAAGGCTCTTAGCCCTTCTTGTCCTAGAGCTAAGTTTTGGATAAGAGGCATCTGCCCCAACATCTGGATTCTCATTGCTTCTACCTCAGCTCACATTTGTTCCAATTGTTCATCCTTGTTGTTGTCAGGATGTTCCTTGGTCAGATTCTTGGCAAAGAGTGTTTTCAAGTCTTCTTGCCCCTTTGATAGATTTAGGAACATTTCCATGAATTGAGCTTCTTGAGTTTGAAGATATATGTTGTCTTGTTGGAGAGCCATTGCTGAAATGAACATCGAGAACATGAGAGACCTGCTTTGAAACCTGCTTATGCAATGATTTGTATTATATATGTATGCAATGTTTTCAAGGATCTCGTGGGGTAAACAAGAAAATGTCAGAAGTTGAATTTTGCAGCTTTGATTGAAGAACTTTGTATCATTGAGAGTCCTTCTACGAGAGTCAAGCTCACCATATCAAGTGGGTCATAGCCCCTGGCTCAAGTTGTTGAGTTTTTATCTTCTAACTACATTGGCTAGAAGAAAATAAATCCCTTTTCCCCTTTCTAGATGTCTGATTTATCATAACCTGCATCACAGGCCCTCGAGATCCTTGAAATGGTTAGTTATGATATGCTATGATATGATGTTTATGATGTCATGATAAATCACAGGTATAGCAAACACAGACAAATCACACCAAATCCTTAGGTTTAAGTCCTGCTTGAGTTTTAAGGTCATACCCTCTTGAAGTTTAGTTGGTTTCAAACCTGTCTTAGAAAAGTAATCGGGTTCTAAAGATTCTCAATATCACTGATCATCCTTTATTGGGCGTTGTTACAACTTAAGCAGTCTTTTCTTGCGGCCGAAATATCCCGAAATTCTGATCTCAATGAGTGTAGCGTCGAGTATCAACCAATCCTCAGCTTTATACTGAGACCGACTATCTCACTACTTTCTAATGACCAAGTGTTGTACCCCAAAATTTGCCCTCCCATATTCTTCAAGATTTGGCAAGATCAACCTCCAACGTGGTGCTACCTATCTCTCAATGGTGGGATGGCACTACCTTAAGGACTTTTACACAGCCTAATTCCTTAGGGTAGGTAGATGACTCATGGATACTTGCTCTCTTCAAAAACAATCAAAAATCTTTTCACATCGACACTTTCAAAAAGCTTTCAAAACAATTTTTCAAACACTCTTGAGGACTGATACAAGAGTTATTCAGAAATCTTTAAACGAAACTTTTTCAAACTCACTCACATTTTGGAAAGCAAACACTTTGAAAACATAAAGAGAAAGTATCTAAGAGCCCATGGATAACCATGGATAGAAAGGGTGCTAACACCTTCCCTTTCTATAAATCTACCTCCCGAACCGAGAAACAATCTCATAAGGAATTTTGCTGTGCTTTTGTCCTGTCCATGTTGGAGAAAATAAAAGACGGTGGCGACTCTTGCTTCCGCAGCATTTCGCGAACCAGCTTTAAATAGTCAGTTCTAAATCCACCGATCACACCAAGTATGTTCAACTAAGGTTCTAAGGTCCGTTAGTGCTTCACGACACCACGCGGCAGCCCCGTATTCTCCTCGTTTCCCCATGAAGGATACTGATACCAAGCAAAGTGTCACACCAACACAATCATCACTTAAACCATATCAGTAGATTCCGTACAATCTCCATGATCTATTTCTGTTTACCTAAAGAGTGTCCCCAGATCCGGGTGTAGGATCTTCAACAATACCCAAGCAAAAACTCTTAAAGATAAAGCAGGCAAAATAAACAAGAAATCAATTTTAAAGATCCTAAGGTAAACCCCACTTTATTTTACTTCCCCGGCAGAGTTTCCAGTTCTGTGATACGGTGGCAGAACTGACTGTTATACTGGTTTGCGTTTTTTGTTCGCAAATATCGCGGTAAGCATGAGTCGCCACTGACTTTTATTTTATCCAACAAAGGAAAAGGAAAAAGAACAGAAAAAACCTTTTTCGAGATATTTCTGAGTACGGGGGATAGATTATGGAAAGGGAAGGTATTAGCACCCTTTCTATCTGTGGTTTTCCACGGGCTCTTAGGTACTTGCTCATCTTTTAAAAATTTGCTTGGTGTGTTTCTGTGCTTTTGAAAATTTTTGAAAATGCCTTAGTGCGGTGATTCACTTGATGGTAACCCTTGTATCAGTCCTCAAGAGTGTGATAAAGTGTTTTGAAAACTTTTGTTTGAAAAGAGTTTTGAAAGTGTAGGGTGTAAAAAGTTGTTTGAGCAAGTACCTAACAGTTATCTAGCTACTCGAAAAAAGCTTGTTCATTTCCTCCTATCCTTTAGACCGTGTTATCCTACTATTAGTGAGTAGGTAACCCTAGTCGTTGGATGTTGAGGGACTATCGAAAGGGACGAAATGGTCATTGAAGGTAACATGTAAGGATACCTTAGCATTTCGAAGGGACTGTCATCATATAGGCGTAGGCAACATCGAGGGACAAGATCATTTCTCGTAGGCAACTCGAGGGACATTGAGGGACTATGATCTTTATGATGACTTTTAAATTGATGGTCTTTTGCTAAGATATCCCTACGTTCGAGGGACGTGACCATTATTTTCTGAGGCAACCAAGTGGGGAGTACCCTAGGGGTGCAAGTGTGCAACAGTGTTTGTTTTCAGATATATTATCTTTGAATTAGGTTATGCTATGTTCAATTAGTTTACTGGTATTTCCATACAATCCTATTAGTCTAAGCATTGCATAAAATATAGTAGCAGAAGGTAAAGGCGAAAATGTAAACCTAGGTTATTACAAAGCTTTGGGGCAGTTACATAATAATGAAGAGTGCGGAAAAGAAACCCTAAAACTATTACATCCTAGAAGCAATTATATAATTAGAAAAAAATGCGAGAAAAGATAAATCTACGCTATTACATTGATAATGCGACCTATACAATTTTCCTAGAAATTAAAATGTAAAAGAATAAATAAAAAGAAATTAAGGAAAAATTAAAACCTAAAATTCTAAGTTAATGTTTTTGATGTTTTTTGTAGAAAATAATTTTAAGTTAATTAAAAAAGCTAATTCTAACTAATTTTAATAAAAAAAAGTTAATTAACTTTATTTATTAATAAATGAAAAAATCCAAAAATTTAGTTACTAACTAAAACAAAAACCTAATCCTAATTTGTTAAAAAATGGTTAATTAAAGGGTTAATTACAAAGAAAACCTAAAACCTAATTGTTTTCTTAATTTGCAGAAAAAAAGTTAATTAATTAAATTAAAGAGTTAATAAAAAAAGAGTTAATAATAATAAAAAAATTTAAAACCTAAATTAATTAGGGTTTGTAAAAAAGGTGAAGTTTTCCAATTAATAGGATTTTTTATTTAAATAAAATTAGAGTTTATATGAATTTAGAATTTTTAAGGAAGATATTAAGGAGAAAGAAATGAGGCAAAAATGGTTAAAAATAAGCAAAATTATACATATTGCTAGGGGTGGATGTTGAACCAAAAATTAATTTAAAACCTAAAATTAAAAAACCTTAAAATTAATTATTCGAGTTTATTATGAAAAATCAAAGGTTTGTGAAAAATGTTAAGTTTTATGAAAAATGTTTTAAATAGAAAGAATGAAAATAGGTAAAAGGATAAATAGAAAGGAAGAAAACCAAAACCAATAGGGGTGAATGTTGAACTCACGCCCTTAGCCTCCTCAGGATGTCTGCCTTGCCATGAGTCATGTATTGGTGGTTGTTCTGTTTTAGTGTTTTGGCCTCAGCGTTCTGTAATGAACCTGCATGAGACCCTGTCTAAATCTGCAGTGTTGAAAAAAATTTACTATATCATAAAATACAAATAAAGCAAATATATGAAAAAAATTTAATGTTAAAACCGATATGACATGTATGAATGCTTCTACATCCTTTTGATCATGGAGATCAAACCAGCCCTACCCTTACTGGAGAAGTAGTGAGATGTGGGTTTGTAACAAGGATGACTTATTTGTAGTGAGATGAGGGTTTGTTGGGGGTTTGTAACAAGGATTTCAAGATTTTTAAGGTTCTTGAAAGAATTTGATATTTTGACAGGGTTGTGGCAAAGGTTTTTTTTCTCTCGGATTTTTGTTTGTGCGAAAAGAATGAGATTATATCATGGAAATTAGAGAAAAAAATGGGTTTTGAATGTGCAATTGGGCCTCCAATAACCACAAGCAATAGTGCCGATTTTTATTCACTTGAGTCTGTCACGTTGCAGGCTAAATCGCATGGGCTTAAGTGCAATTTTTGAATTTGAAATGCGAAAAAAAATGTAGCCGACATCGAGAACTAACCCCTGTCTAAAAATGGGCTCAATCGGATAAACGGCGAATTAGTTATGAATTTTTGAAATTTTGGCTCAGACAAACTTATTTTGGGCTCCAGTGTCAACTCTGACACATTCTTCAATAAAAAACTGGTATTGATCGGAGTATAACCCGGTCTCGACTTTGGAAGAAAAGTTGTAGATCTCTGAGTCAGTGACCTTGTGTAAAAAGATGGGCCTGATCCGATAAAAACTGACCGAGTTATGAATTTTCAAAGTTTCGACCCAGATGAAATAATATTCAGCATTCAGGATTTTCGGCGCGTCACGTGCACTCTGGGAAAATAAAGAAGGCCTTTTGGATACCTTTAAAACTTGATATCTCCTGTGAAAATGTAGCCAACTCAATTTGTGAAATTTTGGCGCCGGAACCAGCTCAATACGATGAAAATCGACCAAGTTACGATTTTCTGAACATGATGCAAATAAACTTCTATCACAAATTTTCTGTATAAATAATACTTGATAAATCCGCATTTTTGAAGATCTTCTGATCGAAATTGGCTTCCAGCCGTGAGAGATGAAAATGTAGATGACGTCAAGATGGAATTTTTACCATCGGAGCGGGTTTAAAAAAAGCTACGATCTTCAAGTTATGAATTTTTTTGTGCGTAAAAACTGCACTTTCAGCACACTTTTTCACCACGTTTCTTCGGGAAAACTCATACATTAGGAGACCTTCTTTAAATAATTGACTCTTGAATCGAACCTGAATTTGAGAATACGTTATCAGAGATATCTTGGCGAAAGAACACCTAAATATGACGCGCCAAGTTGAACTTGTGAATCTTTGAACCCCGAATCGTTGCAAAACAGCGAACCGATCTTCAGCACGGAAAATACTCTGAGAACATCCATTGGCGAAATAAACGTCACTTGTAACCTGAAGAAGCTTTCTAAATATACCTTGATTCCATAACCATAAAACCAATGAAATGCATGTATGTAATAATGAAATGTAAGCCAAAAGGTCGAAATAAAGAGGGTAATTTTTGGGGTACAACAGTGTTAATAGTGTTACAGTTCTATAACAGGATGTGGGATTGATTCTATGTGATGTTTAGAAACTTTAGAAAGCAAAAGGCCAAGAAACGCACGAGTAGATTATGAGTTATAAGTTTTTTGGTCAATTTGTGTGAAAATGGATGTATGAAGTGTGATTCTGAGTTCTAGGTTCTTTCAATGCTTGATCATTCGTGTCTTTGTGTCAAATGGTTTATGTATGTATAAACAAAAGTGTTTGAGTGTATTGGCAAGTCAGAAGTACAAGTTCTTAGCTTTTGGCTAGGTTACTTGATTTTGAAGAAAAGAGGGAAACAAGTTTCAAAAAGAGGTACAAGCATGGGATGGGTGATTGTAAGTGTTTGGAATATTTCTCATGAGTTATAGGACTTGTTTGATCAGAAGAGAACAAATGCAAGGCTCAAGAACAAGTTTTGTACAAAAAGTCACTTTATCAAAATGGCAATGTAACCTTTCTTTCAAAAATGGATATAAAGCATGTCCATGCATTGAATGCTTGAAGTGAGGCCTCTAACAGCTGTGTAAATCATTAATTATGGAGTGCCTAACAAGTTTGAGGCCTACAAAGTAGTGTTTATGCAGCATGGTTTGAATTTGAATTTTGTTCATCACTAAAATGACTTGTAATTAAAGTGATAAAACTATAACTTTATCTCTTTGATTCTCCCTAGTCAAGAATGATCTCAAGGAGTTCTTGGACATTTTAGAAATCTTGCAATATGCTCTACAATCCATCTTTGAATTGCTTTTGAATATTCCCCTTGGAACTATATGGAAAAGTTCCATGAAGTTGGGTCAAAATTCTGACCAAATTAGGGCAAAATTTCACTAAGTGTTTTGTTTCATGGCCCTATGTTCTTAAAATTATAACTTGGGATCCAAGCACTTTTGTAAGGAGTTGTGTAAAGAAAAGTTATATATTGCATGGAGATCTAAAACTTTCATGTTGGAAGTTTCTCTTGAATCATCTTGCATCATGGTGAAAAATTGTTCAAAGTTGTGAAAAAATATGAAATTTCCAACACTTAGAAAAATTTCTAAGTTTAGAAATTTTGACTTTTCAAAATGAAATCTTGACTTTTTGATTTCTTGATGAATAAGTTTCATATTTTGACATTTTTTGATGAATTATGATCTTTGGCACTTGAATTTGACCAAAAAGTCAAAGTTTGACTTTTCAGTATACAGTTGACTTTTGATCAGTTGACTAAAAAATTCATCTGTCAATCCAATGAACTTGCAATGTTTTGAACCATGTCACTAGGTAAAAATGATGCAATTGGACTCTTGAGATCATGCCTTAAACCAATTGACCATTTTCTAGGTCAAAAATCAGAAATTGCCCATTCCTAGTCAAAACCCTAATTTTGACCATTTTGCCCTTTTGGAGATTTGATCAAATTTCTTGAGGAGTTGTGGTCTAAACTTGATCAAATGATACATATGAGTCTAGAATGTTGATGTGGATAAAAAACTATGAGATTTGACTATAAATTGGCCATAGTTGACTTTTTCCTCAATACAACTGATTTTTAGGTTAAGTGCTCAATTGACTGAGCAAAATTGTGATTCAAAGCTTGAAAATTGTCATGAGTAATCTTGGGGGTCCAAAATGATCTATGAAAGTTGTATGGGGCATTGAAAACTCAAAATCCTTGTGCAAACTCAAACCCTAATTTTGGTCATCAGTGCTTAAGGAGGTGTCTTGAGTTGATCAAACCCCAATGCAGTCTTGAGTCAAGGGAGATCTTATGAGAAAATTCTTGATATGTGAGAGGGAAAATTTTGGGGAACAACGGCTGCCCCTGTTCAATCTTCTTAAGCCTGAAGAGTTAGATTGACGAGTTTTGCCATTCGTAACTCGAAGGTGGAAGATGTTTGGACCATAGAGTGCCCATAAATTTGCACTCGGTGATGTGATGGTTGAGGGAATGGGCTTAAATATTCCATTTGGAGAGATGATAGAAAATTGTTGGATATGGGATTGTAAATGCCATCCAAAGTGATTGTTGAATTGTAGTTTGTAAGCTAAAAGAATTAGTGTCAGAATGGCGTCTGTGTCTAGAGCGTATCTGAACTGTATCTGAAGGCTGAATCTGAGGAAGTATCAGAATACCGTCTATGACTGGAGCATATCTAAACTGTATCTAAAAAGTTGACTCTGAATGAGTATCAGGATGGCATCCGTGTCTGGAGCGTATCTGAACTGTCTCATTAGTTGAGAACTGAATGAGTATCAGAATGGCATCCGTGTCTGGAGCGTATCTGAACTGTATCTGAAAGCTGAGTCTGAATGAGTATCATAATGGCATCCGTGTTTGGAGTGTATCCAAACTGTATCTAAAAAGATGACTCTTAATAAGTATTAGGATGGCATCCGTGTCTGGAGCGTATCTGAACTGTATCAAAAGTTGAGAACTGAATGAGTATTAGAATGGCATCCGTGTCTGGAGTGTATTTGAACTGTATCTGAAAAATTTGAACATTGTTAATGGTAGCTGTTAACCTTATCCTAAAAAGGGTAAAATGTTAGCTAAAATGCAAAGTCATGTTTTATGAAATGCATGGTATGATGTATTCGCGTTATCAATGTTTATGATATATGGATGCGATGTATGCGTGTGTGAGCTAATCTGCCGCAGTGTTATTGGATTGGGGAAAATAAATCCCTGACTGCTGCTGAGGATATGGGGTGTAAATTTTCATGTTGGGAAGTCTGAAGTTTTGATGAATTTCCGTTTAGAGAAATAAACTCTGTTGTAAGGGAAATGTCGTGTACTGTTTGTAAAATCCTGTTGAGGAATCCGGAGAAGTTGAACGACTTCTACTGGGGATTGATAATTGGAAGCTCTGTTCCGTTGGGGATTAAACTGCAAACTGCGGGAGACTTATGGAAATAGCATAGAGAGATTTCCCTACCTCTTAAAGCCATCAGTGATTGTCTTTCTATTTTGTTTATTTGTAAACAGTAATTATGTTCAAATGCATATGTTCAAAAATGAATCATTTGGACGCTTTTGTAAACAAAACACAAAAGTAAAGATAAATAGATAGCTTTGCACTTTCAAAGGGATATCTTTGTATTGACTTTGAGTAAGTATTTTTGTACAATGAGACAAACATTCTAGTAAGAGAATTCTATCGTAAAAGATGAAAATTTTGATACAAAGAAAAGATAGCTATGTGCAATAATCCCATGGGGTTTCCATTCTACTATAGCCCTCGTATCTCTGAGCATCTTGTCTATTTGTCGCCTTGTCCAAAACTGATTGAATTGATCAGAACCGTTGAGTTTGCAGGTTGTTCTTAAGGTGATCCAACGGGACATAGTCATACGCTTTAATTCCCTAACTTTTTCCTAGACCTCCCTTTTGGGTTTTCAGTCCACCGGGATACCCTTTTTTCCCAAGCCGCCCTTTCAGGTTTTCGACTTGCCGGGTGTACATATTTTTTTTGTTTTGTCCCTAATTTTTCCCGAACCTTTTTGGTTCGGCAGGATGTCCTTGTTTTGCCTAGGTGTGTCAACCTAGCGGGTCTCTTATACGTAGTATCTTTTGACTATGTTTGTGTTCGCAGGGTGCGGCAGGTCGTCGCCATCCATGGTAGTCAAGATCATTGCTCCACCAGAGAATATGTTTTTTATTATAAATGGTCCTTCGTATGTAGGAGCCCATTTTCCCCTTGGATCACCCTACGATAATATGATACGTTTGATCACCAGATCTCCAACTTGATACACTTGGCGTCTTACCTTTTTGTTGAAAGCCTTGATCATCCGTTTTTGATACATTTGACCATGGCAAATAGCATTAAGTCTTTTCTCATCAATCAAGTTTAGTTGATCAAGTCGAGTCTGGATCCAATCTTCTTCATTCAACCCTGTGTCCTTCATAGTTCTTAGAGAGGGGATATGGACCTCAATATACAAGACAACCTCCATGCCGTATACCAGATAATAGGGTGTTGCCCCGGTTGATATGCGAGTTGCGTTACGATATCCGTGGAGATCAAATGATAGCATCTCATGCCAGTCTTTGTATGTGACTGTCATTTTCTGTATGATCTTTTTAATGTTCTTATTCGCGCCTTTGACATCACCATTCATCTTCGGCCGATAAGGGGAAGAATTATGATGCTGGATCTTGAATTGCTCGCACAAGGCGGTGATCATTGTATTATTCAAGTTTGTACCATTGTCTGTAATGATTCTCTTCGGGATATTGTAACGATAAATGAGATTCTGCTTGATGAACCGGGCGACAACATTCTTGGTAACGGAAGCGAAAGAAGCTGCCTCCACCCACTTTATAAAATAGTCAATGGCCCCTAAAATGAAGTGGTTCCCATTGGATGCTATTGGCTTGATTTCCCCAATCATATCAATCCCCCATATAGCAAAGGGCCAAGGAGCCGTCAAGACATTTAGAGGAACCGAGGGTACGTGTACCTTGTCAGCATAAATCTGACACTTGTGGAAGGTTCAAGAGTGTTGGTAATAATCTTCTTCCAAGGTAGACCAGTAATAGCCTGCCCTTAGGGTTTTCTTTGCCATCGTATGCCTACTGGAATGGGTGCCGAAAGTGCCTTCATGTAATTCAGACATGATCCTTTCATCTTTAACCTTGTTTATGCACCGAAGTAACACATAGTCATGGTTGCGTTTGTAAAGAATGCCATTACTAAGGAAGAATTTAGCATAGAATCTCCTTAAGAACTTCTTGTCGTTTACCGAAGCTCCTTCTGGGTATTCTTGAGTCTCGAGATACCTCTTGATTTCGTGAAACCAAGGCTGGTCCACTACTTCTTCAGTATTAATCTCGTGACAATGTGCTGGTTCATCCGTTTGTTCAATGGTGATATGGGAAGCCTCGTTATCCCATTTAAGTTTAAACATAGATGACATTGTGGCTAGTGCGTCTGCTAGCTGATTTTCTTCTCGCGGGAAGTGCTCGAAGGTAATCTTCTCAAAATTTGGGAGCAATGTCAAAACATGTTCTTTAGGGATAAGGTTAGGGTGTTTGGTTTCCCATTCCCCTTTGATCTGGCTGATAACCAAAGATGAATCTCTGAATACATTCAAAGATTTGATCCTTAATTCTATGGCCGCTTTGAGACCAAGGATGCACGCTTTGTATTCCGCCATGTTGTTTGTACAATTGAAGTAGAGTCTTGCAGTAAATGAAGTACGACACCCTTCAAGAGATATAAGTACAACACCAATACCATTGCCGATTGCATTAAATGCCCCATCAAAAACCAGGGTCCATCGGGATCCTTGTTCAGGTCCGTCATATGGCCTGAGATCTTCACAGTTGTTTACCATCATGATGTCTTCATCTGGGAATTCGAACTTCATGGACTGGTAGTCTTCCAAAGCTTGGTGAGCAAGGTGATCAGCTAGTACACTGCCCTTTATTGCTTTCTAGGTAGTGTACTATATGTCATATTCTGTCAGGATCATCTACCATCTCGCTATTCTCCCAGAGAGAGCAGGTTTCTCGAAGATGTATTTTATTGGGTCTATTTTAGATATCAATAAGGTAGTATGGGTCAGCATATATTGTCTTAGCCGACGAGCAACCCATGCCAGAGCACAACAAGTTTTCTCGAGCAGTTAATATTTTGTTTCACAATCGGTAAACTTTTTGCTCAGGTAATAAATAGCATGCTCTTTTTGGCCAGACTCGTCATGCTGCCCCAGCATACACCTTATTGAATTTTCCAAAACAGTCAGATACATGATCAATGGTCTTCCCTCGACTGGTGGCATCAACACAGGAGGCTCTTGCAGGTACTCTTTGATCTTGTCAAAAGTAGTTTGGCACTCATCATTCCATTTGACTATTTGATCTTTCTTCAGTAACTAGAAGATTGGTTCACAAGTACCTGTCAGGTGAGAAATGAATCTGGCAATGTAGTTCAAACGTCCCAAGAATCCCCTGACTTCCTTCTCAGTACGAGGAGCAGTCATCTTTTGTATTACTTTCACCTTGGCAGGATCCACTTCAATACCTTTATTGCTGACGACAAAGCATATGAGTTTACCAGACCTCACTTCAAATGTGCATTTATTTGGGTTCAACCTCAGCTTGTACTTCTTTAGTCTCTCAAATATTTTCTGTAAATGATCAAGATGCTTTTCTTGTGTTTGAGATCTAGCTATCATATCGTCCACATAGACCTCTATTTCGTGATGTATCATGTCGTGAAATAGAGCTACCATGGCACGCTGATAGGTTACCCCAACATTCTTTAGTACGAACGGTATAACCTTGTAGCAGAATGTCCCCCATTGCGTGACAAAGGTTGTCTTCTCCATGTCCTCAGGTGCCATTTTGATTTGGTTGTAACCTGAGAAATCGTCCATGAAGGAAAACACTTTGTGTTGTGCCGTATTGTCAACTAGGATGTCAATGTGGGAAAGTGGGAAATCATCCTTAGGGTTGGCCCTATTCAAATCTTCATAGTCCATGCACATTCGTACCTTGCCGTCCTTTTTGGGAACGGGAACAACATTGGCAACCCATTACGGATAAGAGGTGACAGCCAAGAATCCAGCGTTGAATTGCTTCATGACTTCATCTTTAATCTTCTCTGACATATCTGGTCGCATTCGATGGACCTTTTGTTTTACTGGTGGGCAATCTTCTTTTGTAGGTAGACGATGTACCACAATATCTTCATCAAGTTCTGGCATGTCTTCATACGACCAAGAAAAGACCTCAACATACTCGTGTAACAACTGAATCAGACAGTCCTTGACACTGGGTTCCAGATTGGTACCCATCTTGACTTCTCTTTTGTCTTCTTCGGTACCTAGATTGATGGTATCCACTGGTTCCTCGTGGGGCTGAATGGTTCTCTCTTCCTGTTGTAGTAATCTAGCAAATTTCCCTGGTACTTCATAATCTTCCTCACCTTCGTCTTTGGCTTGGTAGATTAGATTTTCAGAGTCACAAAAGGCCATAGCAGAACCGTTACCCATGGGATCTATAATGAATGTAGACCTGTATTGTGAGTGTGAGTGTGTGTAATAGGGGTGTTCAAATCCAAACCAATCCAAATAAAAAACCGAAAACCGATCCAAAAAACCGAAAACCATAAAAAACCGAAAGTTATTGGTTGTGTTTGGATGTTATTTTATGAAAAATGATCGGTTCGGATTAGATTTCGGATGAATTTTTCAAAACCGATCCAAACCAAACCGAACCGTATAAATATATTTTGATATTTATTTACTTTTTGTTAGTATGGCATGTTATGTGAATTTATTATTAGATGATAATAATTTTTTTAATAATATTTATTAGTTTGGTATAATCAATTTATTTTTATTATTTCAAGCATAATCAATCACTCTCATTTTGTAATATTAACTTTTAATATACTATATGTTATATATTATATCAAATCTATGATTTATTAGTAGTTTTATAATATTAATAAAAATATAATGTGTAATTTGGATATCCAAAAACCGATCCAAATTAAACCGCATAAAATTGGATCAGATCAGATTGAATTTTTTTAAATATATCATCCAAAACCGAACCGAACCTTAAGTGAATTAATCTTTGGATCGGATGAGTTTTTGCTTTAAAACCGATCCAAACCGAACCGCGAACACCCCTAGTATGTAAGGGTATAATTATCTTTGAAAGAAATGGAAACGTAAAAAGGAAAAATAATGAGCACAAAGTCTGTATGCAAAAACGTCCATGATTCATTGATGTCATATGAAAATGAGATAATAACCCTTACAAATGGACCATTGTGCCTCGGGTAAGACACAAAGTTTTAAGAGTCTGAATTTTTTTAATATTACAGGTCCAACAAAATGTAAAGACAAATTACTGTGGGATAAAAGTGATCGGGACAAAGTCTCTAGCCTCCCAGTTGCTGAGCCTTCCACTTACAGTTGGGAAAATCCAATCCTCTAGGTCATTGTTATCTTCATCATCCTCCACTGCATTGACTTGGTGGTTGCTGATCTTCAAGGGTTGTCCTCCGGCACGAGTGCGGCGTACAACCTTCTGGGCACCTGAAGTGAAACCCATACCAAACTTGTTAGATTTGTATGGGATATCTGGGAGTTGTCCTCAAATAGTGCACCCACCTTCTTCTATCACTGCCTTGGCATCCTTCAAAGATGACGTCCTGAGTGGAGGCCTTGAAATCTTGGGAACTTGAGACACAGCCTTGGCCACTGCCACATCTTGTGGGACTTCTTCAAAGTGCTTAATGGAGTTTCAATAAATTCACCATCTAACTCCACATATCTGAAGGAATTGAGATGGATGATCATATACTCTTATTCTCCATGAACGGTGATAATCTTCCCTTGAATCGAGTATTTCAACATTTGGTGCAACATAGAAGTAACAACGCCAGCATTGTGAATCCACGGTCGGCCTAGCAAGCAGGAATATGAAGGGTGAATATCCATCACATAAAAAGTTGAATCAAATGTTTGGGTTCCAACCTTTATGGGGATATCCACTTCCCCGTGCACCATCCTTTTTGAGCCGTCAAAGGCTCTCACTACTATGTTGCTTGATTTCAATGTCAATCCCTTGCAGTCAAGCCTATCAAGAACCTTTTTAGGAAATACATTCAGAGATGAACTGGTGTCAACCAACACATGAGCCAGAATCGTGCCCCTGCATTCCACTGAAACATGTAATGCCTCATTATGCTTCCTTCCTCTTGGCGTTAAATCAGCATCCAAAAAACCTAAACCATTATCTGCAGTCAAGCTGGCTACGCAGTCTTGGAGCTGATCGGCAGATGTTTCTTGGGGTACATGGGCAGTTTTCAAGAATTTTACCAAGGCCTTTGCATGCTCCTCGGAACATAGTAATAAAGCCAACATGGGAATTTTAGATGGAGTTTGTCCCAGTTGCTCGACTACATTGTAGTCCTTTCTTTTTATGATCTTTAGAATTTCCTCCATCTCTTTCCGGGAGGTCTCAGGGATAGCCAATGATTGTGCCTTCGTCCTGACAGACTCAACCATAACACCTTTTCCTCAAGTCTCGGTTAAATTTGCAGTAGAGATGTTAGTAGGAGTGATAACAGGAGTTGTAACAGCTTTGTCAGCAGGAGTATTAGTAGAGATGATTGTAGTACTGGGAACAACCTTTGGAGGAGCAACAATAACATGAATGATTACGGGCCCAGAAACTGCTTTTGGGGGAGCAATTTCTGGAGAGAAAATCCTTCCGCTTCGGTTAATCTTACAAGTCCCTGCAATATTACTGATATTGAAGTCAACCTTATCAGAACTTGAATCTTCGGCAGCTGGCCAATCTTGCTTAATATCGTGGTAGTAGACATCCCCTCCATAATTCCATGGTACAATTTTGTCTGACGAATACGGGATTGGTCCAGGCATTATAATTATCAAAGGAGCTACTTTTGGAACTGATGTAATTCTAACGGGTCTTTTGGTGGAGACCCTGGAAGAATTGTTGGAAATGGTAACAATAAAAACATCATTATAAGAAACAATTGGAACATAAGTCTTCTCGAACAAAATTTCCTTGTTATTTATTAGGCATTGAACGCCTGCTTTCAACAAAGGACAGCTGGTTGATGAGGACGAACATAAATGACAACTTTTATCACATCCTGGGAAAACACTTGCATTCAATAAATTATTTTTAATAGTTAGGAGTGGGGTTATAAGTTCATCAACTGAAGTAACAAACATATCTTCCCCAATGGCGTTGGTAGTATGGCCATGTTTGGGCATAGGGGCAGAAATGACATTGGGCTTTTCTAGCGCATCAAATTCGATCTCTTTAGCTTCAAGGAGGTCTTGTACTTTGTTCTTCAGAGCCCAACAGTTGTTAGTGTCATGGCCGGGACTTTCAGAGTGGTATGCACAACGGGCATTAGGATGATAGTGAGGAGAGGTTGTGTTAGGGTTCTTTGGAGCTTCTTTCAAGGTCACTAGGTTGGATCTTAACAAATACGAAAATACTTGAGATAGTGTCATATTAATTCAGGTTAATTGTCTGACTTGTCTTTCCATTCTTGGTTGGTTGTTTCTTTGCTGATCAGCCACAAGTTTAGGAATCATAACAACCCCCACCATTGCACGGCGTTTGGCCCAATCTTGATTTCTATGAGGATATACAGCAACCACTTCTTTCTTTCTGATGAATGGCTTCCTTACAACAACAGAGGATGCATCTTTTTAAATCTTTCCATTCTTTATCCCGGCTTCTACCCTTTCTCCAGTCAATATCAATTCAGTAAAATCCGTCGATGAACTCCCAATTAAGTGATTGAAGAAAGGACCAGACAAGGTGCCCAAAAACATGTCTACCAAATCTCTTTCAGATAGGGGAGGTTGAACTCTTCCGGCCAAGTCCCTCCATTTTTACGCATAGTCCTTGAAGCCTTCTCTTGAAACCATGGCCATACTCTGGAGTTGAGTACGGGTAGGCGCAAGATCAACATTGTATTGGTATTGTTTGTAAAAGGCTGCAGCAAGATCTTCCCAGTTATGAACATTGGCTCTTTCTAACTGATAAAACCAATCAATTTGAGTTCCAAACAGACTGTCTTGGAAGAAGTGTACCCATAAATATTTATCAGCGGTATGGGGCTGGATCTTCCTCACATAGGACAGGAGATGCATTTTGGGGCATGAGACTCTGTCATATTTGGCGAACACAGGTGCTTTGAATTTTGGAGGAATGACAATCCCCGATACTAGCCCCGACTCCTCAAAGTCTAAGCCAGACACCTTTTGGATTTCCATTGCACTCAACCGTTATTCTAGATGCTTATACTTGTCGTCGACTGGAGGATATTGTTCTTCAGAATAGTATTTTTCCTCCTCTTCTTCTGAATCAGATTGAACAACTGTTTCCTTGCCTTTCCCGTCTTGATTGTCTTTCTCACCGAATGTCTTTGCAAAGTCTAAGGCCCTTCTTGTCTGCCCTTGGAATCTTCTTCCCATGGTCAAAATTCCGGTTATTTTCTTCGTCTTCTTTTTCTTCTCCTCAACCAGCAAGGTCTTCAACTCTTCTTGTCCTTTAGCTAGAGTTAAGAACAACTGTTGAAATGGTGCATTCTGAGCTTGGAGGTCCTTCACCGTTTTCTCGAGATCCATCTTACTGAAATAAATAGTAGAGAGATGAGGAGACTTGTTGCAAGAAACCTGCTTATGTTATGATGAATGATAAATACATATGCAATGATTTCAAGGATCTTAAGGTTAAAATTTGTTTTAGACAAAAAGGAAACACACTTTATATTAATAAATTAAAGTTTGAGTACATCAATGCCTTCTTGGTAAAAATAATATAAAAACACTAAGATAAAAAGGCAGTACGCATCCTCTTTGGCGCAATGTAGGCATTCAGAGTCTGCTCCTCATGAAGTAGTCTAGTGAGTTCCAAAATCTTCTTCTCGCTTGCATAGAATTGGGCTTCGAAAGTATCTCACTCCCCCTTGAGTTGTATCCAATCCCTTTGTTGGTATTTAAGAGAGGTGGGCGTGTCAGGATGTAGGATAGTATATGGAACATCTCCTTCCATGACAGGCTCAATGATTACCGGGAGAATGGAGGGATAAGGCATCATAAGACTCTGAGCACGAGTTCGTACCCATTTTAGGTAAGGCTCAAGAGGGATGGAATTCTTGTGCCCCAAAGTCTTTCTATCTACCTTGTTCAACATCCTCCAAGCTCGGATAAATCTCTGGCGAAGACCTTGATCGTCATTGTCATAGTCAAATACCAAACCTTGAATCAGCATCTCGTGCGGGCCATCCCTTCGGGTGTAACCAAACTGTCTTAAGGCTAAGCAGGGGTTGTAGGTGATACCTCCCATAATGCCAAGTAAAGGGACATTAGGAAATTCTCCATAACGATCGAAAATAGTAACATTCTCTATAGATCGGGAGCACCAATTAATGTCTGAATGTTTGAGTGTCATCAACCTTTATGACCATCTTGAACCTTGTTCGTTCTTTAATACAGATTGGGGAAGATGTGAAATAAACCATCTTGCCAAGAGAGGGGTGCAACACATAAGGACACCTCTTTTCCTCATTGTGCGAGTGTGAAAAGAGTGTAGGATGTATCCTAGTAAAGTAGGCACTGGGTTGCGGGATATGAAGATTTTGACGGTGTTCACGTCTATGAGTTGGTCAGGATTTGGAAACAAAACCATCCCATAGATGAGGAGAGCCACAATTTCCTTAAAAGCTTGCAAGTCCAAAGAATTCCAACAATTTTGGGCTTTCTCGAACAAGAACTTTGCTAGGAAACCTTTGACACCACTCCTTGTTTCCCAATGAGTTGTGACATCAGATGAGTGCAAGTGTAGAGCTTGAGCAATCTCTTCTGGCTTTAGGTCTCTTTCTGTACTGTTGAAAGGTAGTTGATTGAGAATGGGAATTCTCAAGAGTCGGGAGAATTCTTCCAAAGTAGGCACAAGTTGATAGTCGGGAAATGTGAAGCAATGGTGTAAGGGGTCAAAGAACTGAAAGAGAACCTTCATCATGTCCTCATCTGTGTTGGAGGTGACCAAGTTGAGTAGGCGACCATGTCTCTCGGTGAATGAAGAGTTTTCATGAATCCTTGAAGCTAGCTCCTTAAGTTGTTGAGGGATCCTTACAAGGTTGACTTGAATATTTTTCTTGCGAAGAGAATCCATATCTTACAAAACAAGAACAAAGATGAATCCCAAAATCCTTGAAATGGTTAGTGAATGTGTATGATGTTATGATGTTTATGATGTTATGTACAAGTATGTATATACAAACAAAGCAAACAAGTCCTTAGGTTTAGGCTTGCATGGAGTTTTTTAGGTAAGTACCCTCTTGAAGTTTAGTTGGCTCAACCTGTCCTAGTAATAGTAACTAGGTTCTAAGGAGCTCAATATCACTGGTTTGTTTCCTTGATAATTGTTTCAGCACAAGCCTCTTTAATGGTGACCGAAATATCCCAAGAAACCAAACCTCAATGAGTGTAGTATCGAGTATCTACCCACTTCGGACTGCACCAAAGTCGATCATCTCACTACATCCTAAAGGCCAAGTTGGTCGAGTAAAGGTTCTAAAAGTTCATTAGTGCTTCATGACATCACTCAGCGACCCCGTATTCTATTTGATTAACTCAAAGGCTACCGGTACCCACAAATATTTCGCACTAACGTAGCTATTTCTTAGACCATGTCGGTATACCCCGCACAATTTCCATAATGTATTGCTACTTACCTATAACGTATCCCAAATCTGGGTAGAAGATTCAAACCCAAACAAAGAACCATAATGTAAAGTAAAACAAGTCAACCAATGAAAGCAAGTAAATGTGATCTAGCCCTAAGGTAACCCCACTTTTAGAAAATTTTCCCAGCAGAGTCTCCAGTTCTGTGATACGATGGGAGTACTGACTTGAAGGTTTTTGTTTTTGATCGCAAATGTTGCAGTTAGCAAGAGTCGCCACTGAATTTTCTTTTATCCAAAAGGAAAGGTGAAAAAGCACAGGAAAGACCTTTGAGATTATTTCTTGAGTTCGGGGGTAGATTATGAAAAGGGGAGGTATTAGCATCCTTTTCATCCATGGTTTTCCATGGGCTCTTAGTTACTTGCTAGATCACTTGCTTTTTGTTTGAAATTGTGTTTGGTGTGGTTTTTGAAAGTATTTTGTAAAGATGCCATTGCTTAGGCAATCTTTGTAATGATTCTTGTTTGTAAGAATGTATACAAAGATGTTTGATCTTTTGAAAATGTTTTCAAGATTGTAAGATGTTTGAAAGTGTAAGTGTTTGTTTTGAAAATAGCAAGAATGTTTGTTTGAAATTGAGCAAGTAATTAGGAGCATTCTACCTACTCAAAAGTATTTTTTGTTCATTTTCCTTTTCCTTTGACATTGTTATCTTACCATTAATTTGGTAAGTAACCCTATCTTTGGATGTAAACGGGACGAGCGTGGGTCATCGTATAACCATGATTAGCAATGTTGTAAGATATCTTAGCATTATTTTTAGGGACTAAGATCATTTGAAAGGCAACTTAGATAGCGTCATTGAGGGACTATGATCTTGTATTTGCTTTGTTTTTTCTAAGATACCTTACATGTGTAATATGGCTTATTTGTATGAGGCAACCAAGTGGAATAACCCTAGGGGGGCTTGTGTGCAAGTGTATTATTTTCATGCTTGTTTCTGTCTTGAATTAGGGTTTTCTAAGTATTGGTTTAAGTCTTTCCATACAAACCCTAATTACTAGCATGTTATATATAAAAGCGATAAATTGCTAAATTTAAAGTTACTATGCTATTACAACATTTGTCGGGGGGGGGGGGGGGGGTATACAAATTGAATGGGGATTGCAAAATTGTAAACCTAGTTAGTCTATTACAACCATATTGAATGGGTATTAATGTACAAGGAATTAAATGGATACAATGTACAAAAGTGAATAAATGTACAAAAATATAAAATGTGAAGTAAATGGATATTTGTTTGGACTTTTTAGAGAAAAGGATTTTGTCTTAACCTAATTAATTAAAAAGAAAATAATTAATTAAACCTAAATTTATTAAGAAAAGATTTTAAATAAAATCCTAAATCTATTAATTGAGTAAAAGAAAATAAGTTTGTAAGAAAAGTATTTTTGGTATTCTTGTCTTGAAAATAATTATAGTGTTATAAAATATTTTTTGGCCTTTTATATATTAAAATAATATATTTAAATTGGTATAAAAGAAAATAAATAAAACTATTATTTTAATTAAGTTTACAATATGTTTAGTGAAATGAATAAAATATTTATTAAATAAAAATAATTTTATGGTAAAAAATAAATAAACTATGTCAAAATAAAAATCTAATGTTTTTATATTTTTTATGATTTTTAACATTAGTAAAAAATAATTAAGAAAACAAATGAAATAAAAATAAGAAAATAAAAATAAACTGGGCCAGGGGTGCTAACAGCCTGCAAGGGGTTGAAGAATAGCAAAAAAAACATAGGCCCAAAGCTGGAGCCCATCGCCTGCAAAAAAGGTCAGAAAAAAGCAAAAAAATGTAAAAAAATACAAAAGGGTACCACTGGGGCTCGAACCCAAGTCCCATAGGTTACAAGCACACGCTTCTACCACTGGGGTGGCTATACATTCGTTAATATAAGCAAAATAATAAATATACAAGGCAAAACGCGCCCTGATGACTTCATATTCAACCTCCAGGCAGACCAACTGTAACTTGCTCATTTCTCATCAAAAATGAAAACTTTAAACATGAAACTTGTAGAAAATTTTCTCATGGTTTCATAAATGTAAAGCATTAAAACTATAGATCAAATATAAGCATGAATTTTAATGGGCCTAATTTGAACCCTAAAAATCTCAGAAATTTCAGTTTCAAAATTCTCTAAGCTCAAGCAAAATTAATGAAAACTATGGACATGGTTAGCTTCAGGGCAATGATATCTACATGTTTTATTCACAAATAAACCATCGATGATGCTGTATGAAGAGTTTAAAGTTGAGAAAACTTACCTCAAAACTGGAAATCGTGTTTTGAGTTTGAGCTTGTTTCAAGTGATGGTGATGATCAAGTTAGCTTCCTTGAGGTCCCAGGAAGCTAAAGCAATGATTAGTTTGAGCAATGGATGGCTGAAATGGTTTGGAGAAGTCAATGTGCAGAGCTCTATTTTTGGAAATGGAGGATGGTGTTAATGGTGTTACAGTTCTATAACAGGATTTGGGATTGATTCTATGTGATGTTTAGAAACCAAAAGGCCAAGAAACGCACGAGTAGATTATGAGTTTCAAGTTTTTTGGCCAGTTTGCGTGAAAATGGATATATGAAGTGTGATCCTGAGTTCTAGGTTCTTTCAAGGCTTGAGCGTTCGTGTCTTTGTGTCAAATGGTTTGTATATGTATAAACAAAAGTGTTTGAGTGTATTGGCAAGTCAGAAGTATAAGTTCTTAGCTTTTGGCTAGGTTACTTGATTTTGAAGAAAAGAGGGAAACAAGTTTCAAGAAGAGGTACAAGCATGGGATGAGTGATTGTAAGTGTTTGGAACATTTCTCGTGAGTTATAGGACTTGTTTGATCAGAAGAGAACAAGTGCAAGGCTATAGAACAAGTTTTGTACAAAAAGTCACTTTATCAAAATGACAATGTAACCTTTCTTCCAAAAATGGATATAAAGCATGTCCATGCATTGAATGCTTGAAGTGAGGCCTCTAACATCTGTGTAAACCATTAATTATGGAAGTCCTAACAAGTTTGAGGCTTGCAAAGTAGTGTTTATGCAACATGGTTTGAATTTGAATTTTGTTCATCACTAAAATGACTTGTAATTAAAGTGATAAAACCCTGACTTCATGTCTTCGATTCTCCCTACTCAAGAATGATCTCAAGGAGTTCTTGGACATTTTTGAAAGCTTGCAATGCGCTATACAACCCATATTTGAATTGCTTTTGAAGATTTCCCTTGGAACTATATGGAAAAGTGCCATGAAGTTGGGTCAAAACTCTGACCAAATTAGGGCAAAATTTCACTAAGTGTTTTGTTTCATGGCCCTATGTTCTTAAAATTATAACTTGAGATCCAAGAACTTTTAGAAGGAGTTGTGTAAAGCAAAGTTATATATTTCATGGAGATCTAAAACTTTAATGTTAGAATTTTCTCTTGAATCATCTTGCATCATGGTGAAAAATTTGTTCAAAGTTGTGAAAAAATATGAAATTTCCAACACTTAGAAAAATTTCTAAGTTTAGAAATTTTGACTTTTCAAAATGAAATCTCGACTTTTTGATTTCTTGATGAATAAGTTTCATATTTTGACATGTTTTGATGAATTATGATCTTTGGCACTTGAATTTGACCAAAAAGTCAAAGTTTGACTTTTCAGAATACTGTTGACTTTTTATCAGTTGACTGAAAAATTCATCTGTCAATCCAATGGACTTGCAATGTTTTGAACCATGTCACTAGGTCAAAATGATGAAATTGGACTCTTGATATCATTCCTTAAACCAATTGACCATTTGTTAGGTCAAAAATCAGAAATTGCTCATTCCCAGTCAAAACCCTAATTTTGACCATTTTGCCCTTTTGGAGATTTGATCAAATTTCTTGAGGAGTTGTGGTCCAAACTTGATCAAATGATACATATGAGTCTAGAATGTTAATGTGGATAAAAAATTATGATGTTTGACTATAAATTGGCCATCGATGACTTTTCCCCCAATACAACTAATTTTTAGGTCAATTGCTCAATTGACTGAGCAAAAGTGTGATTCAAAGCTTGAAACTTGTCATGAGTAATCTTTGGGGTCCAAAATGATCTATGAAAGTTGTATGGGGTATTTGAAACTCAAAATCCTTGTGCAAACTCAAACCCTAATTTTGGTCATCAGTGCTTAAGGAGTTGTCTTGAGCTGATCAAACCCCAATGCAGTCTTGAGTCAAGGGAGATCTTGTGAGAAAATTCTTGATATGTGAGATGGAAAATTTTGGGGGTACATCAATCTTTCCTTTTTATCTCTTCTACCAAGTTCACCATCCAAGTTTCTTGACATGCATAAAGAGAAGCAGCTATGTATTCTGCTTCGCATGATGATAATGCCACTACTGGTTCCTTTCTTGAACTCCAAGCAACTAGTGCACCACCTAACAAAAACACATATCCTGCTGTTGACTTTCGATCTTCAGCATCACTACACCAACTTGAATCAGTGTATCCCAATAACTTGCATTCTTTTCTTTTATCAGCTGCAAGAAACAAAATGCTATAATCGAAAGTTCCTTTGAGATACCTTAATATCCTCTTCACTGCTGCTAGATGTGATACCTTTGGATTTTGCATGAATCTATTTACTATACCTACACTGTATGCTAAGTCAGGCCTTGTATGAAAAAGGTATCTCAATGATCCAATAAGTCTTCTGTATTGGGTTGGATCAACATCATCTTCATCTGCATCTTTCGATAGTTGCAGTCTTGGTTCTGCAGGTGTCGAAGTTGAGTTGCATTCTTCCATCTCAAACTTCTTGAGAATTTATCCTGCATATATTCTTTGATGCATCATTAATCCTCTACTACTCTTGTAGAATTTGATACCAAGGAAATATGAAATCTCACCTAAATCAAACATTCTGAATTCCTTGCTGAGATCACCTTTGAAGTCTTCGATCTCACTCTTGCAGCTACCTTTTATCAACAAATCATCTACATAGAGACATAGTATAAGAAATTTACTCTTGCTTTTTCTTACATATACTCCATGTTCAGTTGTGCACTTCACAAATTCCTTCTCCCTTAGGAAACTATCAATTTTCTTATTCCAAGCCCTTGGAGCTTGTTTCAATCCATACAGGGCTTTATGCAGCCTGTACACCTTTCTTTCTTCGTCATGTTCCACAAACCCAAATGGTTGTTTAACATAAACTTCTTCTTCTAAGGGTCCATTTAGGAACGCACACTTCACATCCATCTGACATATGTGCCAACTGTTTATTTCCGCTAGACCAACAACCAACCTAATTGTTTTGATCCTAGCAACAGGTGCAAAAACTTCATCGAAGTCTATTCCTTCTTTCTGTAAAAATCCTTTCGCCACAAGTCTTGCTTTGTGTTGAGTTACTTATCCTTTCGAATTCGTCTTCACTTTGTATACCCACTTGACATCGATTTCCTTCTTGCCTTGAGGTAATTCGACAAGTGACCAAGTGTTGTTGTCTTCGATAGACTTTACTTCTTCGTTTATTGCTTTCACCCACTTCGAATCCTTCAATGCTTCAGCTGCATTAACGGGTTCGACATCTGCATAGAAAGCATAATGTACCAGCTCACCTTCATCATTTATCACATCATCTGATGTAATCACACAATCTTGCAATCTTGCAGGCATGCATTTTGTTCTTTGAGGTCTACTTGTACTTGATATATCTGTTGGTTCCTCTTGTCGAACTTCTCTTTCGACTTGAGTTTCTGGTTCTTCGAATAGGATTCCCACTGAATATTTCTTGACATTTTCATTCCAATCCCATTCTTTAAAATCATCTATGATCATGTCCCTGCTAATCACAATCTGCTTTTTCACTGGATCGAATAACTTGTAGCCTCCTGTCGAATGATATCCAACTAGAATCATTTGACTTGACTTGTCATCAAGTTTTCTTCTCAACTGATCTGGCACATGTCTATGTGCTATAGATCCAAATACCTTCAGATGACTCAAGCTAGGCTTCACACCAGACTAACATTCTTCTGGAGTAACTCCTTCTAGCTTGTTTGTAGGACATCTGTTCAAAATTTATGTTGCAGTCAAAACAACTTCACCCCAAAACTCTTTAGGTAAATTCTTGCCTTTCAACATAATTCTCACCATATTCATGATGGTTCAATTCTTCCTTTCTGTAATTCCATTTTGTTGTGGAGTATAGGGTGGCACCACCTCATGCATAATCCCTTCCTTTTCACATAATCTGTCGAAGTCTTTCGACACATATTCTCCACCACCATCAGTTCTCAAAACTTTGAGCTTTCGACCACTATGTCTTTCGACCATAGACTTAAACTTGGCAAATACTTCAATCACTTCACTTTTCTTCTTGATCAGATAAGTCCACAACTTTCAATTGAAATCATCTATGAATGTAACAAAGTATTTGTTATGTCCCATCGAATCCACCTCGATTGGTCCACATACATCAGAGTATATGACTTCAAGAGTAGCCTTTGATCTGCTTCCTGCATCCTTGCTGAAGTTATTCTTGTGTTGCTTCGCCTTCACACATTCCTCACATACTTCATTTGGAATGTCAATTTCAGGCAATCCTGAAACCATATTTTTTTCTCTTCAAATCTTTGATGTCTCTGAAGTTGAGATGACCTAGTCTATAATGCCATATCCATTCATCTCTGCTAGCTGCAGTCAAAAGACACTTGTGCTCCATCACATTTAGTTCAATCTTGAAGGTTCAATTCTGAGACATAGGAGCCTTCAAGATTAACCTCCCATTTAAATCAACGACTCTCATCATCTTATCCTCGATTGACACTTTATAATTCTTTTCGATCAACTGCTTTATACTGAGAAAATTTCTCTTCATGCCTGGTATGTACAATACATTGGAAATTACTGACCTCTTGCCATCTTTACTCATAATCATAACATCACCAATACCTTCAGCTGCTAGGGTATTGTCATTTGCAAATTTTACCATATTTTTCATTGAGGGCTTTATATTGACAAACCAGTCTTTCCTTCCATACATATGTGATGAGCATCCTGAGTCCAAGTACCATTGGTCCTTGAATCTATCTTCATCTCTTGTTGTGACCATCAGCATCATCTCTTCTTTTTCATGTTTTGCAAGCTTTGCATCACTTTCTTGATTCTTTCGTTTTTCTGGACAATCACTCGCATAGTGTCCATACTTCTTACAATTGTAACATTGAATGTGACTCTTATCAGGTTTTCGACCAGCACCTCTTCCTCTATTTGCAACATCACCTCTTTGGTTGCCTTGGTATGGTCTTCTTTGATTCCACATGTTTCCTTCGATCTGGTTTCCTCTACCATTCGATTTGTTGTAGCCACCTTTACCTCTGTCGAAACATTTTCCTTTGCCTTTGGTTTCTTTTGTTGAATGTGCCTGCAAGGCCACATCACTCTTCGATTTTCCTGCAGCTCTTTCATTCATTCTTTGTTCATGAGATTCAAGCGTCCCTTGAAGCTCTTTCTTTGTCAATTTCGACAAGTCTTTCCCCTCTTCTGTCGCCACCATTATGTGGTCGAACTTAGGAGCTAAAGATCTCAAGATCTTCGAAACAACAACTCTTATTGTTAACGTTTCTCCACATATCTTGATTTGATTTACTAGTTTTATAACTCTAGTGAAGAAATCAGATATGCTTTCACTGTCTTTCATCTGAAGCAGTTCATCGTCCTTTGGTGAGTTTGTAACCTCACTTCTTTCACCTTCTCAGCGCCTCCAAAAGGGTTCTCAAGGATTTCCCAAGCTTCTTTTGTAGATTATGAATCACTAACCTTTTCGAAATTGTCTGGGCTGACACATTGATGAATTATAAATAATGCTTTATAACTAAGCTTCTTAGATTCTGTGTATTTCTTCTTTTCTTCTTCTGAAGCGTTTTCTTCAAGCGCTTCGACTCCATCTTTTACAAGATCCCAAAGACCTTGACACCTGAATCAGACTTTCATTTGTTTACACCAATTCTCATAGTTGTCTACTTTTAGAATTGGTAGAGTTGCTGGATAATTTGCATTCCCATAACTTGTCATCGTGAATTCTTCAATCGTTCTTGATTGATACTTCCCTTGAATCGAAACAAAAGCTCTTGATACCAGATGTTGGACATCCACCAAATTCTATGATGAATTTCTACCACAATGACAATTTAATTATGAGACAAGACAAATCATTTTTTACAGAGTTTCTCTCTCATCACAAACTGTGAAAACTTTATTATTCACTTTGCAACTACAAAATACTGTGAATGACTTGCTTGACTTGCTTACGAAAAATATGGGTTACTCCCTCTATTTATAACTGAGCTTACGCCCTAAGCCTAAAGCCAAAAATATCTATTTTATTACTAAATCAAATATAATATATTCTAGACTTAAATCAAATCTATTTAAATCTAAAACAAATCAAATCTTTTCGACACATAATTTCGACACACTGAATTACAATTTAACACTTACAACTTATTATTTCGACTATTTAGCCATAACAATACAATTAATAAATTTAAAATTTTAATAATAATTTTTTATAATGCCATTATAAATTTTAAATAAAAAGAAATATTGCTAAGAAGATTGAACCCCATATCAAAAGTTACATCTATTTAATCAAACTAACAAATATCATATGATTATTTCACCCGCCTTTCTTAATATTTTTACTTATTTATTTAATTTTTTTTTGCAAAAAATAATTTAAAATAATTTAAAAAAATGTATAATTAATATAATTAAATTAAAAATAATAATAAAAATAAAATAAAAAATTACCAAAGTACTATAAATCTCTGACTCATTTGGAACCAAAAAGATATGTAGGTAATGTAGTACTCCATGTGATAGAAAGTTAAAGCATAGTATTTGCTAGTACATTCTATTGACATAATGTTTGACCACATGTGGCATATCAAGTAATAACCCATCATCACCAATATACTATACTATGAATATTTAACTCAACAAAACAAGGGTAAAATCGTCATTTTAAAAAAACTTCAAATGTCCAGCATAGTACAAGTATCTGCAATCTCGAAATTTGTGAACACTTATCAGATCCATACTCTTATATTAACGTTGCTTCAAATCTAATAAATGAAAAATAAAATAAAATAATTATTTATTATTATTATTATTATTATTATTATTATTATTATTATTATTATTATTATTATTATTAAAAATGAAAAAAAAAAATTCTTGAGTACACAACACGACAATCATAAAACGTAGTAACCTTAATAACTGGTTTTATTTTACATGACTCCTTTTCCTGGAAAACTACACTATTTTTTTTTTCTTTCCATTTTCCAACAAGCGTTTCCTTTTCTTTTCTTAATCCAAGACTTTCTTAAATTGTTTTAACTTTTAAGTTAATTAATAGTACTATTTTTTTTCATTCATTATAATCTTTTATTTATATATACAAAACATATGAATATATAAACACAATCACAATCAAACTTTGAGTTTTGTTTTCTGAGAGATTTAGCAGAAAAAATGGGTGAAACTGATAACCACAACCACCAAGCACCACCGTCGGCACCACCACCGCAGAATCTGGGACTTTCATTGGGACCTACTTGGACTCCAGCTGAACAGCTTCTTCAACTTCATTATTGCATCCATTCTAATCCTTCATGGCGTTAGTTTCTCTTTCACCTTTTCTATTTGATCCTTCCTTTTTTATTTCTTGTTAATTAATTCTTTTCTTTTATAGTTTAGTTTATTTGTTGATTTTACTTTTTGTTACCTTTTTTCTGGTTTGATTCTTATTTTTTTATGAAAAGTTGCTTTTTTTTTTTTTTTTTTGTTCTTGTCATTTGTTTGTATGAATCTTATGTGAGATTCAGTATCTTAAAAGTTGAATGAAAAAAGTTTTGATTTTTTTTTGTTTTTGGTTTGAGGTTAAAAAATTCATGTTTTTTTTTTTTTGCAGCGGAAGCATTGCTTTTGGGTTTTCAGCACTACATTGTGATGCTTGGAACAACGGTTCTAATTGCAACCAATCTTGTACCTCAAATGGGTGGGAGTCATGTAAGTATACTGATCTATGAGTCACGGACACTAGACACACGCTGACAGTTGATATCGCTAATAATCTGAAAAGGTTGAATCATTGAATGTAACCACTTTTCTTCCATATGAAGTGTCGGTGTTACATAGATAGTGTGACTCTAAGAGAAAGATTGGTGCTTGCTATGTATTTGTGTGATGATTTTGTTCTTTTGTAGGGCGATAAGGCACGTGTGATTCAGACATTGTTGTTTATGTCGGGCATCAACACATTGCTTCAAACTTGGTTTGGTTCGAGACTTCCGGTGGTAATGGGGGGATCACTTGCTTTCGTACTTCCAGTGATGTCGATCATCAATGATTACAATGACCAGACTTTTTCATCTGAGCACGAGGTTTGTTTATTTCAAAATGGATAGATTGCGATTTCAACTTTTGATGTATTTTATTTAAATCTCGTGTTTTGGTTCGGTTATTTGTTGTCAACTGAATTGCTTTGTCCAACATGAAATCGGTGATCCGGATCACTAATAGATTATGACGCTTGAATTTGTAGAGGTTTACTCGCACAATGAGAACAATTCAAGGATCCCTCATTGTTTCATCTTTCATCAATATCTTCCTTGGATATAGTAGGGCATGGGGAAATTTAACAAGGTAGATTCATGTCAATCTTCGACGTTTATTTTATTTCACGATTAGTTTATTATTACATTTATTAGTTACTATCTTTCGATTATTTTTTTTTCTTCTTTCTTTATCAGGTTGTTTAGTCCCATTATCATTGTACCTATTGTATCTGTTGTCGGTCTCGGTCTCTTCACGAGGGGCTTTCCGTTGGTACGATGACATCATATCGAAGAATAAATTACTTACTTATTATACTAAAAATCTAAAATGGAAAGTTCATAAACTCAATTGCGTTCTTTCATGCAGGTTGCGGATTGTGTGCAAATTGGACTACCTATGCTCATTCTACTAATCATAACACAACAGGTTTTACATCAAATCTGAAACAATCTTGTATGGGTTTTATTCGCTTCTACTAGGAAATAACATTTTACGTTTTCGGTCCTGCAGTATTTGAAGCGCCTTCATCCTCAAGCTCATCATATACTTGAGAGGTTTGCTTTACTTATCTGCATTGCCATTATTTGGGCTTTCGCCGCTATCCTTACCGTTGCTGGTGCATACAATAATTCCAAATCAAAGACCCAAACAAGTTGCCGCACAGATCGCTCCTACCTTTTGACTTCTGCTCCTTGGTATGTCGCATAAGAAGTAGTTTTAGGACATGTTTTGTTTGACTTATATCTGCATATATACTGGACATAAGCACTTGTGAGATTTTTCGAGAAAGCTTATGGAAACAGTTTATGACATGTCTCTAAATTGTTTCTAGCGTATATATAAAACAATTTTCCTTTATTTTATCTTCTTTTATAGAAATAGCAGTTAAATTGTTTTTCCAAACAGGACTTTAACTTGAGAGTTTGAGTTAATATTCTCTTTCTTGAACTTTATGATAGCAATTATGTTTCTATTTCAGGATTAAAGTTCCATACCCATTTCAGTGGGGTACCCCCATATTCAAGGCTAGTCATGTCTTTGGGATGATGGGAGCAGCACTTGTCTCTTCTGCTGAGGTCTAACAACATTTCCTTATCCTTAGTATTTTTTAATTCTACAAATTGTTCGGTTAATTTATAATTTTATAATTTTATATGCTATGAAGCGATGACACAGACACCAAAAACAACAGTGCCACTCATTTACGTGTAATAATTTAAGTAATCGAAGTAGTTGAATGTAGCTATATGTGTCAGTGTTGTGTCGGACACCAGACACACGGTGCCACATTGTTTGTATGTTCACCTTATGGAAAATGATCTTAACTGCATTAGCCTGTCTTACTATTATTGTCGATCAATTGTCATCAAACTGATGATCTAGTATGGATCTTTAATTTAATGAAATTTTGAATGCAGTCAACTGGTACTTACTTCGCTGCAGCCAGGCTTTCTGGTGCAACACCCCCTCCTGCACATGTGTTCAGCCGAAGCATCGGACTCCAGGTGAAGTTTCAATCATCTTTCTTTTTGAACAGTTAACTTCATTAATCTTTTAAATTACAAAATCTCGACATCTTGTAATTTTCGTGATACAGGGTATTAGCATGCTGATTGAAGGCATTTTTGGGTCAGTTGTCGGAACTACGGCATCAGTGTAAGAAACCAATATTCTAAAAACTTTCGTTCTGTTTCTGTTCTGTGTTTTTTATTATTCATATCGGGATAATCTCACTAATCTATTTGATGATTGTAGCGAAAACGTTGGTCTGCTCGGTCTCACTCATATCGGGAGCAGAAGGGTGGTGCAAATATCATGTGGTTTCATGATTTTCTTCTCTATTTTCGGTACAATATTCGATTTTAATTCTTGCATGAAGAGTTCCCTTGAACTTCTACGCGTCTTATGTAGTAATAAATTATTTTTCCATGTCTCTTTCAGGTAAATTCGGCGCCTTTTTTGCATCGATTCCCCTACCAATATTTGCTGCTATATACTGTGTTTTATTCGGCATTGTTGGTAAGTGTATCCGGTATTCCATAAACATTAAAACATTATATCTTTGACATGTAGATAGATGCAAACCTTATACATTAATCTCTCTCTCTCTCTCTCTCTCAGCTGCTACTGGGATTTCATTCATACAATTTGCAAACAACAATTCCATAAGAAATATCTATGTTTTCGGCTTAACCCTATTTCTCGGGATCTCAATTCCTCAATATTTTGTCATGAACACGGCACCTGATGGTCACGGTCCTGTTAGAACAAACGGAGGATGGGTAAGTCACGTCTCAAATCTCTTAACCTTTCATTGCATATGATTAATCAGGCCTGGCAAAACTTCTGGCTCGCGGTTCAACTGGTTGAACTGGCTAGTTCAAAGTTCAACAGACCGTCTGGTCCGGTTTTTAAAACATTGCATTAAACTATCTTATTCTTATAGCATTTTTTCCTCCTTGAATTTTCTATATATCTAACCGAATCGGTGAAAATTGTGTTTTGTGTGAAAACAGTTTAATGACATACTGAACACAATATTCTCATCTCCACCAACTGTGGCAATAATAGTTGGAACTATTGTTGACAACACACTTGAAGCAAAACAGACAGGTGTTGATAGAGGACTTCCATGGTGGGTTCCTTTCCAAAATAGAAAGGGAGATGTTAGAAATGATGAATTTTATCGATATCCGCTTAGGTTAACTGAATATATTCCTACCAGATTTCTAGATTAAGTGCTGATATTTTAAGCATAAAATTTTATGAGAACAGTTGCCTTGTAAGATATGGAGTTAAACAAAAAATTTCATATGGGCAATTATTAGCCAAAATTTACCTTTGGAAAATTTATTTATGTGAGTTGTTATATAGTTCTTGATATCTTGTGTTCTTGCATGTAAAAGTTTAATCAGATAGTTTTGGTTAACAAGTTAATTAAGCTATTTCTACAACCGAAGTGAAAATGAGGGTAAACTTTACACAAACTTTGCATAAACTGTGTTTTTTCTAAGCTAAGGGTGTGTGTAACTTGACTTAGTATTTTTTTTTTGGAGTTCTCTACTTGAAAAAAGTTATAGGTCAAATGGTAGTTTTAGAAACTAGATATAAGATTTTTTTTTAAAAGTAGTTTTGATGAGCTTTTAAAAAAGGAGCTTATCTTGTATGGAAACAAATGATAGTGTATACAACTACATTGGTATGGAGTTAAAAAGTAAATTTGAATGAGCAAATGAAAGATGACTCAGTAGATAAAAAGTAGTCTCATACATTGCAAGCTGAGTTCAATTTCTACTGAGATCAACTCCTATTGCCGACCTGTGATAATAATTTTTTTGATAGATGATTAGTAGCAATGACAAACGGCATCTCTGCTCCGTTTAGAAATGTATTGTAAAAATTTGGAGAAAAAAAAAAAGAACGGAATGGAGGAGGTTTGTCAACATTGCTCTGGTTAGATATCGGAATATTTCATATTATATAAATAGAATATTGTGTAAGTAATTATGATATTATGTAAATAGGAAATAAAATATTATGTAATTATTATAGAATATTATGTAATTATTATGACATTTATGTCTCCTATTATATATAATAAGCTCCGATGTGTAATCAAACACACAGATTCAATCCAACATTTCTCTTGTTCTCTTATTATTCAACATGGTATCTAGAGCCTAACAAGAGGCAACCCTAATCCGTGCTTTCCCGGTAGATCCACTATCTATCGGCACCAATTTTTTTCGGTAACCGTGTTTCATCTCCGGTTTTCGATATTCCTTCTCAGATCTTCCATTTTTTTGGTCACTTCTCTCACCGTTTTTGGAATTCATGGCCGCCGTTCCCCCTCCAAGGGCTGAGGCCCCTATTTTCACAAGTTATATCATTACTCCTCTTGCCGTTGACAAATTAGACGGTACTAACTATGATTCTTGGGCTTCCGACGTCAAGTTATGGCTCCGGGGACAGGCCTATGAAGATCACCTCTCTACGAAGGCTGACTCGGTGGCTGCCACTGATAGTGCTCGTTGGAAGAAAATTGATGCTCAACTCTGCAGTCTCATTAAGTCGACCATTAGTCCATCCTTGAAACAGATCTTTCATTCTCATGAGACTTGCGAATCTGTTTGGGCACAGGCTAAGATCCTTTATACCAATGATACATAACGCTTATATGGAGGGTGTCAAAATTTGCAGAATATTATTTTCCCTCGTCACGTGGATGGTTCTATGGCTGAATACTTGGGCCGTGTTCAAGGTCTTCTTCATGATTTCAATAAATTATTGCCCCCAACTGCTACCACTGCTAAGGAACTTGAACAACGTCGATCCTTTTTCATGCTTCTAACTCTATATGGTCTACCTCCAGAGTATTCGTCTGTTCGCGATCAGATATTGGGGTCTCCTATAATGCCCACTCTGGATACTGCATGGTCTAGTTTGCTGCGTGTCCCAGCAAAACCATCATCTGACGGTGGAGTCCTACCCACACCGGTTGATTCATCTGCGTTGGTTTCTCAAGGAGGTAATCGTGCTCCGGGTGGTGATCGTGGCCACTTTCAGAAGACAGGAAAGCCTCGTCCTAAGTGTGATCATTGTCATAAGCTTGACCACACTATTGATCGGTGTTATGCTTTACATGGATGTCCCTCTCCTCGGACTGCCCACATTGCCCAGACCGCTCCACCTCCACAGGCTGCTACTCTAACTGATTCTGCCACCTCACCTACTATCTTCAACGACTTTCTCAAGTGGTATGAGGAGCGTCAGGCCGCTAGTTCCAATGCCTCTGTTGCGCACACGGGTAATGCTTTTGTTGGTCTTTCTCACTCCACATCTCTTGGCCCATGGATCCTTGATTCAGGCGTCACTGATCACATTACTGGTAATAAATCTCTTTTTTCTTCATTCTCTACTTCTGGTTTATTACCCTTTGTCACATTAGCAAATGGCTCTCAAACTCAATCTCAGGGTACTGGTACTATCCACCTTTTTCCCCCGCTCTCCATTACTAATGTTCTTTATGTACCTGGATCTCCGTTTAACTTATTGTCTCTAAGTCGTTTGACTCGATCTCTTGATTGTACTATCTCATTCACCAAAGATTCTTTTTCTTGCAGGACCGGAGTTCGAGACAGATGATTGGCACCGGATGTGAGTCTAATGGTCTTTATCTTCTTCAACCATCTGCACATATTGGTTCCGTGGTGGATTCTCCCCTCCTGGTTCATGCTCAGTTAGGACATTCAAGTCTTGCAAAGTTACAAAAGTTGGTGCCCAACCTTTCCAAGTTATCTACGTTGTCTTGTGAGTCTTGTCAATTAGCAAAACATGTTTGTAGTTCTTTTTCGAGTCGTGCCAATCGTCGTTCTAAGTCTCCGTTTGCTCTAGTTCATTCGGATGTTTGGGGTCCTAGTCGCATTGTTTCCACTTTAGGGTCTAAGTATTTTGTTACCTTCATTGATGATTGTTCTCGATGTACCTGGTTATTTTTGATGGAAAATCGATCAGAGTTATTTGCTATTTTTCAAACATTTTATAATGAAATCAAAAATCAGTTTGGTATATCCATTAGTACTTTGCACAGTGACAATGCTCGAGAATATTTATCTATTTAATTTCAAACTTTCATGGCTACTAACGGTATGCTTCATCAAACTTCTTGTGCTCACACACCACAACAAAACAGAGTTGCTGAACGTAAAAATAGACACCTAGTTGAAACCACCAGGACACTCTTACTTCACAATAATGTTCCTCAACATTTTTGGGGTGATGTTGTCCTTACGGCTTGTTATCTCATAAATAGGATGCCATCATTTGTCCTTAACAATCAGATCCCTCACTCTATTCTATTTCCTCACCAGTCTCTTCACCCATTACAGCCTAGAGTCTTTGGGTCTACATGTTTTGTCCATAATGTTAGTCCTGGACTAGACAAACTCTCAGCTCGTTCTCATAAGTGTGTGTTCTTAGGCTATACAAGATCCCAAAGGGATATAAATGTTACTTCTCGTCTCTTCGTCGATATTTCGTCTCTGCTGATGTCACATTCTTTGAGTCAGTCCCTTACTTTGGGACGTCTACAGGGTTTGAGTCCCTATCACCCATGTTTTCTTCATCTCCCACTACTTCCCCACCAAACGTAGTTCTGTCTCCTTTGCCAACTAATCCACCCCCATTAGCTCCTTTACAGGTTTATCGGCGTCGACCACGGCCACCTCCACTACCATTAACTAATGCAGAAATCACCATAGACTCCCCTCCGGATCCAACTCCTTCGTCCCCTCCGGTCCTGCCCCCTGAGACTGATCTCCCAATTGCACTTTGCAAAGGTATACGTTCCACTCGTAATCCATCTCCTTATTATGTTAATTTGTCTTATCATCGCTTGTCTTCTTTGCATTATGCTTGTATTTCCTCTTTGTCTTCTGTGTATATTCCCAAGACTGTAGGTGATGCTTTATCTCACCCTGGCTGGAAACAAGCTATGCTTGATGAGACGTGCGCTCTTCAGAATAGTGGCACATGGGATCTTGTTCCTCTTCCTCTTGGGAAATCTGTTGTAGGTTGCAGGTGGATTGTCACAGTCAAAGTTGGGCCTGTTGGACAAGTTGATCGTCTTAAGGCACGTTTAGTGGCCAAATGTTATACACAGCTGTTTGGCCTAGATTATGGTGACACCTTCTCTCCCGTGGCTAAAATGGCCTCGGTTCGATTATTTCTCTCTATGGCAGCTATTCGCCATTGGCACCTTTACCAGCTTGATATCAAGAACGCATTCCTCCATGGTGATTTGGGTGAAGAAGTTTATATGGAGCAACCTCCTGGGTTTGTTGCTCAGGGGGAGTCTTCTGGACTAGTTTGTCGTCTTCATAAGTCTTTGTATGGACTTAAGCAATCTCCTAGGGCTTGGTTTGAGAGATTTAGCACTGTTATTCAAGAGTTCGGTATGACGCGATGTGAAGCTGATCATTCAGTGTTTTATTGTCACTCAATTGTTGGGTGTATTTACTTAATTGTGTATGTGGACGACATTGTAATTATAGGTAATGATCATCATGGAATCACACAGGTAAAACAACACCTTTGTCATCATTTCCAGACAAAAGACCTCGGTAGACTTCGTTATTTCTTGGGCATAGAGATAGCCCAATCCAAACGAGGGATTGTGATTTCACAAAGGAAGTATGCTATGGATATTTTGGAGGAGACAAGACTGTTAAATTCCAAGCCAGTTGAAACTTCGATGGATCCCAATGCTAAACTTATGCCAGCTCAGGGGGAGCCACACTCTAATCCTGGAAAATATAGAAGATTAGTTGGAAAACTGAATTACCTCACTGTTACTCGCCCATATATTTCATTTCCTGTTAGTGTGGTAAGTCAATTTCTTAACTCTCCTTGTGAAGGGCATTGGGAAGTTGTGATTCGCATCTTGAAATATATTAAAGGAGCTCCAGGAAAAGGCTTACTCTATGAAGACAAGGGACACACTCGAGTTGTAGGATACTCAGATGCAGATTGGGCAGGTTCTCCTTCTGATAGGAGATCCACCTCAGGTTATTGTGTTTTCTTGGGCGGTAACTTAATTTCCTAGAAGAGTAAGAAACAAAGTGTAGTGGCAAGGTCAAGTGCGGAAGCAGAATATCGAGCCATGGCAACAACAACCTGTGAGCTCATATGGCTTAAACAATTGCTTCACGACCTGAGATTCAGGGATGTTTCACAGATGACACTTATTTGTGACAATCAGGCAGCTCTGCATATTGCATCAAATCCAGTGTTCCATGAGAGAACCAAACACATTGAGATTGATTGTCATTTCATCAGAGAGAAGATTTTATCTAGAGATGTCAACACTAGTTTTGTCAATTCAAATAATCAGTTAACTGGTGTTTTCACTAAGCCTTTGAGAGGTCCTCGAATTAATTATATTCGTAACAAACTTGGTGCATATGATATATATGCTCCAGCTTGAGGGGGAGTGTTAGATATCAGAATATTCCATGTTATGTAAATAGAATATTCTGTAAGTAATTAGGATATCATGTAAATAGGAAATAAAATATTATGTAATTATTATAGAATATTATGTAATTACTATGGCATTTATGCCTCCTATTATATATAATGAGCTCCGATGTGTAATTCAAACACACAGATTCAATCCAACGTTCCTCTTGTTCTCTCATTATTCAACAACTCTTTTAAGCTATTTTGGACGGGGCCTGTCCTTGGCCCAACTATTAGTGAAGCCCAATCCAAGCTTGCCCATCTGCTGCACTGAGCAGTATTTCCACCGAGCACATCCCGATTACAGATGTCTTGTCGACTATGACTGCTCCCCGCCGGTGCTCGCGGAGTCCACCCCCGACGAGCACGCGCTCCTCCCGAGCACCTTCCTCGTAGGGATGACTTCCAGCCTCTATGGATTTCACGGAGTCTTCATGGTCCCGGAAAGATCACGTCTCTATCCTCCCTGTCTTGCGGAGGATGTTATCCAGGAAGGGGGCCACGTGTGGGTCCCTACTACACACGTAGAACCTGACAGTCTCTTTGTTGGGTCTGTTTGATCATCCCAATAAAGAGACCTTGGCCCAGCGCTGGGGGCTATAAATACCCTCTCTTTCGAGAGAGTCACGTATTCATTCATTCACGCCTAAAACTCATACTTGCTTGCTCATTCTGTTTCTCACTTTACCATCGGAGTGTCTTGCAGGTACCCTCCCCCATCTTATTCAAGCTCAGCCTGAAGCCAGCTGTGACGGTCCAACTCTGATCAGGTTAGATCAGTGACGCCGTTTGTTGGAAACTAAGCTTCCCCGTCTTCTATTCACTTTAGACCAAAGCTAAACAATCCTCGAATGTAATGGCTGACCAGACTCCGGGCAACCAGAACGTATGTGTCATCGACGTTAACAACAACATCACCGACAATAATGTTGGCCTCGACAATGCCGGTATCTCCAGCCATAACACGGTCCCTGGCGCCAACATGCCCGAACCTTCTAATTATAGAGACGAAGCCACTACTTCTTCTTCATCAACGCCTCCTCGACTTGAAGAAGATCGACCACCTCCCCTGAACTATCCATCCGTCCAATTTCAAGAGGTCCCGTCCCCGCTGGGGCAGACGCCACGACCAGGGCACTATTCGCGACGATCAATCAAACCAACTATCTCATCTTCGCCCAAGGGAAAGACTGAGAGTGCTCGAGGATGATCGAAGGCCCCCGAGAAGACACAGGAGAACTCAATCTCCTTCCCCTCGACAAGCGGACGAACATCCCCAATCTCTCCCGCGGAGATAGAATCGGGACATCTCTAGAAGCCTGTCGCCCTGACCACTCGGGTGACGACCCCCTTTGGAGAGGGAACCGCTCGTCGACGCAGGAAGACGCGACTATGGACCCTCGTGGCAAGAACAAAGACCCCCCAGAGACAGACAGGGGGGAAACCATCAACGGTCATACCGCCCAAGGAATGCTCAGCGCGACCAGGGCCACCGTGACCGCCACTACATCGAATCTCCATCTCGCTCTCCCGAACAGAGTGACGAGGATGACCCCCGAGGTCCCTTGTCACAAGCTATCATGGAGGCGCCCATCCCCCCGGGCATGGAGAAGCCTCCCCACTTAAAGGAGTACGACGACATCATCGACCCGGTCACCATAAAGACATGTTTGAAGCCATGCTGCACTACCACAACGTCGGGGGATCAATCAAGTACCGGTTGTTCCCCACGACTATGAGAAAAGAGGCTATGGACTGGTACAAAGGTCTCGCCCCGGTGTCAATTACCTCTTGGCAAAACCTGAAGAACCAGTTCATCAACTCGTTCACTACTTCGCGATGACACCCGAAGACCGAAGCAGTGCTCGAGGCCATCATCCAGAAACACGATGATACCTTGAGAGAATTCATTGACGGCTTTAACCAGGAAGCCATCCAGGTCCTCTGCACGGACCATATGAAGAGGTACCTGCTCGAGAGGAGGCTCCTCCCCGACACCAAATTCAGAAAAGCTGTAGCCATCGAACCACCCCAGATGTTTGATGTCCTCCTCGAAAAGGCCATGGCCTATATGGACTACGAGGAGAGAGAAGCGGCCAACAGAGACCGAGACCCCAGAAACCGCGGATACAACAGTAATCCGCGACAAGACATCGCCCCTCCTCGAAGAACTAGAGAGAATAGAAGGGACGATAAACCCCGAGACGCCTGGGAACAAAGGGGGCCCTCAGGGAGGTTCATTGAATACACTCTGCTAATGGCTTCCCGCGAGCGCATCTGAGCGGAGTGCGCAAGTACAAACTTCAAGGACGGCAGCGTCAAACGTCCCCGCCCCACTCCTGCCAAACCGGGGGTGGACTGAAGCAAATACTGTCAGTGCCACAAGAGCCACGGGCACTTGTCCGAAGACTGCGTCCACCTCAAGGATGCCATAGAGACCCTCATAAAATGGGGAAGACTTGCACAATATCAGCGAAATGATGCTCCTCGTAGGGATGCCCGTGAGACGAGGGAAGTAGAAGAGGATGCCCGACCATCTGACGAATCGGTTCCCATCCAAACCGCGTTCTCCATCACAAGACCCGAGGACTTCTACGTCCCCGAACATCTGCAAGAACCTCTGTCTATGCACATCAGGTGGGAAAACTTCCCCTCTGTAAGTGTTTGGTTGTTGGCATGTTTTTTGGTAAAACCAGTTGTGTGAATGTCATGACTGATGTCATAAAATTCTGGGATACAAGGTACATTCTGCAGAAAAAGAATGTCATACAGGAGCTGCTCAATATGAGTGTTTAGCTGATCATTATGCAATGATCATATTTATTGCATTCTACCAAAATCAGTAAACAGGATTCTTGTTGTCATAACCAATGTTAAGACATCCTGTACTGAACTAACATTTGTGCAGATTTATTATTTCTGAGAATTTTCAGGAATCTGGTTTATTCAGTCTAGATCAGATTCTCACGTGGACTTAGGTTAACTTTGCTTAACCCTAATCTGGTTGTTAAAGTCCTATGACCAAGTCTTGAGGTTAACCCTAATTAACCCTAGCTATTTTCGTGGAAGCCCTAACTGAAGAATAGTTGCCTATATATTCCTCATGAAGACTGTTGGTGAAAGATACTTTTGACAGAAGATCAATAAGGGACTGTATAGTTGTAACTACTGTAATCCAAGCAATTATCATTGTGATAAGTGACTTGGAGTAGGATTTGATTGTAAGGGTTGTGTATCACTCAAAGCTTTGAAGCACGAGTGTTTGTGTCACTTGATTAAAGCTTTGAAGCAAAGTAAAGTTAGGGTTGTGTATCACTCAAAGCTTTGAAGCACGAGTGTTTATGTTACTTGATTAAAAGCTGTGAAGCAAAATCAAGTGTATGTTCTGAAGAGTGTCTTCATAATTTCATTAGTCAATTGTTTAGTATCACTGCTGTGATTGAGGGGGAGTGAGTAGGAACTCAGGTTTAAGTTGAACTTAGATTGAAGTTGCATTGGGTAGGTCTTAAGTGAAGGAGATAAACTGGTTGGTTTATTCCTGAATTAATATCTCTTATAGTGAATTTCCTCCCTGGCTTGGTAGCCCCCAGAGTAGGTGTTGTTACACACTGAACTGGGTAAACAATTGACTGTGTTCTTTACTGCTTTTAGATTTACTATCTTGAAGAGTGTCAGATACGGTGTCATAACATTCACTGTGACATTAAGTATCTGCTTCCAGAATTTCAATTGGCATCAGAGCAGGCACCCTGCCTGTCTTACTGGGTGAGATCTAGGGATATTATTTTCTGGCGCTATGGACAAAGAAGGAGGATTTGGAAACAGACCACCCATTCTGGATGGATCAAATTATGACTACTGGAAACCTCGTATGATTGCCTTCTTAAAATCACAGGACAAAAAGGCTTGGAGAGCTGCTGACAAAGGATGGAACCATCCCACCATAACTGGGAAAGATGGGACGACCAGTCTGAAACCTGAGGAAGAATGGAGCAAAGAAGAAGATGAGTTAGCCCTGGGTAACTCCAAAGCATTAAATTCCTTGTTCAATGGAATTGATAGAAACATATTCAGACTAGTACATCAATGTGAACTGGCCAAGGAGGTTTGGGACACTCTCAAAACTACCCATGAGGGCACATCCAAAGTAAAAATGTCAAGGCTTCAGATGCTGACTACCAAATTTGAGAACCTAAGGATGATGGAAGATGAGACCATTCATGAGTTTCACATGAACATCTTGGAAATTGCCAACACCTCAGGAGCATTGGGAGAAAAGATGTCAGAAGAAAAGCTGGTGAGAAAGATTCTCAGATCCTTGCCTAAAAGATTTGCAATGAAGGTGACTGCTATAGAGGAAGCTCAGGATATCTGCAACTTGAAGGTGGATGAACTCATTGGGTCACTTCAGACCTTTGAGATGGGGATCAGTGACAATGTCGACAAGAAAAACAAGAGCATAGCACTTGTATCTAATACTGAAGATGAAAACAAAGAGGATGAAGAAGAAAATATTTCAGAAGCTATAGCCATGCTTGGAAGACAGTTCAACAAACTCATCAAGAGAATGGACCAAAAGTCAAGGTCAAATGTTAAGAACATTCTTTCTGACATTAACAGATCCTATGACTCCAGAAGAAGACCAAAGTATGAAGAGAAGGGAAATCAAAGCAAAGGAATTCAATGCCATGGATGTGAAGGATATGGGCATATTCGAGCTGAATGTCCTACCTTTCTTAAGAAACAAAAGAAAGGAATGTCTGTTACTTGGTCTGACTGTGACTCAAAAAGTAATTCTGAAGAAGAATCTGCCAAACTAGTTACTGCGCTAACTGGTATTTGTAACTCTGATAGTGACTCTAGTGATGAGGAAGTGACATTTGAAGAACTGGCTGACTCCTACAAGAAGTTATGTATCAGAAGTGCTAAAGTCTGTCAGCAAAATGAGAGACAAACAAAACTCATAGTAAAGTTGGAGGCTGAGAAGAAGGCATGCATTGATACTATAAGTCATCTAGAAGGGGAAGTTCAAATGCTAAACTCAAAACTTGACCAGATGACCAAATCTGTCAAGATGCTGACAAATGGATCTGACAAATTAGAAGAAATCCTTCAGGTTGGACAAAATGTGGGAAACAAGTCTGGTCTAGGATTTGTGGTAGCAAAGAAGTCTATTGTAGACAAGAAGAAGATCAGGCCTGATAAACAAATGTCAAAGCAGATGTCACAACATAGCACTCAACATCGAGAACAGAGAAATATGAAGAAAAAGTATCAAAGATGGAGATGTCATCATTGTGGGAGGTTTGGTCACATAAAGCCATTCTGCTTCAGATTATATGGATATCCTAATCAGACCCCAGTTGTCAAACCTAAGTCTAACAAGGCACTATATACTCAACAGTGGAAGAAAAAGGCTACTTCCCTGATAGCTCACACCTCCCTTAGAGTCTTTGCAAAGGAAGACTGGTACTTTGACAGTGGATTCTCTAAACACATGACTGGAATCAAGAATCTTCTCAATAATGTTAAACCTCACACTACTAGTTATGTGACTTTTGGAGATGGTGCTAGAGGAGAAATAAAAGGAGTTGGAAACATGGACTGCCTTGGAGTTCCAAACCTAAATGAAGTATTGCTGGTAAAAGGCTTGACTGCTAATCTCATAAGTATCAGTCAATTATGTGATCTAGGATTCAAGGTCAACTTCACCAAGTCTGAATGTCTTGTAACTAATGAGAAACAAGAAGTTGTAATGAGAGGAGTCAGATCTAAAGACAACTGCTACTTATGGGAGTCTGAGAACACTAATTATTCTTCTGTGTGCTCTATTGCCAAAGAAGAAAAAGAAGTGAAACTGTGGCACCAAAAACTTGGTCATTTACATTTAAGAGGAATGAAAAGGATTATATCCATGGAAGCAGTCAGAGGGATTCCAAGGCTGCAAATTGATGAAGGGAGAGTCTGTGGTGAATGTCAGGTTGGAAAGCACACTAGAATGTCACATCCAAAGTCAAGACATCTGACCACCTCTAAGGTGTTAGAACTTCTACATATGGATCTGATGGGACCAATGCAGGTAGAAAGTATTGGTGGAAAAAGATATGCCTATGTTGTTGTGGATGACTTTTCCAGATTCACCTGGATTAACTTCATTAGAGAAAAGTATGATGTATTTGAAGTATTTAAGGAACCGTGCAAAAGAATTCAAAGAGAAAAAGAAGGATGCATTGTCAGAATCAGAAGTGATCATGGAAAGGAATTTGAAAACAGTAAGTTTGATGAGTTCTGCTCCTCAGAAGGAATTAATCATGAATTCTCTTCACCCATAACTCCTCAACAAAATGGAGTTGTGGAAAGGAAAAACAGAACTATACAGGAATCTGCCAGAGCAATGATACATGCCAAAAGACTTCCTATTCATTTTTGGGCTGAAGCTATGAATACAGCCTGTTATGTCCATAACAGGGTCACCTTGAGAAAGGGAACATCATCCACCATTTATGAACTTTGGAAAGGAAGAAAGCCTACAGTGAAGTACTTCCATGTATTTGGAAGCAAATGCTATATTCTGACAGATCGTGAACAAAGGAGAAAGATGGACCCTAAAAGTGATGAAGGAATATTCCTAGGATACTCTACCAACAGCAGAGCTTATAGGGTATTCAATTCTAGGACCAAAGTTATGATGGAATCTATAAATGTCATAGTTGATGATTACCATGAGGAAACAAATGTCCCATATGATGTTGAGACATTCTTTGAGACTTCAACTCAAAAGGATGATATTCCTAAAACTACTTCATCAGAATTTGAATCAAAGGAAGCTAACAAAGACCCTTCCATCAAAATTCAGAAAGATCATCCTAAGGAACTCATCATAGGAGATCCTAACAGTGGAATCATTACAAGATCTAGAGAAATCATCTCAAACTCTTGCTTTGTATCTAAGATTGAACCAAGAAATGTTAAGGATGCTTTAACTGATGAATACTGGATTGAAGCAATGCAAGATGAATTGAACCAATTCAAGCAACATGAAGTATGGGAGTTAGTTCCTAGACCAGGAGGAACAAACATCATTGGCACAAAATGGATCTACAAGAACAAATCAGATGATGAAGGAGTTGTCACCAGGAATAAGGCAAGACTTGTTGCTCAAGGATACACTCAAGTTGAAGGGGTTGATTTTGATGAGACTTTTGCTCCTGTAGCCAGACTGGAATCAATCAGACTCCTATTGGGAATTGCTTGTCTCCTTAAGTTCAAGTTATTTCAGATGGATGTAAAGAGTGCCTTCCTAAATGGGTACTTAAATGAGGAAGTTTATGTGGAACAACCTAAAGGATTTGTGGATCCAAACTGCCCTGATCATGTCTAAAAATTGAGGAAAGCTTTATATGGCCTGAAACAAGCTCCTAGAGCATGGTATGACAGGTTGACAAAATTCCTCTCTGACAAAGGATACAGGAAAGGAGGCTTGGATAAAACTCTTTTTGTCAAAAATGATGGAGGAAAGATAATGGTAGCTCAAATCTATGTTGATGACATAATGTTTGGGGGAATGTCAGATAAAATGGTTAAACATTTTGCTGACCAGATGCAAGCTGAATTTGAAATGAGCCTCATGGGAGAATTGACCTACTTTCTTGGACTGCAAGTCACACAGATGGAAGACTCAATTTTTTTGTCTCAAAGCAAGTATGCAAAGAACATTGTCAAGAAGTTTGGGACGGAGAATTCTAGTCACAAAAGGACTCCTGCACCTACTCACTTAAAGTTGTCCAAAGATTCAAGTGGGGTTAAGGTGGACCAAAGCTTGTACAGAAGCATGATAGGAAGTCCGCTATACTTAACAGCCAGCAGACCTGACATTGCTTTTGCAGTTGGAGTATGTGCAAGATACCAGGATGAACCCAAAGTAAGTCATATCAACCAAGTGAAGAGAATTCTGAAGTATGTGAGTGGAACCTACAACTATGGCTTGCTGTACTCTCATGGATGTGAACCAACTCTGACTGGTTACTGTGATGCTGATTGGGCTGGAAGTGCTGATGATAGAAAGAGAACCTCTGGAGGATGTTTCTTCTTAGGAAATAATCTTGTCTCCTGGTTCAGCAAGAAATAGAACTGTGTGTCTCTATCTACTACTGAAGCTGAATACATAGCAACTGGTAGTAGCTGTTCTCAAATGATCTGGATGAAACAAATGCATACTGAGTATAATGTCACATAAGATGTTATGACATTGTACTGTGACAATCTGAGCACTATCAACATTTCCAAGAATCCTATTCAGCATAGCAGGACCAAGCATATTGACATTAGACATCACTTCATCAGAGATCTTGTAGAGGAGAAGACGATTAAACTAGAACATGTTGCCACTGAACTACAACTGGCTGACATTTTTACCAAGGCACTTGATGCAAATCAATTTGAAAATTTGAGGGGCAAGCTGGGTATTTGCCAACATGAAGAAATGCAGCAATTAATTTTGCTTAAAACAAGGGATGAGAGAGATATTTTAGTTAAGTCTACTCTGATTGGGCTAATCATATACTTCTCTATTTCTTTCCAAAATTTTAAGAAGTTGAATAGACATTCATATATCTCCCTCCTCTCGCGTTTCTGCAATAATCTTCAATCTCTCAAACGAAGACTTCACTATTACTGTTACCTGTTTTCTAAAACACTCAAAATGTCTCAACTATCCATGTCATCATCCTCTTCAAAGGCGTCTGCTTCTTCCGCATCCTCTGATCGAGAACCTAGGGCAATCACAAACTGCATGGATTCTGATGTTCTGGAGATAACTCCTCTTCGTGAACTGGCAGCTGACCCCACTAAGGTCAAGAAGCTGCGAACCATACATGCAAGAAGGTCACAAGCTTCTTCATCTGGTAAACCCTCTCAACCATCATCTTCTGTTCCTCCAGAAATAGCAAATAGGGAAGGTTCAGTTTATTTTCATCAAGCTATAGCTAGACTTGTCACTAGGATTCTAAATGAGAATCACTCTGTACCTGGCATTTCTGTACCTTTGAATCAAGAATCTGCTAGTCCAAATGTTGAAATGAATCCAGATGTCACTCAGAATGTTGAGACACCAGATGACAACATTAGGAAATCTCCTGAAAACCGTGATGATCACCAGAACCCTACTGAGAAGGATGTTGAACCCCCGGTTATTGATGTTGATGAAGAATACTCTGACAATGACTTAATTGCCAATATCAACCCTAGCATAGCTAGAAGGATGATGAACAGAAAAGGAAAGCAGGATAATGAACAGAAAAGGAAAGTAGGATGCTGCCAAAAGCCTCTCCAAAGAGAAGACTGCTGATGTTGTTCATAAGAAAACCAGGTCTGAGAACAAGACTGGAGTAGAAACTATGAAGGCTGGATTGTCAAAAGAAAAAGGGAAGGTGAAAACTCGAGTACCTCCTGGTAGTCTCTCAAAACCTTTGAGACAACCAATAGCAAAGAAAAGGAAGGAGCATGAACCCTCTGAATCTGATGAGGAATCAGAATTTGAATTTGATGTTGAAGACATTCCTCTCAAAAAGAAACTTTCTTCAAGAAAAATGCCTAAAGTCCCTGAAGTCGCCACTGACAACATCTCCTTTCACCATCCTGAGAATGCAAACAGGTGGAAGTATGTATGTTTGAAAAGGATCGCCTTAGAAAGAGAACTGAACAACATGTGTTTTTATTATTCCTTTTGGATGACCGTATAACCTAAAAGTACAATTATCTTTGGCCTATTTATGGCTAAAGAGGGGGAGAAGATTTTGTGATAATTTTGGTAGAATTAGACTTGGTAGATATTAGTAATTCTGCTGCTTTCTAATCTCTGATTGTTTAGGGGTTTTAGCCAAATTTTTTCCAAAGGGGGAGTTTGTAAGTGTTTGGTTATTGGCATGTTTTTTGGTAAAACCAGTTGTGTGAATGTCATGACTGATGTCATAACACTCTAGGATACAAGGTACATTTTGCAGAAAAAGAATGTCATACAGGAGCTGCTCAATATGAGTGTTTAGCTGATCATTATGCAATGATCATATTTATTGCATTCTACCAAAATCAGTAAACAGGATTCTTATTGTCATAACCAATGTTAAGACATCCTGTACTGAACTAACATTTGTGCAGATTTATTATTTCTGAGAATTTTCAGGAATCTGGTTTATTCAGTCCAGATCAGATTCTCACGTGGACTTAGGTTAACTTTGCTTAACCCTAATCTGGTTGTTAAAGTCCTATGACCAAGTCTTAAGGTTAACCCTAATTAACCCTAGCTATTTTCGTGGAAGCCCTAACTGAAGAATAGCTGCCTATATATTCCTCATGAAGACTGTTGGTGAAAGATACTTTTGACAGAAGATCAATAAGGGACTGTATAGTTGTAACTACTGTAATCCAAGCAATTATCATTGTGATAAGTGACTTGGAGTAGGATTTGATTGTAAGGGTTGTGTATCACTCAAAGCTTTGAAGCACGAGTGTTTGTGTCACTTGATTAAAGCTTTGAAGCAAAGTCAAGTTAGGGTTGTGTATCACTCAAAGCTTTGAAGCACGAGTGTTTATGTTACTTGATTAAAAGCTGTGAAGCAAAATCAAGTGTATGTTCTGAAGAGTGTCTTCATAATTTCATTAGTCAATTGTTTAGTATCACTGCTGTGATTGAGGGGGAGTGAGTAGGAACTCAGGTTTAAGTTGAACTTAGATTGAAGTTGCATTGGGTAGGTCTTAAGTGAAGGAGATAAACTGGTTGGTTTATTCCTGAATTAATATCTCTTATAGTGAATTTCCTCCCTGGCTTGGTAGCCCCCAGAGTAGGTGTTGTTACACACTGAACTGGGTAAGCAATTGACTGTGTTCTTTACTGCTTTTAGATTTACTATCTTGAAGAGTGTCAGATACGGTGTCATATGTCATATGAAGCCCGATATTCAACCTGGCTGTCAAATGTTGTACTTGTTAAGAAAAATAATGGAAAATGACGAATGTGCATTGACTACACCGATCTTAACCGGGCATGCCCCAAAGATGCATTCCCTTTACCTAATATTGATATGCTGGTCGATAACTCGGCCGACTATAAAATTCTATCGTTTATGGATGCCTATTCGGGCTACAACTAAATCCCGATGGCAATAGGCGATAAACACTGCACTGCTTTCATGATTAGCTTGGGCAACTATTACTACAACGTAATGCTCTTCGGTCTCAAAAACATAGGAGCAACATACCAGCGGATGATGAACAAAGTCTTCCGCAACCAAATCGGGGATATGCTCGAGGTATACATGGACGACATGATCGTCAAGTCCCGAGCAGACACCGACCATGCTACTCATCTCAGGGAAGTCTTCGCCCAAGAAAGGCAATGCAAAATGAGGTTTAACCCCGAGAAGTGCACGTTCGGGGTTAAGGCGGGTAAGTTCCTCGACTTCTACTTAACAGAACGAGGAATCGAAGCCAACCCCAATAAGTGCCTAGATTTCTCCGACCTCCCCACACCTACGTTGAAAAAATACATACAAGTCTTGAATGGCATGCTCACCTCACTATCTCGTTTTGTTGCAAAATCCGCTCAACACGCCCTCCCTTTCTTCAAGCTCCTTCGCAAGGAAGCGGCCTTCGAATGGACCTAGGAATGCGAGTAGGCTCTGCTCCATCTCAAACAAAGCCTCTTGCAGCCGCCCATGTTATTGCAACCAGTTGACAGGGAAACCTTATTTCTATACCTAGTCGTCTCGGTCGAAGCCGTCAGTGCAACCCTCATTCGTGAGACGCACGACAGACAAAAACCCTTCTATTTCACGAGCAAGGAGCTTCAAGGGCCCGAGGTTAGATACCAACAAATAGAAAAGGTGGATATGGCCCTCATCAACGCAGCGAGAAGGCTCAGACACTATTTCCTCATGCACATGATCGTGGTGCGAACAGACCATCCCGTGAAACAGCTCCTAGGTCGACCAGACACGGCGGGTCGAATGTTGAAGTGGTCCTTGGAAATTTATGAATTCGACGTCTAATACGAGAGCAGGAAGGCCCTAAAGGCACAGGCTCTGGTTAATTTCGTCGCTGAGATGACCGCTCATAATCCCCCCTCCCCCCGCAGGGAAAGAGCACAAGTGGATTATCTTTGTCGACGCAGCCTCTAGCTCGACCGGGAGCGGTGCGGGAATCATCCTAAAGAACAAGGAAGGCGTGGTGGTCGAGCATTCGCTCACCCTCTCCTTTCCAACCTCGAACAACCAGGCGGAATACGAGGCCTTACTCGCAGGTCTAAGACTGGCCGAGGATTTAGGCGCCCGTGAGATATAAATTTTCACCAACTCTCAACTCGTCATGTCCCAAGTTCAAGGGGAGTACTAGGCTAAGAACAACAGCCTCATCGAATATCTGAACTTGGTCAGGGAGCATATGAAAAAGTTTGACCAGGCATAAGTTTTGCACGTGCCACGTGAGAAAAACACAAGGGCCGACATACTTTCGAAGCTCGCAAACACGAAAAAGAAAGTCGGAAACAAATCTGTCATACAAGAGTCTCTAACTCGCTCGAGCATCGAAAAATCCATGACTCTACCCGAGGTAAACACCATCGGAGACAGCTCGTGCTGGATGACCCCGGTATTCAACTTCCTAACAAAGGGGGAACTCCCCTTGGACCAAAGAGAAGCAGCCGCGACCAAATGACGATCATGCTCCTACGTGGTGCTCGAGCACAAGCTCTATCGTAGGGGATTTTCCATCCCACTCTTGAAGTGCATCGAAGAATCTGCGGTCCCCAAGATATTACGGGAAATACACGAAGGGATTAATGCCTAACACATGGGCGGCAAGTCTCTAGCGAGGAAGGCGCTGCAAGTGGGGTATTACTGGCCGATAATGCAGCAAGACACCAAAGACCACGTCAAAAGATGTGACAAATGCCAAAGGCATGCCGACAGGCACCTTGTGATACGGTGGTAGAACTGACTTGGGTATTTTGCGTTTGATCGCAAATGTTGCGGTTTAGCAAGAGTCGCCACCGACTTTTCTTTTATCCAAAAGGAAAGGTGAAAAACGCAGGAAAGACCTTTGAGATTGTTTCTTGAGTTCGGGGGGTAGATTATGAAAAGGGAAGGTATTAACACCCTTTTCATCCATGGTTTTCTATGGGCTCTTAGTTACTTGCTAGATCACTTTCTTTTGTTTGAAAATGTGCTTTGTGTGGTTTTTGAAAGTATTTTTGAAAAGAGGCCATTGTTTAGGCAAACTTTGTAATGATTCTTGTTCGTAAGAATGTATACAAAGGTGTTGATCTTTTGAAAATGTTTTCAAGTTTGAAAGGTGTTTTGAAAGTGTAGGTCTTTATTTTTGAAAATAGCAAGGATGTTTTTGTTTTGAAATGGAGCAAGTAACTAGGAACATTCTACCTACTCAAAAATATTTCATGTTCATTTCCTTTTTCCTTTGACATTGTTATCTTATCATTGATTTGGTAAGTAACCTTATCTTTGGATGTAAACGGGACGGGCGTGGGTCATCGTATAACCATGATTAGCAATGTTGGAAGATATCTTAGCATTATTCTTTGGGGACTAAGATCATTTTGAAAGGCAACATAGATAGCGTCATCGAGGGACTATGATCTTGTATTTTGCTTGTCTTTGCTAAGATACCTCACATGCGTAATATGGCCATTTTTGTAAGGCAACCAAGTGGATTTATCCTAGGGGTGTTTGTGTGCAAGTGGATTGATTTTCATGCTTGATTTATCTTTGATTAGAGTTTGCTAATTGATTGGTTTTAGTCTTTCCATACAAAACCCTAATTACTAGCATTTGTATATAAAGCGATAAATTGTGAAATTTAAAATTACTACGCTATTACAATACTTAGGGGAGGGGGTATACAAATTTATAAATGGGGAATATTGCAAGAAATTAAATCTAAATAATATTACAACCATATTGAATTTTGAATAAATGTACAAAATAACTAAATAAAATGCAAGAATGCAAATGTAAAAAAGAAAATGTAATTTTTGTTTGATTTTTCATGAGAAGAGGTTTTTTGACTTAATTAATTAAAATAAAATAATTAACTTAAAAAAGGAAAATAATATTAAGTTTGTAAACTAAATTAATTTAAAGGAAATAAGTTTTTTTTAGGGTTTTTGTGGATTTAATTAAATTTGTAAATAAAAATAATTAAATAAAAATCCTAAGTTCTAAGCTGATTTTAATTTTACAAAAAAAAATAAATAATAATAATCATTAAATTATCTAAGTAAAAAATGAAGAAATTAATTGAAGAAAAAGTTTTTATTCTTTTAATTTTATGAAAAATAAACTAAATAAAAAAATAATTTTTTTTTTTGGGTTTTTAGTAATGAAAATAATAATAATAATAATATTAATAATAATGATAGAAAATAAGAAAGTAAAATAAATAAAAAAATAAAAAATAAAAAAAGTCAGGGAGGTGGATTAATGAAACAAGGGGTATTGTGAAAAAAAAAGGTCAGGCCCAGGCGCTGCAAAAAAACAAAAAATGTCAAAAAAAGTGGAAAAAAAGGAAAAATGTCACGTTGGGGCTTGAACCCAGGACCTCATAGTGACATGCGCGCGCTTTAACCACTGGGGTGGTGATACATTTGTTAACTTATGTTAAACCATAAATATATAACACAAATCCCGTCCTAAATACACTTCATCTTCAACCTCCAGCCAGAAGCCCTGCAACTTGCTCATTTCTCAACCATTTGCAAAAATGTAAACATGAAAATTGCTCCATTTTTTCATACGAATCTAACCATATAAATATCATGAACTATAAATCAAAGATGAATAAGAATTTTTGAAAGTACCAAATTTTGACCTAATTATTTTCAGATATTCAAACCTAAAATTCTCCTAGTTTAATCAACATAAATGAAATCTATGGACATGTTTAGTTTCAGGGCAATGATGTCTATATTTTATCTTCACAAATGCAAGCCTAACAATGCCTAAGTAATGAGATAGAAGTTCAAGAAAAATACCTAAAAACTGGAAATCGTGAAATGCAAATGAGCTTGATTCAAGGTGCTGCAATGATCAGGTTAGCTTCCTCAAGTTCCCAGGAAGCTAATGCAATGGTTTGCTTGAGCAATGGATGGCTAGAATGGTCTGGAGAAGTCAAGTTGCAGACCTCTGTTTTTGGTTATGGAGGATGGTGATGGAGATGTTACAGTTCCAAACCAAGGACATGGATGGACTATATGTGACGTAAGGAAGCTTTAGGAATGAATTTGAGGGAAAACGCACGAGGGAAATGAGAGATACAAGTTTAAGGTCAGAACTGTGTATCAATGGAATTTTTTGTGCAATTTCTGGCTAGAGGGAGTTTGGGAGTTTCAGGGTGCTTGAGCTCGTCCTTTAGCTCATAAATAGTGACTCTATTTATAAGCAACAAGTTTGGGGACTTGTTGTTGATCAAAATTTGAAATCACAATTTTATGCATAATATGTGATTTTTTGAGAAATTCAAGTTTCCATGCCTTGTACTTGGTTCATAGAGTTGTTAACCACTTTAAACACAATACTTCTGACTTTGTGGATGGAGTGTAATCAAGGAAAACAAGTTGGGAGCTCAAGAAGCTGACTTTGTGCATAAAGCTTGCTTTACAAGAATTAATATGTGTAGCGGTAGAAACGTTCAAGACTAAGCTATTGGATTGACTAAACTTTATACAAATCAAAAATAAAAATTGCCATCGCGCTTTATTATTTCCAAAGGAATGGGAAAAGAGCGAATAACCCAAAAAAGGGGAAAAAATTCAAGGTAAGGGGGTTGATTATGCAAAGTATTAGCACCCTAAACATCTACGGTACTCCACATGAACCTCTTTGAAAAATCTGTATATTCTGGCTATATAAAATGTGTTGTATATAAAATGGATGGTGGAGGTGAGAAAAGAAATATATTTGTTATGATTTTTGAACCCGTCGCGGTTGTGAACCTTTAGTTCCTATGTACCACCTTTCGTGCAATAGGGGATCAGGGTACACGTAGTTCCTCTTTTAAAAGTTTGAAACACAAGTGTGATGGTTAATTTTAAGAGATAAGACATCATCATCATTGTCCGTGTGGAAAACATACTTACTACCCACAATCATGAGAAAGGAGAATTTGCATCATCTCAAAGTGGAGGATATGACTTGGATTTTAAAATCAACAATGCCTCACTCAACACCCAAGTGGAAAACATCTCTCTTCACTACATATTGTATAAGTATAGTTGTTGCGTCACTACAAGGATTGACAAGAGTCTAATCTTTTGAGAAAAAGTTTTAAAGATAAAAGCCAAAGTGGCAAAAATGGTTTTCAATGAGATTAATTAACTTTTAGTCTTCTCACAAAAAATGTTAGGTATTATTAAATTGATTGGAGTTTATTTATGAAAAGATTTTGAAAATGCATGGACATAAGTCCAAGTTTATTATGAAAGTGTTTAAGTTTCAAAACAAGAAAGGTTTTCAAAAGGAGGGAGAATATTTTTGAAATTAAAGAAAATGGGAGGAGAAGAAGAGACTATCCTAAAGCATAAGGTAAAATCTAAAGATAAGAACCATCTAACCAACAAGAAGCTAAAACTTGACATTATGATCCAAGATAAAATTCCCATTCTTTGGATTGAAACCAAGCAAGCAAAGATACTAGACCTCTTCAAATGTATTAAGTCTTCACAAAAATTGGGCAGAGTAACGACTGTATACGGGTGAATTCCAGATTACAAACAAAGGATGTAATCACAAAAACCTGCACACAAAAACAAACAAGCAACCCAATGTATTGAGGTAAACCTCAAGAGCTCCAGACAAAATAATCAGAGAAGATCACAAGGTCTCCAAGATAGGCCAAGGTTTCTAATCCTAAGTCCAAGAAAAAGTCCCATGCTCCATAATGCCAAGGATAGTAACCAAATAGTTCAAGTACCATTAAGAGTTTTTTAGGGTTAATGTTGATTATTAAGTATCTTAGGAAAAGAAAAAGAAAAGCTCAAGTGAGCAAAATAAAAATGGCAAGAAGATAAATGCTCAAATGAGCAAAGATGAAAATGGCATGAAATTAAAAAAAATGATGAAAAATAAATAGTACATAAAGCATAAAAGAATAAAGGCATAAAATAAACAAGTCAATAATTAGTGGTTAGTTGGATGACCATCTTGAAACTTGCATTTGGAACTCATTAGAGGATTGGTAGAACCAAAGCCTCCACACAACAAGTTACATTTGCTTTTTTTCAAGTATATCATCCATTTGGAATTCTCATGAGTACCATTTAATGATCAACAATGTTTAAGTGATCCGCGTTGACCAAAAGTGTTGTAGATCCATTATAGGATTGGTAGAACCAAAGCCTTCACACAATGAATCTCAAGGTTATTGGATCAAAGAGATCAAATTAACATACTTGGGCTTGCAATCATAAATTTGGGCCACGAATGATCATTTATTCGAATCGGGACAAAATTTAGCGCTATGTTAAGCAATCTTAAATGGACTTATATAGAAGTCGCACCTATTTTGAGGCCGGTAAATAGCAATCTATGCACCATTTGTTTTGAGACATGATATAGAGATCATGCTCCAACAACATTTAGTGCAATGAGAAGGGGATAAGATGAAGAGAAATTAGGGTAAAAAGAGAAAGCACATTTGAATTAATATTTAATCAAACTATTATTAAAATCATTCATCCATTTTTGTGGAGTTAAACTCAACACCATGGATCCAATGATGTTAATAAAGCCATGATAAAAAAAATCAACCCAAGACAGCTAGAAAATAATCACAAAAATAATAATATAATTAACATATACATTAAAAGGTTTAAAAAATGAAAAAATAATGAGGAAAATGTCAATTATATTCAAATTAATCAAGAAATGAAAAATGAGACCATAGAAAAATCAGAAAAGAGGTCAAGTAATTTTATAAAATATTTGGTAATTTTTAAAAGTCAGAAACTATTTTAAAAAATTAAAATAAATGGGTAATATAAATAAAAATAGTAAAAAAATAGTAAAGTAAAAAAAAAAAACAAGGTCACCAATATTTGTCCCCATATCATTGGATCATTCTATAATTTTTTCAGAATTTAAAAAATGTATAAAAGTATTTTTAAACATTTTAAACAAATCAAATAAGTGTAAAATTTATAAAAAATACCAAAACACAAAATTAAATTGTGAAAAAATAAAAGTCAGAAAGAGAAAAATCAAAAATATTTTTCAAATTTTTTTTCAGATTTTTCGGATTAAAAATGAATTTTCTATGATTTTTTGAAATTAAAAATAATTAAAATATAAAAATCAGAAAAAGAAAATAAAAGTAAAAGATGTGGACCATTGGAGGAGAGTCAAAATGCATTAGTAATCAAATCCAAGGGATCTGTCGCACTGTGCATATCATGGTCTTTAATGAATAATGTACAAAATCAATAATAAAATCAGAATTTGAAAAATACAGATGGCGCGCCTTCATTGGTTAGAAGATGACACGTTGGTCATCTTCAATCTCCAGCCATCACGAATTACAGGTCTCTCAAACTATAAAATTAGAAGCTCAGACCTATGCCATTCGCTTCGTCTCTTCAAGACGAAGACAACCACACCCTCGCGCCAAATTTATATAAACTGTAGCTCAAGCAATTTGGAAAGAAAGTTTTGAAAAGGGATTTGAAAATTCATGGTCAAAACGTGTTTCCAGTAAGGTGTAAGTGTTGCGACTAGAACCAGGGCAATGAGAGAAACACAATGATATCAGAGTTTTGAAGAATTGATGAAGGAATCTACCTATTGAAGTTGAGTTGCAGAGCTCTGAAACTGGACTTCTATGTAGCAATATAAGGCATGATTTTTGAATGTAATTATATGGTTAGCTTCAGGGAAGATTAAGGAAGGTGAATTGAGAGAAAAAATGGATTGAAAAAGGCTTGAGAATAGATTTCGAAGTTGCTGAATTCTGGGTTGTGAAGCAAGTTTGGCAGGGTGATTCTGGCTATCTAAGCTTGGGAAATTGAATGAATGGGATCAAAAGGAATAGCAAATGATGCGTTTTAGAGGGAATTCGTGTGGGTTTGCATCATGAAGAAAGTGTGACTCAAACTTGATAAAAACTCAGCCAAATCGTGCGTTTCATGATGCTAATCATTTCCGGCAAGTTGCTAAACATGATTAGAATAAAAAACGCGTGGAAATCTTGTGATTAGAAGCCAAAGCAAAGATTTCAAAATTCTGACTTTGTGCAAAATTCAGTTTCAAACTACCAAATTCAAATCCATGGCATTTCCACCTCAAGGGGTCTTAGGGCATAATTCTTGATGCTTTGGAAAGATGAGGTTACAAGCTTTGCAATGAAAAAAGAAGGGAATCAAATTGATGCTTGAGCTGAAAGTTACATGGAGTCAAAGTTGAAGAAAAAGAGTTTACTTTCCATACTTAGAAATATTTCAAATTCTTCTTTAAAAATGACCTATAATCTTTTGCATCCAAACATGGCCTTCCACTTAAAATTTGCTCTTGACCAAAAAAGATGGAATGAATTAAACCTATTGAATGAAAATTTTCAATTTGAACCACTCAAAATCTACAAAAATTGAGCAAGTTATGACTTGTTGAAGTTTACCAAAAATCATGAAATGACCTATAATCTTTTGCATTCTTAAGGCAACTTCCATCCATTTCCTTACTTTTCTCATAAAAGAAGGCATGAAGCACACATCCTTAGGATCATCATGAAAAAATAATGGGCTCAAGGTGATAAAAATTGACCAAGTTATGACCATTTGAAGTCACATATGGAAAATTGGGGATTCATCTGGGTGACTTGTAATCTTTCTTCTTCACCAAGTTCCTTCCACATGAAAAATCCTTGGAACTTTTGAAGTGATTTGTTGGTAAATCTTTGAAGAGAAGGATGTTTTTGTAATCACTCAAAAATACCAAAAGATGAGCAAGATATGATCCTTTGAAGTTCAAAACCCTAGGCTCTAGATCAAGAGAATGCTTTGAGGAACTTTGCCATGTTTGAACAAACTTTTTGTGCTAATATTCTTCCTTTGTAAATAGAAATTGTTGAGGATGATGATGAGGACTCATGGCCACCAAAACCACTTCCATACCAATTCTTCCAAAACAACTTCAATGGTGAGGTTTGAATTTCTCAAGCTATTGACTAGGGCATGGAAATAAACTCATGAACCCATGAAGCAACTTGCTAAACCTCATTGCCTCTACCTACATTATTAATAAGTAAGACAAACCAATATTGCATTTTGTTAATTAGAGAGAAAATCAAAGCAAAATATCCATGATCACAAAAGAAAACAAGTCAAGGTGCTTGGTAACTCCTCAAAAGAGCAAGGCCAAAGATGAAGAACCAAAAACCCTAATGTGATTTTGTTGTGATTGAAACAATATGGTATGATGCAGAAATCTTAGGGGAAAAAATCGGGGTACAACAACTTCCCTTATTTAAGTTTCTTCTATCTGGAGATACGAAGGCTAAAAATCTTCGTGTCGACGTGATCGAAGACACTTAAACATAAAACAATCCCTATTTTTGGCCCTAAGATGCCATGCAAATGCTTATGCATATGAATGCATATGAACAGTACCAAAGAGATGCAAAGTAACATTGGGGATGCAACAAAAATGAAAAAATAGAGGAGCAACCCCACCAGGAAAATAAATCACTGGTGAATCACAAGAATAGAATAAGAGAGGAAGATAACAAGCATCAATGTTCACTGCCGATGTCCTACCAACGTTCACTGAAGGTAGAAAGAGAAAATATATCATATCACCGCCGTTCACTGACGATGAACTATCAACGCTCACTGAAGATAGCAAAAAAATAACAAACATCGACGTTCACTGCCGATGTACTACCAACGTTCACTAAAGGTAGAAAGAGAAAATATATCATATCACCACCGTTCACTGAGGATGAACTATCAACGCTCACTGAAGATAGCAAAAAGATAACAAACACTGACGTTCACTGCCGATGTACTACCAACGCTCACTGAAGGTAGAAAGAGAAAATATATCATATCACCGCCGTTCACTGACGATGAACTATCAACGTTCACTGAAGATAGCAAAAAGATAACAAACACTGACGTTCACTGCCGATGTACTACCAACATTCACTAAAGGTAGAAAGATAAAATATATCATACCACCGCCGTTCACTGACGATGAACTATCAACGTTCACTAAAGATAGCAAAAAGATAACAAACACCAGCGTTCACTGCCGATGTACTACCAACATTCACTGAAGGTAGAAAGAGAAAATATATCATACCACCGCCGTTCACTGACGATGAACTATCAATGTTCACTGAAGATAGCAAAAAGATAACAAACACCGATGTTTACTGCCAATGTACTACCAACGTTCACTGAAGGTACAAAGAGAAAATATGTCATAGTTGTCCCAAAATTTTGGAGTTTTACCTAGAATGGGTCTCAACTTCTTCTTTAACCAAGAAAATATGTCTGGAAAGGATCAAACATAAGCTGTCTCAAATGAAGAGACTTGTTACTCATTGTCAAAGGGAATTGCAAAGAGAAATGACTTCCTGGGGATAGAAACATGACTTCCCGGGGAAATGCCACAATATTCCTGCTGAGGAGATAAAGTCTTCCCGTGCAAAATAAATGCACAAACCAAAACTCAAAGTTCTCAGAAGTCCATCATAAATAATATTGTCATGCAACCACAAATCCAACTCAGAAATAAATTGGAGCAAGACGGCCAATGAAGATACATCCTTTGAGAAATAAAATCAAGAGGGAAAACCAAATTCAACTAAGCAAAGAGCGCTGCAGGAAGGTCAGAACACAGTGTCAATGAACGATGATTTTTAGCAATGCATGATGTATGTATGAATGTATGAGTGATATTATGCATATGCTGGTAAAAGGATACATGATCAGTACAAACAAACAAAACCGCCTCAGGTACTAACAACGTTGAACTAAACTTCAACCAGAGAGATCAATCTAAGAAAGGTAAAAGAAACTGCGGGACCCAAACCTATTGTCTGCCCTAACTTCACTGAGGAGAAACATAATCCAGATGTAGCCAAATCAAACAGACACCGGGATAGAACATCCTTCCTCCGGTTTCATCGGAGAAGTAGTTTTCCAAAAGCAACATGCTTATTGGTGATTGCAAGACCAGTCTCAAATAAAGCAGACTGACGCCAAAACAATTAAACCTCACTGGGGGATTCAAGCCTATCTCCATGGAGAAAAAACGGCGGCTTGAAAATCTTCAACACAAATACTTATTCCAACAAGAGATGCCTTGGGATAACCTTCACGGGAAATCAAGAAGTCAACACTAGTGCCAATATTGCAAAAAGAGCGACATCTCAGCATACCAAGGGAATAAAACCTTTCATCATATGAGGGAAGACTTCGTAGGGGAATCTGGGATGGAGGCTTTTGATCATGCAAACCCTAAATCAAAAGAGAACCAAGACTTGACTGAAGATAATGGGATCACAAACCCAATACTGTACCTTGCACACACTGATATCTTCTTTAACTATCTGAGAAACTCACAAAGATTGTGCACATACCAGCAAAATGACTTGAGAAAACCTTCATAAAGGGAGTAAATCTTTATAGAACACCTGGAGTTCGTTCATTTCTGGGATCACCATTCTTGTTGTCATTGTTACATCACAAATCCTAAAGTAAATTGAATTGTAAAGATCTCTCTTTTTTGAAAAGTCAATTTTGCTTTTTTAATCTTTTTGCTTTAACAGTTATTATCAATAATAAATGGATTCATTGCAAGCTAAATAAAAATAAGAACACAAAGAATTGGGTAAAAGCTCGAATTTCATTAATAGAATGGTAGTCTGCGAATGGCGAGACTCCATGGATGATTACAAAGTTTGGGAAATGGTAATACATAATGGAAAAGATACATTGAGATACAATGACCACTATTCCCTCTAACAACTTTTGAAATCCTGAGCAGCAACTTCTGTTGAAGTGTGATGAGAACCCGAGAAGATTGTTGCTCCAATGATCAAGTCTTGTCTGATGTAGTTACTTGCCAAGAAAGTCCCTAACTTTTGGCTAAACTGCCCTTGCGGGTTTTCAGCTTAGCGGGAAATTTAATCTGTTTATGTCTCTAATTTTTGCCTAGACCGCCCTTTCGGGTTTTCGGCCTACCGAGACGCTCCTTTTTGCCTAAGCCGCCCTTTCGGATTTTCAACTTAGCGAGCTCTTCTTTTATTTCTTTAGGCGAAGTATTTCTTGACTGCGTCAACATTCATGGGACGTGGGAACTCCTCGCCATCCATAGTTTCAAGAATTAATGCACCACCAGATAAGGCTTTCTTAACAACATACGGGCCTTCAAAATTGGGAGTCCACTTGCCCCTAGAATCAGTTTTGAAAGACATGATCTTCCTGAGCCTGAGGTCGCCTTCTCTGAATTCACGAGGTTTGACCCTTTTATCAAATGCTTTCTTCATTCTTTTCTGATATAACTGCCCATGAAATAAAGCTGTCATCCTCTTCTCTTCAATCAAATTCAATTGGTCAAACCTGTTCTGGACCCATTCAACCTCTGTCAACTTGGCTTCCATTATCATACGCAACGAGGGAATCTCTACCTCGACAGGGAATACAGCTTCCATTCCATACACTAGGGATAACGGGGTTGCTCCTGTTGAAGTCCGAAAAAATGTTCGATATCCATGCAGAGCAAAAGGGAGCATTTCATGTCAATCCTTATAAGTGACAACCATTTTCTGGATAATTCTCTTGATATTCTTATTAGCAGCTCCAACAACCCCATTCATCTTTGGCCTGTATGGAGATGAATTGTGATGGACAATTTTGAATTCTTTGCACAGTTCTGTCATCATCTTGTTGTTCAAATTCGAGCCATTGTCAGTGATGATTCTGCTCGGCACACCATACCGGAATATAAGATTGTTTTTGATGAAACGCACAACCACCTGTTTGGTAACATTGGCATATGAAGCAGCCTCTACCCATTTGGTAAAGTAGTCAATTGCTACCAAGATAAAACGATGTCCATTCGAAGCTTTTGGTTCTATCATCCCGATCATGTCAATACCCCACATAGAGAAAGGCCATGGGGAGGAAATCACATTGAGAAGTGTCAGAGGCACATGGATCTTATCTGCATAAATCTGGCATTTATGGCACTTCTTTGCAAATTTGTAACAATAAGACTCCATTGTCAACCAATAATAACCTGCCCTTAGCATCTTTTTAGCCATCGAATGTCCATTAACATGAGTGCCAAATGAACCTTCATGAATCTCATGCATCAACATGTCTGCTTCGTGTCTATCCACGCATCTGAGCAAGACCATGTCATGATTTCTCTTGTATAACACATTTTCACTGAGGAAGAAACTGCCTTCCAATCTTCTCAGTGTCTTTCTATATTTCTTCGACGCACCAATCGGGTATTCCTGAGTCTGAAGAAAATGCTTGATATCATAATACCAAGGTTTTGCATCTGCTACCTCCTCTGTCGCAAACACATGAGCGGGCCTATCTAGCCATCAAACTGTAATATAGGGTATATCATTCCAAGTATTCACTTGGTACATGGAAGCCAAAGTTGCCAGAGCATCCGCCATTTGATTTTCATCTCTAGGAATGTGATGAAATTCAATTTTATTGAAGAAGGGTAGTAATCTTCTAGCATAATCTTTGTAAGGGATCAAGCCAGGGTGATGAGTGTCCCATTCTCCTTTAATATGATTTATTACTAAAGATGAGTCACCATACACATCTAGAATTTTGATTATGAGATCATTAGCTTCCTCAAGACCCATGATGCAAGCCTCATATTCTGTCATATTATTAGTGCAATCAAATGTTAACCTTGCGGTAAAAGGAATATGTGATCCATGAGGAGTAACAATCATAGCACCAATTCCTTTACCATAAGCATTCACAACTCCATCAAATATCATACTCCAACGAGATTCAGGGTCGGGGCCCTCTTCAGGCAATGGTTCATCATAATATTTCACTTTTAGGAACATCACATCCTCATCGGGGAATTCATACTCTGCAGACTGAACATCACTTTCAGATAACAACATCTGCCAGTAGGCAATTCTTCCAGTAAGAGAAGGCTTCTCAAAAATATACTTGATTGTATCCATTTTGGAGATCAACCAAGTGGTATGATTCAACATATACTGCCGCAAACGCTTTGCCGCCCAGGCCAAAGCAAAACATGTATTTTCTAGCGTGGAATACCGTGACTCACAATCAGTGAACTTTTTGCTGAGATAATAAATGGCGAATTCTTTCTTTCCCATTTCATCCTGTTGTCCCAGAATACAACCCATGGACTTATCTAACACTGTTAGATACATAATCAATGGTCTTCCTTCTACGGGAGGGAGCAAGATAGGAGGTTCAAGCAGATACTCTTTAATACTTTCAATGCCCTTTTCCAGTCATCCGTCCACACACAACCTTGATCTTTCTTTAACAACTTGAAGATCGGTTCACACGTTGCAGTCATGTGGGAAATAAATCTGGAGATATAATTCAAACGCCCGAGGAAACCCCTGACTTATTTCTCAGTTCTTGGTGCTGGAATTTCTTGATTTGCTTTGAATTTATCAGGGCCAACTTCAATTCCTTCCTGGCTAACAATAAAACCCAACAATTTCCCCAATATAACTCCGAAGGTGCATTTATTTGGATTCAAGCGGAGACGGTACTTCCTCAAACGCTGAAATAACTTCAACAAATCTTCTATATGCCCTTCTTCAGTTTGGGATTTGGAAATCATATCATCAACATATACTTCAATTTCTTTGTGCATCAGATCATGGAATAGGGTCGTCATAGCCCTCTGGTACGTTGCACCAGCGTTCTTCAAACCGAAGGGCATCACTATGTAACAGAATATTCCTTAGGATGTGATAAACGTTGTTTTTTCTATGTCCTCTAGAGCCATTCTTATTTGATTATACCCGAAAAATCCGTCCATGAATGAGAATACTTTGAATTTTGCTGTGCTATCCACTAACATGTCAATGTGAGGCAATGGAAAATCATCTTTTGGACTAGCTTTATTTAGATTTCTGTAATCTACGCACATGCAGAATTTTCCGTCTTTTTTTGGTACTGAGACAATATTGGAAATCCATTGAGGATACACTGACATCACAAGAAAACCAGTATTAATCTGCTTTAGGACTTCCTCTTTGATCTTAACTGCCATATCTGAGTGGGTTCTTCTCAACTTTTGTTTAACTGGCGGACACTCTGGCTTTAACGGTAAACGATGCTCGACAATGTCTGTATCTAGACCAAGCATATCTTGATAAGACCAAGCAAAAATATCCATATACTCTTTAAACAGCTCAATCAACCCGCTCTTTACATCAGGATGCAACGATGTTCCAATCTTAACTTCCTTCGGATCTTCTTCTAAACCCAAATTAATCACTTCCAAAGGCTCCTTATATGACTGAATGGTATTTTCCTCGTGCTCAAGCAACCGTGAGACCTCTTCTGGAATCTCATTATAGTCTTCTTCTTCAGCTCCAAACACAGGACAATCAAAGTTGGGAGAGGGTGCAGGGTCATTGTATTCAACATGTTTTTTAATTAATCTGCACATGTGATTTATGATTGTTTTTAGAAACTGACACATATAACAAGTGATCATGCAGATTAATTTTCAGTTATTATTTATTTTGAAAAGGTTTTTTTTATTACCATTTCCCAAGAAAAAAGCAGAAAATAAAAGACATAATTTTGGAAGCAAAGACAACTTTTATTAATGATCTTAAAAGTTATAGCAAACAGATAAGCCCTAAAACATTAATACTTCCACCTTGGGCAGAGTGAAAGCTTTTCAAAAGAAAGAAACAGATTAACAAAACAAATTACTTTGAAACATGTATGCAAGAAGGAAAATCAATGGTGACCCAATTCTGAACTCGGACTCCATGCGTCACATAATTCGGTACTTCCTGCTCTGCTTCATCCTCTTCAACAACATTAATTCCAGAACCAATTGGATGAAGGTAGCCCCTGCTGTGGAAAACATCATGATAACTGTTCACAGAAGACTTTGACTTTAAATTTTGTCCTTAGCCATTCCTCGAAGAGAAACCTAAACCAACTCTGTTTTTGTTCACGGGTGGATCCACAAGTCGTCCCTAAACTGCATTATGACCATTGCACACAACCTGCTGCGCGTCCTTCAGGGAAACCACAAAATTCTCATTCCTCCTTATGTTGTCAATGGATAGAGCTTGGAACTGGGTTCCAACAGCAGCCTCATCCGCTTCTACAATACTGAAAGAGGATAGATAGGATATCAACAACGCCTGCTCCCCACTTATGATCACTACCTTCCCTTCACGCACAAATTTTAGCTTTTGATGTAGAGTTGAAGTGACAACCCCTGCTTTGTGTATCCATGGCTATCCTAGCAAGCAACTATATGCGGGAATAACGTTTATAACCTGGAAAGCTATCAAGAACAAATGTGGTCCTATATGGATGGGTAAGTCCACTTCACCGATGAAAGATTTCCTCGACCCATTGTTGCACCCCAAAATTTACCCTCTTAATTTAGGCTTATGTTTCATCATGAATATCATATTGCATTGCATTCATACATTGTGATGGGATCAAAATACTTTGGTTATCAAGTCTTCCTCAAGCTTTGAAGGTTGTTTGCATTGACAAGTTGCTCAAGTAGAACCTTATCATCTAAACCTCTGGATCATTCAAGCTCAAAAGTTATTGCATATCTCAAGATATTTTATCCATCTCTTTGGATCATCAGAGGATTGCAGTTTGTGATTGATTATAAAAGGAATCACTCTTTTGATTCACCAGTCAAAATTAGGGTTTTGCTTGATTAAGGCTATTGACCAATGTACAAGTCTTGATTTGGAAGCTACAACATCTCATTGGTATTTGAAAAGTCTTTGTACAAGATGCCCAGAGGATTTGAAATTTTGGAGGTAATTCATCAGTCTCCTAAGGTGTTAACCAAAACTAGGGTTTGGGATTTTATCAAGATTTCTTGAGAATTTTGAAGTGAAACTTTGTACATGGGCTCTATATATTTGGAAGATTATATGTTTGAAGTATTGATCATCAATTTTGAAGGGAAGTGGATCAATTAATTCAAAGGGGTAAAATGGTCATTTTGGTCAAAATCAGTCAAAGTCAAGGTTGACCAAGTGAACTTTTGGTCAACCATCAATTCAAGGGTGTACTTTTCATATTTCAAGTCCATTTTGATCATTGGATCAAAATGATTGAGGTTTGGGTTGAAACTTGTTCATGAAGAAATCCTAAAAGTTTTTAATTTTGGAAAATGAGGACTTAACTTCAAAAATTCATATTTTATTCACCTTTGATCAAAAAATTGCAAATGAAGTATGCTTGGAAAGATAAGAGGGTGATCTTTCATCTCCTTTTGGTCTCATGTCCTAATTGGTAAAGAGTCAAGAGTTATGGTCTTTGGAAGTTCATGCCTCAAGTTAAAATTATAGGTCATTTTCCAAAATTAGTGAATTTCATGTCAAATTTTGAGGACCTTAATGGATTCAATTGCAAAAACTCAAAACTAAGGTATTGTATATCTCTTCAATACCTTCCAAAATTGTGCTCATTTGTGTCCAAATTCAAAAGTATGGGCAAGGTAAGGTCTTTTGAAATTCATGGCAATTTATTGAACTTTAGCCATGCAAGCAAAATGCCAAAACTTGAGAACTTCATTTTCAGCCATTGTATTCACTTTTAATCAGGCCCATGAAACATTTGTGATTTGAGGAAGCCCATAATGGCAGCAAAATCGTGCCCCATGTGCAGCTGTACCACCATGACTCCAAAATTGACAAAACTTGCCAAATTTGCAAAAACACTAGCATGATCTCATCATAAGGAATCAAGGGCCAAGATTTGGTGGATCAAAATCTGAGTAAGAAAGGCCTAAAAAACAATTGAAATGAGAAAAAACGCATGAGGCATTGGCATGGTCAGAATTTCACTTTTCAACATAACAAAAATTCCAATTGGGCAATGCACTCAATTTGAAGCCCATTTCTCTTGAAAAACCTACTCTACGTGTCATATATAATGAGAAGCAAGCACTGAAGGCGAGGGAGGGAGCTCATAATTTCCACATTCCAGATCTAAACTCAGAATTTCCATAGTTGCACTTTTCTTCGAATATCAAGTTTCAGTGGTACATTTGGAATTTTTCTTCTTGCTTCTTCATCCTCAAGTGCTAAGGAAGCTAAAGCAAGCTTTGAATCGCATCTGGAGTGAGAGAATCAAGCATTCGGATTTTGAATTATGGTAGTTCATTCAACTTTGATTTTTGAAATGTAGCCGTTTATTGTTGAAATTAAGCATAATATCAGTTTGTGGATGTTATATGAATGATTCTGAAGCAATTTGAGGTTTCATTTGGTATATAATGCTTGATTGAGATCTCTGCAACTCTAGGTTTCAATGATTTTTTGGTGATTTCATGCTGAGATTTCTAGATCCATCGCTATCTATTTGATGTGATTTGAATTGTGTTTAATTCCTTGCCATGTTAGCTTTAATTTGCACTTGATTTGATGAAAAATGGTTGAGAAACGAGTTTGTTTGGAGGGACTGAAGTTGAGGTGCAAACTGATGGGCGCGCATGTTTTTTTGGTTTGGCTGGAGGTTAGGGATGATGAGGTGTCATCATCTGAGCGGTCCATTTGAATTTTTGAATTTTGGTTTTTATTTTGATTTCAATTGATTTTCTGATTTTTGTTTCTTGATCAAAACAATTTAAAAAATTCTGAAAAAATTATCACAAGTCCAAAACAAATTCTAATATTTTGTGTAATTTTATTGGAATTTTTAAAAATGTTTTGATTAGGTTAAAAAATTCTTAGGTTTAATTAATTATTTGTTCAAAGATTATTTTTATTTTAATAGTTCTTTTGATCTAAAAATTCCACAAAAATTATCTTTGACTCATAAAATAATTTAGAAACTGATTCTGATTTCGGTTTAGCATTTGTTCTATTTTTTATTAGAAATTTAATTTGAGAAGTTTATTTTAAATGTTTGCTTCATAATTTTTGTTTTAATATTTCCTTTAATTCAAAAATTTCACAAAAAATCATGGATGCTGGTTTTTAATTCTAATATTTGAATATAATTTTGGTTAGATATTTAATGACTTTTGATTGGAATTTTATTTTGAAAATGTGAATATTTGTTTAATTGTTTAATAGTTTGAATTTGAATTTATTTTTGACCTTTCTTTAATTCTAAAAATGTGAAAAAAATATGTTTTTTGATCTTTAGGGTTTCCTTGTGATTTGAATGATCTTGGTTTGAATTGTTTGAATTTTGATCTTACCTAATTAATATTTAAGATTAAAATTCAAACAATTAGGGTTTTGTAGCTTAAATTGCAAGTTTCAATTTCAAAACCAATTTGCCTTGGGTTTCCATTAGAATTTGGATCTTGTTTAAGGTTTATGGATGTATTGAGGATCTGAAAACCATTTTTCTTGAATTATTTTACTTGATTGGATATTTTTCCACAAATTATTTTGAAAGCTTGTCTAGTTTGGTAGTTTTGCCAACTAATTTTGATCTTTGGGCCTCATTAGATCCTTTCCTCTAATATCCATGAACTTCAAACTTGTTTTCTGACCTATACACATCTCAAATATGTTATGGAAATTTTGGTTTGAATTATTGAAATCCTTTTCTATCTTTGATGTATTTTTGAAGTGAAGGTACCCAATTAATGTTGCATATCTTGTTGCAATTTGCTTGATGGCCAATGAACTTGAGTGAGGCCTATAATTGGGCACCTAATTATCATGTTGGTTCTGTTTATCCACATAAACTCAAGTCATTTCACTTAATGCCCCATGTTTGAATGATTGAACCTTTTGATGCTTGTTTTATGACTTTTTGCTTTCTTGTTGATCTTCACTTTGAAACTTGAGCTTTCAATTTGAGTTTGAGGTCATTAGATGGCCAATGATAACATGAAGGGAAATGATACTTAAATGATAGTATCATTAGAACTTGAGAGTAATTGATCCATATTACTTAAGTTAGTTCTAATCATGAATAAAGTTTTGGATTCTTTCTTTTATCCTTGTTGAATTTTTGAGGCATTTTGAATGCACTTGTGTAGCATGTTATAGAATCAACACTTTAACCTTTTGATCATGTCCTAATCATGTTTTACAAGCTTTAATTCAAATCTTTGATTGTTACAAACTCTTTAATTTTGCCCTTGTTTGATTTTCTTCCATGGTTAGCTTGAGATTTAAGTCTTTGATGCATTGTGTGGGATTCCTCTTCTATTATGCTTGTGAGCTTTGAAGAAATAATTGAGTATGATTGAATTGCAGTTTATACTGACCTTCATGATCTTTAATTGTATTCTTCTTAAGCTCCCATGATCCTTAATTGATATTCAATTGTCAATTCAATATGGTGATAGAAAGGAGCAACATTCCTCTAACTTTTGACCAAATTGTGCATATGCCTGTTTCTTTTTTTGTCTATCATATCTAATGTTTTGATAGTTGCTATCATGTTTTCTCACTTCATTATGGTGTCATCATCCATCCCTTATGTGAGTCATCATTCTATTTATGGGAATACTAACTTGGCTGTTGAATGTGCGAGGTACTATGAGAAAAGTTTTCCATTTTTGACTTGAGGCTATTGTGTTTCACTTTATTTGTGGAACACAATTTATTATATTGGTACTACTATTGTGCTTGGCATACTTGATAGTCTATGCATGATATATGTATGTGATTATGAATGCTATACATTGCCCATGGGATCTGTTCGTATCTGAAAATCTCAATATTTACATCCTGATGGCGTAATTTCTGACTTGATTTGTCTGCTGATGCCAGCTTGCTTGAAGTTCTCTGGGTTTCTTTTATTCTTTCTCAGTTGCTACAGATAGTTATCCGTTTGGTATTGCACTATTTCCATTCTTCTATTTTCATTATGTATTGTTCTATGTTGCATGATGGGACGTCTGTTGCTGATATATGTCAGGAGACCCTCTGTTTTGTTTGATACATGTGTTGTGTTTGTATTTCTTTCTTTAATTATTGATCGACGAGTCACTCAATTTAGAAATTGAGATCACGACTTCGCTCTCAGTGCATGTTCCCTATAGGATTTTTATTGTGTTTTTTCTTTAATTGTTGATCGATGAGTCACTCAATTTTAAAATTTAGATCACGACTTCGCTCTTAGTGCATGTTCCCTATAGGATATTTATTGTGTTTGTTTCTTTAATTGTTAATCGATGAGTCACTCAATTTAGAAATTGAGATCACAACTTCGCTCTCATTGCATGTTCCCTATAGGATAGTTTTGTTAAGCTTCCTTTGACATGTTGATTAAGGTAGGAATCCATGTATGCTAGTGTTGTACCCCAAAATTTGCCCTCTCATTTTATCAAGATTTTCTTCAAGAGACTTCTTGGACTCCAGACAGGATTAGGGTTTGCTCAACTCAAGACATCTCCTTGCATTGATGACCTGAAATTAGGGTTTGAGTTTGCACAAGGAATTTTGGACCATCAATGCTAGGTGTGACTTACATACACTATCTTGGACCCCTAAGATTGCTCATACCAAGTTTCAAGCCTTGAATCACATTTTTGCCCAGTCAATTGGACAGTTGACCTAAAAATCAGTTGTATTGGGGAAAAAGTCAACCATGGCCAATTTACAGTCAAACTTCATAATTTTTGATCCCCAATAGTATTCTAGGCTCCTATGTACCATTTGATCAAGTTTGGACCACAACTCCTCAAGAAATTTGATCAGATCATCAAAAGGGCAAAATGGTCAAAATTAGGGTTTTGACTGAGAAAGGGCAATTTCTGATTTTTGACCTAACCAATGACCAATTGGGTTCAAGCATGATTTCAAGGACTCAATAGCATCATCTTGACCTAATCACATAGTTCAAAAGATCTCAAATGCATTGCATTGACAGATGAATTTCCCAGTCAACTGATCAAAAATCAACTATACATTGAAAAGTCAAACTTTGACTTTTTGGTCAAAATCAAGTGCCAAGGGTCATATATCATCAAGATGTGTCAAAACATGAAACTTGTTCACCAAGAAACTTAAATTTGGAAATTAGGGTTTAAGTTTGAAAAATTTCATAACTTAGAATTTTTCTAAGTTATGAAAATTTCTTATTTTTCCCCACCTTTTCCCAACTTTTTCAGCATGATGCAATTGGATTCAAAGAAAACTTCCAACATGAAAGTTGTAGTTCTCCATGAAATCTACAAATTTTATCCACAAAGTTTTCCCAAAAGATGCTTGGATCTCAAGTTATGAATTTGTGAATAGGGGTCCATGAACTTTCTAACTTAGTGAAATTTTGCCCTAGTTTAGGCAGATTTTTGACCTAACTTCATGGCAACTTTTCACCTAGTTCCAAGAGGAATCTCAAAATGCATTTCAAATATGGATTGTAGAGCATGTTACAAGATTTTACAAATGTCCAAGAACTCTCCAAGATCATTTATGGTTAGGGAGAATCGAAGGAATGAAAATGGCAATTTGTCACTTTTGTTCAAGGCATTTTTCACATTGGTACAACTTGCAAATCAGTTTCAAAATTGCTTGTACTTGGTATTACAGGTCCTAATACTTTCTACACTCCTTAATTTAACGCAAACACAATGGACAATGGTCTTATTCTGATCTTTGAAGCTTTGAACATTGAGTTAATCCAAAAATTGCATAAAGTGTACAATACCATTTTCATAAAGCTAGCTTTTTACAACTTTGTTTATCTTGAGCCATGGACCTAATCTCTTGCTGAAAACAATATCCATAAATATCGGGTAATTTGTACCAACTCTCATCAGACCTTGAGCTAGCCTGTACAGGCCTTTGGCTTTGTCACTTCACCTTTTCTTCAAAAGTAAGCAAACTTGCAAAAGTCAAGCAAGCTTGTGTATCTGATAAAACCAAGACTTTGTATCATTTCAAACAACTTCAGAACATTGTTGCAAGCCTAAGACACGAATCTCTCACCTCTCAAACACTCTCAATCACAAAAACACCATTTCTTCCTAAAACAGAGTAACCTCTGCAAATCACTAGCCAAAACATATTTTGATCGTGCGTTTTTTGTTTCAAGGCTTCAAACACATTCCATACCTCCTACCTAAACTATCCAGGCCTTTGTTCAGCAACTGTAACCCCTGTTTCGAGCTTCACCATTTTCACTTTTTGAGTTTGCAGGTTGACTTCTACAAGGAGTTTCAGGCAACTTCAAGGCAAGCTGAGCATTGGAAAAGGTTGAGGGAACTTCAAGCAAGCTCACACGACCTTCAGGCCTCACTCAAAACTCCTACATTGCCATATCCAAACTCAACTGAACAAGGTATTTGTCAAGTTTCTATCTCTCTATTTAGGCATCCTTAGGCTTAGGTTTGTGAAGCAAAGATGTAGTCCTTAACATGCTTGAACTGTACATATGTATAGTTCTTATTTATATTAACTAAGTAGTGAGAATTTGAAGCTTAAAGTTCATGAAAATTTTAGGTCAGAAATTAGGGGTGATAAAATTCTCCTTGATCTTTGAGAGTTAGGTCATGATTTTTATATCATTGGAATCGTGAGTTAACATGCTACAAGTTTCATGTTGCAAGATTTTGTTTTTATGCACGTATGCAAGAGATACAGGTTGAACTGAACCAGGCGCGCGCGAGGGAGCAAGGACAGGGATGAAGTGTTGTCCTTGGCCAGGGCCTTGGGCCTGTTTCTATTCACACCCCCCTTTTTGCTTCTGCACCCCCATTTGCATTTTCTTTTATTTTTTGTATTTTCTTGCATATTTCATGTTTCTGACTTTTATTTATTTTTCTGAACTTTTAAAATCAAAAAAAATATTTTTTTTTGGCATTTTATCATTTTTTTTGCATAATAAATAGTTTGTTAAGATTTTATACTTTATTTTCTTAAATAAAAAACTTGTAAATAATATAAAAATATCATACAATATTTATTTTTATTATTTATACACTTAAAATAATATTTTTATACATATTTCAATTTTTTTTAACATTTTGTACATATTATTATTATTTTTCTTGAATAAAAATGAATAATATATAATATATCTCTTTTTTTAAAAAAAATTAGGGCTTCTTCACCCTTTCAAAAATAATCATTTTATTTTTCTTATTTTTAAGACTTAAATAAACTTATTTTTACATACATAAAATTAATATAAAAACATTTTTGCATATTTACCTTTAATTGCATATTTAAATAATTGTTTATTTATTTATTGTATAAATTCAATTTGGTTGTAATAGTTTTAGGGTTTTATTTTGAGCAATATCCCCCTATTCAAAACTTGTATCCCCCTTCCCATAATATTGTTGTAATAGTCTAGATTTACTTTACGCATTTTATTGCTTTCATATACCATGATAGTAAACTAGGGTTTTGTATGTAAAGACCAAAAATCAAACAAAAAGCATGACCTAACACAAGACAAAAATGCATGAAAAATGACAACACCTTGCACACAAGCATCTCTAGGGTTTCATCCACTTGGTTGCCTTAAAACAAAATGGCCATGGTATGCATGCTAGGTATCTTGGCAAAATCAAACAAAACAAAAGATCATAGTCCCTCGATGACGCTATCTTGGTTGCCTAAACAAAAATGATCTTAAGTCCCTCAAAACTTGCTAAAGATACTTGGCAATATTGTTATCATTGTCATACAATGACCCACGCCCGTCCCGTTTAACATCCAAAGATAGGGTTGCCTACTAAAACAATAGTAGGTCAACAACATCAAAGGAATGAAAAATGCATAGGAAAGACTTTTGAGTAGGGTAGATAACTCCTAGTTACTTGATCTCTTTCAAACCATCCTTGCTATTTTCAAACAAACACACATTTCAACACAATTTCAACACAATTTCAAAACAATTTCCAAACAACTTTCAAACATTGAAACATTTTTCAAAAGACAAACATCTTTGTATACGTTCTTACAAACAAGAATCATTACAAAGATTGCCTAAACAAAGGCCTCTTTTCAAAATACTTTCAAAACCACACAAAGCACCATTTAAAACAATTGAAAAAGCAAAAGCAAGTGATCTAAAACAAGTAACTAAGAGCCCATGGAAAACCATGGATGAAAAGGGTGCTAGCACCTTCCCTTTTCATAATCTACCCCCCGAACCCAAAAACAATCTCAAAGGTCTTTCATGTGCTTTTTACCTTTCCTTTTGGATAAAATAAAAGTCGGTGGCGACTCTTGCTAAACCGCAACATTTGCAAACACAAACACAAAACCTCAAGTCGGTTCTCCCACCACATCATAGAACTGGCGACTCTACTGAGGAGCTAGATAAAAGTGGGGTTACCTTAGGGTTTTAGATCACCTTTACATGCTTATCTTCTTGACTTGTTTGCTTTACACTTTATTTCTATTGTTTGGGTTTGAATCCTCTACCCGGATTTGGGAAACATTCATAGGTAAATAGCAATATGTTGTGGAAACTGTGCGGGGTATACCGACATGGTCTAAGCAATAACTATATTAGTGCGACATATTTGTGGGTACCGGTAGCCTTTGAGTCAATCAAAGAGAATACGGGGCCGCTGAGTGATGTCATGAAGCACTAATTGACTTTTAGAACCTTTACTTGACCAACTTGGCCTTTTAGGATGTAGTGAGATGACCGGCTTTGGTGCAGTCCGAAGTTGGTAGATACTCGATACTACACTCATTGAGGGTTGGTCCTTGGAATATTTCGGTCGCCAGTAAAGAGGCTGAATTGAAACAATGAATAAGGAAACAATCCAGTGATATTGAGCTCCTTAGAATCCGGTTACTATTTCTAGGACAGGTTGAGCCAACTAAACTTCAAGAGGTTACTTACCTATGAAACCCCATGCAAGCCTGAAACTAGGAACTTGTGTGATTTGTTTGTACATATATACTTATGCGTAACATCATGGACATCATGAAGCATCATATGCATCCACTAACCATTTCAAGGATTTTGGATCTTCATCTTTGTTCCTGTTTTGTAGGTTATGGATTCACTTCGTAGGAAAACTGTCCAAATCAACCTTGTAAGAATTCCTCCTCAACTCAAGGAGCTAGCTTCAAGGATTCCTGAGAATTCTCCATTCACCGAGAGGCATGGTCGTCTACTCCACTTGGTCAACACCAACACTGAGGAGGATATGCTGAAAGTTCTCTTCCAGTTCTTTGACCCTTTGCATCATTGCTTCACATTTCCTGATTATCAACTTGTGCCTGCTTTGGAGGAATTTTCTCAACTCTTGAGGATTCCTATTCTCAATCAACTACCCTTCAACGGTACGGAAAGAGATCCAAAGCCAGAAGAGATTGCTCAAGCCTTACACTTGCACTCCTCTGATGTCACAACATATTGGGAAACTAGAAGTGGTGTCAAAGGCTTCTTGTCAAAGTTTCTGTTTGAGAAGGCCTAAAGCTGCTGGAATTCCTTGGACTTACAAGATTTTGAGGAGATTGTAGATCTTCTCATCTATGGGATGGTCTTGTTCCCAAACCATGACTAACTTATAGATGTGAGTGCTGTCAAAATCTTCATGACTCGCAACCCGGTGCCTACATTGCTTGGGGATATCCTCCACTCTTTTCACACTCGAACAATGAGGAAAAAAGGTGTTCTCATGTGTTGCACTCCTCTACTGGCAAGATGGTTTATTTCTCATCTTCCCCAATCAGTTTTGAAGAATGAGCAAGGTCTGAGGTGGTCACAACGGTTAATGACCCTTACACATTCAGATATCCATTGGTGTTCTCGATCAAAAGAGAATGTCATTATCATTGACCGTTGTGGAGAACTCCCTAATGTCCCTCTACTTGGCATTAGAGGAGGCATCACCTACAACCCTTGCTTGGCTCTGAGACAGTTTGGGTATGCCCGAAGGGATGGCCCACATGACATGCTAATTTAAGGTTTGGTTTTCGACTTCGACAACGACAACCAAGGACTCCGACAAAGGTTCATCCGAGCTTGGAGGATGCCCAACAAGGTGGACAGTAAGACCTTGGGACACAAGAATTCCATCCCTCTTGAGCCTTACCTCAAGTGGGTATGAACCCGCGCCCAAAGTCTTATGATGCCTTACCCCTACATTCTCCCTGTGATTATAGAGCCTGTTTTATAAGGAGAGGTTCCATACACCCTCCTACATCCTGACATGCCAACATCACTCGAAGATCTGCAAAGGAGTTGGATACAGCTGAAGGGAGAGCACGATACTTTCGAAGCTCAATTCTACACAAGCGAGAAGAAGGTTTTAGAACTCACTCGTCAACTTTACGAAGAGAAGACTCTCAACACCTACATTGCACCAAAGAGGATGCGCAACGTCTTTTTACCTTAGAATTTTGTATTATTTTGCCCATGAGGCATTGATGTACTAACAAATTCTATCTTATTAATATGACGTGTGTTTATTTTTTGTTTAAAACAAATTTGAATTTCTGAATCCTTGAATGCATTACATGAATACATATCATTCATCATATGCATAAGCAGGTCTTCACACCAAGTTTCCTCATCTCTCTGCTGTTTATTTCAGCAAGATGGATATTGAACAAACAGTCAAAGACTTACAAGCTCAGAATTCCCAATTTCAACAGCTACTCTTGACCTTGGCAAAGGGGAAGGAGGAGCTCAAGACTCTACTAGAGAAGGAAAAAGAGAAAAAGAAGAAGAAGAGAGCTGGTGTGGTTCTCATGGGAAGAAGATTTGAAGGACAAGCCAAACATATTTTGGATTTCCCCTCAACATATGATGAAGGGGTAGGAAAAGGTAAAGGAACGGCAGTGCAATCTGAGTCTGAAGCAGAAGAAGAAGAAGATGAGGACTATTCTGAACATCAGTACCCTCCAGCTGATGACAAATACAAGAACTTAGAAGAACGTCTAGCTGCCATGGAGATACAGAGAGTGCCTGGGCTAGACTTTGAAGAGTTAGGGTTGGTTTCTGGAATTGTAATCCCTCCTAAATTTAAAGTATCTCTGTTTGCTAAGTACGATGGGGTGTCTTGCCCAAAGATTCACCTACGATCTTATGTCAGGAAAATTCAACCACATTCTTCTGACAAAGACCTGTGGGTGCATTTTTTCCAGGACAGTCTTTCGGGAACGCAACTGGATTGGTTTTACCAGTTGGAGAGGTATGATGTGCATAATTGGGAAGATTTGGCAGCCGCATTCTATAAACAGTACCAATATAACACCGACTTGGCGCCAACCCGTACTCAGCTACAGAGTATGGCCATGGCTACCAATGAGGGTTTCAAAGACTATGCCCAAAAATGGAGGGATTTGGCCGGAAGGGTGAAACCACCCTTATCTGAAATAGAGCTTGTGGACATGTTCTTGGGGACTCTGTCAGGTCCTTTCTTTAATCACCTGATTGGAAGCTCCTCTGCAGGTTTCACGGAGTTGATTCTAACTGGCAAAAGGGTGGAAGCCGATATTAGAAGCGGGAAAATTCAGATAGATGCATCTACCTATGCTGCTGCAAAAAAGCCCTTCACTACAAAGAAGGAGGTGTCAGCTGTCTATGCCCAGAGAAATCAGGGAAGAGTTGAAAGACGACCAACTGTAGGGGCAGTTATGATTCAGAAGTCTGCGTCAGATCAGCCAAGAAATAATCAGCCGAGAAATGATCAGCCGAGGAATAACTAATAAAGGGTAGAAAGGCCTGTAAGGCAATTCACCAAGATAAACATGACTCCAGCTCAAGTCTTACCCCATCTCCTGAAGTTGAACCTGGCCATGCTAAAGGAGGCCCCTAAAAATCCTAACACTTCATCTGCGCACTACCATCCCAATGCCAGATGCGCGTACCACTCAGAAAGTCCGGGGCACGACACCAACAACTGTTGGGCCCTGAAGAATAAGATACAAGATTTGATCGATGCCAAGGAAGTTGAATTTGAAGCTCCCAAAAAGCCTAATGTAATCTCCGCCCCGATGCCTAGGCATGGGCACAATGCCAATGCTGTAGAAGAAGATCTGTTTGTTTCTGCTGTAGATGAACTATCAACTCCTCTCTTAACCATCAAGTTGAATATGTTGAAGACTGGGGTGTTCCCAGGTTGTGACCAAGATTTCCATGCTTATTTGTCCTCTCCATTTGACTGTCTTCTTTTCAAGAAAAGAATCCAACAATTGATTGATAACAAGGAAATTTTGTTTGAGAAAGCTACTGTCTCGCCCATTCCAGTTCCCGAAGTTTCAATAATAACCATATACGCCAATCCTTCTAGGGTTCTTAAAAAACCCGTTAGGATTACATCCGCTCCAGTGACTACTCCTTTGAAGATAACAATGCCAGGGTCAACCCCTTACAAAACTGACAAAATGGTATCATGGAACTATGGTGGAGAAATCTACTACCATGGTGTTAAACAGATTGAAGAGACCATTGAAGAAGAAAGCTCTGAGGAAGACAATCCCGACGTCAGTAACATTGCTGGAACAAGCAAATTATTCGTAGTGGGATAATATTTTCTCCAAAGATTGCTCCTCCAACAGCAGTCTTTGGACCCGCGGCCATTCCGAAGATTACACCTAAACCTGTAACTGTACCTGCAAGTGTACCCACCAACAATGACAATGCAATTCCCATCCCTATTTCCGATGCTGAGAGAAAAGGAAAGAATGTTCAAGAGGAGCCTGCCTTGACGAAGGCTCAGTCATTAGTCATTCTTGAAACATCCCAGAAAGAGGTGGAAGAGATTCTGAGGATTATTAAGAAAAGTGATTACAATGTTGTTGAACAACTGGGGTAGACCCCCTCCAAAATATCTATGTTAGCCTTGTTGCTGTGCTCTGAGGCACATGATAAAGCTTTGATCAAGTTTTTAAAGACGGCCCACGTGCCACAAGAAACCTCCGCTGATCAATTCCAGGAATGTGTGGCCAGCTTAACAGCTGACAATGGCCTAGGATTTTCCGATGCAGACTTGACCTCCAAAGGGAAAAAACACAATGACGCGCTACATGTCTCGGTGGAGTGTAGGGGAACCACCCTAGCTCATGTTTTGGTTGATACTGGGTCGTCTCTAAATGTCTTGCTGAAGAAGGCCTTGGATAGACTGGATTGTGAAGGCCTAACCCTGAAACCCAGCAACATCATTGTCAGAGCCTTTGACGGTTCTAAGAGGATGGTCCATGGAGAGGTGGACATCCCGATTAAGGTGGGTACCCAGACATTCAATTCAACATTCTACGTAATCCGTCCTTCCTACTCTTACCTGTTGGGAAGACCTTGGATTCACCATGCTAGAGCTGTCACTTCCACTCTGCATCAAATGCTCAAGTACCCCATCCAAGGGAAAATTATAACTGTTCATGGTGAAGAGGAATACATGATCAGTCATCTGAACTCCTTCTGTTATGTGGAGTTAGATGGCGAATTCATAGAGACCCCTTTCCAACACTTCGAAGAAGTTTCTGAAGAGATAGCGACAACCAAGACAATGTCATCAACTCCTGTGATCACAAGACCTCCACTTCAGATGTCTTCTTTAAAGGATGCTAGGGAAGTTGTGGAAGAAGGTGGATCCATAATCTGGGGGCAGCTTCCCGACTTTCCTTTCAAATCAGACAAATTCGGCTTGGGATTCACTTCGGCTAGTCAGAAGGCTGTGCGCCGCTCCCGTGTCAGAGGGCCACCTGTGAAGATTAGCCACCGAGGGGTTAATGCTCTAGAGGACAGTGAAGAAGAGGGCAACTTGGAAGACTGGATTTTCCCTACTATTGGCGGAGGGCTGTGCAACTGGGAAGCAAAAGACTTTGTTCCGATTACTTTCATAAATCAGTAATTTATCTTTTCCATTTATGTTGGACTGTAATAATTCACAAACAATTCATACTTTTTCAACCATGTGTCTTACCCGAGGAACATAGGTCCATTTGTAAGGGTTCTTATTTTCATTTCATATGTCATTCTAATGAATCATGGACGCTTTTCATATATAAACCTTTTTGCTCATTGTCTTTCTTTTACATTTTGTTGTTTTAAGATGGCTATGCCCTTACACACACCCACACTCACAAATGCAGGTACCCTTCCATTCCGGATCCCATGGGTAACGATACTGCTATAGCCTTCAGTGACTCTGAAGATCTGATCAACCAAGCCGAATACGAAGGTGAGGAAGATTGTGAGGTGCCAGGGGAATTGGCCAGACTTCTACAGCAAGAGGAAAGAGCAATTCAGCCTCATGAAGAACAGTTGGACACAATCAAATTGGGTACTGAGGATGACAAAAAGGAAATCAAGATAGGTGCCAATCTAGAGCCGAGTGTCAAGGAGCGCCTAATTCAGCTACTGCATGATTATGTGGAGATCTTTGCCTGGTCATACGAAGACATGCCGGGACTCGATACATACATTGTGGTTCACCGTCTACCCACAAGAGAAGACTGTCCACCAGTTAAACAAAAGGTCCGCCGCATGAGACCTGACATGTCCGAAAAGATCAAAGTAGAAGTTATGAAGCAGTTCAATGCTGGCTTTTTGGCTGTTACTTCCTATCCATAATGGGTTGCTAACATTGTGCCCGTGCCTAAGAAGGACGGCAAAGTCAGAATGTGTGTGGATTATAGAGACTTAAACAGGGCCAGCCCTAAAGATGACTTTCCACTTCCGCACATTGACATCTTGGTTGACAACACAACTCAACACAAGGTATTTTCTTTCATGGACGGATTCTCGGACTATAACCAGATTAAAATGGCACCCGAAGACATGGAGAAAACTACTTTTGTTACACAGTGGGGTACGTTCTGCTACAAAGTGATGCCATTCGGACTGAAGAATGTCGGGGAAACCTATCAACGCGCCATGGTAGCTTTGTTTCATGATATGATACATCATGAGATAGAGGTCTACGTAGATGACATGATAGCCCAATCACAAACTGAATAAGAACACCTGGATCACTTGCAAAAGCTGTTTGTCAGGTTGAAGGAGTACAAGCTCAGACTGAACCCAAACAAGTGTACATTCGGAGTCCGGTCTGGTAAAATCTTAAGTTTCATTGTCAGCAACAAAGGCATCAAGGTTGATCCCGCCAAAGTCAAAGCTATACAAGAAATGCCTACTCCTCACACTGAGAAGGAGGTCAGAGGTTTTTTGGGACGCCTAAACTACATTGCAAGGTTCATTTCTCACCTAACATCTACCTGTGAGCCAATCTTCAAGCTGTTGAAGAAAGATCAGGTAGTTAAATGGAATGATGATTGTCAAATTGATTTCGATAAAATCAAGGAGTATTTGCTAGAACCTCCTATCTTGATGCCACCTGTCGAAGGAAGGCCGCTAATCATGTATCTGACCGTCCTAGAGAATTCAATAGGGGTGCGTACTGGGCCAACATGACGAGTCTGGCCGAAAAGAGCATGCCATTTATTACCTTAGCAAAAAGTTTACCAACTGTGAGACCCGATACTCACTGCTCGAGAAAACTTGCTGCGCTTTGGTATGGGCTGCTCGCCGGCTAAGGCAGTACATGTTGACTCATACCACTTTGCTGATATCTAAGATGGATCCGATCAAGTACATCTTTGAGAAGCCTGCTTTATCTGGAAGAATAACTAGATGGCAGATGATCCTAATGGAATACGATATACAGTACACAACCCAAAAATCTATAAAGGGGAGTTTGCTAGCTGACCATCTGGCTCATCAAGCTGTCTAAGATTACCAATCCATGAAGTTCGACTTCCCTGATGAAGACATTATGACATTGGACAACATTGAAGAAAACAAACCATATGACGGACCTGAACAAGGTTCCCGATGGAACCTGTACTTTGATGGGGCCTCTAATGCACTTGGCAACGGTATCGGCGTGATACTTATCTCCCCAGAAGGTTGCCATACACCTTTCACAGCCAGACTTTGCTTCAGCTGTACGAATAACATGGCAGAGTATGAAGCTTGCATCTTTGGACTCAAGGCTTCCATAGACTTGGGAATCAAATCTTTGATTGTGTTTGGGGACTCAGCTTTGGTCATCAGTCAGATCAAAGGAGAGTAGTATACTAAAGATCTAAACCTCATCCCTTATAAAGAACATCTCTTGACATTGTTACCACATTTCGAGCAAATTACCTTCGAGCACTTCCCGCAAGAAGAAAATCAGCTAGCAGATGCTCTAGCTACAATGTCATCCATGTTTAAACTTAACTGGGATAATGAGGCTCCCCAAATCACCATTGAATGGATGGATGAACCTACACATTGTCACGAGATTAATACCGAAGAAGTAGTGGACCAGCCATGGTTTCATAAAGTCAAAAGGTATCTCGAGGCTCAGGAATACCCTGAAGGAGCTTCAGTCAATGACAAAAAGTTATTAAGGAGATTCTTGGGAAAGTTCTTCTTGAGTAATGGCATCCTATACAAGCGCAATCATGATTCTGTTCTGCTCCGTTGTGTGGACAAAGCTGAAGTTGAAAGAATTATGGCTGAATTGCATGAAGGTACCTTCAACACTCACTCTAGCGGGCATACGATGGCTAAGAAGATTCTACGGGCAGGCTATTACTGGTCTACCATGGAAGCTGACTGTTATCAACACTCCCGCAATTGTCACAAATGTCAAATCTATGCTGAGAAGGTGTACGTGCCTCCTGTTCCTCTAAATGTCTTAACATCTCCTTGGCCATTCGCTATGTGGGGAATCGACATGATTGGAGAGATCAAGCCTACAACATCCAATGGACACCGCTTCATCCTGGTGGCCATTGACTACTTCACCAAGTGGGTCGAAGCAGCTTCCTTCGCATCCGTTACTAAGAATGTTGTTGCCCGCTTCATCAAGCAGAACCTTATTTGTCGATACGGTATCCCTGAAAGGATCATCATTGATAACGGTACAAACCTTAACAATACTATGATCACCGCTTTGTGCAAACAATTAAAAATTCAACATCACAATTTATCTCCCTATTGGCTAAAGATGAATGGTTTCGTCGAAGCTGCGAACAAAAATATCAAGAAGATCATACAAAAGATGACAGTCACCTACAAAGACTGACATGAGATGTTACCGTTTGCTCTTCATGGGTACCGTACCACGACACACACATCAAATGGGGCAACACCCTATTCCTCGGTATATGGCATGGAAGCTGTTTTACCTATCGAGGTTCAGATTCCCTCCTTGAGAATCATGAAGGATGCTAGTTTGAGTGAAGACGATTGGATTCAGACCCAGGTTGATCAGTTTAACTTAATTGACGAGAAGTGACTTACTGCTGTTTGCCATGGTCAGATGTATCAAAAGCGGATGATCAAGGCTTTCAACAAGAAAGTCAGACGCCAGACATATCAAGTTGGGGATCTGGTAATCAAGCGAATCATCTTGCCACAAAGTAATCCCAGGGGCAAATGGACTCCTACCTACGAAGGACCATTTGTGATCAAAAACATCTTTTCTGGTGGGGCAATGATCTTAACCACCATGGACAACGACAACCTGCCGCACCCTGCGAATGCAGAGATAGTCAAAAGATACTATGCATAAATGACCCACTAGGTTGACACACCTAGGCAAAAAAGGGCATCCCGGTGAATCGAAAACCCGAAAGGGCGGTTCAGGCAAAAATTAGGGATAAAACAAAAAAATTTGTACACCTGGCAAGTTGAAAACCTGAAAGGGCGAATTGGGCAAAAAAGGGTTTCCTAGTGGACTGAAAACCCGAAAGGACGGTCCAGGCAAAAGTTAGGGAATTAAAGCGTATGCCTATGTCTCGTCAGATCACTTTAAGGACAATCTCTTCACTAACAAACTCTGAGCTTCTGATCAATTCAATCATCTTCGGACGAAGCAGCGGATGGATAAGATATTCAGAGTTACGAAGGCTATAGCGGAATGGGAACCCCATGGGATTTTTACACACATAGCTATCTTTCTTTGTATAAAATTTTCTTACTTTTATGACGCTATCCTCTTACTAGGATGTCTGTCTCCTTTATACAAAACACTTACTCAAAGTTAATACAAAGATACCTCTTTAAAGTGCAGAAAACTATTCATCTTTTTCTTTTACACTTGTGTTTTTATTTGCAAAAACATCCAATGTTTCATTGATGAACATATGCATTTGAACATAATTACTGTTTACAAATAAACAGGATGGAAAAGAACAATTACTGACAGACTGAAAGGATAGGAAAACGTCTTTAGGCTATTCCAAGAGAAATCCCCTGCAGTACATCATCTAGATCCCCAGCGGAGTTAAAACATTGAAATACATATCCCCAGTGGAGCAAAATTTCAAACCCTTAATCCATCATCAAAGTTAAGCTTCAAACTCCCAATCCCCAGCGGAGCCAAAGCTTGGAATTACAGATCCCCAGCGGAGATGAAACCTTCATCCCCAGTCGAGTCAAGACTTCTAAATACCCAGCGGAAACCATCCAACTTCCCCAGCAAGTTATCTTGAATGCTGGAAATCAACCAGATAACAGTTAACTTTTATCTCTCCCCGACCTAGGATAAATTCCCAGTAGAGTGGCAGATGACCGAAAACTCCTGAACTTACTCTCCAGCAGTAAGCCTTCTTCCCCACAGAGTTTTTACTCCCCAAAAGAATGAAGATTCTCATTCTTGATTCCCCAGTAAAGTTGTCAGGGTCTTCATTACTCCCCTGCATGAATTTGTCAGAGTTTTTACTCCCTAACAAAATGAAGTTTCTCATTCTTAATTCCCCAGTAAGATTGCCGGAGCCTTCATTACTCCCCAACATGAATTTGTCAAAGTTTTTAAGACCCAACAGAATGAAGATTCTCATTCTTAACTCCCCAGTAAAGTTGCCAGAGTCTTCACTACTCCCCAGCGTGAAGTCCCAAAGGATTTAAATTCCCCAGCAGATTGAAGATTCTCATTTCCCCGCAGAAATCATCAGAGTTTTCCCTATTCCCAAGTCGGATTCTGTCAATATTCCAACTTCAAGACATGAAGGATCCTCACATCCCCACAGAAGTTGTCAAAGATTTTTAATCTCCAGCAGTCGCCTGTGATTTCTTATCCTCAGCAGTCAAGGATTTATTTTCCCCGGCAGCAGTCAAGGATTTATTATCCCCAACTATCAAGGATTTATTTTCCTCAGCAAGACAGCAAATCAGCTTACGTGCACATACATTACATTCATATATCATAAACATTGATAAAAACACACATCTTGCATCATACAACATGAATTTGTGTTTCAACTAACATTTTACCCTTTTCAGGATGAGATTAACAAGCTACCATTAACAACATACAATCATGATACAATATAGATACACTCCAGACACGGAAGTCATTCTATTACTCATTCAGATTCAGATATCAGATACAGTTCAGATACACTTCAGACACAGACGCCATCCTGATACTTATTCATATTTCAACTTCAGATACAGATTAGATACGCTCCAGGCACGGAAGCCATTCTATTTCTCATTCATATTTCAACTTCAGATACAGATTAGATACGCTCCAGACATGGAAGCCATTCTATTTCTCATTCAGATTCAACTATCAATTTACAGTCCAGATACACTCCAGACACGGAAGTCATTCTGTCACTAATTCAAAATTCTAGATTCATGATACAGTCCAGGTACACTCCAGACACGGAAGTCATTCTGTCACTTATTCAGATTCCTGAATTTCAGACTCCAGTCCAGATACGCTCCAGACATGGTTGCCATTCTGTCACTTATCTTGATTTTCCAAGCTCAGAGACGCTCCAGACACGGATGCTATTATATTTCTTATTCAGATTCAACATTCAGATACAGCTTGGATACGCTCCAGATACAGATGCTATTCCTTTGCTCATTCAGATTCAGTCCCCATATATAGTGCAGATACGTTCCAGACGCGGATACCATTCTGATACTCATTCTTTTGACTTACAACATACAACTCAACAAACATTCTTGGATGGCATCTTTAATCCCATCTCCAACAAGATTCTATCACATATCTAAATGGCATCTTTAAGCCCATTCCCTCAACTACATTTTGACGAGTGCAAATTTACGGGCACTCTAGTGTCCAATCATCTTTTACCTTCGAGTCACGAACGACAAACTCGCCAATCTAACTCTTCAGGTTCAAGAAGATTGAACAGGGGCAGCTGTTGTACCCCAAAATTTTCCCTCTCATTTTATCAAGATTTTCCTCACAAGACTTCTTGGACTCCAGACAGGATTAGGGTTTGCTCAACTCAAGACATCTCCTTGCACTGATGACCTGAAATTAGGGTTTGAGATTGAACAAGGAATTTTGTACCATCAATGCTCGATGTGACTTCTATACACTATCTTGGACCCCTAAGATTGCTCATACCAAGTTTCAAGCCTTGAATCACATTTTTGCCCAGTCAATTGGACAGTTGACATAAAAATCAATTGTATTGGGGAAAAAGTCAACCATGGCCAATTTACAGTCAAACTTCATAATTTTTGATCCCCAATAACATTCTAGGATCTTATGTACCATTTGATCAAGTTTGGGCCACAACTCCTCAAGAAATTTGATCAGATCATCACAAGGGCAAAATGGTCAAAATTAGGGTTTTGACTGAGAAAGGGCAATTTCTGATTTTTGACCTAACCAATGACCAATTGGGTTCAAGCATGATTTCAAGGACTCAATAGAATCATATTTACCTAATCACATAGTTCAAAATATCTCAAATGCATTGGATTGACAGATGAATTTCCCAGTCAACTGATCAAAAATCAATTGTATACTAAAAAGTCAAACTTTGACTTTTTGGTAAAAATCAAGTGCCAAGGGTCATATTTCATCAAGTTGTGTAAAAACATGAAACTTGTTCACCAATAAACTTAAATTTGGAAATTAGGGTTTAAGTTTGAAAAATTTCATAACTTAGAACTTTTCTAAGTTATGAAAATTTCTTATTTTTTCCCAACTTTTCCCAACTTGTTCACCATGATGCAATTGGATTCAAATAAAACTTCCAACATGAAAGTTGTAGTCCTCCATGAAATATACAACTTTTATTCATAAAGTTTTCCCAAAATATGCTTGAATCGCAAGTTATGATTTTGTGAATAGGGGTCCATGAACTTTCTAACTTAGTGAAATTTTACCCTAGTTTAGGCAGATTTTTGACCTAAATTCATGGAAACTTTTCACCTAGTTCCAAGAGGAATCTCAAAATGCATTTCAAATATGTATTGTAGAGCATGTTACAAGATTTTCCAAATGTCCAAGAACTCTCCAAGATCATTTATGGTTAGGGAGAATCGAAGGAATGAAAATGGCAATTTGTCACTTTTGTTCAAGGCATTTTTCACATTGGTACAACTTGCAAATCAGTTTCAAACTTGCTTGTACTTGGTATTACAGGTCCTAATCCTTTATACACTCCTTAATTTAATGCAAACACAATTGACAATGGTCTTATTCTGATCTTTGAAGCTTTGTACATTAAGTTAATCCAAAAATGGCATAAAGTGTACAATACCATTTTCATAAAGCTAGCTTTTTACAACTTTGTTTATCTTGAGCCATGGACCTAATCTCTTGCTGCAAACAATATCCACAAATATCAAGAAATTTGTACCAAATCTCATCAGACCTTGAGCTAGCCTGTACATGCCTTTAGCTTTGTCACTTCACCTTTTCTTCAAAAGCAAGCAAACTTGCAAAAGTCAAGCAAGCTTGTGTATCTGATAAAACCAAGACTTTGTATCATTTCAAACAACTTCAGAATATTTCTGCAAGCCTAAGACACGAATTGCTCACCTCTCAAACACTCTCAAACACAAAAAACACCAGTTCTGCCCAAAACAGGGTAACCTCTGCAAATCACTAGCCAAAACATATTTTGATCGTGCGTTTTTTGTTTCAAGGCTTTAAACACATTCCATACCTCCTACCTAAACTATCCAGGCCTTTGTTCAGCAACTGTAACCCCTGTTTCGAGCTTCACCATTTTCACTTTTTGAGTTTGCAGGTTGACTTCTACAAGGAGTTTCAGGCAACTTCAAGGCAAGCTGAGCATTGGAAAAGGTTGAGGGAACTTCAAGCAAGCTCACACGACCTTCAGGCCTCACTCAAAACTCCTACATTGCCATATCCAAACTCAACTGAACAAGGTATTTGTCAAGTTTCTATCTCTCTATTTAGGCATCCTTAGGCTTAGGTTTGTGAAGTAAAGATGTAGTCCTTAACATGCTTGAACTGTACATATGCATAGTTCTTATTTATATTAACTGAGTAGTGAGAATTTGAAGCTTAAAGTTCATGAAAATTTTAGGTCAGAAATTAAGGGTGATAAAAATCTCCTTGATCTTTGAGAGTTAGGTCATGATTTATATATCATTGGAATCGCGAGTTAACATGCTACAAGTTTCATGTTGCAAGATTTTGTTTTTATGCACATATGCAAGAGATACAGGTTGAACTGAACCAGGCGCGCGCGAGGGAGCAAGGACAGGGATGAAGTGCTGTCCTGGGCCAGGGCCTTGGGCCTGTTTCTATTCACACCACCCTTTTTGCTTATGCACCCCCTTTTACATTTTCTTTTATTTTTTGTATTTTCTTGCATATTTCATGTTTCTGACTTTTATTTATTTTTTCTGAACTTTTAAAATCACAAAAAATATTTTTTATTTTATTTTTGGCATTTTATCATTTTTTTTTGCATAATAAATAGTTTTTTAGGATTTTATACTTTATTTTCTTAAATAAAAAACTTGTAAATAATATAAAAATATCATACAATTTTTATTTTTATTATTTATACCCTTAAAATAATATTTTTATACATATTTCAATTTTTTAACATTTTGTACATATTATTATTATTTTTCTTGAATAAAAATGAATAATATAGAATATATCTTTTTTTTTAAAAAAAAAATTAGGGCTTCTTCACCCTTTCAAAAATAATCATTTTATTTTTCTTATTTTTAAGACTTAAATAAACTTATTTTTACATACATAAAATTAATATAAAAACATTTTTGCATATTTACCTTTAATTGCATATTTAAATAATTGTTTATTTATTTATTGTATAAATTCAATTTGGTAGTAATAGTTTTAGGGTTTTATTTTGAGCAATATCCCCCTATTCAAAACTTGTATCCCCCTTCCCATAATATTGTTGTAATAGTCTAGATTTACTTTACGCATTTTATTGCTTTCATATACCATGATAGTAAACTAGGGTTTTGTATGCAAAGACCAAAAATCAAACAAATAGCATGACCTAACACAAGACAAAAATGCATGAAAAATGACAACATCTTGCACACAAGCATCTCTAGGGTTTCACCCACTTGGTTGCCTTAAAACAAAATGGCCATGGTATGCATGCTAGGTATCTTGGAAAAATCAAACAAAACAAAAGATCATAGTCCCTCGATGACGCTATCTTGGTTGCCTAAACAAAAATGACCTTAAGTCCCTCAAAACTTGCTAAATATACTTGGCAATATTGTTATCATGGTCATACGATGACCCACGCCCGTCCCGTTTAACATCCAAAAATAGGGTTGCCTACTAAAATAATAGTAGGTCAACAACATCAAAGGAATGAAAAATGCATAGGAAAGACTTTTGAGTAGGGTAGATAACTCCTAGTTACTTGATCTCTTTCAAACCATCCTTGCTATTTTCAAACAAACACACATTTCAACACAATTTCAACACAATTTCAAAATAATTTCCAAACAACTTTCAAACATTGAAACATTTTTCAAAAGACAAACATCTTTGTATACGTTCTTACAAACAAGAATCATTACAAAGATTGCCTAAACAAAGGCCTCTTTTCAAAATACTTTCAAAACCATACAAAGCACCATTTCAAACAATTGAACAAGCAAAAGCAAGTGATCTAAAACAAGTAACTAAGAGCCCATGGAAAACCATGGATGAAAAGGGTGCTAGCACCTTCCCTTTTCATAATCTACCCCCCGAACCCAAAAGCAATCTCAAAGGTCTTTCCTGTGCTTTTTAACTTTCCTTTTGGATAAAATAAAAGTCGGTGGCGACTCTTGCTAAACCGCAACATTTGCAAACATAAACGCAAAACCTCAAGTCAGTTCTACCACCGCATCACAACTAGCATAGGTTAGGAGTTTCCTTTATCCTCAAACTTAGGTTCAATCATTGTATGATAACACTAGGGATAGTGCTAGGCTAGTTTCCCTTAGTTGTTTTTTCTTTCCTTTGCATTTTTGCATCTTAAAACAAAAATTGTTTTCTTGGCAAATCCTAAAACACTTCTAATAAACTCAAACCCTTCTTCAAGGTAAAAGATACAAATCAATCTTATTTGTTTGTGCGCCTCTTGGCTTTGTTTTTAAACCTGATTTATTGATGTTTCACCATCCTTGTCATGATACCTTGTTATCTTATAGCCGATGTTTCGCCATCGCACATTTGTTTGAAGCTGATGTTTCGCTATCGCACATGTTTGTTATCCTACTTTGATTCTCAATATCATTGTCAGGTGTGATGTTTTGTCATCTGATTTATTGATGTTTTGCCATCCTTACCATGACATGCTATCTTTTTATCTTATAGCCGATGTTTCGCCATTGCATATTTGTTTGAAGTTGATGTTTCGCCATTGCATATGTTTGTTATCCTACTTTGATTCTCAATATCATTGTTAGGTGTGATGTTTTGTCACCCGGTTTATTGATGTTTCGCCATCTTTGCCATGATACCTTGTTATCTTTTAGCCGATGTTTTGCCATCGCATACTTGTTTGAAGCCGATGTTTCACCATCGCACATGTTGGTTATCCTACTTTGACTCTCAATGTCATTGTTAGGTGTGATGTTTTATCATTTGGTGTTTCTCCATCTTTGACATGTTACTCTGTTATTATTTAGCCGGTGTTTTACCATCTCATTTGTTCGTTGTTTTATTTGATGTTTTGCCATCTTGACTGTTTTTGTTGTCTTAACTAAAAAACACAAACCAACCAAAATATATCAGCCGAACTACGGCTGCTCTGATTCCTTAAAAGGGATACGTAGGCAAAGGGGTAGGGCCCGACCGAGCATACAATTTTTATTTTCCCTACATTGTTTTCTTTTTCTTTCGCATGCATTCCCTTTTTTAGCTTTAAGCCATAGACATAGGTTTTGACCACACCCATTAGATTAGACAACAAGAGTGGATACCATAGATTAGACATAGCTTTGACCACACCCATTAGATTAGACATAGGTTTTGACCACACCCATTAGATTAGACATAGCTTTCTGCATACTGGATTTGTCTGGACTGTTTGGATTCTGGTTTTCTTGGTGGGTGGGTTGTTCCATGAGGTAAAAGGCCTCGTACCCAAGCTATGAGTGAATTCCATAGGAACTAGGAATAGAGTTGCCATGGCAGCTATGAGGCGGATACTTTGTAGACCTGATCATGAGACCCATGACTTCAGAGGTAGTTCGAATAGGTGTTATCGTATGACGATACCGACAGTCGAGCTCTTGTACTCTGATTTGGCTTTTAACCTTACCTTGACCTAGACTACACCCGTGACAGGGGCGGGAAAACTTTTCTTACAGGTACAGGTACTGTTGGTGACTTTGTGTTGCGAAGGTGACTCAGGTTCCCACGATAATTTCGAAGCTTTGGGATTTTTCTTTCGATCTTGAGTGGTGCTGTTCTGTAATGGTCCAACCATTATCCAGTGTGAAACTTCGATCCTGTCATGTTGCATCATAGCATATTTATTTCTAAAAAATGATGTATAAAAAATAACTAGCATGTGCATGTCATCTTCCAGGGACATTCGAGAGTCTTCTTTCCATCAGAAATGGCTGGCCTCCCGTCAGATGAGTTTGATTCAGTTCGTGTTAAAGAGCCTAACAAGAATACATTCGCTTATCAGATTCCTACTATTGATGTGTCTGAATTGAAGAGGCTGAGTTCTTATCTGAAGAGTGATGTTCTAAACAATTTCAACAAAAATCATGGCAATTTGTTACTAATCCTTAACACTCTAGTTGACCCAATGGCTTTGATCACCCTCTTCCAGTTCTATGACAAGGAATTACTGTGTTTTACTTTTCAAGATTATCAACTGGTTCCTAAACTAGAAGAGTATGCGTACCTACTTAATATCAAGTTGTTTGATGAAGTTCCTTTTGTACAAGTTCCGGAGAAGCCGAAGTTCGAAGTTATTGCAGAAATTAGTCATTTGAATTTGAAAGAGGTGAAAGACAATTGGAAATCAAGTGGGGATACTACAGGGTTTTATCTGGATTTCTTAGTGAAGAAAGCCGAAGACTGGGCAAAGAAATGGAATTGGAGTGACTTCAGCTCTCTGTTTGCTCTCATGATATACGGGATCATCCTCTTCCCTTGCAAGAGTAATTTTGTGGATTTGACGACTATTTGTGTTTTTAGAAATAAGAACCGGTACCGACACTCTTGGCAGATACTCTTTACACCATTCATTTCAGGCACGAGAAAGGAGGTGATATAAGTTTATGTCATTCAATGTTGTATCAATGGTTTAAGTTTCACTTACCAGTAAGTGGCCCTTTCGTGGATACCATACATTCTCTCCGATTGTCATCAAGACTCGTCAACCTTACTTCATTTGATATCCGGTGGAATTATGACATGGGGGAAGTACGAAGTATTATCACTAGCTGCGGAGATTTCCCTAATGTCCCCCTCATAGGAACTAAGGGGTGTATCAACTATAATCATGTGCTTGCTTATCGTCAATTGGGATATGCAATGGATGGACCGCCAAAGGTTGAGGAGGTGTCTGAATCAGTGTTTTTTGTTAGAGGAAGTGATCCTGTGATGTTGAAAAAAGTGACAAGTGCTTGGAAGGGAATTCACAAGAAGGATAGAACTACTTTGGGCAAGAAGGTTCCTATTGCTAGGGTTCCTTACTTAGAATGGATTAGAGAAAGGGTTAAGATTTTACGGTTACCATTTGCAAGGTCGGCTCCTATATGTGAGCAACCTCCTACTGTTCTGAGTAACACAGTTCCTACCGAGGTGTTCACCCAGGTTCATGTTGAGAACATTCAACTTTGTGCAAAAGACCGTGAGGCAGGGATGAAACTTTATTGGGTAGATCAAGAAAGGGACGACTTAGCTCGCAAACTCCAAGAAGCTCAAGGGGAAACTTCTGATGCAACCAGTTTTAGGAAGAGGTCTCATGCTGAAATGGAAGAAGAGTTGAGTAAGACCCAGCAAGAGTGCCAAAAGCTTCAGGCATATGAGAATAGCTACAAGAAGAAGATTCAAAACTTGGAGAAACAGCTCAAAGACAAAGATGCTCAGCTTAAGAAGGAAGTAGCCCAGAGGCGTGTCGCAGAGGATCATTTTCAAGAAAGTAAAGTAGTCGCATCACAACTTTTGAAGGAGAAAGCCAGGCTTGAAGAGTATTGTCAACACCTTGAAGCGTGTCTTGTTCCGGAAATTTAGTTTTGTTACTTACCTTTGGTGTACTCGGTCACCCCCAGGATTGTTGGAAGGGACCATTGTTTGTTTATTATTCAGTTTTTGTTAAGTTTACTTTGAAACACGTATTTTGTTGTTTATCGTTACACTCTTATATGTCCGAAGTCACTTGAACATCGTTTCTTTTGTTTGTAAATAATTGGAGTGTTTGTTTTATTTACTTTTTCCCCCTTTGATTGTATGCTTGATTATTATTGGTTGCACACTGTGACTGATGAATAAAAGGACTCTTGAATACCGGGAAATGACAAACATATCATGCACATCATGCATTTCATAACATTACAGGTTATCTCAAGACAATATTCTTATTCTTCTGGTTCTCTTATTCAGAATTCAAGACGACTACTCATCGATATTCCACCAGAAATAATTTTCCAAGACAGATGGAACAAGTTCAAGCTGAACCTGCTGAAATAAGGGCCCATATGGCTACTCAGATGACTCAGTTCATGGAGGTCATCACCAATGTGAATCGCCGGCAGGAGGAACTGGCTGCCATTGTCAACAACCAGCGCCGCTATCCAGGGGATGGTGGAAATCAAGGGCTCTATTAGGACATTTCTGTAGGATTAGGGGATGTGCAAGATCAGTCTGTCAGAAATTTTCACGGGATGCCCGGAAACCCTTTTGTGCGCAACATGAGGCTGTTTCCCCCGTCTCTGGGACCTTGTATTATGGGGAATAGAAGAGATAATCAGGGCGGCGTAAGGAACTATCAAGAGCAGGATTATGACTTTGACCAGGATGAAGATCGGCTTTCTGTTTGGCGTTCAGAGCTGGAATTTCAGGTTGAGGATAGAAAGTATCGGTTGTTGGAAGAACGCTTGAAGGCTGTGGAAGGGAAAGGAGCCCTTGGTATGCATGGTAATGATCTCGGGTTGGTGTCCGGGGTGAAAGTTCCTCCAAAGTTCAAGCCTCCTGTATTTGAAAAGTACAACGGAACGTCATGTCCTGTTACTCATGCAACTGCTTATTTCCGAAAGATGTCGGTGCATACTGAGAATCAGGGGCTTTTGATTCACTTTTCCAAGATCCTTGGAGTGGTACATGAAGTTGGAGAAAACCCATATTCGTTGCTGGAATGATCTTGCTCGGGCCTTTGTCAAACATTATCAGTACAATGTGGATATGGCGCCTAATCGCACTCAGTTACAGAATCTGTCACAGGGACCAAGAGAATCTTTCAAGGAATACGCTCAAAAGTGGTGTGAGTTGGATGCGAGGGTTCAACCTCCACTCATGGAGAGAGAACTCATTGATATGTTTATGAGTACCCTGCAAGGGCCATTCTATGAGCACATGATAGGAAGTACTTCGGCAGGATTTGCAGACTTGGTTATGGCGGGTGAAAGAATTGAGGTAGGTTTGAAATTGGGGAAAATTCAGATTGGAGGTTCTAGTGGCTCATCAGGGGGAAGTAAGAAACCATTCAACACTTACCCTAAGAAAAAGGAAGGCGACGCAAGTGCGGTTTACTCTCATATAGGAAGAAGAGAGGATCGTCAGCACCAACAAATCAATGCTGTATCTATTCCTGTTAATGCTCCTCCGCAGCAGAGACCAAATACAGTGCCTCAACAACAAAGACAGCAGGATGCTCCCTGTCAGTATAATAATCAACAACAGTGACAGTTGAGAAAATTCGACCCCTTGCGAGTATCTCTTACTGAATCACTCCACCATTTGCTCGATTTAAAGTTGATCAATTTGAGAAATATGCCACCCCCCCCCCCCCCCCCCCCCCGCAAGACTTCCTCCTAACTATGATGCTAACGCAAGATGTGAATTCCATTCAGGCGGAGTTGGTCATTCTACTGACAATTGCTTTGCGTTGAAGTGCAAAATACAAGACTTGTTGGATTCTAAGGCAATTAAGTTTACTCCAGTGACTGGTCCGGATGTTACTCAGAACCCAATGCCTAGGCATGGAGGGGGTGTTGTTAATATGATTGATGATAATGGTGAAGTGTTGAATTTAATCATGAATGTGGAAAAAGCAACTACTCCGTTGTGGTATGTTAAGAGGTATTTGCTTGACAATTCTATTTTCCAGGGTTGTGCTTTAGAGTGTGCCAAGTGTAGAGAGAAACCGAAGGGATGTGATGATTTAAAAGCCGGTATCCAGTTGATGATAAAGGAGGGTTCCTTGCAGTTCGATAGAAAACCGAGCTACCGTAAGGTTACCAAAGAAGATGTTGCTGTGGTATCTATTCCTTACACCCCTGTGCGCATTTCTACCCCATCTAGGGAACCTCCTTTGATGATTACGGTACCTGGTCCCATGCCGTATACCAGTGAGAAGGCCATCCCATGGCATTACAGTGCTGATGTTTATTACCATGAGGTGAAGCAGGAGGTAAGTACTCGTTTGTCTGAGAAGAACGTGCTGAAGATAATGAAGGGGAAGTTCATAATTTTTTTGGTGTGGATCGAATGACTAGAAGCAGGAGAGTATTTGGTCCTTCCAATGTGCAAGATGCGGCAGATGCTTCTGCAAGGGAAAAAGGAAAACAACAAGCGATGATTGGTAATCCAAGGGTTACGCCAGCCAATGTGACTCAACCAATTCCGATACCAGAAGCTTCTTCAGTTCCTGATGAGGTTGAAGAGTTGATGCGAATTATCAGAAAGAGTGATTATAACATAATTGATCATCTGAGCCATACTCCTTCTAAGATGTCTATCTTGTCTCTATTGATTTATTCATAACCTCACAGAAATGCTTTGATGAAGTTGTTAAAGAATGCGTTCGTACCACATGAGATAACAGTCAATCAGTTTGAGAATGTTTGTGCTAACATATCTGCCGGAAATGGTCTGGGATTCAAAAATTTTGATCTTCCTCCAGAGGGGCGAGACCATAACAAAGTGTTGCATATTTTAATGGAATGCAGGGGCACTACTCTATCCCGGGTTTTGGTGGACACAGGGTCGTCTTTGAATGTATTGCCTAAGTCAGCATTGATGAAAATTGATTATTTTGGACTGGAGCTACGCCCTAGTGATTTGATGGTGAAGGCGTTTGATGGGTCTCGAAGGTCAGTGTTTGGGGAGGTGGAGTTACCGATCAGAGTTGGTCCTCGCACCTTCACGGCTACATTTTTCGTGATGGATATACAACCAGCGTATTGTTGTTTGTTGGGGCGACCGTGGATTCATAGAGCAGAGGCAGCCACTTCTACTCTTCATCAGAAACTCAAGTATCCTTCAGAGGGAAAGGTGATAACCGTGTGCGACGAGGAAGAGTACATCGTGAGTCATTTGACATCATTCCGCTATGTTGAAGTTGAAGGCGAGATACATGAGACTCCGTTTCAGGCATTTGAGACAGTTCATGCTGTCAATTTTCCTCCTCCAGAGCAGAAAAGGAAACCTGAAACTATTATGTCTTCTCTCAAGGATGCGAGAGCTGTGGTGGAAAATGGTAACCCTGAAGGTTGGGGTCAGGTGCTGAACGCTACCCCAAAATTTAATAAGTTTGGTCTTGGTTTTAGCCCAGGTCAGCGGAGTGAAACTCCCAGAGCATCTAGTTTATCTACTCCTGTGAAGTTTTCTCGTCCTTGTGCTGCTGAAGAAGGACACGTCAATGCAGTTGGCGATGATAGGGTTGATGGCTACAATATCGAAGATTGGATTCGTCAGAGTATTCCGGGCCAGACACTCAACAATTGGACTTCTGTGGATGTTATCCAAGTTTCAAGCGCTGAGGAGTAATTTTCTTGTTTTCTTTTATTATCAAATCAAAATTCCTACGCTCTGCCCAAGGCGTGGTGGATCATTTGTGTAGGGCCACCATGTTTATTTTCAAAAAGTTTATCATGAAATAAAGGACGTTTTCGCATTCAAAATTTTACTCCGTTTCTTTTTTATTTGAATGGCAATGTTTCTATTTTCACACACTGTCACTAAAAAACGCCAAAATGTCGTTCATGCAGAAGCACTTCCACCACCGATTATATTGATAACGACTCTGCTATGGCTCATTATGACTTTGATACTCCTATTTATCAAGATGAAGAAGAAGCATATGAGGATTGTGATCTTCTTGAGGAATTAGCAAGATTGTTGAAGCAAGAGGAGAAGGTTATCCAGCCGAATCAGGATTCAATTGAGGTGGTGAATATTGGCACAAAAGAAGTAAGAAGAGAAGTCAAGATAGGGCTAGATCTCGAAGAAAGTATAAAAGTCAGATTGATTAAGCTACTCCGTGAGTATTCTGATATCATCGCTTGGTCTTATGAGGATATGCCTGGGGTTGGATACATACATAGTGGTGCATCGATTACCGCTCAAAGAAGGTTGTTCCCCTGTCAAGCAAAAGCTCCTAAGAACTCATCCTGAGATGTCCAAGAAGATCAAAGAGGAGGTCCAGAAGCAGTTGGACGCGAATTTCTTAAAGGTCATCAATTATCCGCCATGGATTGCAAATATCGTGCCTGTACCCAAGAAGGATGGTAAGGTCAGGATGTGCGTGGATTATAGAGATTTGAACAGGGCCAGCCCTAAAGATGACTTCCCTCTTCCGCATATCGATGTGTTGGTCGATAATACTGCTCATTCCAAAGTGTTTTCGTTCATGGATGGTTTTTCGGGTTACAATCAAATTAAGATGGCTCCGGAGGATATGGAGAACACAACATTTATCACGTCGTGGGGAACTTTCTGTTATAAAGTGATGCCGTTTGGTTTGAAAAATGTCGGGGCAACATATCAGCGCGCCATGGTCACTATCTTTTATGATTTTATTCACAAAGAGATTGAGGTATATGCGGACGATATGATTGCTAAGTATGACACGGAAGAGGAACATCTTGTTCATCTGGAAAAATTGTTCGAGAGACTGAGGCGGTTCTTGCTGAGGTTGAATCCGAATAAGTGCACCTTCAGGGTGAGATCTGGAAAGCTGTTGGGTTTTATTATAAGTGAAAAAGGGATCGAGGTGGACCCGACCAAGGTAAAAGCGACACAGGAAATGCCTGAGCCAAGGACATAGAAGGAAGTACGTGGTTTCTTGGGAAGGTTAAACTACATTTCTAGATTTATTTCTCATCTCACAGCCACCTGTGAACCTTTGTTCAAGTTGTTGAAGAAAAGTCAGACAGTGAAATGGAATGAGGATTGTCAGAAGGCCTTTGACAAAATAAAGGAGTATTTGCAGGAACCTCTAATACTCATGCCGCCAGTGGAAGGAAGGCCACTAATCATGTATCTAACTGTGTTGGAGAGCTCAATGGGTTGTGTCCTGGGTCAACACGATGAGACAGGGAAGAAAGATCAGGCTATTTACTACTTGAGTAAGAAGTTTACGGAATGCGAGTCGAGGTACTCATTGCTGGAAAAGACTTGTTGTGCGCTTTCCTAGGCTGCCAAACGTTTGAGGCAATACATGTTAACTCACACCACCTACTTGATATCCAAAATGGATCCAATCAAGTACATTTTTGAGAAGCCAACTCTTACAGGCAGGGTAGCCCGTTGGCAGATGATACTCACCGAATATGATATCCAATACACTACTCAAAAAGCAATTAAGGGTAGTGTACTGGCCGACCATCTTGCTCATCAACCCATGAACGATTATGAACCGATGAAGTTTGATTTTCCAGATGAGGAAATTGTGTATATTCGGGATTGTAACATGCCAGACCCAGACGAAGGACCCGAGTCGGGATCAAGTTGGACGCTTGTTTTTGATGGAGCCTCCAATGCCATGGGCAACAACGTCGGGGCTATTATCACTTCTCATGAGGGATACCACATTCCTTTCACGGCTCGTATTTGTTTCGATTGCACTAATAACATGGCCGAATATGAGGCTTGCATTTATGGCATTGAAGCGGCGATCGACCTGCGCATAATTTTTTTGAAAGTTTACGGGGATTCCAATCTTGTTATCAGCCAGATTAATGGAGATTGGGAGACTCGCCATCAGAACCCAATTCCCTATCGTGAGCATGTTATGAAGCTGATTCCGTACTTCGAAGAGATCACGTTTGAGAACATTCCCAGAGAAGAAAACAATCTGGCTGATGCACTGGCAACTTTGTCCTCCATGTTCAAGGTTAAGTTGCCTAATGAGGCACCTTCCATTACCATCAGAAGTTTGAGTGAGCCAACTTTCTGTTTTGAGGCTAGTTTGGAATTAGATGGTAATCCTTGGTTTTATGATGTTAAACGATATCTTGAAACACAAGAGTACCCTGAAGAGGCATCCGTCACAGATAAGAAGTTCTTGAGGAGATTTTCAGCCAAGTTCTTTCTCAGTGGTGGTGTGTTGTATAGAAGGCATCATGACAGTTTACTGCTCAGATGTGTTAACAAGAGAGAAGCATCTAGAATCATTGAGGAGATACATGAAGGTGATTTCGGGACCCATTCCAGTGGGCATACCATGGCTAAAAAGATTTTGCGAGCAGGTTATTATTGGTCCACCATGGAGACTGACTATTACAATCATTCACGGGTTTGCCACAAATGTCAAGTCTATGCTGATAAGGTGCATGTGCCACCAGTGCCTTTAAATGTCTTGACTTGCCCTTGGCCGTTTGCGATGTGGGGAATTTATATGATCAGAAAAATTGAACCAACTGCGTCCAATGGGCACCGTTTCATTCTGGTTGCCATCGATTATTTTACAAAATGGGTCGAAGCTGCATCCTATGCCAATGTCACCAAGCAGGTGGTAACTCGGTTCATTAAGCATAATATTATCTGTCGCTACGGAGTGCCTGGAAAGATCATTACTGATAATGGGTCTAACTTGAATAACAAAATGATGAAGGATCTTTGTGAGTCCTTCAAAATCAAGCATCATAATTCTTCCCCATACCGACCAAAGATGAACGGTGCTGTCGAAGCGGCCAATAAGAATATCAAAAAGATCGTACAGAAGATGGTGGTAACCTATAAAGATTGGCATGAGATGTTGCCTTTCGCTTTGCATGGTTACCGCACCACTGTGCGTACTTCGACTGGGGCAACCCCATTGTCATTGGTTTACGGCATGGAAGCAGTATTGCCGGTAGAAGTCGAGATTCCTTCTCTTAGGATCATGAGGGATGTTGAGCTGGATGAAAGTGAATGGGTACAGAATCGGCTAGATCAGTTGGAACTTATTGACGAGAAGAGGTTGACGGTTGTATGTCATAGTCAAGTATATCAACAGAGGATGAGGAAAGATTTTGATAAGAGGGTACGACCTCATTGTTACAAGCCAGGTGACCTTGTGCTAAAAAGGATAATTCTCCCCCAGGGAGATCCCAGGGGCAAGTGGGTTCCGACTTATGAAGGTCCTTTCGTGGTCATAAATTTTTTCTCTGGAGGAGCGATGATGCTCACAACTATGGATGGAGAGTACTTCCCTCTCCCTGTGAATGCTGACGTAGTTAAAAAATACTTTGCATAAAAAAAAACTCGCTAAACTGAAAACCCGAAAGGGCGGTTTAGGCAAAAAGAGGGTGTCCTGGTGAATCGAAAACCCGAAAGGGTGATTCAGGCTAAAGTTAGGGACTTAAAGCAAATGACTAAGCTCGGCATGAGATCCTTTGTTTCTTTCCCTTGTTTCGTCACCTGGCATAAGCTCGAAGCTAATCCAAGAATGATCTGTCTAAAAGCAGGAAGATAGAAGCGTAAGAGTTATAAGAGTCATAGCAGAGTCGGGACTTGATGGATATTCACATTCACATTGCCATTTGTAAACACTTGTTTGCTTTGATTTTGTAATTACTTGCTTCCAAATGTAAATGCCTTTTTCACAGGCTGATTTCTCAAAATCAATAGAATATCTTCTTTCAAGTATATGTATACGTTTCTTTTCTACTTTTTTACTATTTTGTTTGCAAAAATGCCCAATATTTTGATAAGCATGTGCATATAAACTTCGTGGGCCTTACACGGAAATGGTAATCTAAGTCATGGTTAGTTGATCACTTGAAATACCGATAACAAACACAACTACTACTGTGCGAGGGGCGTGTTTAGTTCTGTGATTGATAGGTTTCTCATTCACTTTACTGGCGGTTGCTTTGCCAATTTGTTTCACAGCTCCATGCTGCTGGTAAAGGTCATGGGTAATATCAAGATTACGACAGGTCGGCGAGATCGGTGAACCTAGTTGGAAACATTTCTTCCCCATAATGGCTTTTATTACGTTTCTTTTCCGCACTTTCATGTGTTATCTTGATTGATTGTTTTAGCATTGTCTGCATATAGGATTTTGTTTATGGACGAATGTCAGTCTTGATGCGTTGAATATTTTTGCCTTGAAGAAATTGTTTCATTTTACTTAATTCATTCAGTATCACTATTTAATTGATTTTTTCGGGCATTTTGATACCAACTGTGCCAATTCTTTTGCTTAGCCAAGAGTTTGGAAGAAGGAGTTTAGCTGAAAAACGATGACCGTAGTGGTATGCTTTTGAGTAGAACCCCGTTGACGATGTACATGCATTGTTTCAATCCCCAAACACCGAAGATATAAGGGAGTTAGACCCTCGTTAACCCCTTTGAGCCTTCAAAGTAGGAGTTTCTTTTCCCTTCAAAAAAAAACTTTTTTTTAACCAGGGGCAGGGTAGATGTTCAGTTAATTGGACCAAACATTCAAATTTCAGAAGGAATGTCCCATCTGAGGATCACCATATTTTATCTTTCACATCATGAGATCAGGAAAAATGTTTAAACCATGATGTTCATTTCCTCACAAAGTCCTGAGGTCGAGATCGAATCGATACAATAATGGCTATCCCTCGCCGACCAAGGAATGAGGCATTTGTTTTCTTAAAAAAAAAAGAGAGAAAGAAAGAAAGAAAAAGTTCAAAGACCTAAAGTCACATTGACTTGTTCGAAGTGGAAAGTATGAATAAGAAAGAAACAAAAAGCCCCGCTAAGTCAAAACTTGAAAACAAGTCGCTTAGGAAAAAGTTAGGGCGTCCCGCTGGACTCCCAAATTTGAAATTCAAAAGATTTTGTCCAGGCAAAAGTTAGGGAAAAGAAGAGCCTAAAAGGAGGAAAAAGATTATCCAATAAAATTTTCATCAAAAGAAGAGGAACAATAACATCAAAAACAAAAGCAACAAAAGTTAAGCGACAGTCATGTTGGAGAATTTGTCGTGATTACTCAACCATTATAAATCCTTTTGAAAGATGAATGCTTGTGATAAGTCAACTGAACTTAGGACAGGAGAATATCACGAAGGGGGTGGGCACCAAATAACTTGAGCCTTGAAAAACTTTTTTCTAAAAACCTCGAACCAGGCCACGTTACAACCTCTAAAAGTCCTAACTGAAACAAGGGTTTAACTTGAAAGCATACTACAACAGGATAACGTTTCCTAAACTCCCAAATATGTGTTGCATATCCATGTTGGTATCTTATCACCCGCATCTTGACTCGTTTTTCTTAAAAAAAAAGGGGGGGAAGAAAAGTTTTGAAATTTTTTTTGCACTCTAGCCAGTGATTCATTCACAACAGAGATGCGACACTTTGTTAAGGTTTTCAATTCAAGGCTTAAATATTCGTCGCATCAGATCTGTTATTCCCAAAATAAACATCTTTCTGCATGCAAAACATTTGTTTGACATAAAAAAAAGAGTTTACACGTTGAACACCTGTAAAGAGCTTAATGATTGCCAGGAAGGGAATATTTGGTTTTCTTCTGTTAGACGGAGCCCATGTATGAATAAGACTTTACCTATCCCCAGTGAAGTTTCGTTTCTGCAGCGAAGTTTTGTTACCCCTGGAATCTTCTTTTAAAGGCTTCATTCTGAGACTCCGGATTTGAGGATATCGCATATCCCCAACGGAATTGCCAACAGAGATCCCTCGTCATGACCTCTCATTTCCCAGCCGGTCTGTTTATTGGGGCATCCTTGTGTTAAGATCTTTCCTTATCCCCAGTAAGGTCGATACTGTGTGACTATCTGCATGATCCATCCAATGGTTGCATTCCAATAAAAATCTCTACAACAAAAATCTTCAACATAGTTCTGTATCCTCGGTGAAGTCCCGTTTACTCAGCAGAGCTTTGTTCCCCCAGCAAAATTTTTCACCCCTTACGTCGGGTTTATTGCCTTGGTGTCATCCTCAACACGGCCGCGTGCTGTCTTTTCCAGAGATCATAGTCTTGCCCTGATCTTCTCCCTCAATGTCTAATCTTCAGATGGCGTCCCTCTCCAGAAGCTACAATGTCGATCTGATCTTCTCTAGGAGTTTGCAATTTATTTTTGCAGCTCCTCTCAATGTTTGTGGCCCGTTTCCACTGGTTGCTCGGTTGTTATTCCCCGCGAAGCTTCATCTCTTCGAGGTTCCCTCTCCAGCGGTTCCCCATATTTTCTCCTCTCCTTTGGATTTTGCAATTTATTTTTTCAAGTCACGTCAATTTCCGACTTCTTGGTTATTGGCTTCTCAATTGGCCATTCCCCAGTGAAACTTTTAAACATGCATCATTACATTGCATCTACCAAAATGCGTAACATTTCCATTATAGGGAGCATTGCGCTATATAGAAAGAATTCAAACATGCATCGGAACATAAGCCATTATTGTTTCTGTTGTCCCCTGTGAATTTGCTAAAACTTCGGATTAAATCCCCAACGAGGTCTTCGTCCTCATTACCTCAGTTTCCTCCCCATACCAATATCCTTTTGACGCCAATCATTTGTTTGTTTGAGTGTCTACTCTTGACTGTAGTTCAATTTCGCCCTGGCGCGGTCTTCTCGGGTTTAGTCTTCACTACCCTCTCTTGTTCATTCCAATGTCTATTGATGCACCTTTCGAATACCAGTTTCATACTGATATTCGCTTTCAGCAGGTTTTAGATGTACGCCCTAATCTCCTTGCTTTGGGTTGAGCTTAGAGTTTCGTCTCCTCACCTTGCGCATGAAATCCAGTTTCATCCTGGTACTCATCTAGTTTAGTTTCTCCTAACTAGTTATTGAGTCGAGTTTCGTCTCATTTTTACTTTCATACCTTGGACCCTCTGACGGTGTTCGTTTACCGAGTGTAGTGTTCATATTGCGTCCCTGGTTTGAAATCTGTCTCTTTTGTTCGTTGGATTCTTCTATCAATTTTCGTCACTATTTATCCATTGATCTGAGACCAGCAGGTGCTCTGAGAAACATGCGCTCTCACCACTCTCGCTTTGGGTTGAGTTTCGCCTCGTCGCATGTGCATGAAATCCAGTTTTGTCCCGGTACTCATCTAGTTTAGTTTCTCCTAACTAGTTATTGAGTCGAGTTTCGTCTCGTTTTTGCTTTCATACCTTGGACCTTTTGACGGTGTTCATTTATCGAGTGCAGTATTCGTACTGCGTCCCTGGATTGAAATCTGTCTCTTTTGTTCCTTGGATTCTTCTATCAGTTTTCGTGACTGTTTATCCTTTGATCTGAGACCAGCAGGTGCTCTGAGAAACATGCACTCTCATCACTTTTCTATGGGCCGAGTTTCGCCTCGTTACCCGTGCATGAAATCCAGTTTCATCCTAGTACTCATCGAGTTTAGTTTCGTCTAACTGGTTATTGAGTCGTGTTTCGTCTCGCTTTTTTCCTCATTTCTAGGATTTATTTCAGTTTCTTCATACTGTCTATCTTAGTTGAGATTAGCAAATGCTCCTAGAATCACGCACTCTAGCCACTTTGCTTTAGGTCGAGCTCAGAGTTTCGGCTCCTCACCCGCGTACGTTTTCTTTTCCAAAGCTTAGTTTCGCCTATACTCTTTGATTTGAGTTTTCACTCACCTTTTTGAAGCCCAGTTTTTCCCTGGCACATTTGTCCGGAAGTTTAGTTGTGTCTACTTTTTTGTTTTTATTCTATTTCAACCTGCGTTACAGCTTCATTCTGACGCATGTCTTGGGTTTTTTCTGCTTCTTTTTTCTTTCTTCTTCAAGAGTGTAAATTTTCGGGTTATTTTGTATTCAATCATCTTCAACTTTGAACGCTCGAAAGTTGTCACTTTTCTCACTTATCATGTTGAAGATATTTGAATAGGGGCAACTGTTGCACCCCAAAATTTACCCTCTTGATTTAGGCTTATGTTTCATCATGAATATCATATTGCATTGCATTCATACATTATGATGGGATCAAAATACTTTGGTTATCAAGTCTTCCTCAAGCTTTGAAGGTTGTTTGCATTGACAAGTTGCTCAAGTAGAATCTTATCATCTAAACCTCTGGATCATTCAAGCTCAAAAGTTATTGCATATCTCAAGATAATTTATCCATCTCTTTGGATCATCAGAGGATTGAAGTTTGTGATTGATTATAAGAGGAATCACTCTTTTGATTCACCAGTCAAAATTAGGGTTTTGCTTGATTAAGGCTATTGATCAATGTACAAGTCTTGATTTGGAAGCTATAACATCTCATTGGTATTTTAAAAGTCTTTGTACAAGAAATTGGTCAAGATGCCCAGAGGATTTGAAATTTTGGAGATAATTCATCAGTCTCCTGAGGTGTTAACCAAAACAAGGGTTTGGGATTTTATCAAGATTTCTTGAGAATTTTGAAGTGAAACTTGGTACATGGCCTCTATATATTTGGAATATTATATGTTTTAAGTCTTGATCATCAACTTTGAAGGGAAGTGGATCAATTAATTCAAAGGGGCAAAATGGTCATTTTGGTCAAAATCAGTCAAAGTCAAGGTTGACCAAGTGAACTTTTGGTCAACCATCAATTCAAGGGCGTACTTTTCATATTTCAAGTCCATTTTGATCATTGGATCAAAATGATTGAGGTTTGGGTTGAAACTTGTTCATGAAGAAACCCTAAAAGTTTCTAATTTTGGAAAATGAGGACTTAACTTCAAAAATTCATATTTTATTCACGTTTGATCAAAAAATTGCAAATGAATTATGCTTGGAAAGATAAGAGGGTGATCTTTCATCTCCTTTTGGTCTCATGTACAAATTGGTAAAGAGTCAAGAGTTATGGTCTTTGGAAGTTCATGCCTCAAGTTAAAATTATAGGTTATTTTCCAAAATTAGTGAATTTCATGTCAAATTTTGAGGACCTTAATGGATTCAATTGAAAAAACTCAAAACTAAGGGATTGTATATCTCTCTTCAATACCTTTCCAAATTGTGCTCATTTGTGTCCAAATTCAAAAGTATGGGCAAGATATGGTCTTTTGAATTTCATGCCAATTTATTGAACTTTAGCCATGCAAGCAAAATGCCAAAACTTGAGAACTTCCTTTTCAGCCATTCTCTTCACTTCTAATCAGGACCATGACACATTTGTGATTTGAGGAAGCCCATAATGGCGGCAAAATCGTGCCCCATGTGCAACTATACCACCATGACTCCAAAATTGACAAAACTTGCCAAATTTGCAAAAACACTAGCATGATCTCATCATAAGGAATCAAGGGCAAAGATTTGGTGGATCAAAATATGAGTAAGAAAGGACTCAAAAGCAATTGAAATGAGAAAAAATGCACGAGGCATTGGCATGGTCAGAATTTCACTTTTCAACATAGCAAAAATTCTAATTGGGCAATGCACTCATTTTGAAGCCCATTTCTCTTGAAAAACCTACTCTACATGTCATACATAATGATAAGCAAGCACTAAAGGCGAGGGAGGGAGCTCATAATTTCCATATTCCAAATCTGAACTCAGAATTTCCATAGCTGCACTTTTCTTCGAATATCAAGTTTCAGTGGTACATTTGGAGTTTTTCTTCTTGCTTCTTCATCCTCAAGTGCTAAGGAAGCTAAAGCAAGCTTTGAATCGCATATGGAGTGAGAGAATCGAGCATTCGGATTTTGAATTGAGGTAGGTTCATTCAACTTTGATTTTTGAAATGTAGTCGTTTATTGTTGAAATTAAGCATGAATATCTGTTTGTGGATGTTATATGAATGATTCTGAAGCAATTTGAGGTTTCATTTGGTATATAATGCTTGATTGAGATCTCTGCAACTCTAGGTTTCAGTGAGTTTTTAGTGATTTCATGCTGAGATTTCTAGATCCATGGCTGTCTATTTGATGTGATTTGAATTGTGTTTAATTCCTTGCCATGTTAGCTTTAATTTGCACTTGATTTGATGAAAAATGGTTGAGAAACGAGTTTGTTTGGAGGGACTGAAATTGAGGTGCAAACTGATGGGCGCGCGCGTTTTTTTGGTTTGGCTGGAGGTTAGGGATGATGAGGTGTCATCATCTGAGTGGTCCATTTGAATTTTTGAATTTTGGTTTTTATTTTGATTTCAATTGATTTTCTGATTTTTGTTTCTTGATCAAAACAATTTAAAAAATTCTGAAAAAATTATCACAAGTCCAAAAAATATTATACTATTTTGTGTAATTTTATTGGAATTTTTAAAAATGTTTTGATTAGGTTAAAAAATTCATAGGTTTAATTAATTGTTTGTTCAAATATTATTTTTATTTTAATAGTTCTTTTGATCTAAAAATTTCACAAAAATTATCTTTGACTCATAAAATAATTTAGAAATTGATTCTGATTTTGGTTTAGCATTTTTTTTATTTTTGATTAGAAATTTAATTTGAGAAGTTTATTTTAAATGTTTGGTTCATAATTTTTGTTTTAATATTTCCTTTAATTCAAAAATTTCAAAAAAAATCATGGATGGTGGTTTTTAATTCTAATATTTTAACATAATTTTGGTTGGATATTTTTCTGACTTTTGATTGGAATTTTATTTTGAAAATGTGAATATTTGTTTAATTGTTTAGTAGTTTGAATTTGAATTTATTTTTGACCTTTCTTTAATTCTAAAAATGTGAAAAAAAATATGTTTTTTGATCTTTAGGGTTTCCTTGTGATTTGCATGATCTTGGTTTGAATTGTTTCAATTTTGATCTTACCTAATTAATATTTAAGATTAAAATTCAAACAATTAGGGTTTTGTAGCTTACATTGCAAGTTTCAATTTTAAAACCAATTTGCCTTGGGTTTCCATTGGAATTTGGATCGTGTTTAAGGTTCATGGATGTATTGAGGATCTGAAAACCATTTTTCTTGAATTATTTGACTTGATTGGATATTTTTCCACAAATTATTTTGAAAGCTTGTCTAGTTTGGTAGTTTTGCCAACTAGTTTTGATCTTTGGGCCTCATTAGATCATCTCCTCTACTATCCATGAACTTCAAACTTGTTTTCTAACCTATACACATCTCAAGTATGTTATGGAAATTTTGGTTTGAATTATTGAAATCCTTTTCTATCTTTGATGTATTTTTGAAGTGAAAGTACCCAATTAATTTTGCATATCTTGTTGCAATTTGCTTGATGGCCAATGAACTTGAGTGAGGCCTATAATTGGGCACCTAATGATCATGTTGGTTCTGTTTATCCACATAAACTCAAATCATTTCACTTAATTCCCCATGTTTGAATGATTAAACCTTTTGATGCATGTTTTATGACTTTTTGCTTTCTTGTTGATCTTCACTTTAAAACTTGAGCTTTCAATTTGAGTTTGAGGTCATTAGATGGCCAATGATAACATGAAGGGAAATGATACTTCAATGATAGTCTCATGAGGACTTGAGAGTAATTGATCCCTTGTTGAATTTTTGAGGCATTTTGAATGCACTTGTGTAGCATGTTATAGAATCAACACTTTAACCTTTTGATCATGTCCTAATCATGTTTTTCAAGCTTTACTTCAAATCTTTGATTGTTACAAACTCTTTAATTTTGCCTTGTTTTATTTTCTTCCATGGTTAGCTTGAGATTTAAGTCTTCGATGCATTGTGTGTGATTCCTCTTCTATTATGCTTGTGATCTGTGATGAAATAATTGAGTATGATTGAATTGTGTTTTCTACTGACCTTCATGGTCTTTGATTGTATTCTTCTTAAGCTCCCATGATCCTTGATTGATATTCAATTGTCAATTTAATATGGTGATAGAAAGGAGCAACATTCCTCTAACTTTTGACCAAATTGTGCATATGCCTGTTTCTTTTTTTGTCTATCATATCTAATGTTTTGATAGTTTCTATCATGTTTTCTCACTTAATTGGTGTCATTATCCATCCCTTATGTGAGTCATCATTCTATTTATGGGAATACTAACTTGGCTTTTGAATATGCAAGGTACTCTGAGAAAAGTTTTCCATTTTTGACTTGGGGCTACTGTGTTTCACTTTATTTGTGGAACACAATTTATTATATTGGTACTACTATTGTGCTTGGCATATTTGATAGTCTATGCAGGATATATGTATGTGATTATGAATGCTATACACTGCCCATGGGATCTGTTCATATCTGAAAATCTCAATACTTACATCCCAATGGCGTAATTTCTGACTTGATTTGTCTGCTGATGCCAGCTTGTTTGAATTTCTTTTATTCTTGCTCAGTTTCTACGGGTAGTTATCCGTTTGGTATTGCACTATTTCCTTTCTTCTATTTTCATTCTGTATTGTTCTATGTTGCATGACGGGACCTCTGTTGCTGATATATGTCAGGAGGCCCTCTATTTTGTTTGATACATGTGTTGTGTTTGTGTTTCTTTCTTTAATTGTTGATCGATGAGTCACTCAATTTAGAAATTGAGATCACGACTTCTCTCTCAGTGCATGTTCCCTATATGATTTTTATTGTGTTTTTTTCTTTAATTTTTGATCGATGAGTCACTCAATTTAGAGATTGAGATCACGACTTTGCTCTCAGTGCATGTTCCCTATAGGATATTTATTGTGTTTGTTTCTTTAATTGTTGATAGATGAGTCACTCAATTTAGAAATTGAGATCACGACTTCGCTCTCATTTCCTATTCCCTATAGGATAGTTTTGTTAAGCTTCCTTTGACATGTTGATTAAGGTAGGAATCCTTGTATGCTAGCATAGGTTAGGAGTTTCCTTTATCCTCAACCTTAGGGTCAATCATTGTATGATAACACTAGGGATAGTTCTAGGCTAGTTTCCCTTAGTTGTTTTTTCTTTCCTTTGCATTTTTGCATCTTAAAACAAAAATTGTTTTCTTGGAAAATCCTAAAACACTTCTAATAAACTCAAACCCTTCTTCAAGGTAAAAGATACAAATCAATCTTATTTGTTTGTGCGCCTCTTGGATTTGTTTTTAAACCTGATTTATTGATGTTTCGCCATCCTTGCCATGATACCTTGTTATCTTATAGCCGATGTTTCGCCATCGCACATGTTTGTTATCCTACTTTGATTCTCAATATCATTGTCAGGTGTGATGTTTTTTCATCCGATTTATTGATGTTTTGCCATCCTTACCATGACATGCTATCTTGTTATCTTATAGTCGATGTTTCGCCATCGCATATTTGTTTGAAACTGATGTTTCGCCATCGCATATGTTTGTAATCCTACTTTGATTCTCAATATCATTGTTAGGTGTGATGTTTTTTCACCCGGTTTATTGATGTTTCGCCATCTTTGCCACGATACCTTGTTATCTTTTAGCCGATGTTTCGCCATCGCATACTTGTTTGAAGCCGATGTTTCTCCATCGCACATGTTGGTTATCCTACTTTGACTCTCAATGTCATTGTTAGGTGTGATGTTTTATCATTTGGTGTTTCTCCATCTTTGACATGTTACTCTGTTATTAGTTAGCCGGTGTTTTAACATCTCATTTGTTCGTTGTTTTATTTGATGTTTTGCCATCTTGACTGTTTTTGTTGTCTTAACTAAAAAACAAAACCAACCAAAATATATGAGCCGAACTACGGCTGATCTGATTCCTTAAAAGGGATACGTACGCAAAGGGGTAGGGCCCGACCGAGCACACAATTTTTATTTTCCCTACATTGCTTTCTTTTTCTTTCGCATGCATTCCCTTTTTTAGCTTTAAGCCATAAACATAGGTTTTGACCACACCCATTAGATTAGACAACAAGAGTGGATACTATAGAGTACTACGGGCGTGTGGGGTGCTAATACCTTCCCCTCGCGTAACAGACTCCCTTACCCTATCTCTCGGTTGAAAGACCGTGATTTATCCCTTTCCAGGTTTTCTCGATGTTTACCTTTCCCTTTCTGCGGGATAAAAGACGTTCATTGGCGACTTCATTGATGTCTCATCACGAGATGACGAGTCCGCCAGGTCGTTTCACCCATCAAAAGCCTTCACAATGATACCACTCGGGCGCGTAGGTGTTCCCTGATACTTTAACTTCATGAGAGTACTCCTCGGTATAACATTCAACGTGGATCCATTATCAATTAGCACATTTGATAGCGAGTCATTCTTGCAGTTCATGGATATGTGGAGGGCTAGGTTGTGATTCCTCCCTTCATCTGGTAACTCATCATCGCAGAAACTCAAGTTGTTACATGATGTAATGTTTCCAATTACGCTACTAAATTGATATAATGGCATGTCACTCTCCACAAAAGCTTGGTCTAGTACTCTAATCAGTGATTCTCTATGAGCAGAGGAATTCATCAATAAAGCTAGGATGGATATCTTTGAAGGAGTCTGCAATAGCTGATCTACAATTTTGTAGTCGCTCATCTTAATTATCTTCAAGATATCATCCACTTCTTTCTCTAATGTAGCTCCACTAGTCTCTCCTGCAGCCTTCTTAGGCTCATCGTTCTCAACAATTTTTTTTCCAGCAACAACATCTCTTCGAATAACCGACGCAAACACACGACCGCTACAGGTCACCCTGCTATTATCAGCTATATTTCCAACATCTGGAATTGGCTAGATGGGAACTTCCACCCCATCTTCTAAGATTGTAGCGTTTTATTTGTAAGGCACACCCTTATCTGATTTATAGGGAACAGGACCTGGCAGACTAATTACCAATGGGGTAACAACTGGTTTGCTATGGTACTCCACCTCAAGATGAGAGGGTGCACCGAAACAAGGTACAATGACATTTACCCCTTCCTCAACACAATCAACCATCAAAAGGTCATTTCTGACAAAAAAATCTTAGTCCGAAGAGAAATACTCATCCGCAGAGGCATACTCTTCCTCTGACTCTTCTACCATCAAACAAACTTCAACCATATCAATCTCGTGATAATCATCCCTCTGACCTGTGATCTTGATAGTTCCATTATCTAACAGAAATTTAACACCTTCTCTCACAATAAAACATCCTCGGGGGTCTCGACAGCAAACTATGCAAGATCCATATTGGTGTTCCACCTGACCAGCAGTACGGCAGAAGGTAGCATGCAGCTGCACGAGATCCTCATTCAAATGCCCCACATTAAAAATTCTGAATTCACCTGGACATCCAGAAACCATATTCACTTCCTCTTCATATTCTGCCCTAGGCCTGATTATATGGATCAAACCTTCATCCATCATCTCCTGTAAATTAGCCTTTATCTTCTCGCAACCCTGTATGTCTGTACAACAAATAGCACAACCAGCATGGTCATGCGTATAATAACTGAATTCACAGAGGTCTGCGCGAATCTTCACTAAATCTCCTCTAACCAGATTAATGTCAAAAATCCGGAAGTCACATGGACAACCACCACCATATTCACAACATTCACTCCCCCGTGCTTGGGTAGAGGATTGTCTTTCACATTAGGTCCCATGTCTTTGAAAGATAGAACTCCAGACTTCACCAACCTTTACACTTCATTCCTCAAAGGATAACAATTTTCAACACTATGTCCTGGTGCTCCCTGATGAAAGGCACACGTCTGGTCTGCTTTGTAATACCAAGGCAATGGTGATGGTACGGCGGGAGGTGGTCGTGTCTGGCCCAACTTCTTCTGAATCAATGCTGGTAGTAGTTCTGCATAACTCATGGGAATAGGGTCATAGTTCTCCCTTCTCTGATTATTCCCTTGGTTCCCCTGCTGGGACTGTCTTTGATAAGCAACGGTAGTCGGAGCAACGTTCATAACAGGAGTAACTGAGGAAACTTACTGGTGACGTTGATAATTCCTTCTAGGAGCGTTCACTCTCCTCTCTTATATAAAAGCATTGGTATCCCCCTCTTTCTTCTTTGTAAACCCATAAGCTGGCTTTTTCACACTTCCGGATCCTTCACCCTTTGTCAAAATGCCTTCTCTTACTGCCTCTTCTAGGCAGACACCCATTCCTACCATCTCTATAAAATCACTTGGGACACTTGCTACCATCCTTTCGTAGTAGAAAGCGCCTAGTGTTTTCCAAAAAATTTTAGTCATTTTCTTCTCCTCCATGGGAGGAATCACTTGTGCAGCCACTTCGCGCCATCTCTGCACATACTCTTTGAACGATTCTCTGTCTTTCTGAACCATGGCACTAAGCTGGTCACGGTCGGGCACCATGTCCACATTGTACTTGTATTGTTTAATGAATGCTTCTCCCAAATCATTAAAAGTATGGATGTTGGCGCTATCTAAACTCATGTACCATTTTAATGCTGCACCGGTCAGACTATCCTGGAAAAAGTGAATCAGCAGACGCTGATCATCGGTGTAGGTAGACATTCTCCTCACGTACATCACCAAGTGAGCACGAGGTAAAGTGTTTCCCTTGTACTTCTCAAACTCCTGGACCTTGAACTTAGCAGGCACTTTAACATTCGGGACCAAACACAACTCATTCATCCATTCTGTCATAAAGACCCAAGTCTTCACTCGGCGGAGGGAAAGGACGACACATATCTTCATTAACAAACGAAACCAAATTCACCGAAGGAGGTGCAACAGGGATAGTATGCACCATAGGAGGTGCTAAAGTAACAACATTTTGAACCACTGGAGCATCTTGGGGGCCGAAATTGAAACCTTCAGGTGCAAAATTCTCTGGCATTCCCTAGTGATAACCCTGAGGCATACGGTTTTGAACAACAACCGGAGTAGCGGATACAGGAACAGTTGGAACTTCAGCATTTTCCCTTGTTGGTTGAGGTTGAACACTCGGTGGCTGATTCTAAGCAACCACCAGAGCTTCCATCAGAGTAGTCAAATTGGCCAATCCGACCTTCAAAGCAGAAACTTCTTCGCGTAGCTCGCGATTCTCCTGTTCTAAGTTGTACATCTTTTTTTGAAGTTAGCCCGAGTGTTGTAGTGATGAGTCAGTTTGCTGAACAAAGTAAAAAGCTCGATAAGGCACCTGGGTATGCATAACAAGTGCAATAAATATGTGTAATATGATGCATGATATGCAATGCATATGGTTATTTTTACTATTTAATATTTCAAGGGATTTAACGTTTATAGACATATTGCAAACATCAAAATAATAACGCATTTGAAATACTGAAATTTTTTTATTATAATAACTTCAAAATGGATTACAAGTTTCAATGATCCCAAGTACAAGATGAAAATACAATCTAAAAATCCTGAGAAAAAGGACTGATGGAGATCAATCTGTATGCTGGCGCTTCCCTGTGAGCCTGGAAATCTGAGCCCTCAACCTCTGGTTTTCTTCCACATGCCTGATGGCAACTTCCTTCCAATCATTTGAAGTAGGAAGTGAGTAATCAGCACCTGTTTGAGGCTTAGGGGAAAATAAATCCCCTTGCCTCTCCATAGACTCCACTGCTCGAATCTCAAGGATCTCGATCAAATCGTCTTTCTCCTTCAAGTCTGCTCTATAGGAAACTCTAAAGTCTAGAACTTGTTCTTCCAAGCATCCCTTTACTGTTGCATCCTAACCAAAGCAAGCTGCAGCTCTTTTAGACCATCTAACAAAGGAGGAGTGGTCTTCACAAACAAATCAGGCATGGGTGTCTCCTGAGTATACGACATCTTCAACTGAATAGCTCTCGATCGAATCCACTAAAGATATGGCTCCAAAGAAACAACACCCCTAGGTCCCAAATCCTTCCTACTCTTCTTATGAATGTGACGCCAGTCCTTCACAATCTGCTCCCTAGCTTCTCTGTGGTCTTCTCCTTCCTCCAGAAAGAAACTACTCAAATGAATATTGTTTGGTTTATCCCTCATCGTATAACCAAGCTGTCGCTGTGCAAGAACAAGGTTATAGTTAATTCCTCCCTTTGTACCAAGAAGAGGCACATTGGGGAAACTACCACAACTGTCAATAATCACTATATCCTGATAAGCTCGATGATACCAATAAATATCCGAGTGAGTAAGTGCCATGATCTTAGGAGCTCAACGGGGTTCCTTCTTGACATCCCAAAAAGCATCAGACTGAGGCATATGAGAGATGAACCACCGGTACAACATAGGCGTGCAACAGATAATCATTCCCCCGTGATAGGAACTCCGAAGATGAACAGAGTAATAAACATCACCCAACAATGTAGGAACCTGGTTTCCAATCATGAAAATCCTGATAGCATTAATGTCGACAAACTTGTCCACATTAGGGAATAAGAATAATCCATAAGCAAGTAAAGCGAAGATGGCCTCGAAAGCAACCGTACTCTTCATTCTAGCAAAGTAACGAGCTTTCTCCAACAAGAACTAAGCTGGTAATCCTCTAATCCCTCCTTTGGTAGTCATATGGGCTTCCACCTCAGACTTCCCCAGATGAATCAAAGCAGCGATCTCATGTGGTTTTGGCTCACCCTCCAAACTAGTAAAAGGAACACGATCAGTAATAGGTAAATCCAATAGATAGGAATACTCCTCCAGTGTGGGCATCAACTGATAATCGAGAAAAGTAAAATAGTGATACACCGAATCATAGAACTGGATCAAGGTCGAGAGAATACCCTCCCTCATCTTCAGCTTCATGAGAGGAATAATGGATCCATACTTCTTCCGAAAGTCTCCAGAACACTCGACCTCTGTAATTAGACTGACCAACTCATCTATCTTGGGATCCTTGAAACTGTATTTCCTGGTCTTTCTCTTTCCAGAATCCATGGTTAATAGTACCTGAGATATTCATAAATAGTCAACCTTTAAATCCCTTGAAATATTGTTTTCTTCAAAAGATGTTTATGAGTGCATGGATGCATGATGCAATAATCACACACAAGCTCACATATATAGGGTTCATAGGTTCAACGTCAAGAGCATGAGGTCGAAGGTATTACCTATAAGGTGTTGGTCTAAAAAGTTATCACCTGCCGAACAAGTTTCTAGAGGTTCCCAGAGTCTACATCCTTCCTTCGGATATTACCAACTTCCCGATTAACTCGGTAATTAGTAATATTCTCAAGAAATACTCGTCCAAGCGTAGTATCGCGTGACAACTATTTCCCGATTACTCCGTCATAGCTTCCGCACTACACCTAAAAGGCCAAGATGGGTTTGGTATTCTACGGTCCTCAGTTTCAGCAGGCTCCCAGGTTAAAAGCAATACGTCTTCCCGATTACTCGGTAAACGACACTACAGTCAAAGGGGCCTCCACTGAGTGGGGGATCTCATGCCTCTTTTTTTGGGATTACTCCCTCAAAGTTAACATGACTATACCGCCCGTCCTATCTTAAAGTTTTCCCAAGTCCGGGTATAGGACTTATGAGTAATCACCCAGCACCATGAAAACCAGGAAAAATCAAAACAAACATATATACAAAATATAACAAATAAACAACAAAAGCACATATACAAATATAAACAAAGATAGGCTTAACCCACTTAGGGATGGACCAACAAGAGGTCAATCTATCCCCAGTGAAGTCGCCATTTTTCTGTAGCGGTAGAAATGTTCAAGACTAAGCCATTGGATTGACTAGACTTTATACAAATCAAAAATAAAAATCGCCACCGCGCTTTATTGTTTCCAAAGGAATGTGAAAAGAGCGAATAACCCAAAAGAGGGGGAAAGATTCAAGGTAAGGGGGTTGGTTATGCAAAGGGAAGGTATTAGCACCCTAAACATCTATGGTACTCCGCAGGAACCACTTTGGAAAATCTGTATATTTTGGCTATATAAAATGTGTTGTATATAAAATGGATGGTGGAGGTGAGAAAAGAAATATATTTTTTATGATTTTTGCACCCACCGCGGTTGCGAACCTTTAGTGCATACGTACCACCTTTCGTGCAATAGGGGATCAGGGTACACGTATTTCCTTTTTTAAAAGTTTTAAACACAAGTGTGTTGGTTAATTTTAAGAGATAAGACATCATCGTCATTCTCCGTGTGGAAAACATACTTACTACCCATAATCATGAGAAAGGAGAATTTGCATCATCTCAAAGTGGAGGATATGGCTTAGATTTTAAAATTAACAATGCCTCACTCAACACCCAAGTGGAAAATATATCTCTTCACTACATATTGTAGAAGTATAGTTGTTTGCGTCACTACAAGGATTGACAAGAGTCTAATCTTTTGAGAAAAAGTTTTAAAGATAAAAGCCAAAGTGGAAAAAATGGTTTGAAATGAGATTAATTGACTTTTAGTCTTCTCACAAAAAATGTCAAGGTATTATTAAATTGATTGGAGTTTATTTATGAAAAGATTTTGAAAATGCATGGAAATAAGTCCAAGTTTATTATTAAAGTGTTTAAGTTTCAAAACAAGAAAGGTTTTCAAAAGGAGGGAGAAGATTTTTGAAATTAAAGAAAATGGGAGGAGAAGAAGAGACTATCCTAAAGCATAAGGTAAAAGCTAAGGATAAGAACCATCTAACCAACAAGAAGCCAAAACATGACATTATGAGCCAAGATAAAATTCCCATTCTTTGAATTGAAACCAAGCAAGCAAAGATACTAGACCTCTTCAAATGTATTAAGTATTCACAAAAATTGGGCAGAGTAACGACTGTATACGGGTGAATTCCAGATTACAAACAAAGGATGTAATCACAAAAACCTGCACACAAAAACAAACAAGCAACCCAATGTCTTGAGGTAAACCTCAAGAGCTCCAGACAAAATAATCAGAGAAGATCACAAGGTCTCCAAGATAGGCCAAGGTTTCTAATCCTAAGTCCAAGAAAAAGTTCCATGCTCCATAATGCCAAGGATAGTAACCAAATAGTCCAAGTACCATTAAGAGTTTTTTAGGGTTTATGTTGATTATTAAGTATCATAGGAAAAGAAAAAGAAAAGCTCAAGTGAGAAAAATAAAAACGGCAAGAAGATAAATTCTCAAATGAGCAAAGATGAAAATGACATGAAATGAAAAAAAATGCTGAGAAATAAATAGTACATAAAGCATAAAAGAATAAAGGCATAAAATAAACAAGTCAATAATTAGTGGTTAGTTGGATGACCATCTTGAAACTTGCATTTGGAACTCATTAGAGGATTGGTAGAACCAAAGCCTCCACACAACAAGTTGCATTTGCTTTTTGTCAAGTATATCATCCATTTAGAATTCTCATGAGTACCATTTAATGATCAACGATGTTTAAGTGATCCGCGTTGACCAAAAGTGTTGTAGATCCATTAGAGGATTGGTAGAACCAAAGCCTCCACACAATGAATCTCAAGGTTATTGGATCAAAGAGATCAAATTAACATACTTGGGCTTGCAATCATAAGTTTGGGCCACGAATGATCATTTATTCGAATCAGGATAAATTTTAGCGCTATGTTAAGCAATCGTAAGTGGACTTATATAGAAGTCGCACCTATTTTGAGGCCGGTCAATAGCAATCTATGCACCATTTGTTTTGAGACATGATATAGAGATCATGCTCCAACAACATTTAGTGCAATGAGAAGGGGATAAGATGAAGAGGAATTAGGGTAAAAAGAGAAACCACATTTGAATTAATATTTAATCAAACTATTATTAAAATCATTCATCCATTTTTGTGGAGTTAAACTCAACACCATGGATCCAATGATGTTAATAAAGCCATGATAAAAAAAATAACCCAAGACAGCCAGAAAATAATCACAAAAATAATAATATAATTAATATATACATTAAAAGGTTTAAAAATGTTTAAAAAATGAAAAAATAATGAGGAAAATGTCAATTATATTCAAATTAATCAAGAAATGAAAAATGAGACCATAGAAAAATCAGAAAAGAGGTCAAGTAATTTTATAAAATTTTTGGTAATTTTTAAAAGTCAGAAACCATTTTAAAACATTAAAATAAATGGGTAAAATAAAAAAAAATAGTAAAAAAAATAGTAAAGTCATAAACAAAAATAAAATAAGGTCACCAATATTTGTCACAATATTATTGGATCATTCCATGATTTTTTCAGAATTTAAAAAATGTATAAAAGTATTTTTAAACATTTTAAACAAATCAAATAAGTGTAAAATTTTTAAAAAATACCAAAACACAAAATTAAATTTTGAAAAAATAAAATTCAGAAAGAGAATAATCAAAAATATTTTTCATAATTTTTTCAGATTTTTTGGATTAAAAATGAATTTTCTACGATTTTTTGAAATTTAAAACAATTAAAATATAAAAATCAGAAAAAGAAAATAAAAGTAAAAGATGTGGACCATTAGATGGGAGTCAAAATGCGTTAGTAATCAAATCCAAGGGATCTGGCGCGCTGTGCATATCATGGTCTTTAATGAATAATGTACAAAATCAATAATAAAATCAGAATTTGAAAAATACAGATGGCGCGCCTTCATTGGTTAGAAGATGACACGTTGGTCATCTTCAACCTCCAGCCATCATGGATTGCAGGTCTCTCAAACTGTAAAATCAGAAGCTCAGACCTATGCCATTCGCTTCGTCTCTTCAAGACGTAGACAACCACACCCTCGCGCCGAATTTATATAAACTGTAGCTCAAGCAATTTGGAAAGAAAGTTTTGAAAAGGGATTTGAAAATTCATGGTCAAAACGTGTTTCTAGTAAGGTGTAAGTGTTGCGACTAGAACCAGGGCAATGAGAGCAACACAATGATATCAGAGTTTTGAAGAATTGATGAAGGAATCTACCTATTGAAGTTGAGTTGCAGAGCTCTGAAACTGGACTTCTATGGAGCAATATAGGGCACGATTCTTGAATGTAATTATATGGTTAGCTTCAGGGAAGATTAAGGAAGGTGAATTGAGAGAAAAAATGGATTGAAAAAGGCTTAAGAATAGATTTAGAAGTTGCTGAATTCTGGGTTGTGAAGCAAGTTTGGCAGGGTGATTCTGGCTATCTAAGCTTGGGAAATTGAATGAGGGATGACCCTCTATTTATAGGGAAGCAAATGGGATCAAAAGGAATAGAAAATGATTCGTTTTGGAGGGAATTCGTGTGAGTTTGCATCATGAAGAGAGTGTGACTCAAACTTGATCAAAACTCAGCCAAATCGTGCGTTTCATGATGCTAGTCATTTCTAGAAAGTTGCTAAACATGATTACAACCAAAAACGCGTGGAAATCTTGTGATTAGAAGCCAAAACAAAGATTTTAAAATTCTGACTTTGTGCAAAATTCAGTTTCAAACTACCAAATTCAAATCCATGGCATTTCCACCTCAAGGGGTCTTAGGGCATAATTCTTGATGCTTTGGAAAGATGAGGCTACAAGCTTTGCAATTGAAAAAGAATGGAATCAAATGGATGCTTGAGCTGAAAGTTACATTGAGTCAAAGTTGAAGAAAAAGAGTTGACTTTCCATACTTAGAAGTATTTCAAATTCTTCTTTAAAAATGACCTATAATCTTTTGCATCCAAACATGGCCTTCCACTTAGAATTTGCTCTTGACCAAAAAACATGGAATGAAGTAGACCTCTTGAATGAAATTTTGCAATTTGAACCACTCAAAATCTCCAAAAATTGAGCAAGTTATGACTTGTTGAAGTTGACCAAAAAGCATGAAATGACCTATAATATTTTGCATTATTAAGGCAACTTCCATCCATTTTCTTACTTTTCTCATAAAAGAAGGCATGAAGAACACATCCTTAGGATCATCATGAAAAAAGAATGGGCTCAAGGTGATAAAAATTGACCAAGTTATGACCATTTAAAGTCACATATGGAAAATTGGGGATTCATCTGGGTGACTTGTAATCTTTCTTCTTCACCAAGTTCCTTCCACATGAAAACTCCTTGGAACTTTTGTAGTGATTTGTTGGTAACTCTTTGAAGAGAAGAATGTTTTTGGAATCACTCAAAAATACCAAAATATGAGCAAGATATGCTCCTTTTAAGTTCAAAACCCTAGCCTCTAGATCAAGAGAATGCTTTGAGGAGCTTTGCCAAGTTTGAACAAACTTTTTGTGCCAATATTCTTTCTTTGTGAATAGAAATTGTTGAGGATTATGATGAGGACTCATGGCCACAAAAACCACTTCCATACCAATTCTTCCAAAACAACTTGAATGGTGAGGTTTGAATTTCTTGAGCTATTGACTAGGGCATGGAAATAAACTCATGAACCCATGAAGCAACTTGCTAAATCTCATTGCCTCTACCTACATTATTAATAAGTAAGACAAACCAATATTTCATTTTTTTAATTAGAGAGAAAATCAAAGCAAAATATCCATGATCACAAAAGAAAACAAGTCAAGGTGCTTGGTAACTCCTCAAAAGATAAAGTCCAAAGATAGGGAGAAGAAACAAAAACCCTAATGTGATTTTGTTGTGATTTAAACAATATGGTATGATGCAGAAATCTTTGGGGCAAAAATTGGGGTACAACAATATGTTACTTTCTCCCTAAAATGGCAAATTGATTTGGACAAAGCTTAAAACACTTGGATAAGGGAATAATCAGTTGTGTAAACCATTAATTATGGAGTGAAAAACAAGTTTAAGGCCTGAAAAGTGAGGATTATGCAACATGGCTATGGATTTGGTTCATGTTCATCACAAAATATGTCTTGCAAAACAACTTGAAACCCCAACTTCTGACCTTCGATTCTCCTTGCTCACAAATAATCTCAAGGAGTTCTGGGACATTTTGGATAGCTTGTAATGTACTATAAAACCCATATTTGAATCACTTTTGAAAATTCCCCTTTGAACTAGTTGAAACTTGGGTCAGAAGTTAGGTCAAAATCCTGATCAAAACTAGGGCAAAATTTCACTAAGTGTTTAATTTCAAGACCATGACTTTATGAATTAATAAATTGATATATAAGCAATTTTAGAATAATCTTTGTGAAGAAATGTTGTAGATATCATGGATATCTACAACTGTTATGTTGAAAGTTTCTTCTGAATCATCTTGCGTCATGGTGAAAAATTGGCTCAAAGTTGTGAAAAAAACATGAAGTTTTAAACACTTAGAAAAATTTCTAAGTTAGAAAACTTTGACTTTTCAAAATGAAATCTTGATTTTTTTATTTCTTGATGAATAAGTTTCATATTTTGACATGTTTTGATGAATTGTGATCTTTGACACTTGATTTTGACCAAAAAGTCAAAGTTTGACTTTTCAGTGTATAGTTGACTGAAAATTCACTATCAATCCAATTGATCTTGAGCAATGTTTTGGGTCATTTCATTAGGTCAAAATGATGAAATTGAACTCTTGAGATCATGCCTCAAACCAATTAACCATTTTCTAGGTCAAAAATCAGAAATTGCCCTTTCTCAGTCAAAACCCTAATTTTGACCATTTTGCCCTTTTGATGATTTGATCAAATTTCTTGAGGAATTATGGTCCAAACTTGATCAAATGATACATATGAGTTTATAATGTTGCTATGGATAAATAATTATGTAGTTTGACTGTAAATTGGCCACAATTGACTTTTTCCCCAATACAACTGATTTTTAGGTCAACTGCTCAATTGACTGAGCAAAAGTGTGATTCAAGGCTTGAAACTTGTCATGAGTAATCTTGGGGGTCCATAATGATCCATGAAAGTCACATGAAGCATTGAAAGTTCAATTATCCTTGTGCAATCTCAAACCCTAATTTTAGTCATCAGTGCTTAAGGAGGTGTCTTAAGTTGATCAACCCATAGTGCAGTCTTGAACCAAGAGAGATCTTTGTGAGAAAACACTTGATAAATGAGAGGGAAAATTTAGGGGTACAATAGCTGTCCCTTTTAAATCTTCTTAAACCTGAAGAGTTAGATTGGCGAATTTGCCATTCGTGACTTGAAGGTGGAAGATGATTGGACACTAGAGTGCCCAGAAATGTGCACTCGAGGATGTGGTGGTTGATGGTGTAGGGAATGGGCTTAAAGATGCCATTTGGAGATATGATGGAAATTTATTGGAGATGGGCTTACATATGCAATCCAAAAATGATTGTTGATGGGAGGGAAGAAGTGTCAGAATAAATCTTTGTTTGATTTATACTGAAGTACTGAATGTGTGGGATTGAGTACCAGAATAATATCCATAAACGGATTGTATTTGAATTGTTTCTGAAAGTTGACTTTGAATGAGTAACAAAATGACATCCGAATCTGGATCATATCTGAAATGTATTTGAAAACTGAATCTGAATGAGTATCAGAATGGCATCCGTGTCTAGAGCGTATCTAAACTGTATCTAAAAAATGAATCTGAATGAGTATCAGAATAACATCCATGTCTGGAGCATATCTGAACTGTATCTGAAGGCTGAATCTGAATGAGCATCAGAATGGCGTCCGTGTCTTGAGTGTATCTGAACTGTATCTGAAAGCTGAATCTGAATGAGTATCAGGATGGCGTCCGTGTCTAGAGCGTATCTAAATTGTATCTGAAAGCTGAACCTGAATGAGTATCAGAATGGAATCTGTGTCTGGAGCGTATCTAAATTGGATCTGAATACTGAATCTGAATGAGTATCTGAATGGAATCTGTGTCTGGAGCGTATACTGTATCTGAAAACCGAATCTGAATGAGTATCAGAATGGCATCCGTGTCTGGAGCGTATCTGAACTGTATCTGAAAGATGAATCTGAATGAGTATCAGAATGGCGTCCGTGTCTGGAGCGTATCTGAAAGCTGAATCTGAATGAGTATCAGAATGGCATCCGTGTCTGGAGCGTATCTGAAATGTATCTGAAAACTGAATCTGAATAAGTATCAAAATGGCATCCGTATCTGGAGCGTATCTGAACTGTATCTAAAAGATGAATCTAAATGAGTATCAGGATGGCATCCGTGTCTGGAGCGTATCTGAACTGTATCTGAATGTTCAGCTGGTTGTGTAGATAATTATCCCAGCTTGTTTCAGGTATCAATCTTTGACCTTTTTGTAAATTGTTGATGATAGCCATCAGCTGACTGATCTTTCCTGAAGAGATGAAAGATTAGTTGTATGCAATGTCATGATGTATGAAATGCATTGTATAACGATGTTCTCAATAAAATGAATGAGATTATGTTTTATGCGTTCGTGTTGTCAATGTCATGATGTATGGATGCGATGTATAGGCATGTAAGTTATGTTACTGTAACATTGTTGGATTAGGGAAAATAAATCCCTGACTGCTCTTGGGGACGTGGAGTTTAAGTCTTCATGTTTTTGAAGTGCTGATGAGTTGATGAGCTTCTATTTGTTAGAGAAATAAACTCTGTTGTAAGGGAAACATCGTGTGTTGCTTGTGAAATCCTGAGAAATTTGGCGACTTCTACCGAGGAGTGATAACTGGAAGTTTTGTTCCGCTGGGGATTAAGCTGCACACTGTGGGGGATTTTATGGAATAGTCTAAAGATATTATGCTATTTCTTAAAGCCATTAGCGATTGTCTTTCTATTTTTGTTCCTTTTTGTTCATTTATAAACAGTAGTTACGTTCAAATGCATATGTTCAAAAAAATCATTGGACGTTTTTGTAAACAAAACACAGGAATAAAGAAAAAACAAATAGTTTTGCACCTTCAAAGGGGTATCTTTGTATTAACTTGAACAAGTATTTTTGTACAATGAGACAAACATTCTAGTAAGGGAATGTCGTCGTAAAAAATGAAAATTTGGTACAAAGAAAAGATAGCTATGTGCAATAATCCCATGGGGTTCCCATTCTTCTATAGCCTTCGTGTCTCTGAGCATCTTGTCCATTTGCTGCCTAGTCCGAAGTTGATTGGATTGATCAAAACCGTTGAGTTTGTCAGTCGAAGCCAAAGTTTGTCTGTAAGGTGATCCAACGGGACATAGTCATACGCTTTAAATCCGTAAATTCTGCCTGGACCGTCCTTTCGGGTTTTCAGTCCACCGGGATACCCTTTTTTGCCCAAGTCGCCATTTCGGGTTTTCAACTTGCCGGGTGTACAGATTTTTTTATATTTTATCCCTAACTTTTGCCCGAACCTTTTTGGTTCGCCGGGATGCCCTTGTTTTTCCTAGGTGTGTCAACCTAACGGGTCTCTTATGCGTAGTATATTTTGACTATGTCTGCGTTTACAGAGTGCGGTAGGTCGTCGTCATCCATAGTGGTTAAGATCATTGCTCCACCAGAGAATATGCTTTTGATCACAAACTGTCCTTCGTATACATGAGTCTATTTTCCCCTGGGATCACCTTGCGGAAGTATGATGCGCTTGATCACCAAATCCCCGACTTGATACACTTGGCGTCTGACCTTTTTGTTGAAAGCCTTGATCATCCGTTTTTGATACATTTGACCATGACAGATAGAAGTAAGCCTTTTCTCGTCAATCAAGTTTAGTTGATCAAGTCGAGTTTGGATCCAATCGTCTTCGTTCAACCCCGCATCCTTCATGATTCTCAGAGAAGGGATCTGGACCTCAATAGGCAAGACAACTTCCATGCTGTATACCAGGGAATAAGGTGTTGCCCCGGTTGATGTGCGTGCCGTAGTATGGTAACTGTTGAGAGAGAATGGTAGCATCTCATGCCAGTCTTTGTATGTGACTGTCATTTTATGTATGATCTTTTTGATGTTCTTATTTGCGGCTTCGACAACACCATTCATCTTTGGCCGGTAAGGAGAAGAATTATGGTGCTGGATCTTGAATTGTGTGCATAGTGCGGTGATCATAGTATTGTTGAGATTCGTACCATTGTTTGTGATGATTCTCTCTGGGATACCGTACCGACAGATGAGATTCTATTTGATGAAACGGGCGACAACATTCTTGGTAACGGAAGCCAAAGAAGCCGCCTCAACCCACTTTGTGAAATAGTCAATGGCCACCAAGATGAAGCGATGTCCATTAGAGGCTGTAGGCTTGATTTCCCCAATCATATCAATGCCCCACATAGCAAAGGGCCAAGGAGCCGTCAAGACATTCAAAGGAACTAGAGGTACATGCACTTTGTCAGCATATATCTGACACTTATGACAAGTTCGAGAGTGCTGATAGCAATCTGCTTCCATGGTAGACCAACAATAACCTTCCCGTAGGATCTTCTTTGCCATCGTATGCCCACTGGAATGGGTGCCAAAAGTGCCTTCATGTAGATCAGCCATGATCTTTTCTGCCTCAACCTTGTCTATGCAACGGAGCAAAACAGAGTAATGGTTGCGCTTATAGAGAATGCCATTACTAAGGAAGAACTTAGCCGAGAATCTCCTTAAGAACTTCTTATCATTAACCGAAGCTCCTTCTGGATACTCTTGAGCCTCGAGATACCTCTTGACTTCATGGAACCAAGGCCAGTCCACTACTTCTTCAGTATTAATCTCGTGATAGTGAGCTGGTTGATCCATTCGTTCAATGGTGATCTGGGGAGCCTTCTTATCCCATTTGAGTTTAAACATGGATGATATTGTGGCTAGCACATCCTCTAGTTGGTTTTCTTCTCGCGGGAAATGCTCGAAGGTAATCTTCTATAAATGTGGGATTAATGTCAACACATGTTCTTTGTAGGAGATGAGGTTAGGGTGTTTAGTGTCCCATTCTCCTTTGATCTGACTGATGACCAATGCTGAATCTCCAAACACACTTAAAGACTTGATTCCCAAATCTATAGCAACTTTGAGACAAAAAATGCACGCTTCGTATTCTGCCATGTTATTTGTAGAGTTGAAGCAGAGTCTTGCAGTGAAGGGAGTGTGACATCCTTCAGGGGATATGAGTACAACACCTATATCCTTGTGAAATTTCACACCCTAATTTTAGTCATCAGTGCTTAAGGAGGTGTCTTGAGTTGATCAACCCATAGTGCAGTCTTGAACCAAGAGAGATCTTTGTGAGAAAACACTTGATAAATGAGAGGGAAAACTTTGGGGTACAACACACCTCGACCAACCACACGAGCTGAACATATTATCATCCCTGTGGCCATTTTCCTGGTGGGGAATGGACATCCTCAGACCATTCGTTCAAGGGACGTATTAAAACAAATTCCTCATCATGGTCGTAGATTATTTTACAAAGTGGATAGAGACCGAAGCCCTCGCGAAAATCACCTCGCATAACATCCTCCGCTTCTACAAGCGAAACGTGCTCGCCTGGTTTGGAATCCCGCAGGCGCTCGTCACAGATAACAATACCCAATTCACCGACCAAGGATTTCAAAGCTTCGTTGCAAAACTCGGTACCAAACATCATTTTACCTCAGTCGAGCACCCCAAACTAACGGGCAAGCCGAGGAAGCAAACAGGGTCATCTTGCGAGGACTCAAGCACAGGTTAAGTGAAGCAAAAAAGGGATGGGTCGAAGAACTACATAGGGTTATATGGGCTTACCGCACGATGCCCCATTCGACGACTGGTGAGACCCCATTCTGACTGACCTACGGCACCGAGGAAGTCATCTCGGTGGAAATCATGGAGCCATCTAGGCGAACTGAAATGCCCCTCGACGAGGAGATGAACGACGAGGCTCTGAGAGACGAGCTCGACCTTGTCAAAGAAATCCGATAAGGAGTAGCCCTGCGCGAGGCCACTCTGAAACAGCAGGTAGCCCTATGTTGTACCCCAAAATTTTCCCTCCCATATTCCTCAAGATTTGTCAAGAATAATTTTCAAGTTGCTCAAGTTGGCTCAAGGGTTGGACAGTCAAATCACCTCCTAAGGCAGTCAATTCAAAATTAGGGTTTTGTGTTGCATCAAGTTCCTCACATCCAAATGACCTCAAGTGTTCCCTAATGTCCTAATATGTTCTTAAGTTCATCCATGTCAAATTTCAAGCCTTGCAGAGGAAGTTTGGTCAGTCAATTGCTCAAGAGACCCAAGAATCGACTCTGCTAGAGCAAAAGTCAACTGTGACCTACAAATAGTCAAACCTCAAGATTTTTTGTCAACATTCTAATTTTGAAGGATAAATCATCATTTTATCAAGGGTTTATCATGATTCATCAAGGATTTCTCAAGATTCATCAAGATTCAAAAGTTGCTAAATTAGGGTTTTGTAGGAAAAGTCAACTCAACTTTGACCAAGCATAACTTTCTCATACATTATGAGAAATGAACCATCCAAAGCTTATTTTGAAGAGGATGAAATTTCCTACAATCCATATTCACACCCCAAGATCAAGAAATGCTCTCACAAAAAGTTATAAATTTGGACATTATAGGTCATTTTTGAAAGTCAACAAAAACACATTTTTTGCCAAAGCTTATAACTTGAGCATGGAACATCAAAATGAGATGAGACCAAAAGGGTTGATTAAAAGACATCTCAAGGTTTCTAAATGTCCAAAAACACTACCAAAAGTTCAAAATTGAAGAAGTTATGCATTGTTGAAGTTGGGAATTTTTCTAAAATTGCCAAAAGTCAACTATCCTCAAAACTCCAATTTTTGACAAAAGGGCCCACTTTTTCAACTTGAACATCGCCAAGCTGTCAATGCGGTTGTTATTTCAAAACCTGCTGGTGCTCCTCAGCATCACAATCAACAAAAGGACGAGAGACCTTGAAGGCAATTCACTCGTCTCAGCATGACTTTGTCTCAGATTCTGCCACAGTTGCTGAAGACCAATCTGGTGACTCTAAAAGAAGCTCCAAAGAATCCAAGTACCACATCACCAAAGTACAACCCTAATTCCCGCTGTGTTTTTCACTCTGATAGCCCGGAGCATAATACAGATGATTGTTGGGTTTTGAGGAACAGGGTGCAAGACTTAATTGATGCAAAATAGATTGAGTTTGAGGCGCCCGAGAGGCCTAATGTTGTAACTGCTCCCATGCCCAAGCATGGAGTGAATGCTGTAGAGGAAGACTTGTTTGTAGTTTCCGTGGATGATATTGCTACCCCTCTGAGGACTGTTAAGAAGAATCTGTTGCTAGCCGGTTTATTTCCAGGCTGTGGCGAAGGTTGCCATATGTGTTCTGTTTTACTTGCTGGTTGCCCATCTCTGAAGTCAGGTATCCAAAACCTGATGGATAGCAAAGAGATCCTGTTTGAAAAGACTGTTGTTCCATCCGTTCATTCTGAAGAAGTTGCCATCATTACCATTTTCAACAATTCTTCTAAGGCTCTCTCGAGGAAGCCTGTTAGAATTACATCTACTCTAAAGATCTCACCCGTAATTATCACTGTTCCGGGGCCAATCCCCTACACCTCTGACAAAGTTGTCCCCTGGCACTATGGGGCTGATGTTTATGTTCTTGGAGTTAAGAAAGAGTTAGATGCTGATACCAGTGTCAGCAACATTACTGGACCTGCTAAAGTCACCCGCAGCGGTAGACTTTTCTCACCTGATATTGCTCCACCAACTGTCTGAAGACCTGTTGTCATTACACCTGCAAGTGTACCTATCACGATTCTTGATCAAGTTCCTATCCTTACCCCTGTCTCCGAGTCATCTAACGCTCGGGGCAAAGGGATCACCACTGATGCGCCTGCCCAGACGGAGGCACCAAAGACTATTATTGTTGAAGCTTCCAAACAAGAGATGGAAGAGATTCTGAAGATTATTAAGAAGAGTGATTATAACATAGTTGAGCTGCTGGGGAAAACCCCATCCAAGATTTCTATGTTATCATTGTTGTTGTGTTCGGAGGCCCATGCTAAGGCTCTGATTACCTTCCCGAAGACCGCCCATGTGCCACAAGAGACATCAGCTGATCAGTTTACCGATTGTGTGGCCAATTTAACTGCTGATAATGGTCTGGGTTTCTCCGACGCTGATTTGACTGCTAAAGGGAAGAACCACAATGATGCCCTGCATGTCTCCATTGAATGCAGGGGCACTACTCTTGCACATGTATTGGTTGACACTGGTTCCTCATTGAACGTTTTACCCAAAAAGGCTCTAGACCGGTTGGATTGCGAAGGGTTGGAGCTAAAGCCAAGTAACATCATTGTCAGGGCCTTTGACGAGTCTAAAAGGATGATGCATGATGAAGTTGATATTCTAATTAAAGTTGGTTCTCAGGTCTTCAATTCTACATTCTACGTGATGGACATCCGGCCATCCTATTCTTGTTTGCTGGGTCGTCCATGCATCCACAAAGCTGGAGCTGTAACCTCAACACTCCACCAGAAGCTGAAGTACCCGGTCAGAGGGAAGATTGTGATAGTACAAGAGGAGGGAGAGTATATGGTCAGCCACCTCAACTCGTTCCGGTATGTAGAGATGGAGGGGGAGTTCATTGAGACCCCATTTCAGCACTTTGAAGAGGTTCCTCAGACGCTGGCATCAACTGAAACTGTGGTTGAAGATTCTCCTATGAAGATGGCTTCCTTAAAGGATGCCCGGGCTGTTATTGAGAAGGGTGAGTGTGCAAATTGGGGCCGACTTCCTGATTTCACTCAGAAGACTAGCAAGTTTGGTTTGGGTTTCACTGCAGAAGCTCAAAGGGCTGTTCGAAGTGCGAGGATTGGAAGACCTCCCGTGTTCATCAGCAACTCGGGAGTAAATGCCATTGAAGATGATGTGGAGGAGTCTGAATTCGACAGCTGGATCTATCCTACGACCAACGATGGACCAAGCAACTGGACAACAAAGGACTTCATCCCTATTACTTTTGTTACCCAGTAATGAACTCTTTGTTTTGAGCTTGTAACAGACAATGTTTTGAAACTTTATGGCCTGGTGTCTTACCCGGGGCACCGTGGCCTCATTTGTGAGGGCTTTTGTGTGCCATTTTCATATATCATTAATAAAAGCATTGGACATCTTTTGCATTTCAAATTTTGCGCTCCTTATTTTTCTTCATTATATATTACAAAACAACTATTTTACACACACTCACATATACAGGTCCACATCCGCTCTGGATCTCACTGGTAACGACTCTGCTACTGCCAGTTATGACTTCGAAAATCCGATCAACTTAGCCGAAGACAAAGGTGAAGATGATTGCGAAGTGCCTGGTGAACTTGCAAGACTGCTACTCCAGGAAGAGAGGGCCATTCAGCCACATGAAGAGCCGGTAGAAACAGTGAATCTGGGTACTGAGATAGACAAGAAGGAAGTCAAGGTTGGTGCCAATCTGGAGCCTAGTGTGAAAAAACGGTTGATTCAGATGCTGCATGACTACATTGAGATCTTTGCATGGTCTTACAAAGATATGCCTGGGTTGGATACTGACATTGTGGTTCATCGCCTACCTACCAAGGAAGACTGCCCTCCGGTAAAACAGAAGGTTCGCCGTATGCGCCCAGAGATGTCCGAGAAAATCAAGGATGAAGTTATGAAGCAGTTTGACGCCGGTTTTCTAGCAGTTACTTCTTACCCTCAGTGGGTCGCCAATGTGGTTCCTGTGCCAAAGAAGGATGGTAAGGTTCGAATGTGTGTTGACTACATGGATTTGAACAGGGCCAGTCCCAAGGATGACTTCCCTCTACCTCACATCGGCGTTTTGGTTGACAATACTGCTCAGTGCAAGGTATTCTCCTTCATGGACGGTTTCTCTGGATATAATCAAATTAAGATGGCTCCCGAGGATATGGAGAAGACCACTTTTGTTACTCAGTGGGGTACCTTTTGCTACAAGGTCATGCCTTTTGGGTTGAAAAATGATGGGGCAACGTATCAGCGTGCCATGGTTGCTTTGTTTCATGATATGATCCATCATGAGATTGAAGTATACGTCGATAATATGATTGTGAGGTCCCAGACTGAGGAGGAACACCTTGACCACCTACAGAAGATGTTTGACAGGTTGAAGTTGTACAAGCTGAGATTGAACCCGAACAAGTGCACCTTCGGGGTGAGTTATGGTAAGCTACTAGGTTTCGTTGTAAGCGACAAAGGTATTCAAGTTGACCCTGCCAAAGTGAAAGCTATACAAGAGATGCCAGCTCCCAAGACAGAGAAAAAGGTCAGAGGCTTTCTGGGACGACTGAACTACATTGCCCGATTCATCTCTCACCTGACTGCTACTTGTGAACCAATCTTCAAGCTACTAAATAAAGATCAAGTAGTACATTGGAACGATGAATGTCAGGCCGCTTTCGAAAGAATCAAATATTATCTCCAAGAGCCACCCATTATGATGCCACCAGTTGAAGGGAGACCTCTGATCTTATACTTGACAGTACTTGACAACTCAATGGGGTGTGTGCTAGGGCAGCATGACGAGTCTGGCCGAAAAGAGCATGCTATTTATTAACTTAGCAAAAAGTTTACCGACTGTGAGACCCGATACTCACTGCTTGAGAAAACTTATTGCGCTTTAGCATGGGCTGCTCGCCGGTTGAGACAGTGTATGCTGACTCACACTACTCTGTTGATATCGAAGATGGATCCAATCAAGTATATCTTCGAAAAGCCTGCCTTGTCCGGAAGAATAGCAAGATGGAAGATGATCTTGACTGAGTATGACATCCAGTACACGACTCAAAAAGCAATCAAGGGAAGTGTATTGGCAGACCATTTGGCACATCAAGCAGTGGATGATTACCAGTCTATGAACTTTGAATTTCCGGACGAGAATATCATGGTAGTGACTGATTATGAGACACCTGGACCGGATGAAGGACCTGAGGAAGGATCCCGATGGTCTATGTACTTTGATGGAGCTTTAAATGCTTTGGGTAATGGCATTGGCGCCGTGATCATATCTCCTAAAGGCTCTCATACTCCGTTTACCGCCCGACTATGTTTCAACTACACCAACAATATGGCGGAGTATGAAGCGTGCATCGTGGGTCTTCGAGCTGCAATTGACCTAAGGATTAAGTTTCTAAGTGTCTTCGGAGATTCCGCTCTCGTGATCAGTCAGATCAAAGGCGAGTGGGATATGAAACACCCAAATCTTATTCCTTACAAGGAGCATGTATTGACGTTGCTTCCCCATTTCAAAGAGATAACCTTTGAACACTTCCCTAGAGAGGAGAATCAGTTGGCGGACGCGCTAGCTACGATGTCTTCTATGTTCAAAGTCAATTGGGACAACGAAGCTCCCCGGATTATCATTGAAAGATTGGACGAACCTGCATATTGCTGTGATCTTGAGACTGAAGAGGTAACAGAAAAGCCCTGGTATCATGAGGTGAAGAGGTACCTTGAAGCTCAAGAATACCCCGAGGGTGCATCTGTTAATGACAAGAAGTTTCTGAGGAGGTTTGCAGCCAAGTTCATCATCAACAATGGCATTCTTTACAAACATAACCATGATTTGACCCTACTGCATTGTGTGGATAAGAATGAAGCAGAAAGAATCATGGCAGAGCTGCATGAAGGTACTTTCGGAACCCATTCCAGTGGACATACCATGGAAAAGAAGATCCTTCGGGCATGATATTACTGGTCCACAATGGAAGCCGATTGTTATCAGCATTCTCGGACATGTCAAAAATTCCAGGTCTATGCTGATAAGGTGCATATACCTCATGTTCCTCTGAATGTTTTGACAGCACCTTGGCCTTTTGCGATGTGGGGCATTGATATGATCGGCGAGATCAGACCTACGGCATCCAACGGGCATCAATTCATCCTGGTAGCGATTGATTACTTTACGAAGTGGGTTGAAGCAACTTCCTTTGCTATGGTAACCAAGAACGTTGTGGCACGGTTCATTCGGTATAACCTGATCTGTCGATACGGTGTACCAGAGAGGATCATTATAGACAATGGTACCAATCTCAACAACAAGATGATCACTGAGCTCTGCGAGCAATTCAAGATACAGCATCACAACTCTTCTCCCTACCGGCCGAAGATGAATGGGGCTGTAGAAGCGGCTAATAAGAATATTAAGAAGATTGTGCAGAAGAGGACAGTGACCTACAAAGATTGGCACGAGATGTTGCCATTTTCTCTTCATGGGTATCGTACCTCAGCACAGACATCAACAGGGGCAACACCCTATTCCTTGGTATATGGCATGGAGGCAGTCTTGCTGATTGAAGTTCAGATACCCCCTCTTCGGATCATGAAGGATGAAGGTTTGAGCGAAGATGACTGGATTCAGACCCGACTTGATCAACTAAACCTAATCGACGAAAAAAGACTTACTGCTGTTTGTCATGGTCAGACGTACCAAAAACGGATGATCAAGGCATTTAATAAGAAAGTTAGACAACAAGAGTATCAAGTTGGGGACCTGGTAATCAAGCGCATTATCTTACCTCAAGGTGATCCCAAGGGCAAATGGACCCCTACTTAAGAAGGGCCATTTGTGGTTAAGAACATTTTCTCAGGAGGAGCTATGATTCTAACCACCATGGACGGTGACGACCTTCCTCACCCCGTCAATGAAGACATAGTAAAAAGATACTACGCATAATCAAAGACCCGCTAGGTTTACTGGCCTAGGCGAAAATAAGGGCTTCCCGACGAACCAAAAGGGTTTAGGAAAAAATAAGGGATGAAAATGAAAAAATCTGTACACCCGACAAGTCGAAAACCTGAAAAGGCGGCTTGGGCAAAAAAGGGTATCCCGGTGGACTGAAAACCCGAAAGGGCAGTCCAGGAAAAAATTAGGGATTAAAGCGTAACACTATGTCTCATTGGATCACCTCGCATCCAGACTTCGGTATCAGCTATCAGGCTCGGACATCACCAATCAATCAGATTCATCTTCAACTAAGCAGCAAAGTGATGAGATGCTCGAAAATATAAAGGCAATAGCAGAGTTGGAACCCAGTGGGACTATTCACATAGCTGTTTTGTTTTCTTTTCACAAATTGTATAAATTCTATTTGTTCGGCGGTATCCTCTTACTAGGACGTCAGCCTCTTGTACAAAAATTCCTATTTACGGGCCAAACTTCAAAATCAATACAAATTCATTTTCAGACAAATTTCAAATTGTTTTTCCTTTATCTGTTTTGTTTTGCAAAGAACGTACAATGTTCATTTTTGATATATGCATTTGACATTAATTGCTGCTCATAAATATTTACATGCGAAACAAAGGACGAATTACGGGTGATATCAGAAGTAGGGGAAATAAGAATTGTCCGAGCGGTCTAGTTGCTCTGTCCACCAAGGTACCAAGGTATGTTCAGCTGAAGGATATGACCAAGATACCGTCACTCCCTGCAGATTAAAACAGTAAGGGTAGATTTCCCCGCTGAGACTTGCAACTATGTACAAATTAGCAATGCTCTCCCCAAGCAGAGTTAATCTATCATCGGCCCTAAAAAGGCTTGGTATCCTCAGAAGGTCTTAATCTTACCCAACGAAGTATAAGGATATCCCCCAGCAAGTATAAGAATACCCCCGACAGTCTTAATATTCCTCAACAGAATATAAGAATATTCCCCAGCGGAATACAAGATACCCCAGTGGAGTCATTTCCCCAGCGCAGTCTAAAAAAGGCTTCCCCGCCAGAGGTGAATCATCTTACCCAGTAGATTCTGGAAGCTTATCCCCTTGAGAGCACAAATGGATCTCCCCGGCCAAATTCAGAAGGTTATCCTCACAAGAGTCTAACTGGGTTATCCTCAGCATGTTGCAACCGAAAGATCATCCCCAGCGAAGTTCTTTCTATCCCCAGCGGAGTTCATCATCAAAATCCCCAATAGAGCTTATCAACAGAATCCCTAGTGGAGTTATCGTTAAAATCTTCAGCAGAACGTCTCTTCCCCACAAAGTAATTCCCCTCGGAGTAATCTCTTCATCAGTTTATTCCCCCAACGGAGTTCTTCTCTCCTACAGGTTTATCATCTTCGTTCATCATCCCCAGCGGAAATGAAGAACTCAACTTTATTCTTCAGCAGCTCCAGGATTTATTTTCCTCAGCTAAAACATTATATCCCCATACATCATGATACATGCATATACGCATCATACCATACAATCTCATTTATGTTGAGAACATCATTGCTTGATCCATCTCATGCATTGCAAAAGTCTGACCTATTACCTTTCAGGAAAGATGCAGTTAAGTTCTCAGCTTAGTCGAAGACCTGACCAGTTCTTAAACCTCAATTGAATTATCCTCGGTTGAATTTCCGATAAGGTTCTCAATCTCGACAGTTTTTCCTCCGTCATAGTATGGACAAGTTCTATAACCTCAACGGTATACTCCATTGAGCACGAGACAGTTCCTAGATCTTGATGAAGATGTTTCCTCCGTCATAGTGTGGACAAGTTCTATAACCTCAACGGTATACTCCTTTGAGCACGAGACAGTTCCTAGATCTTGATGAAGATGTTTCCCTACGTCACAGTGTGGACGAGTACTATAACCTCAACGGTATACTCCATTGAGCACGAGTCCGTTCCTAGATCTTGATGTTTTCCTTCGTCATAGTGTGGACAAGTTCTATAACCTCAACGGTATACTCCATTGAGTACGAGACAGTTCCTAGATCTTGATGAATATGTTTTCCTACGTCACAATGTGGACGAGTACTATAACCTCAACGGTATACTCCATTAAGCACGAGTAAGTTCCTAGATCTTGATGTTTTCCTCCGTCATAGTGTAGACAAGTTCTATAACCTCAACGGTATACTCCATTGAGCACGAGACAGTTCCTAGATCTTGATGAAGATGTTTCCCTATGTCACAGTGTGGACGAGTACTATAACCTCAACGGTATACTCCATTGAGCACGAGTCAGTTCCTAGATCTTGATGTTTTCCTCCGTCATAGTGTGGACAAGTTCTATAACCTCAACGGTATACTCCATTGAGCACGAGACAGTTCCTAGATCTTGATGAAGATGTTTCCCTACATCATAGTGTGGATGAGTACTATAACCTCAACGGTCTACTCCATTGAGCACGAGTCAGTTCCTAGATCTTGATGTTTTCCTCCGTCATAGTATGGACAAGTTCTATAACCTCAACGGTATACTCCATTGAGCAAGAGATAGTTCCTAGATCTTGATGAAGATGTTTCCCCCCAGTTGAATTATGGACAAGTTCTTAAAACTCCGTTGAAGCATTCTCTCAGTTGAAGTACAAGCAAGTTCCTAAATCTCAACAAAAGTTAGACTTTCCTAGCGGAATCTTTTACAACAACAGGTATGCAAGTTCTCGCTAAGAAATCTCTTATGTGATCGACACTCCTGCAGATGGCATCTGTAAGCCCATACTCCTACCAACAATCTCCAAATGGCATCTGTAAGCCCATTCCCGACATCACAATGTTGATACTACACCATGTGAGTGCAAATTTTTGGGCACTCTAGTGTTCAATTATCTTCCACCTTCGGATCACGAAAGGCTCAAAAGCCAATCTATATCCTCAGGTTTAAGAAAATTGAACAGGGGCAACTGTTGTACCCCAAAATTTTCCCTCCCATATTCCTCAAGATTTGTCAAGAATAATTTTCAAGTTACTCAAGTTGGCTCAAGGGTTGGACAATCTAATCACCTCCTAAGGCAGTCAATTCAAAATTAGGGTTTTGTGTTGCATCAAGGTCCTCACATCCAAATGACCTCAAGTGTTCCCTAATGTCCTAATATGTTCTTATGTTCATCCATGTCAAATTTCAAGCCTTGCAGAGGAAGTTTGGTCAGTCAATTGCTCAAGAGACCCAAGAATCGACTATCCTAGGGCAAAAGTCAATTGTGACCTATAAATAGTCAAACCTCAAGATTTTTTGTCAACATTCTCATTTTTAAGGATAAATCATCATTTGATCAAGGGTTGATCATTATTCATCAAGGATTGCTCAAGATTCATCAAGATTCAAAAGTTGCTAAATTAGGGTTTTGTAGGAAAAGTCAACTTAACTTTGACCAAGCATAAATTTCTCATACTTTATGAGAAATGACCCATCCAAAGCTCATTTTTAAGAGGACGCAATTTCCTACAATCCAACTTCACACCCCAAGATCAAGAAATGCTCTCACAAAAAGTTACAAATTTGGACATTATAGGTCATTTTTGAAAGTCAACAAAAACACCTTTTTTTGCCAAAGCTTATAACATGATAATGGAACATCAAAATGAGATGAGACCAAAAGGGTTGATTATAAGATATCTCAAGGTTTCTAAAAAGTCCAAAAAAACTTCCAAAAGTTCAAAATTGAAGAAGTTATGCATTGTTGAAGTTGGGCATTTTTCCAAAATTGCCAAAAGTCAACCATCCTCAAAACTCTAATTTTTGACAAAAGGGCCCACTTTTTCCACTTGATTTAGTCTTGTCATGCCACACACGTGTCCCATATTTGATTTCATGGTCATTCATCTATTTTTCTATTTTATTTCATATTTTATTGATTTAATTCATTATTAATCAATATTAAATCAAATAAAATCTAAAATTGATGTAACAAGATTTGTTGTGGTCATTACAGCTTGAAAATATTATATAACACCTAGTCAATTCTTATCAAGGCTCATTCAAGCATAAAAAAAATCAGATTTGGCCTATTTTTGGAAGTTTGATAATGGTGATCAAAACCAAATCATGAATCTTCAATGCACTTGATTTCAGACCAAAAGACTAAACCTAATTCATTCTATTATATGCACACAAGCCACACAAACCTAAAGGACGCACAAAGCTCTGCAGAAACGGCCATACCAAGTTTATGAAAAACCTTGGAAAAGTGGAGATCGGATTCTGGTTTGAAGGACTTTTCAAAGCAAAATCACAACGCAGCCCTCTTCCTTGACATCCAGTGGAGCTATACCAATCAAAATCAAGCCTTGAGACCCTCTGAAACTCACTCTAAGTCTCCACGAATATGCCTCTGCACATGAAATCGTAAATCATTCTCCTTGCATCTTTTTGCCAATTTGATTGCACTATCATGCTTGCCATTCAATTTCCATTGATTATGCAATACTTGATTTTGTTTTCGTGACTTATAGCCATGGATTCAAAGCCAGGGTTCGTATTCTTGTTTTTGGGCATTCTTGATACAGGCATAATCAGGACCAATAATGGCCATGGATGAGTTCATGGGAGAGAGACGAGTGTATTGGTACTCTTAGCTTGCATTTACATGGCCAAGGAAGGATTTTTGAGAGATGCTACGAATCTTCCTGCGGAACAAAATCCGCAGGTAAATGAACCAGGGCGTTTAAAGAAGACGAAGACGTGGCTGGACGTGATTGGTTCATTTGAATCAATTGCGCGTTTTTTTTATTTTTCCAGGCATAATTAGTTGTTTACCATATAATATTTGTTATATATTCCACTAACAAGTTAACAACATGGCTCAGCTGGCAAGGCGTTAGTGCGTGATACCATTGGGACCTGGGTTCGAATCCCAGGTCCCCCAAAACTTTGATATATTTTGTTTTCAGGTAATCTCACGCAGCGTTCACAAAGTTGGTCCACCATACGCCTCAGGGATCCATCTGCCAGATGGCTTGCCAATCAAATCCAGTGGTTCAGGATGGAGGCTCAACATACTCCCTGGTCAACAAGCATGCATGGAATCACAAAAAAGTCCAATAGGCTGGTGTTAATGGGCCAAGAAACTGTTGATCATACTCCCTCTTCAGGCCCAAACCCCCCATTTGGTCTATTTCTTTTCTTTCTTTTATTTAAAATTATTTGTTTTATATTATTATTTTTATTATTTAAACCACTGACTAATTAAAATCATTTTTCTTAATAAAATCAAAACCAAAAAAAATTATTTTTATTAATTTCACTATTTTATTATTTTTGTAAATAAACATTAATTAATTAATTTAGTTTAATTAGGAACAACTTTAATATCTTTTGCATTAAATTAAAATTAAATTAGAATATTAGGTTTTAATAATCTTGACCATTTTATTTTTATTTCCTTAAATAATAAAAAAACCAAAAAATATTTTCTTTTCATTAATTAATTCAATTATTAATTTAGACTAATTTTTAATTCAAAAAACAACAAAAATATGCTTTATTGAATAAAAAAGGGTCAAAACCCTAAAAACACTCCGATTTAATTTTCTCGCGCGCGAATTACTTTCGATCCATATTTTAATATTGTAACTGTTTCGAGAATGTAATAGTTTTAACTTAGGACTTTATTTATTTCTTTATCGCTTTTATTTACTTTTCGCAATTTAATTTTTAAGGGTTTGTCTTTGGCGATGTAAATACCCGACGCCTTGTAATAACTTAGATTTATTTTCCGCAATTTAATTTCTGCAACCATTAACTGTTAGATGTTTGAATAATAGGCAATGCATGACAAGATCAACTTTTAACCTAAAATCAACAGTAGCTCACCATAACATGTACAAAGATAATATAACTGAAAAACAATACACTCGCACATGCCACTCCTAGGGTGCACCTCACTTGGTTGCCTCAAACGTGGTCATTGAGTATAGGAAGTTTTAGAGGTCGCCCTCTTGTCCAAAGATCATAGTTGCCTCGGACAAAATGATCTAAGACATTAGGGTTACCTCTAAGGCATTCTAACATTGCTTTAGTGACCACACGTCCCTTAATCGAATTGACCCGAAAACTCAAATGACGATGCTACCTACTCCTCAATAGTGGGATAGCATTGTCTAAAGGACACTTGTACAGTTTAATTCCTTTTTGAGTAGGTAAATGTTCTTAAGTACTTGCTCTTTTGAAAACAAAAACAAAACTTTTCGCACTTACACCCCTTTTAAAATAAAAACCCTTTTCAAACCCACAATCACAAATAAAAGCAAACTTTTTGAAAACATAATGAGCAAGTACCTAAGAGCCCGTGGATAACCACGGATAGAAAGGGTGCTAACACCTTCCCTTTCTATAATCTACCTCCCGAACCCGAGAAACATCTCAAAAGGGAATTTTCTGTGCTTTTGTCCTTTCCATGTTGGATAAAATAAAAGACGGTGGCGACTCTTGCTTACTGTGACATTTTGCGAAAACAAACGCAAACGCGAACCAGCATTCCAAAACAGTCCGTTCTCTTTCCCACCGATCACACCCTATGCCACGACAGCAAAGTCATAAGACGCGAATTTCAGGTCAGAAGCCTAGTCTTACAGAGAAACCAGAAAGATTCCCGTGAAGGGAAATTGGCCGCAAACTGGGATGGACCTTATCGCGTCCAGGGAGCTACGGGCACCAAAGCGTATTATCTCGAGCAATTAAATGGAGAACCGTTACCACGACCCTGGAATGCTGCGAAGCTAAAACAATATTATAGCTAAAGCCCCTCACCTATTGGAGGACTTTTGCCGTCTAATAGTCACCTTCAGTCGACGAAGGGAAAAGCTCGACCACGTAGGCGAGTCGAGGTATGGGCCCGACCTACAAACCAATGAAGGAATAATGTCGTTCACTTAGACGAACCAAATATACATGCTCGACAGGGACACCTCGATCGAGCTCCACTGTCAAAGTACCCCACATGGCAGAACGTCCAGCTCGCGATGGGCAGTTCACACCACGAGCGTAGGATCCCGATCACGATCATACGCCCGACACGCGGATTCCTACTCCGTGCATTTGACACATTTCAAAGTGCGTTGAACCGACATTGGGGGTCGAACGTATATCTCCATACGAACACAAACTTCGTCAAAAATTCATAACCAAGACAACGGTCGAGCATATACATCAAATATTATTATCAGATGACTACTATAAACAAAGAATTCATCGAGTAGACAGTCATAAACAAAGATCAATAATATACCGACCACAAGGGTCGGCATTATCCAAAATTACAATTTAGGAACGACGCCCAAAAAACTAAAAGAATGAAAGCGGGCACGCAGGCCCCAAAATAACAGCAAACACGCAGGCCCAAACACCAATACAAGAATTAATCACTCCCCGGAGTAGCAACGTCGACGTCAGGAGAGTCGGGAGGAGGCACAACCCGACTATCAACAACCTGGGATAGAACCCCAGTCCCTCTGGTACTCAACCCCAGGTTTAGCATGGACAGTTGATTCACAACAGACCCAAAGCCATCGGCCAAAGCGTCAAGACAGTCTAACTCCAGAAGTTGAATTCGAGTGATGAAGTCAGCACGCGTGCGTAAGTCAGCCACCCATCCAGGCTCATCTTCCGCAGGCAGCATAACAACCTTTAGATCTTTGACCTCTCTCAACAGCCGTTGGTTGTCACTCTCCAACTGCTCCTTATCAAGCTGGAGGCAGTCTTTTTCCTCAACGGCTCTGTCGGCCCTCTCCTTCTCCCCCGACAACACGTCGGACTGCTCCTAAAACATTTCCTCGGAGCTTTCGAGAGCAACCTTCAGTTTGCGGGATTTGGCCACGAGAGCCGCCTTCTCCGACTCTAGCTCCTTGACCCGATCCAAGGAGTCCGACCCTTCGCCCGCAAGGACACTTGCCATCCTGACCATTTTACCACCCCGATCATGCTGGCCGTGAGGTGTTTCCTCCGACCTTCTTTGTCGATCCCTCTGATGATATCGGCCTCGTTGTCGGATACGGTCAAGGGAAACCCCTTAAAGAAATCCTTTTCCAAAAAACAGGGTGGCAGGCTGAAGGCCCGGGCACCCGCCCCTCCATCGATCACTTCGACTCCACCTTCTGGTCGACTCCGTTTCTTGCTAATCAAAGCAGATTGACGCTCGGTGTCATGGGAACCTGAGGACCCACCAGATCCTTCCCTGCCCGACTCGGGGGTCAGACCCATTCGCGTGGCTTGTTGTGGCTTCACCAACCTCTTGCTGATCTTCTTGTCTTGGGTCAGCTTCAGCAACCTCTTGCGATGTTATGCCATGTGACCTGCAAAGGAAATGTACTTGGGTTAGCCACGTCGAAGAAAAAAAATAAAGAGAGCTATCAATAGAGTAAAGCAAGAAACCTAAGAGCTCTACGGCCTTCCTGTAAGACTAGCATTCGACGAGCGCCTTGGTGTTGATCGGACGTGCCTCGAACGTCGGCTCACCATCCTCATCAAGAACGTCGTTCCCTTCCCTCGTAACCCATCGAGCAGGGAAGAAACCATCAAAAAATTTGTTCAGGACGCTATAAGCCTCCTCGTCCTCAGCGCTCATACCACCAGCGGGAGCATGGTAGTATCCAGGTCCATGGTCGTAATGGCCCGAACACAAGTGGATGGGAAACTTTGAGACTTTCCCAATCTTGGGATTACCCTCAGAATCAAAACATGGCTCCCCGTCCTCGTCCACCACAACATCCGGTTCAAACAACGAATCCACGACTGTCTGAGTAGACGGTTGAAAAATGTACCACTTATCCTTGAAGTCTCGCACATAATCCATATACATCCTAAACAGCCTCTTCGACTGCTTAAGGGACACCCAGTTGTGCTTCCCTCCTCGGGACTTCCGTTGCAGGTGAAAAATCCTAAAGAACAGGGGAATCGTTTCCCCGACCCTCAGGAAGCGGTAGGTGAGTTCGAATGCCCGGATAAAGGAAATCGCATTAGGATGAATCTGGGAGGGGCCAGGTTCAAGTGATTGAACACTCTCATCTGGAAGTCGTTGAAAGGTAGCCGGAGCCCGAGATCTTTAAATATGATCTCGTATATAGGGAAGGCGTCCTGAGTAAACTTCGAGCAGATATGGGCATCCCTTGTCGGCCTCATGATCTTAAAATTTCTCCGAAATCCCTCCTGGCTGCCGCCGTACTCGACGATAGTGTAAGCTTGCCTACCGATATAGCTGTAGATCGAAGCTATCCCCCAGGGTTCTGCACCAACCCAGTCTAGAGTAGGGTCGTCGACGGTGTCGACCAAATTCATGCTTTCCTCGACAGTGCTTGTTTCCTCGGTGTCAATATGCTCCGAGGACTCGGGAATATCGGCCATTTACCTGCAAAGTACATGAAACTGGTGAATTCGACAGCAAATCCGCTTTTCCGCCACACAGACGAGGAGAAGTAAGCAACACTCAGACCGATTCAACGACCATTCGCACGAAAGACGGGGAACACGTGGACCTCGATCAAACACCGACCTTAACAACAGATGTATATCAATCATAAATGTCACGGGCACAGTAAGAATATCGCGAGCAAATGATGAATTTCACGACCAAGTTCATAACATTGCTAGCCAGATACGAGAATACCACGGGGAAAACTAGCCTACATACTAACGAAAGGATGAATCCCCCGACCAAGTTCATAAATCTATTAGCCAAACACATGAATATCACGGGAACGATCATAAACTGTATGCCTAAACCTATGAACTCCGTGGGCATGATTATGAATCAGACGCCTAAAGCGCTTGAATTTCCCGGGCATAATCCCCAGACACGAAATTCTACCACTAAACACCATCAAAATCTATCTATAACACAAGATAACAAAGAAAAAGAACACTTACTTGGAGGAAGAGTGAGGAGCGACAATTGTGGAGATAAATACACGGCGGACTGTGCGGCGGTCTCAACGACACTAGGAAAACGCGCGGTGTTGACGGTAGATAAAATATGAGAGCTTGAAAATGTGAAAACAAGTTATGGGCCCTGAAGCCCTATTTATAGAGATGACATGGAATGTGAAACGACGCGTCGGGGAATCACAAACCGCCTTTATCCTCGACACCTACTCGCATAGACAATGATGGCCCCTATTCCCTAGGCCGCCATTATGGTTTCCAAGAGCCACGCCACGTGTATGACTAGTGTATCATCCTCTCCTCGCGAGTACTCCTCGAACACTTTTCGACCGTTACACGAAGCAAATCACGAACCAGGCAACGTCTCACGTCCACGGTAGAAAAACCCAGTGTCGCGGAGCGAGTCTCGCGAAGGGACAAACTTGAATCAAGTCATAACTCCTTTACCAGGAGCAACGACTTGGGGGGCTCCTGTTCTAGACTGGGCCTGCCCTTGGCCCAACTACCAGTGAGGCCCAATCCAAGCTTGCCCACCTGCTGTGCTGAGCAGTATTTCCACCGAGCACATCCCGACCACAGATGTCTTGTCGACCATGACTGCTTCCCGCCGGTGCTCGCGGAGACCATCCCCGACGAGCACGCGCTCCTCCCGAGCACCTTTCTTGTAGGGCTAACTTCAGCCTCTCCGGATTTCACGGAGTCTTCATGGTCCTGGAAAGATCGCGTCTCCATCCTCCATGTCTTGCGGAGGACGTTATCCAGGCAGGGGGCCACGTGCGGATCCTCACTACACACGTAGAACTTGGCAGTCTCTTTGTTGAGCCTGTTTGATCAGCCCAATAAAGAGACATTGGCCCAGCGCTGGGGGCTATAAATACCCTTTCTTTCAAGAGGGTCAGGTATTCATTCATTCACACCTAAAATTCATACTTGCTTTCTCATTCCGTTTCTCACTTTACCATGAAAGTGTCCTGCAAGTACCCCCCATCTCATTCAAGCTCAGCGGAAACCAACTGTGACGATCCAACTCTGATCAGGTTAGATCATAAGCCGTTAATATAATAAAATTTATATCGAAATAGAAATAATGTCTATGTCAACAAAACTCCTAAAGGAATAGGGCGAGACAAAATTAATATATTAGAGGAGAATTGATATATTAGAGAGTGTGAACTTTAAATTTTATAAAAAAGTAAGGACAAAACAAACATGTTTAGTGAGTCGGATCTATTTTGTCACCTAATGTTTTGATTTGTGTTTTTATAAGTTATGTCAAATGGTATTTTCAAAAAGAAGTTTATCTTTTATGCATAAAAATTATATATGAGAATTTGTTTTAAAAGTGGTTACGATGAGCATTTAAATCCATCCAAACCATCCTTTGGCTGGACCAACACTACTTCGTGTTCCATCTTTTAGGTCATTGACTTGGCTCTCTTTCCTTACAACCTTGTTGCCTAAACAGGATTGTTAGGATTAGACTAGATATTTAATAAGTAATAGGTTTGAGCCAAACCATAGAGGAACCATGGTTCAACTTGGTTTTATTTAGTTCTAAGAGACTAAGACCCAAGTATGGTTAAACTAATTTGCAGGCATATTCTTTTTCAATGGTATTAATGGGCAGACCGGCCGACTTAGATTTAATTACACGAAACTAGCCTAAGCTTAAAAAAAGAAAATAATAGAAAAGATAAATTCTATTAATCACTTCATAATATAAGATGGGCTCTCTTACGTATAGGCCCAAAATTACATGTTTGTTAGACGAAAAAGACATGAGAATTTAATTCACCTTAAGTGGTGGAAAAACGCTTTATAAAAATTTTAAATTGTCTTTTAAATTTCGGAGATGCATCTCTAGAAACACTATTTGTTTCAATCATTACGTTAAAACTGAGTCATATCAAATATGCATTTCTCATTCAAACACTCTTTTTTGATAAATTATTTCGAAGATGCATCTCCATATTCATACACGACAGAATTCAAAGATGCATCATCATAACCACATCAGACAATAATTTTTTACTTTGATTTAGAAAAACTATGATGAATTAGACGATATGTTATAATTATAATATCAGAGATGCATCTTCGTAACCCTGTGATCAGAATTTGAAAGTGGGCCGAATGGTGACGTTTGGTTTGCTGGAAAGTTGAGGAGAAAAAGGGGGGTTGTACCTGCAAGGCAACCCGACGATCAAGTAATAATGAGTGCAAAGAGATACAAGCAAGATATTAAGGTTTAAGGTTTGAATTTTGGATACCTGTCTCTTACAAGTGTGAGAGTTTATATAATATCACTGACGCGTAGCCATTGGTTCTTATTTTTGGGCCTAGATATTCGGATCTGCAAAAATAGGTAACTGTCAGGACTTGGTCAAAACGGACAATCGTGTCCGTAACTAGTCGTGTCGAGCAAGGGTGAGATGACAGGCATACGTGTTGTGAGTGCTAGTCTGGTTGTATGCTCGACGTATAGCGAGCAAATCAGGAAGGAGGATGCCGTTATGGGTAGGAGCATGATTTTGGCGTCATTGGTCTCGCAGTTCCATGGGATAGTCGACCAGACTTTCCCGACCTAGGGCCATAGTTATTGGGCCAATGCTTGTTGGGCCATGCTGGAGGCAGGAGCGGATTGAGCCAATTCTAGTAATTGGGTCAGTCCAGAACATGAGCCCCCCAAGTCGTTGCTCCTGGGAAGAGGAGTGATAATTTTAAGATATGCTCGCGAAACAGGGGTGCTCTGTGGTCGATTTCGTACGAGGAGCACATGTGAGGATCAGCGGGTTTACCTCGCGGGGAGAGGAACATTTGAGCGACTCTGGTAAGTTACCGTGTTTTTAGGGGAAAATTCATATTAGGAATATGAATGTTTCTTGACTTGTCCATCTTGGAGGGAGAGGAACGACCAATTGGAATTTGGACAGTTTGCGTGCCACGCTTGCATCGAGCCATGTGCTGTCATAAAGGCGTAATGATGGCTAGCCCAGTAACTAAGGTGTAATGATGGCGACTCTTAGGCCCCCAAGGCGCGTGCATGCTCACGTGCTAGCAGGCAGTCTATAAAAGGGAGAGAGGTAGCTTCATTCACATTTGTTGCTTGCTCTCACTTTGCTCGACTAACCTATTTCTGCTCGACGTTGCTCCCCAATGATGTTTTTGTTTGCTCTGTCGATGGCCGCCAAAGATTTCTGTTTGTCACCACCATCACTTTTTTTAATCCGGTAAGGTTTTTGACTCCCTCTTCCTTTTATGAGGTTTACATTTGTTCTAGGTTAGATTTTGTGCTTCTCTTCCTTGAAATGCATGTGGTTAGGGTTTAGTGTAACTTAGCGTGAGAAACCCGACAAAGTGTTGGTGTCTAGCAGTGGTTTCTTCGCCTAAGAACGGTGGTGTGGGGCCGTTTCTGGGTTTCTATTTATGATCTTCATCAGAAACGATGAATCTCTATGAGTGAATTTAACCCATAAGTGTTGGGGGGGGGATAACTGCTCGTAGGATTTTCTTGTTCTCGCTCGGTGCGAATGTGCCTGACGAGAGAGTTAATTTTTTTTTCTTTTTGCTGTTAAGTGAAGGCTTTGGTTGGGGACAGGGTCCTCGTTACTTTGTGCCATTTCACTTGATTAGCGGTGGAAGGGTGAATTTTATTTTGATGTCGAATTCACTTTTGTCCTCTACTTTTCAGGTACAATGGCTAATAGTGCTGATGACGAGTTTTTGAACGAGTCCAGTAGTTCTGCTTAGAGTTCCACCAAATATACGTCTATCAGAGAGAGCACCTCGAAGGCGCTGGGGTCCAAACTAATCATGTAGGAACTAGGCTCTCCTAAACAGCCCGCAGTCGAGGAAGATGCGCCCGTGGTTCCTGCTGGTGAAGTCAGGCAGAATGTGCCCGCGATTGTTAAAGACCCTCTGGCTTGGGTTGTGCCAGGCCCTTGGAAGCACACTTCCTTTTTTATCTAGCATCCAAATGAGGTGTTTCCGACGGTGGCCCTAGAGCCTGGGGGTGCTGAGGAGGAGTGGTTAATATACATTCCGTGCAGAGTCATCGTATATGCTCTAAATTCGATGCTCAATAACTTCCCATGTATGACATCCCGTTTCGAGAGATGAGCTTTCGGCTTCCTTTTACTGATCTCCGGATGGTCGTTTTCTGACATCTCTGCCTAGCTCCTTCGCAGCTGCACCCCAACTCGATCGCCTTCATACGTGCTTTCGAGATCGTGTGCGACTATTTGAAGATGGCTAGGGGCGAAAATTTCCTTATTCTTCTACTGCTCCCATCTTCAGAGGATCATGTTTGGTACTCAGTTTATACAGGTTTCTTTAAAGCAGGTGAATAGGAAACTGTTCAAGGCCTACTTGGAGTATGTCCGATTCTTCTAACACAAGTATATTTTAATCCAGCTCGTGTCAAAGAGGGCGTTGCTAAATGTTTTTAGGAGTGCCCCGTTGTTCGATGAGGATGGGGGTCATGTCTTGAATGCAGATGGGGAGAAGATGATCAAGTTTGTTCCCAATTTCCACTTTCACTAGACGAGGAAGCACTATGATAAGGAGACCAACCTCTATGTCTTGAAGAAAGTCAGCTTGGTCCCGAGAATTAGGCTAGTCATGATCTTTTATCCGCCTTTGTCATGGAAATCCCCCTAGTCCAGCTTGTGGACATAGGGGAAAGGTTGGTTGTTGACGGGGATATGAATTTAGTTTACGAGTATGGCTTGATATGCGTTAAGGATCTCCTGGAGAGCGAGAATCCCATTGCGTACCTGGTAGTTATCTCGTATCTCGATTAAGTTTGTATGCATAACTTATCATTCCTGTATGTTGGACTCTATTTATTATTTATTGCAAAAAAAATAAATCCTGAGCGCATGGATAAAGCATCTATCATGAAGGCGGAGAAGGTACAAAAGTCTGTCATACCCTTGCCAGTTGATGCAGGAACGACTCCACAGTTGGGTTCGGGCACATCATCGATTGGTCCAGTGACCGAAGCTCTCTCTCTCTAACAGGTGTCTTCGAGGTTCAAAAGGCAACACCTCTAGGGCACCGTTGATCTGATGGGCGAAAAAGAAAAGGGGCGGTTCGATCTTCCTCCTTGTTGGCATAACAAAAACTTCTTTGAGGGAGCCATTCTGTAACTTCCCCAAGCAGAGTCGCTTTTGCTTGAGGAGATGGATCGTTCGAGCAAGAGGGAGACGTTGGCTCGAGATACTGGTGTCGTCATAAAGGTTTTGGATATGGTCGTTATGTATACTGAGGGAGGTACTTCTCAGGATGTCGATATGAGGAAGTTGCAGGACAAGTTGGCGACTTCTAAGAAGGAGTGTGCCAGCGGGGAGGCCTCCTGAAAGACGGTAGTTGAGAGATTGACGAAGGTGACCGAGGAGCATGATACCCTTCTGCTCGAGAAGAAAGCTCTTGAGGAGCTAGTGGCGTCTCTGAGGGCCGAATCGACTCTTGTCGAGGATGAGCCGGAAGAGGTCAAAGGTCTGAAGACCCGTACCAGCTTGGTTGCCTATCTCCAACTGGATGTGGATGACGACTTGGTCAATGCTGGGAGTTTTGATAATATAGTGATGCAACTCCGGGTTCTGAATCCTGATGTTGAGTTTAACACGGTTGTAACGGGGCTTCATTACTATGTGTCATATGGTAAGATAATCATTCCTGAGTTCCTTCGGACTAATGAGGATACTTTGGTCGGGGAGCCTTCTCACGTGGAGCCTGTTCCTGAGTTCGATGCAAATGAGGAGGGACTCCAACCCGATGTTTGATCAGTTTATTGTTGCTCTTTTTATTTCGGCCTGCATGATGTATTATTGTAATTTGTTTTCCTGAGCCTTTGCCAGTTTATGCAATTTTTAAACAACCGTGGTCTCTATGGCCACATGTTCGTTTTATTTGGGTAGGGGCCTTGGGCCTTCTTTATGTAATCTTACATACAATTGCAACCCTTGTGGCCGTCTTTAAAATTTTTCGACCGTGGTGGTCGTTTGTATCATTTAAGCATTCTTAACTATGATTTATTGTCCGTTATAATAATATGTGATCTTACCAGTAGACCAAAACCTGAAGTGGGCCAGAGAATTCAACTTCAATGCTAGAATTGACGAGGATGGGGTGCATCTGCAAGGCACTCTGATGCTAAAGTGAATAAGATCATAAAGAGATACAAGATAGAAAGTCCAGGGTTTTATAAGTATGTGAGGAACATTAAATACTTGTTCCTCACATGTGTAAGGGTTTATATAATGCCCTCGACGCTTGGCCATTGGTCCCTCCCTATTTTTGGGCTTATATATATGGGTCCACAAAAATAGGTAACTGCCAGGACTTGGTCAAAACGGGTAGTCATGCCCGTAACTAGTCGTTGCTCTGAGTAGGAGAGAGATTACAGGCAGATGTGTTTTGGACGTTTCCTGGTTGTCTGCTTAACTCGTGTCAAGCAGACGTGGAGGAAGCTACCGTGGCGGGCAGATGTATCTTGGACGTTCCCTGGTTGTTTGCTCCACGCGTGTTGAGAAGACCTGGAGGTGTCCTATGTGGGATAGCATAAGGATGCCAGGAATTAGTCGTAACAGGCAGAGATGCTGGTCGTTATGACATGAAGATAAGTGTTCACGGGCAAGCGTGATTCTTTCCATTCCTGGATCAATGTCCTCATGTGGCTGGCAGGATGAAGACTAGCCTATTTAAGCGGGAAGTTACGGTCTCGTTGATCCTGGGGGGACAACCGACCACGTGTCCCTGACTGATGAGTAGAAGTAGTAGCGGAGGGCAGAGGTGGTCCCGTTGGTCCTGGGAGGGACAACCAACCACATATCCCCGACTGAGGGGGGAAACTGACCACGTGCCCATGGTTGAGAGGCAGAAGTGCTGCGTAGAGAATATGTGGTCTCTTTGGTCCTTGGGGGGAAACCGACCATGTGTCCCTGGCTGAGGGGCATAAGTGCTGCCGAGAGAAGATGTAGACTCTTTGGTCCTTGGGAAGAAATCGACCATGTGTCCCCAGCTGAGGGGCAGAAGGGAAATGTGTCCTTTGTCTGCTCCAATTGATTGGGCCAAAGTTATTGGACTATCTTGGATGTATAAGTGGATTGGGCCATGCATATGCATTTGGCTAGACCAGAACAGGAGCCCCCCAAGTCGTCGCTTCTAGGCATATGAGTGATGATTTAGAGCCAGCCCATGCGCCGAGGAGGAAAACACACTGTTGGCGCCTGTTGTTCGCGATGAGGAAATTTTGTGATCTTTACAAGGACATGTTTGTACGTGATATATTGTTATTTATTAGGTTTATGCATGTTTGTATGCTTGTCTACCTAAAATATTTTATGTTGATTAAGAGTTTCAGGGTTTTGATCGTTAGTATTTGAGTCTGCCAGTGTGGGTGACTGGTCAAACGACCAGGATAATCACCTGGCATGGGCCAGAATTCAGGTCTCATTTTGAGGGCCCGAGCTCGGCCACGTGAACTTCCCATCTAGAGTTAGGTGTTCTACTATTGTGGTACATCGACGGTGGAGCTCGTTTGAGTTTTCCATGTCGAGCTAAAAATTTGATCATTAAAAGCGTGGAGACTTACCTCTTCGACGAGACACACCGACTGTATCAATGTCTAATATGTAATATTGCCTTAGTTTTTTGGTGTTCCAAGGTCGATCAAGTTGTTTCCCGTGCAGGTTTTTGAGATAATATGCCCTATTTTTGTTTTTTCTTGGATGCAATAGCATCTCTTAAATGACATACTTGTTCCATCTTTCTTCATTATGCTCACGAGCTTAGACAGGATGTCTGCTTGGGTGTTGCAATCACGGGGAACATATGCCTGTTATGCTAGTGTATTCGCAGGGAATATAAGACTGCTAGGCTGGTGTGCTTGCGGGGAGCGGATGCATGCTAGGCTGGTATGCTTGCAGGGAGCAGATGCCTGCCATACGGGTATGTTCGCGAGGAGCAGATGCCTGCCAGGCTGGTATGCTCGCGGGGAGCAGATGCTTACCAGGCTGGTGTGCTCGCAGGAAGCGGATGCCTGCCAGGCTGGTGTACTCCCGGGGAGCGGATGACTGCCAGGCTGGCGTTCTTCTGGGGAGTAGATACCTGCTAGGCTGGTGTGCTCGGGAGGAGCGGATGCCTTCCAGGATGGTGTGCTCACGGGGAGCGGATGTCGGCAGAGCTGGTGTGCTTGCTGGGAGTGAATGTTTGTGAGGCTAGTGTGCTAACAGGGAGTGGATGCCTGCTCGGTTGATCTGTTTGCGGAAATGGTTCGTTTATGCACTTCCTTCATCTGGGAGGATGGTGAGGTAATTTCTGATGTGATGCCGAGCGTTATTGGCAGTCACTTTCTCTTCGTACTATATGTACGTCTGGGCTTTGAAGAGGAGGGCGTTAGTGCGGTTGGTGTTTCTATGCTAACTACTTTGGAAAAACACTGTGGGGGCACAAATCTCGCTCGATCAAGTACTTTTTCATATCGTCAGTCATGGAGATCTGAATGGCTTGTTTGTTGAACCTCTCTATGTATGCTCGAAGAGATTCTTCTTTTCCTTGTATGATCGCTTCTAGCGAGGCCTCTGCCATCGGATGATGACGAGAGGCAGTGAAGTTCCTTGAAAACATCTTCCCCAACTGCTTCTATGAGGTGATGGATTCGTTGGGGAGGCTTTTGTACCAAGACATTTCCCCTTTTCTCAGAGTTGTTAGAAACAGTCTGCACTTGATGACGCCTCTGACACCATGGTAGTTGAGCAGGGCATCGACGTTCTCGATGTGATCGTCAGGATCAGTTTTCCTTTCACATGTTCCCAAGTTTGGTGGTTTTCTAGTCTGACGGGGAGGGGAGAATCCATGATAGCTCGAGATAATGGACCGAAGGGGTCTTCCTCGTCTCTCCAGCCTAATGATGGTGGTCGAGAATCATTGTGCTCCCCTCGTCAGGGACAATTGTCTCGTCGAGGAGATGGGCTTCTCGATATGCCCTTCGGTTTCTTGGCCATCAGGGAGACCTGGTCCCTTTGAGGAGGGTTATGATCACACTTCTTGATGGCCAAGAGACTGGCTCTTTCTTACTCCTGGCAGTGATCCAGTCATCGAGGAGACGGGCTGTGTGATCTTTGTCGATGGTGCCTCCGCGGGGAGACTTTGATCGGTGAGAATTTTCCAACACCCACATCCTCTCACTTTATTGGCAGATTAGGGAGTTGGGTTGGTTGAGAGTTACGAGCAGGGAAGCCATAGCAGGGTCAGTGTTAGGTAGAGCAGGGATTTCCTGCATGTTCTCTGGTGCTCCTTCTTGAGCCTTCTTGATCTTGTGAGTTTCAACATCGAATTCTTCAGCCCGTCAAAGGACGGGGAGGCGCTGCGATCATCCCTCATTGGGACGACGTCTTCAAGAAAAGGAATCTTTCCTCAATCATCTGACTTATGGGTAGGGGAGATGATGTGTTTGTGAGCATTGTCGTCTTCATGACTGGCCATGATTGGAATCTTGAATAACTGTATTGATCTTTGGTTTCTGGGGAAAGAAAGATGGGGAGAGCAGGTTTCCCATAGACAGCGCCACTGATCTTACCGGTTGACCAGAGCCTGAAGTTGGCTAGAGACTTCGACTTCAATGCTAGAATGGATGAGGAGAGGGTGTACCTACAAGACACTTTAATGCTAAAGTCAATAGGAGCACAAAGAGATACAAGATAGAAAGTATAGGGTTCTAGAAGTATGTGATGAACATTGAATACATGTCCCTCATATGTGTAAGGGTTTATATAATGTCCCTGCCGCTTGGCCATTGGTCCCTATTTTTGGGCCTAGATATACAGGTCCACAAAAATAAATAACTGCCAGGACTTGGTCAAAACAGGAAGTCGTGCCCGTAACTAGTCATTACTCTGAACAATAGAGGGATTACGGGCAAATGCATTTTGGACGTTTCTTTGTTGTCTGCTCGACTCGTGTCAGGTAGACATGGAGGAAGGTGCTGCTACATGCAGATGCTTCTTAGACATTCCCTGGTTGTATGCTCTACACGTGTCGAGCAGACCTGGAGGTAGCCGATGTGGGAAGGCGTAAGGATGCCAAGAATTAGTCATAATAGGCAGAGATGCTGGTCGTTACGACGAGTATAGAAGTGTTCACGGGCAAGTATGATTTTTTCCATTCCTGGATCACTGTCCTCGTGTGGCTGGTAGGATAAAGACTAGCCTGTTTGAGCGGGAAGTTGTGGTCTCATTGATCCTGGGGAGACAACCGACCACGTGTCCCTGATTGATGGGAAGAAGTAGCTACGAAGGGCAGCGGTGGTCCCGTTGGTCCTGGGTGGGACAACCGACCACACGTCCCCGACTGAAGGGAAGAAGTGTTGCTAACAAGGAAAATATGGTGTCATTGGTCCTTGGGGGGGAAACCGACCACGTGTCCCCAGCTGAGGGGCAGAAGTGCTGCTGAGAGAAGATGTGGTCTCTTTGGTCCTTGGGGGCAACTGACCACGTGTCCCCGACTGAGGGGGCAGAAGTGTTGCTGAGAGAAGATGTGGTCTCTTTGGTCCTTGGGGGGAAACCGACCTTGTGTCCCCGACTGAGGGGAAGAAGGGAAATGTGTCTTTTGTCTTCTCTAATTGATAGGGACAAAGTTGTTGGACCATATTAGACGTGGAAGTGGATTGGGCTATGCCTAGGCATTTGGCTAGACCAGAGTAGGAGCCCTCCAAGTTGTTGCTTATAGGCATATGAGTGACAATTTAGAGGCAGCCCATACATTAAGGAAGAAAACGCGTCGTTGGTGCTTGTTGTTCGCGATGATGACGTTTCGTAATCTTTACAAGGACATGCTCGTATGTGATATATTATTATTTATTAGGTTTATGCATGTTTGTATGGTTGTCTTCCTGAGATGTTTTATATTGATTAAGAGTTTTAGGGTTTTGCTCATTAGTATTTGAGTCCGTCAGTATGGGTGACTGGTCCAACGGACTAGGATGATCACCTAGCATGGGCTGGAACTCAGGTCTCGTTTTAAGGGCCCAAGCCACCAACGTGAACTTCTCATCGCGAGCTGGGTGTTCTGCCATCGTGGTACAACGATGGTGGATCTCGTTTGAGTTTTCCACGTTGGGCTAAGAATATGCTCGTTAAAAGAGTGGAGACTTTCCTCTTTATTTAATTTGGAGTGTTATGCTTGTACCTGGGCATGCACATGTGGTCGGGAAAACTGTGTTCGTTGTTTCGAAGAGACACGTCGACTGTATCAGTGTTTTAATTGTAATATTTCCTTAGTTTTCGGTGTTATAAGGTCGAGCAAGTTGTTCCCCGTGCAATTTTTTTAGATAGTATGCCCCATTTCTATTTTTGCTCGGATGCGATAACATCTCTTGGATGACGAACTTGTTCTGCCTTTCTTCTTTGTGCTTGTGTACTTAGACAGGATGTCTGCTCGGGTGTTGCATTTGCTAGGAACATATGCATGTTATACTGGTGTGTTCGTGGGGAATGTATACCTGCTAGGCTCGTGTGCTTATGGGGAGCAGATGCCTTCTAGGCTGGTGTGCTCGCAGGAAGTGTATGCCTACCAGGATGGTGTGGTCGCAGAGAGGGGATGCCTACCGGGCTAGTGTGCTTGTGGGGAGCAGATGCTTTCCAGGCGAGTGTGCTCGCGGGGAGCAGATGCCTACCAGGTGGGTGTGCTCGTAGGGAGCGGATGCTTTCCAGGCGGGTGTACTCGTGAGGAGCGGATGCCTTCCAGGCTAGTGTGCTCATGGGGAGTGGATGTCTGCCAAGATGGTGTGCTCGCGGGGAGCAGATGTCTGCTCGATTGATGTGTTCGTAGAGATAGTTTGTTTATGCACTTCGCTCATCAGGGAGGATGGTGAGGTCATTTATGCTGTGATGCTGGGCATTATTGGTGGGTAACTTTCTCCTCTTACTCTAGGCACGCCTTGGCCTTGAGGAGGAGGGTGTCTAGTGTGGTTGGTGTTTCTATTCCAACTGCTTTTGAAATATTGTTGTGAGGACACAATCCTCGCTTGAGCAAGTACTTTTTCATATAGTCAATCATGGAGACATGGACGACTTCTTTGTTGAACCTCTCGATGTATGCTCAGAGAGATTCTTCTTTTCCTTGTATGATTTTTTCTAGCGAGGCCTCTGTCTTTAGATGATAGCGAGAGGCGGTGAAGTGCCTTGAGAACATCTTCCCCAACTTCTTCCATGAGGTGATGGATTCATTGGGGGAGGATTTTGTACCAAAACATTCCCCTTTTCTCAGAGTTGTTGGAAACAGTCTGCACTTGATGGCGCCCCTGACACCATGATAGTCGAGCAGGGCTTCAACGTTCTCGATGTGATCGTCAGGATCAATTATCCCGTAATATGTTCCCAAGTTTGGTGGTTTTTCTAGTCCGACGGGGAGGGGAGCATCCATGATAGCCCGAGATAATGGACCACGAGGGTCTTCCTTGTCGCTCCAGCCCATGGTGGTAGAGAATAGTTGTGCTCCCCTTATCGGGGATAATTGTCTCGTTGAGGAGATGAGCTTCTCGATATGCCCTCCGGTTTCTTGGCCACCAGGGAGAGTTGGTCCCTCTGAGGAGGGGTGTGATCACACTTCTTGATGGCCAAGAGACGAGCTCTTTCTTGCTCCCGACAGTGATCCTGTCATCGAGGAGACAGGATGTGTGATCTTTGTCGATGGTGCCTCTACGGGGAGACTTTGATCTATCAGAATTTTCCAACACCCACATCTTCTCATTTTGTTGGCAGATTAGGGAGTTTGTCTGGTTGAGAGTTGCGATCAGGGCAACCATAGCAGGGTCAGTGTTGAGTGGAGCAGGGATTGCTTGTGTGTTCTCTGGTGCTATTTCTTGAGCCTTCTTGATCTTATGAGTCTCGATGTTGACTTTTTCAGCCTCGTCAAAGTATGGGGAGGCGGTGTGACCGTCCCTCAATAGGATGGAATCTTCAAGAAAGGGCATCTTGTCCTTGTTATCTTTCTTGTAGGTAGGGGAGATGATATTTTTGGGAGAATTGTTGTCTTCATGACTGGCCATGATTGGAATCTTTAATATCTGCTTTGATCTTTGGTTTCCGGGGAAAGAAAGATGGGGAGAGCAGGTTTCTCAGATATTGCGCCACTAATCTTATCGGTTGACCAGAACCTGAAGTGGGATTGAGACATCGACTTCAATGTTAGAATGGAGGAGGAGGGGGTGTACCTGCAAGGCACTTCGATGCTAAAATCAATAGGGGCACAAAGAGATACAAGATAGAAAGTCTACGGTTTTAGTAGTATGTGATGAGCATTGAATACCTATCCCTCATATGTGTAAGGGTTTATATAATGCCCCCGACACTTGGCCATTGGTCCCTATTTTTTAGCCTAGATATGCGAGTCCGCAAAAATAGGTAACTGCCAGGACTTGGTCAAAATGGATTGTCGTGCCTGTAACTAGTCATTTCTATGAACTAGATATGGATTATGGGAAGATGCATTTTGGATGTTTCCTAGTTTACTGCTCGACTCGTGTCAGGTAGACATGGAGGAAGCTGCCGCTGCAGGAAGATACATCTTGGACGTTCCCTGGTTATCTTCTCTACGCGTGTCGAGTAGACCTGGAGGTGGCCTATGCGGGCCTACGTAAGGATGCCAGGGATTAGTTGTAACGGGCATTGAAGTGTTCACGGCCAAGTGTGATTCTTTCCATTTCTGAATCATTGTCCTCGTGTGGATGGCGCGATGTGGACTAGCCTATGTGAGCGGGAAGTTGTGGTCTTGTTGATCCTAGGGGGATAATCGACCACGTGGCCCTGACTGATGGGGAGCAGTAGTTGCGGAGGGCAGCGATGGTCCCGTTGGTCCTGGGTGGGACGACCAACCACATGTCCCTAACTTAGGGGAAGAAGTACTTCTAACGGGGAAGATGTGGTCTCTTTGGTCCTTGGGGGGCAACTGGCCATGTGTCTCTGGCTGAGGGGCAGAAGTGCTGCTGAGAGAAGATGTGGTCTCTTTGGTCCTTGGGGGGAAACCGACCACATATCCCCGACTGAGGGGCAAAAGTTCTACTGGGAGCAAATTTGGTATCTTTGGTCCTTGGGGTCAAACGACCACTTGTCCCCTACTGAGGGGCAGAAGGGAAATATGTCCTTTGTCTGCTCCAATTGATTGGGACAAAGCTATTGGGCCATCTTGAATGTAGAAGTGGATTGTGCCATGCCTAGGAATTTGGCCATACCAGATTTGGAGCCCCCTAATTTGTTGCTTCCAGGCATAGAAGTGTGACTTAGATCCATCCCATGCATCAACGAGGAAAATGTGTTGTTGGTGCTTGTTGTTCACGATGAGGATGTTTCATGATATTTATGAGGACATGCTCGTACATGATATATTGTTATTTATGCATGTTTGTATGCTTGTCTTCCTGAGACGTTTTATTTTGATTAAGAGTTTCGGGGTTTTGCTCGTTAGTATTTGAGTTCGCTAGTGTGAGTGACTGGTCTAACATCCTGGGTGATCACCTGGAATGGGCTAGAACTCAGGTCTCGTTTTAAGGGCCCAAGCTCGGAGACATGAACTTCCCATCATGAGTTGGGTGTTCTGCCATCGTGGTACGATGACGGTGGAGCTCGTTTGAGTTTTCCATGTCGGGTTAAGAATCTGTTTGTTAAAAGAGTGGAGACTTGCTTCTTTGTTTAATTTGGAGTGCCATGCTTGTACCCGGGCATGCACATGTGGTCGGGAAAACCGTGTTCGTTGTTTAGACAAGACACGCCGACTGTATCAGTGTCTTAACTGTAATATTGCCCTAATTTTTCGGTATTCCAAGGTCGAGAAAGTTGTTCCGCATGCACGTTTTTGAGATAGTATACCCCATTACTATTTTTGCTTGAATGCGATAACATCTCTTGGATGAAGGACTTGTTCTAACTTTCTTCTTCGTGCTCGCGAGCTTAGACAGGATGTCTACTTGGTTGTTGCGTTTGCTGGGAACATATGCCTATTATGCTGGTGTGTTCGCAGAGAACGTATGCCTGCTAGGCTGGTGTGCTTGCAGGGAGCAGATGCCTTCCTGGTTGGTGTGCTCACGATGAGCGGATGCCCGTCAGGCTGGTGTGCTCACGGGAAGCAGATGCCGGCCATACTAGTGTGCTCGCGGGGTGCGGATGCCAGACTGGATGGCATGCTCGCGGAGAGCGGATTCCTGCCAAGCTGGTGTGCTCGCGGGCAGCGGATGCCATCCAGGCTAATGTGCTCATGAGGAGAGGATTCTTTCCAGGCTGGTGTGCTCATAGGGAGCGGATTCCGACCATTCTGGTGTGCTCGTGGGGAGCGGATGTATTCCAGGCTGGTGTGCTCGCGGGGAGTGGATGCCTTCTTGGTTGATGTGTTTGCAAAAATGGTTCGTTTATGCGTTTTGCTCGTCAGGGAGGATAGTAAGGTCATTTTTGCTAAGCCGAGCATTATTGGCGGTCACTTTCTCCTTGTACTGTATGTACACATGGGCTTTGAGGAGGAGGGTGTCTAGTGTGGTTGGTGTTTCTGTGCCAACTGATTTGGCAAAATTGATGCGGGGGTGCAGCCCTTGCTCGAGCAAGTACTTTTTCATATCGTCAATCATGGAGACCTGAATGGCTTCTTTGTTGAACCTCTCGATGTATACTCGGAGAGATTCTTCTTTTCCTTGTATGATCGCTTCTAGTGAGGCCTCTGTCTTTAGATGACAATAAGAGGTAGTGAAGTTCCTTGGGAACATCTTCCCCAACTGCTTCTATGAGGTGATGGATTCGTTGAGGAGGCTTTTGTACTAATACATTGCCCCTTTTCTCAGAGTTGTTGGAAACACTCCGCACTTGATGGCGCCCCTAACACCACAGTAGTCGAGCAGGGCATTAACGTTCTCGATGTGTTTGTCAGGATCAGTTGTCCCATGATATGTTCCCAAGTATGGTGGTTTTTCTAGTCTGACGGGGAGGGAAGCATCTGTGATAGCCCGGAATAATAAACCAGCGAGGTCTTCCTCGTCGCTCCAGCCCGATGATGGTGGTGAAGAATAGTTATGCTCCCCTCGTTAGGGATAATTGTCTTGTTGAGGAGACAGGCTTCACGATATGCCCTTCCATTTCTTGGCCACCGAGGAGAGTTGGTCCCTCAAAGGAGGGGACAACCGATCATGTGTCCTCGACTGAGGGGCATAAGTGCTGTTGAGAGGAGATGTGGTCTCTTTTGTCCTTGGGGGGCAACCGACCACGTGTACCCGACTGAGGGGCATTAGGGACATGTGTCCTTTGTCTTCTCTAATTGGTTGGACCAAATCTGTTGGGCCATCTGGGATGTAGAAGTGGATTGGGCCATGCCTAGGAATTTGGCCAGACCAGAACAACACATTTATAGGCCCGTCTGCTTGAGAGATTTTTATATTGACTAAGAGTTTATGGGGATTTGCTCATTAGTTTTGAGTTCTCCAATGTGGGGAGACTGGTCAAATGTCCAGGGTGGTTTCCGGGCATGGGCCGGAACTCAGGCCTCGTTTTGAGGATCTGAGCTCGGCAGCGTGAACTTCCCATCGCGAGCTAGGTGTTCCGCCGTTGTGGTATAATGATGATGGATCTCGTTTAAGTTTTCCACGCTGGACTAAGAATCTGCTCGTTAAAAGAGTGGAGACTTTCCTCTTTGTTTAATTTGGAGTTCCATGCTTGTACCTGGATATGCACATATGGCTGGGAAAACTGTGTTTGTTGTTTTGACGAGACATGTCGACTTTATCAAAGTCTTAATTGTATAATTGCCTTAGTTTTTCGGTGTTCCAAGGTCGAGCAAGTTATTCCCCATGCAAGTTTTTGAGATAGTATGCCCCACATTTGTTTTTGCTCGGATACGATAGCATCTCTTGGATGACGAACTTGTTTCGCCTTTCCATGCTGGACTATGAATCTCCTTGTTAAAAAGAGTGGAGACTTGCCTCTTCATTTAATTCAGAGTGCTATGCTTGTACCTGGGCATGCACTCAAGGTCGGGACTGATGTGCTCGTCATTTTGATAGAGCATGCCGATTGTTTTAGTGCTTAACTATAATATTGTTTAAGTTTTTCAGCGTTTTATGGTCGAGCAAGTGGTTTGCCATTTAAGTTTTCTAAGTAAGAGGCCCCGACCCCTGTTTTTGCATGGATGCAGTACCAGCCTTCCTAGTTCGCGGCTAGCTTCTCCTCGTGAGATTCTTTGTGATTTCTCTTAAGGACAAGGCTACCGACTTCGAACTCTCGTCATATGACTCCGACATCGTATCTTATGGCGATTTTCTGTTTGAGGGAAGCCTCTCATAATGATGCCCTAGTTCTGAGTTCTTTGACAAGGTCGAGCTCCTCCTGTAGGTCCTTGTCATTCATTTCTATGTCGAGGGGCGCTTCCGTCCGTATTGACGGTTCTCTGGTTTCGACGGGGATGACAACCTCAGTTACATACGCTAGTCGAAAAAGGGTCTCCCCGATTGATGAGTGAGATGTTTTTCGGTAGACCTAGAGTATGCTATGTAGCTTTTTAATCCATCTCTTCTTAGTTTCGTCTAGTCTTTGTTTGGGACCACGTAGGATTAACCTGTTTGCAGCCTCATCCTGCCCGTTTATTTGAGGATGTTTGACGGAAGCAAAGTGATGGATGGTGCCTTACTTTGTAATGAATTCTTGGAATTTCTTGTCCGTGAATTATGTTTCGTTGTCGGTGATAATGGCTTATGGCACGCCTAATTTTGAGAGTATGTTTCTTTTATATAAATGGAGGACGTTTTGCACTGTGATTGTGGCTAAGCTTCTGCCTCTATTCACTTTGTGAAGTAGTCGACGACCACTATTAAGTATTTGTTTCGGTTGGTTCCGACCATAAATGGTCCGAGGAGATCCATGCCCCACCAAGAAAAGAGCCAGGGGGGTGAGAGAGATTTGAGTTTATTTAGAGGTGCTAAGTGCATATCCCCGTGACGTTGGCATTTGTTGCACTTTCTCACATGCTCCCTGGCGTCGTGCTGCATGGTAGGCAAGTAATATCCTGCTCACAACACTTTCCTGGGGAGGGAATTTCTGCCCATGTGTTAGGCGTTGATTCCTTCGTGGATCTCATGTAGGATGTGGGTGACTTTTCTTTCATCGACACATTTGACGAGAGGGATGGAGAATCCTCTTCTATATAAATTCCCTTTGACCAGAACGTAGGAGCAAGCTCTCTGTTTGACTATGTCGTCTTATTTCTGATCAGTTGGTAGCTCCTCCTTTGTGAGGTGATTGTACACTGGGTTCATCTAGCAGTTGTTTTCGCCGCTGGCGAGCACGTCTGGAATTGAGGAGGGGTTTTTGATGCTCGGTCGAGGAAGCATTTCCTGTATTACCGATTTGTTCCCTCCTTTCTTCTTTGTGTTGGCCAATTTTGACAAGATATCTGGTCGAGAATTGTGTTCGCGGGGAACATGTTGTACTTCCAAAGAGTTGAATCTCTTTATTTTTTCTCGGGATAGAGTCTAGTATTTCGAGAGTTGGTCGTTTTTGACTTGGTATTCTCTTCGTACTTGAGAGGCGACGAGCTGGGAGTCAGTGAAGCTCTTCACTTCCTCGACCCTCAGGTCTTCGGCCAGGCAGAGTCCTGCGAGTAGAGCTTCATATTCTGACTAGTTGTTCAAGGTTAGGAAAGATATCGTTAGTGATACTTTTACCAGTATCCCTTTCTATGTTTTCCAGGATGATATCTTCCCCGCTTCCGGTGGAGATGGAAGCTCCGTCCACAAATATGGTCCACTTATGGGTGTAATTTGTGGAGGCTAAAGAGGTCATCTTTACTATAAAGTTGTCCAACACTTGCGCTTTAAGGTATTTCCTGCTCTCATATTTTATGTCAAACTCAGAGAGTTCTAGTGAACATTTGAGCATCCTGCCCGCCATGTCGGGGCGACCAGGTAATTGCTTTATTGGTTGGTAGGCTCAGACTACGACTGTGTATGCTAGGAAGTAGTATTTCACCCTTCTCACTGCATTAATGAGTGTGAGGGGCACTTTTTCTATCTGCTAGTGTCTTACTTTAGAGCCTTGTAGGGCTTTCCTCATGAATTAGACGAGCTTCTTACCTTCGGGGGTTTCTCGAATGAGAGTGGCGCTAATGGCCTCGGAAGCTACAACTAGATAGAGGTAGAGAGTCTCTCCCTTATCTGGCCTCGATAGGACCGACTGTTGAGATAACTCTCGTTTAAGGTGGAGGAGGACGCGTTCACAGTCCTCGGTTCATTCAAAAGCGACTTCTTTGGAGAGAAGCTTGAAAAAGGGAAGCGCGTGCTTGACAGATTTTGCCATAAAATGGGATAACAAGGTGAGCATCCCGTTCAGGGACTGAATTTATTTTTTCGAGTTGGGCGTCGGGAGTTCGGAAAATGCTCAACATTTTACGGGATTGGCTTTGATTCCCCGCTCTGTGAGGTATAAGCCGAGGAATTTTCCTGCTCGTACTCCGAAGGTGCACTTGTCAGGATTGAATCAAATTTTGACTCTTCTTGCCTGATCGAAGACCTTCCTGCGGTGGAGTGCATGATCGGTTTCCTTGTGGGATTTTACTATCATGTCGTCCATGTAGATTTCGAGCAAGTCCCTGATTTCTCCTCAAAAAACTTTGTTCATCATTCGCTGATATGTGACGTCAGTATTCTTCAGGCCGAAGGGCATTACATTATAATAATAGTTGCCCGATTCGGCCATGAAGGCCGTATTTTTTTTGTCTGTTTTAGCCATGGGGGTCTAGTTGTATCCTGAGTACGCATCCATGAATGAAAGTAATTTTAAACTTGCAGAACTGTCTACCGATTTATCTATGTTGGGCAAAGGATAAGCGTCTTTTGGGCAAGCCCTATTAAGATCGGTATAATCAACACACATGCTCCATTTTCTATTATATTTTTTTACGAGGACTACATTGGAGAGCCAGATTGTGTACTGGGCTTCACAGATAAAATTTGCCTCTATGAGGTCTTTTACAGCCTGCTCGACAGCCTCCATTTTCTCTGAACACTGCTTGTGCCTACGCTGAGCAATTGCCTTAAGGGCGAGATCTATTGTCAAATGATTTTCATATCCCAAATTTTCCTGCCCTTTATTTCTACAGTAAAAAATATATTCAACATTGGATTTTATAATAATCTTTGGTTCAATTTTACTAACATTTTAACAATAATTTATTTCGCTCATTTAAAAATGTATAATAGTTTATTTCAAATTATTTGTATTTTAAATAGCAAATACTTGTTCACTTTCATATACTTTCAATTGTGTTTTTTATTTCAAATGAGTAACATAACACAATTGGTAAGGAATGAAGCTTGGAAGTATGAGGTTGCAGGTTCTAATCTCTTGTGTTGCACTATTAACATTTTATTTTTCTATTTTTTGTTAATAATTTTCTTTCCTTTTTTAGAGATCAGGCTTTGAGCTTCTTTTGGTTTTTGGATAACTTGCTAAATCTTTTTAACTTAATTATAAGTTTATAAATAAGACTATTGTCCAGCATAATTTTTCATCCAGAAATCCACAATTTCACAATCTCAATCTTTCTCTTATTTTTGGTTTATTCCAGGGTTTCTGAACAGAAACTCTGAGAAACAGACCCAAAAATTTCTAACAACCCTTCGGCCCTTCCGATCCAACACCCTCAACCGCCGCCTTGCCACCTTTCAGGCCTTCCTCTTCGTACAATTTTTTTAATTTTTATTTTATATATTATTATTATTATTATTATTATTATTATTATTATTATTATTATTATTATTATTATTATTATTATTATTATTATTATTATTATTATTATTATTATTATTATTATTATTATTATTATTATTATTATTATTATTATTATTATTATTATTATTATTATTATTATTATTAACAAGTATTTTAAGAAAAGTAGATTTTTTTCTCGGGGACTTTAAGACATATGTCTATTTAGTGCATGTATATAATTCTTTCCGTCCCTTTTATTTTAGTTTGTTTTGTTAATAGGATATTTTTTTAGTTTTACTTTTAGTAATTAAAAAAATAAATATATTTTTTCTTTCTTTTAGACTGTTCTCTTAAATAATTAATTTTTTATGATAGGCTAATTTCATTAGGATTTTAACTAGTTAGCTTTTTAAGATAGGTTATTTAGGTTATATAAAATTAAAAATATAAAAAAAATTAATTCTTAGTTAATTAGGCTATGTATCCTACGATACTCTTTAATCAAATCGAAATTCAAAACAGCTAACCAACGATCAAAATATTTTTCCACTAACATAATCAAAACCTCAAGAACATTTCATAAAAAAGATTAAGGAGAATTACTTTTAAAATTAACTGCGAACTGCGTCTACGATCACTTAACTTACAATCCACACAGAGTTCAAGGATAATTGGAAATCAATTTTATGTAATCCTATAAAAAAAAACACCAACTAATACTACGACCTACAAATTGGGACTCTGATTCCTCATAAGATAATACATAGGCATACGACCAAAGTCGTGGCGAGTTCCCCTAATTAAAATTAAAACCCTATTCCTAAACCTTAAATCTAAACCCTAGTATCCTTATGAACAAGGTAGCTGAAGGATGCCTAACACCTTCTCTTTGTTTAAAGTGAGTCAAGAACTTAGAATCTATGTATCATCAATTAGGGTTATTCTGTTATATTCCCTTCCTTAAAATAAAAACTAATGGTGGCGACTATATTATTTTCACCCGATTATTATAGCTAACGACTCTGCTGGGAACTCAACCATAGTGTTTAGAAACCTCTCCTTTTTGGGTTTAGGGTTTTGTTAGGGTTTTTTGTGTTGTTTTTATATTTGTTTTATTTATTTATTTATTTATTTATTTTGTATATTTATTTATTATTATATTGTTTATCATTTTATTTATTTGTGGTGGGATTTTTAATTTCGAATAATCCAAACCCTTAAAAAGAAAGTCTGTCTATTGACCAAGGAGATATATCACCCCTATGAGTTTTTATGACGACTTTGCCTAGAGTCAGTGGAATTCCAAAAAAGGAATGTGTATCAAGAGGTATCCTCTTAGGGATAGGACTTTGGAATAAAATCTACGACTCTTTGTATAATCCTAAACCAAAATCTCATGGTGAGACCTTGTACGACCTTAGAGATGAAAGTTTCAGTCTACAATGAGGCTCCGCTTAAGGGATACCCTTGTGTCTTTTCCTCTAGTGTTATCCATGATACCCTTAAGGAAGCCACCTTATGAGGATGATAGAATATTCATAGGCCAAAATTAGGAACCTACCTACTAAGGAAACTATTGTCATCCCATCCCTCATAAGAAGTCTTCCAACGAGGGACATTATATTGTAATTTTAAACCTACATGGGGTTACCTCTTATCATTTATTATACCCTAAAATCGTAGGGGTATTCTATGGTTTAGCTTTTAGGGTTTTCTATTTAGTCATAATCCCTAGCCTGTAGGGATCCCCTTTTGTTCGTCGTTATCTTTATGACGTCTTCGTCGATGCACGCCAAGTGGCCTATATCAGGCCATGGGATTTGGTGACCGTTGACCGGTCACCATGTGCTCTCTTCCACTCTATTCCCTCAAGTCCAACAATTATCCCAAATGTCCATTATCTTATCATAATCCCTAGCCTGTAGGGGTTATCTTTTGTAAGTGATAACCCCTAGCCTGTAGGGTTATCTTTTGTCTGTCTTAATCCCTAGCTTGTAGGGGTTTCCTTTGGTGTATAATAATCCCTAGCTTGTATGGGTTTCACATTGTATATATATATATATATATATATATATATATATATATATATATATATATATATATATATATATATATATATATATATATATATCCCTAAAACTCGTTTAGGGTGTCCTTAGGCTTATCTTCGTTCTAACCTTATAGAGCATTGCGTCTCCATAAAAATATTTTTGCATACCCTCAAAAGCCAAAAAAATATCTTTTACATACCCATGCATTTTCGTATGTTCATACATTTTCATTTCATGCATTTCCACCTTTGCCCTTGGTCGCTATCAATCCAGCTAGCAAGATTGCCCGATACTCAAAGAACAAAGTCCAAGCATGCTTCAAGAAAGCTGTCACGAAACTCAAGAAATTCATAAGTTGTTGAAGGAGAGAAGGAAACCCTTATTGATACAAGCCAAAGGCCTACAATGCCTCGAATTCAACTACCATTGGTGATTCTTCTGTATCAAAAGAAACGGTATCGACAAGATCAATTTCCATATCGGTAGAGTTATTATGCCCAGAAAAGTTAAAGATCATCCCATGCTTTGATAAGTATAAGAACTAGGAAGCATATCCTCAAGTCAAATGGATCAAACGAAGAAGCTATTTCATAGGATGATCAGAATTATCAATTTCAATTTGTAATTTCCAAGTTGCTAAGTTGTATTTGGTGTGAATTTGTATCTTTTGACTAGTGATTCAAATAAAATAATCACGTATCTTTTTGAAATCGACCCATTCGTATTCACTCTTCTATTATTTTCCATAAATAACCAACGACTTTCCATTTTCACTCTTCTTTTCCATTTTCATTTTTCAAGTTTAACAAATTTTGAGGGGGAATGATGAAAACTAAATAACTGAATTTTGCTAAATTATGCTTTCCATGGTAAGATCGAGCTGACGATGTAAGGCATTATTTCACTTCCCAAATAGTGGAGATATAAGGAGATAATATGTAGTTAGCCCCCTTGAGCTAGGAGTTGGAGTTTTGTTCTATTTTCTAAAATAAAAATTGAAGATGTGAAAAACACAAGAAGGGGGGGTTGAATTGAAAAACTTAAATCAAAAGGCTTAACAACACAGTATTTTTATCTTGGTTCGTTTGATCTCAAACTACTCCAGTCCACCCGTCAAGGTGATTTCGCCTCTCTCCAACGAGGTCTTAATCCACTAATCTCAAAGGATTACAACAGCTACTTTAACAACTGTTAAAGTCTTCTTGAGTATAACCACATACCAGTTTATCTCAAGGAAATCTTTTACAACTAATTGAACAAGAGTGTGTTAACGTTTTCTAACAAAACAATATATCACAACTGTGATAATTACACAAATTAAGCTTGGAATAAAATGAATTTTCTAGAGCTTGAATATGCGTGATTTGGAATTCTCTGCAAATTGACGTGTGCGTACGTACGTGCTTCTTTCACAAGAAGACTTGTTTATATAGGCAAGAAAGATACGTTTTCCATAAAATCAAGTTTAATGATAATAACACACTTTCCTTTTGAAGAAGATCTTGTCTGAAGAAAGCCGTTGGCATTTAATTCTGTCTTGAATAACCAGTAACACTTAAGAGTCTTCTTTGCTTTAACTGCTGATAACGCTTCAGAGTGTTGATGACTTGGTAAAGTTGTCTTTGTTCAGAGTCAGAGTGTAATTGTTTAGGTGCAGGTTCTGGTCATCAAACTTCAGCGTAAAGCCTGCTTTGCTTTCAACGTGTAATGCTTTATTGCCTATCTTTTGATGCTGATCCCATCAAAACTTCTGCATATACAAGACATAATTTTAAGTAGCATATATGTTATGTATATATATCTTTGGATTTATTTATTCTTTGTATTTTTTATCATCAAAACTCTAATCAAGGGTTGTAGTATCAAACTATGTTCTAACAATCTCCCCCTTTTTGATGATGACAACAACCAGATATTTCAATTAAGAATAAAGAATAAAAAGTATAGAATTAAGAAGAAAAAACTCCCCCTGAGTTGATTACTTCCCTTAAATTCTTTGAGTCCTTGAGCATCAGAATTTGACTACGTCTTTCATCATAGTTTTGTACCTGATCAAGCTTTTCAGAAGAAAGAAATTAAGTAGATCAGAATGTTTGAGACTTATGTCTAAGTAATCCGTTATTGAAAATATCTTATTCTTTCTCCCCCTTTTTGTCAGTTATAAAAAAGAACATATAATCAGAGTCAAAAAGGATTTATATTAAAATTAGAAGCAACAATAAGAAGTTCAGAACAACAGCAATGTAGAAAATATTACAGATAAATAGATTTTAAAAATAAGGAAAATCTAGGATGGAGGAGGAAGGCGCGTGAACAAAGCTTCCAACAAGCCTTTGATCTGGTTGTTGGTTTCCTCTTGTTTGCTTAACATGCTCTTGATTTCCGAAATTTTGTCATCCTGTTTATCCATCCTTTCCTGCATAATAATATCTGCTCTCTTCAGTTCTTCCAGAGTCTTCCTTTCATAGGAGGAAGCTTGAGAATCTTCAATAACTGGATGCTTCTCAGAGCCTTCTGCAACATGATCTTTTTGAACCAATTCCTCTGCAGGAATCATCTCATCTTGAGCAGCAGCCAGAGTAAGATCTTCTGACTCTTGTTGAACTTTGTCTGCTGGACGATGTTCTAACCAGGGAGCATTGTCCAGAGGGAGAATCTCTTCCTTTAGTAGTTGGCTCAGAACTTGGTCTTCAATTACCTTTAGCAGATTACTGAAATTTGGTTGAACTTGTCCGTAGCTCTGTTCTTGCATCTTATGAGTTTCAGAACTTATCCATTTTCTGAAACTTGTCCAAAGATAATATGAAGCAGCAAGATTAATCATCTCAAGACTAGCTTGCTTCAGGGAGGTTATCCATTTCTGCATTTCTGTTTCAAACATCAATAAACTAGTACCAACATCTGGTGTGGGTTCAAATGGTTTTGGTTTTGGAATGGCCGTTTTGTGAGTTATGGCAACAAGACATTCAAAAAAAGTTAGATCAGTGACAAGTTTAGCATTGTCATTTGAATTGTTCTTTGGTGAGGGAGTGGGAGAGTCAGGTATAATTATTGGACTAGTTGGGGAGTTTGGTGGAGTTGATTCTAGTGAAGAGGGAATTTGGGGTATGACCAGAATGGTGAGGGGCATACAGATGGCCAGAGGTTCAGTGATACCTGGAATGGGAATGGTATCAGAATCTGAAGTGGGTTCTTCAGATTGGTTGGATTGAGTGTTATGAGGTTCTGGTTCACAGGTCTCAAAGGATTGGATCTCAGAAGTTTGAACTTCTGGTTGAAATAGTTCAGGTTGTGGAGATGGTGAATGAATATCTGGTTGAGGAGATGGAGGTGATGGTATTTCTAGTTGTGGAGAGAGGGGAATTTCTGGTTGTGGTGCTTCTGTAGTGGTTTCAGAGTTTGGATTTTCTGGTGTGGGAGCAGAAATATTCTGGTCAAAAGTTTCAATATCTGACAGAACTTTTGCAAGTTCTGGTTGAGTTGTTTCAGTATTTGGATTGATAGGTAGGGAGTGAGTTCCTCTAAGACTTAGAGTTTCAGAGGGGTCAAAACCTATGTCAAAATCATCAAAGGTTTAAGGGGTAGGAATTTCTGAATGGGTAGGTATTGGTTCAGATGTTGATATAGTAATCAATTCTAAAACATTTACAGTAGAGGGATTACCTTTCCTTTTAGCAGCTTTAGGAGTCCGCTGGGATGATCCTCTTGCTGCTGCCTTGCTTTTCTTGTTCTTCTTCAACACAACTTCTGGAGCCTTCTGTTGCAAGTCCCGAATATTTAACTCTGGTGCCGTACCATCTGCCTTGCATGCATCCAGATATCTGACGATAATCTCAGGCTTGGAATCAATTTATGAGAACATAGGGAAATCATCCAGAGGGATTCTTTTGTAAGTTATGGTTGCAAAGGATGTAACATTGGGTTCCTTTATGATGTTGTCAATAATCTTCATTTTTTTCAGATTCTTTGCATTGAAAGGCTTCCCAGCAGTTGCCTCTAGAGAGCTGATTTCTTGTGCTTCTGTTAGATGCTCTATCAGCCTATTCTCTATCAGAATATCTAATATGAGCCTTCCAAGGGGTATCCAGTCCCTTTTAGTGCGCTCATCTTCTCTAGTCTCCTTAACACTCGTCCTCAGATGATTGAACAACAAATGAGCCAGATTCACCTTAGTCTTCTGGGAGATGAAGTAGATCAGAAACTGCTGATCAATGTTTATGTAGTCAGGAGAGCTGGTTGGCTTCCTGTGATTGATGCATCCCAGAATTATCTTGGCCCATATTCTGTGATGATCCTTCAGATCCCTTATCTTGCTGGAGGGAAGACCCAGAGTGAAAATTTCTCTAGCAATTGAAGCGACATCAACACATCTTTCAGCCATGTCTATACACCTTACGCCACCACCACTGTAACCTATCAGTCTTGCAATAAGATCTTCAGTTATGACTATCTTCTTCCCTATTACATACGAAGTGACTTGATGGTTGGAGGATGAAGCATGAATCCAAAATTCCTTCACAAGGATTGGGAACGTTGGACCTAGAAGACGGTCAAAATACCTGTTCCATCCTTGAGCCTTTACTTATTCAGAAATATTGAACCCATTTTCTTGAAGACTTTCAAAATCCACAATCAGTTCTGAAAGCACTTCTAGGTTGTCAATGGGCGTGAGAAGAGTTCTGAACGGTTCTTCATATTGTTCCATGGATTCTGTTCTCTGAGTACTGGTATTTGGGATGCTTGAGGAATCCATGTTCACACAGAAAATTTGAGAAGCAAATGAAAGGGTTTTGGAAAAATGCAAACTGAAAACAATTAGATTGTAGAGAAAGTGAAAGAGTATAAAGAGTGAAAAATGCGTTTAAATAGATTTTGAAAACATAAACTGCAAGAGATAGAAATAATTTGTAATGATTATAAGCATTAATGACAACTGATTTTAGGGGATTCAGAAAGATATTGGAACGGTTACCCATGACATGTGTCTCAATGCACCCAATCAGTGCTTTTGACCTTTCAGAAAAGTGAACGCGTGTTCAGCCTCAGAAGGTAGCCGATGAATGGATGACAACTGTTTGCTTACGTGAACAACACACTTCTATCCTTGAAATGAAACGCTCAGATATTCATGGATAGATTCTGATACAATCTGTACTTCTAAAATTCTGAAGGCAGATTGATCAGCAGTTCACAGAAAATAACCAAAATTCAGAAGGTTAAGATATGTAAATAAAACAATTTATTCTGGGAAAGGCTTCATGCTGGGATGTTTCAGAATAAAGTTGAACCTATCTTCAGAAAGAGGTTTTGTAAAGACATTATCCCATTGATGGTCTGTGTCAATGAATTTTAAATTTAGAATCCCTTTCTGAATATAGTCCCTAATAAAATGATGTTTTATTTCTATATGCTTAGCCCTAGAATGCAAAGTAGGATTTTTGTTGAGACAAATAGCAGAAGTATTGTCATAGAGGATAGGGATGTTACTCTCAAATATATTGAAGTCCTCAAGTTGACTTTTCATCCAGAGAATTTGTGTGCTGCATCCAGCTGCTGCTATGTATTCAGCTTCTGCTGTTGATAGAGCTATTGTGGATTGTCTTTTGCTGGACCATGAGATCAGATTTTCTCCCAGAAACTGGCAGCTTCCAGAAGTGCTTTTATGTTCTACTCTGTCTCCAGCAAAATCAGCATCACAGTATCCTACTAGGCTGTAATAATTTGATTTTCTATAAAACAAACCCAGATTAGCAGTACCTTTCAGATACTTGAAAATTCGCTTAACTGCTGTTAAGTGAGATTCTCTAGGATCTGATTGGAATCTAGCACAAATGCAAACACTGAATAGAATGTCAGGCCTTGAAGCCGTTAGATAGAGAAGAGAACCAATCATACCACTATAGACCTTCTGTTCTACCTTTTTACTTACCTCTTCTTTTTCCAGAATGCACGTGGGATGCATTAGAATCCTTGATGGCTTACATTCTGAGAGATTAAATTTTTTCAGAAGTTCTCTGACATATTTGCTCTGATGAATGTAAGTTCCTTCTGGGTTTTGATTAATCTGAATGCCCAGAAAGAATTTTAGTTCCCCCATTAGGCTCATCTCAAACTCTGCCTGCATACATTTAGCAATCTCTCTTCCCAGAGAGGGTTTAGTGGATCCAAATATGATGTCATCAACATAAATCTGGCATACTAAAATGTCATTCTTAACTGTCTTACAGAACAAGGTTGTGTCCAGTTTCCCTCTGGTGAATTCCTTTTCTAACAGGAAGTTACTTAGTCTTTCATACCAAGCTCTGGGAGCTTGTTTCAGACCATATAGTGACTTCTTTAGTTTGAAAAAATATTCTGGATTTTTGGAACTTTCAAAACCAGGGGGTTGGTGCACATATACCTCTTATTCTATATAGCCATTTAAGAATGCACTCTTGACATCCATCTGATACAGAGTGATGCCTTTATTAACAACAAAAGAAATTAAAAGTCTGATAGATTCTAACCTGGCGACTGCGGCAAAGGTTTCTGTACAATCTATCCCCTCTTGCTGACTATAACCTTGTGCTACCAGTCGTGATTTATTTCCGATGACTTCACCTTGTTCGTTCAGTTTGTTTCTGAACACCCATTTTGTACCAATGACGTTGAATCCTTTTGGTTTGGGAACCAGATCCCATACGTTATTTCTTGTAAATTGATTTAGCTCCTCTTGCATTGCCAGAATCCAGTCATTGTCCAGAAGTGTTGTTGTTGGTTAGATCAGAGAAACTAGTCCCATGAGGGATTCTTCAGAGTTTCTGAAGGTAGATCTTGTTCTGATTGGATCTTCCTTCCTTCCTAAGATTGTTTCTTATGGGTGATCAATGCTGCTTCTGGATGGTCTTTTCTGGAGTTGATCAACAGAGGGTGTTGGGTTTCTTGCAGTGAATCTTTCTGATGTTGAGGGAGTGTCTCTGTTGAGAGCCTCTGATGAGTTATCTTCAGTACCTGTGAGTTCAACTTCCATACCTGCAAGAAATTCATTCTGCTTTGACTTTTGAGAGTCAAGCTTATCATCAAACCGAACACTGATTGACTCTTCAATAATCTGTGTTTCTGTATTGTATACTCTGTACCCTCTTGAGCTTCAGAGTATCCTAACATAATACACTTTTGTGCTTTAGAGTCAAACTTTTTCAAATAATTTTTTGTATTCAAAATAAAACATGTACATCCAAAAGTGTGAAAGTAGGAAATGTTGGGCTTTCTGTTCTTCCACAATTCATATGGAGTCTTTTCCAGAATAGGTCTTATGGAGATTATATTCTAAATGTAACACGCTGTGTTTATTGCTTCTACCCAGAAGATCTTAGCAACGTTAGTCTCGTTGATCATGGTTCTGGCCATTTCTTACAATGTTCTGTTCTTTCGTTCTACAACTCCATTTTGCTGGGGAATTCTAGGATAAGAGAAATCATGCAGAATGCCTTTTTCATTAAAGAATAATTCAAAATCTTTATTTTCAAATTCTCCACCATGATCACTTCTGACTTTGACGATTCTAAGATCCTTTTCATTCTGAACTTGGTTGCAGAAGGTAACAAACACAGAATGTGACTCGTCCTTATGCCTTAAGAACTTTACCCATGTCCATCTGCTATAGTTATCTACGATTACTAACCCATACTTCTTGCCACTGACTGAAGCAGTTTTTACTGGTCCAAATAAGTCAATATGCAGAGTTCTAATGGCTTAGAGGTGGAAACAACATTTTTGGATTTGAAAGCAGGTTTTGCAAACTTGCCTTTCTGACATGCTTCACACAGAGCATCTGAGTTGAACTTCAAGTTAGGAAGTCCTCTGACTAGATTGAGTTTGTTAATCTGAGATATTCTTCTCATACTAACACGTCCCAATCTTCTGTGCCAGATCCATTGCTCGTTGTTAAAAAACAAAAGACAATTTACATTCTGACTTTTCAGTTCAGAAAGTTTGATTTTATAGATGTTGTTTTTCCTCTTTCCATTAAATAGGATAGTCCCATCTTTCTGACTAACAGCTTTGCATGAATTTTGATTGAAGATTATATCATAACTGTTATCATTCAATTGACTTATGGATAACAGGTTATGCATTAATCCATCAACTAATAAAACATTACTTATAGAGGGAAGATTTCCATTACCTACTGTTCCAGAGCCAATAATCTTTCCTCTCTGATTGCCTCCAAAGCCTACGTGGCCTCCAGGCTTTGGAACATATGCCTTCTTCCCATCATGTGTCGTGAGCAGCTAGAGTCCAGGTACCATGATTGGTGTCTTTGCTTTGCTGCTAAAGATATCTGCCACATGTATTATTTTATCCTTAGGTACCCAAATTTTCTTAGGTCCTGATTTGTTAGTTTTACCAAAACTCTGGTTGAATTTTGGTTTGACAGAATAATCACTACTTGTGTATTTTATGTCATGTGTGTGCCCATATATAAAGTGTGAATCAAGTGGAGTGCGTTTTATAACTAAGTCCATGGCATTTTTTTGGTGTAGGAACCTTACCTTGATATCCTATCCCTTTTCTGCCATTTCTGCTAACTCCATAGATCATTGAAGCCATCTTGCTTCTGTCTATCTTTTTAGCAAGAAACTTCTAAAAGCTGTGATCATACTCTTTGATGATCTCATCAGCAATGCTGAGAGTTTCAGGGATTATTTCCTTCTGAGAGTTTTGCAACTGGTTTTCTAATTTTGAAATTTTTTCTTTTAACTCAGAATTCTCCAATCTGAGACTCTCAGTCTTATCAGAGTCAGAAGCAAGATTCCTTTTCAGGTTTCTGAATTTGAATCTGATCTGCTGATACCTTTCCAGAATTTCATTAAGGCTTTAAGCTAATTCAGCCTTAGTAAAATTTATAGTAAAGTCAGGGAATACCTCTTCTGTATCTGATTTAGAGTCTGACTCAGAAGCTTCACTGTCTTCAGATACGTTTTCCATGAGAGCTATGTTTGCTCTTTCATCATCTGATTCTGAGTCAGCTTCAGATGTGTCAGAATCATCCCATGTAGCCATGAGGCTTTTCTTATTTTCCTTGCCAAACTTCTTTTTGGGATTCTCCTTCTGAAGCTTTGGGAAATCACTTTTGTAGTGCCTTTGCTCTTAAATTCATGGTAGATGATGTCTTTGTTGTTTAACTTTCTGTATCTTGAAGAACCTTCAGATCTTCTATGTCCAGAGGAGGATTCTGACCTTCTGTATCTGGAGAAAGATTCGTTCTGATTTTCTGATCTTTTGGGATTCCTGAACTTCCTTTGTCTCTGCTTCCATAGTTGGTTCACCCTTCTGGAGAGAAGAGACAATTCATCTTCTTCTTATGAGGATCCATCAGAGGTTTCTTCCACAGCCTGCAAAACTTTGGAGTCCGATTTTCTGTTATATTTTAAAACTAATGGCTTACCTTGCTTTTGAGGTTCATCTGCTTCTAGCTCTATCTCGTGACTTCTGAGGGAGCTAACAAGTTCCTCCAGAGAGATTTTGTTGAGATCCTTGGCTAGCTTAAGTGTTGTGACCATTGGCCTCCACTGTTTTGGCAAGCTTCTGATGATCTTCTTAATATGATCAGTAGTGGAATACCCTTTGTCAAGAACTTTTAGACCAGCAACAAGAATTTGGAATCTTGAAAACATAGTTTCTATAGATTCACTATCTTCCATCTTGAATGCCTCATACTTCTGAATGAGCGCAATGGATTTGGTTTCTTTGACTTGAATGTTGCCTTCATGCGTCATTCTTAGAGAATCAAACATATTCTTGGAAGTTTCTCTGTTTGATATTTTCTCATATTCTGAATATGAGATGGCGCTGAGAAGAATTGTTCTGGCCTATTGATGATTTATGAACTCACAATTTTGCTGATCAGACATCATTTTCCTGTCAATCTTCTGACCACGTCCATCCACTGGGTGCATGTATCCATCAGTCACCATGTCCCACAGATCAACATCATGGGCCAGAAAGAAACTCTCAATTCTGTCTTTCCAGTAGTCAAAGTTATCTCCATCAAAGACTGGAGGTTTGCCACTGAATCTGTCCCTTTCTTCATTGTTGTTATTGCTGATGTTTTGACTTGGTCCAGCCATAGTGTTTTTCTGACGCTGGATCTTGTAATGACACGGTTAAGTGTTTAAGCTCAGGACCAGGAGCTATGATTCCAATTGAAGATGTGGAAAACACAAGAAGGGGGGGTTGAATTGAAAAACTTAAATCAAAAGGCTTAACAAAACAGTATTTTTATCCTGGTTCGTTTGATCTCAAACTACTCCAGTCCACCCGTCAAGGTGATTTCGCCTCTCTCCAACGAGGTCTTAATCCACTAATCTCAAAGGATTACAACATCTACTTTAACAACTGTTAAAGTCTTCTTGAGTATAACCACATACCGGTTTATCTCAAGGAAATCTTTTACTACTAATTGAATAAGAGTGTGTTAACGTTTTCTAACAAAAAAATATATCACAACTGTGATAATTACACAAATTATGCTTGGAATAAAATGAATTTGCTAGAGCTTGAATATGCGTGATTTGGAATTCTCTGCAAATTGATGTGTGCGTACGTACGTGCTTCTTTCACAAGCAGACTTGTTTATATAGGCAAGCAAGAGACGTTGTCCATAAAAGCAAGTTTAATGATAATAACACACTTTCCTTTTGAAGAAGATCTTGTCTGAAGAAAGCCGTTGGCATTTAATTCTGTCTTGAATAACGAGTAACGCTTCAGAGTCTTCTTTGCTTTAACTGCTGATAACGCTTCAGAGTGTTGATGACTTGGTAAAGTTGTCTTTGTTCAGAGTCAGAGTGTACTTGTTTAGGCGTAGGTTCTGGTCATCAAACTTCAGCGTAAAGCCTGCTTTGCTTTCAGTGTGTAATGCTTCATTGCCTATCTTCTGATGCTGATCCCATCAGAACTTCTGCATATACAAGACATAATTTTAAGTAGCATATATGTTCTGTATATATATATTTGGATTTATTTATTCTTTGTATTTTGTTATCATCAAAACTCTAATCAACGGTTGTAGTATCAAACTATGTTCTAACAAAGATAAACCTTAATTTCAACTAGGGGCAGGGTAGATTTCAATTAATTCAACGATGCATTCAAATCCCAGGAGAATAAGGCCATCTAAGAAAAGGTTCAAGCATATCACATTCCTTGATACATCATTTAGGAAATGATCTAAGCAAAGGTTCAAGCACATCATCTTCCTTGTGCACATCAATGAAGATTGAGGAAGCAATCAATAAAGATAAAGCTCACAACAACTTCTTCTTTAGTGCAACATTCAAGATCAAGTAAACGATAAAAACAAAGCTTACAATAACCAACATGGCAGTCACAAATGTTCAAAGTAAAAAAAATACAAATGGAGAAAGCCCGCTAAGTCAAAGTAAATCTTGACTTAGGTAAAAGTTAGGGTATCCCGATGGACTGAATTCAAAAGAATCGGTCCATGCAAAATAAGGGATTGAAAATAAATGAATTAGATAACATATTGTGACTTCCACCTCAATAAACATCAGTTCTTCTCATCAAGTGCTTAAATCTTATCAATGCTTCTACTCAACATCGCGACTACAAAAATTCTCTTGCAGACTGAACACATCCATTATGTTAATTGAATTTAGGAACGCAGAATATCAAGGAGAATGGGGGGTGGGATAAATAAAAATTTGAGCCTTATATCCTTTGTTTTTTAAACCGTGAACCAAACCACGTTACAATCTTCAAAAGTCCTAATTGAAGCTAAGTTCACTATGAAAGCATACTCAGCAATATTTGTGTTAAACTAACTCTTAATGTTTGTTAAATTATCACTAAACCACGTTTCCACTTTTTCATCTCTAATCATCCATTTCTTTTCAATAATCAATTTCAATTTCAAGAAATTGAATATGCATCACATTAGGATTACTTTTCAAAGGGGACAATTTTAGTTACGAGTCAATACCTAGTATCAAGGAGATTTCAAAAATTATCTCATCAAAGGTAACATTTCCAAGAAGCTTCTAACTAGGGGAAAAGCATCTAAGAGGACCCCTATAAACAGGGGAAAATCCCAATGATCATAGGGGCACATTATCTAAGGATCATGTTGACTAGGGGAACTTATTCTAAGATTTGATCAACTTGGATCACTTCTCAAAACACCAGTTGATAAAGCCTACTTTTCAAGATTCAGACACTTGGGGTAACCTATATAAAAACCTATATCACATAATGGTGGGATCCAAGTTCCTTCTTAGGACACTCCTCCAAGTTCTTAAGATAGGGGCATGCCTTTTTAAATTCAAATGTTTGGGTAGACCACTATGAGACTCAGAAACCGGTTCTAAATGTTTCATCAAGGGAAAATCATTCCAAGAATCAATTAATCAAGGGCATGGTGTTTCAAAATTCAAACGTTGGGGCAAGACATGCCACAAAAGGCAAGCTCTCTTCATACTTTCACAATCCTCAGTGGACCTATTTTCTACATCCACAATCTTCAAGTTCAAAAAGAGTATCAGGAAATCATGTCAGCATAAATACCCTACCATTTTTTTAATAATTACTCTTGTTGCACTAGTAACCTCTTTGAGTATTAATCATTTCTTTTCCCACAACAGGGGCACCATTCAAAAGAATTCGAGTCATAATCATAAATCATAATACCTAGCATAAACCATATTGCATGTGAAGACAATCATCATTGTCAAATCAAGTTATTTATTCTACATTGAATCTCGGTAGAAGATTCCCCTGGTTGATCTCGGAAGATGATTTTCCAGAAGACCTAGGTAGAAGGTAATTATATGTTGAATCTCGAAAATACATTCCACTGATTAATCTCAACAGAGGATTTTCCAGAATACCTCGATAGCAGGTGGTTCTTAACATAATCTCGACAGTAGATTCCCCTGGTTGATCTCGGAGGTTGATTATCCAGAAGACCCCGACAGAAGGTAGTTCTCAATCGAATCTCGATATTAGATTCCTCTGGTTAATCTCGGCAGATGATTTTCCAAAAGACCTTGGCAGAAGGTAGTTCTCAATCGAATCTCGACAATAGATTCCCCTGGTTAATCTCGACAGTTAATTATCTAGAAGACCTCGATAGAAGGTAGTTTCTCAACAGAATCTCAGCACTAGATTCCCCTGGTTGATCTTGGCAGTTGATTATCCAGAATATCTCGGTAAAAGGTAGTTCTCATTCGAATCTCGGTAGTAGATTCCCCTGGTTAATCTCGGTAGTTGATTATCTGGAAGACCTAGGCAGATGGTAGTTTCTCAAGAGAATCTTGACAGTAGATTCCCCTGGTTAATTCGACAGTTGATTATCTAGAAGACCTCGGCAGAAGGAAGGCCTCAATATAATCTTGGAAGTAGATTCTCCTGGTTAATCTCAACAAATGATTTTCCGGAAGACCTTGGTAGAAGGTAATTTCTTAACCGAATCTCGATAGTAGTTTCCTCTGGTTAATCTCGGAAGATGATTTTCCAAAAGCTCCCGACAATAGGTAGTCCTTAATTGAATCTTGGTAGTAGATTCCTTGGAAATCTCGGCTGTAGATTTTTTGTTAAGAGCCTCACATCAAGCATGACGTACACATAACCATATCAAAGTATCAAGGTCATTCATGACATTTGGTGCATCTAACATACGAAAACACCAAAGAGCATTTGATAAAACATCAAAGTTTATTTTGGTTAGAAAAACATCAAAAGAGGTCCACGATACGTGCATTCCTATGACCATGGCCACACTCATGCTTATGTCTATGACTACGCCTATGCATACGTCTTCACTTGTGATACAAATATCAAAATCTTACCGACACTTATCAATGCAAAGACATCACGACAATACAACATACAACGTTGGGGATTCATTGACACAAAACCAATAGTTTAAAATGAGAGAATATTAAAACATTTAAAACAAATATTTGGTGCATCTACAAACATTTGGGTCATATACGAAATACTCAGTGCATATACATTTTTGGTTCCATATCAACTTAGGGCATTATGCATGGCAGTTTTCAAATCTAATTTGGTTAAACTATGAACTTTCTTAGGGCCCATTGTTGAATTACCTTAATGAACGAATACCTTGGTTAAGAACATACACAATCGGTAAACTCCGATCTTATCTTTGATTTAGTTATCTAAGATTCGATTACCAAAACACTTTTCAAGTATCTATCCTATAGGTTATGGTAGATATGCAAATTTTCAGGATCATGTTATTTATCCCCTAGGTCGTGATAAATACGTAAGACTATCTTTGTGTCGTTTATCCTCTAGGTCATGATAAACGTACAAACTTTTCAATCATTTATCCTCTAGGTTGTGGTAGGTGTGCAAATTAGAGGGTTTATGTTATTAGTTCTCTAGGTCATAATGAATACATAAGTCTATACTCGTGTCGTTTATCCTCTAGGTCGTGATAAACACACAAACTTTTCAATCGTCTATCCTCTAGGTTGTGGTAGGTGTGCGAGTTATTGTGTTTATGTTATTCATTCTCTAGGTCGTAATGAATACATAAGTCTATCTTCATGTCGTTTATCCTCTAGGTCATGATAAACACACAAACTTTTCAATTATCTATCCTAAAGGTTGTGACAGGTATGCAAATTATCAGGATTATGGCGTTCATCCTCTAGGTCGTGACGAATACATAAGCTTATACCCGTGTCGTTTATCCTCTAGGTCGTGATAGATGCACAAGTTCATCCCCGTATTTTTTACTCTCTAGGTTGTAATAAACATACAAAATCTGTGGTATTATTCATTGCATTAGTCTCCATAATGAAATTTATTATCAACTCGGTTTTATTCACCCCCTAGGTTGTGATGAATAGACAAAATCTATGTTAAGTTTACTACGTTAGTCTCAAAGCGTTAATAAGTCAATTTCCAAAAGTGTGTTATTTACCTCTTAGGGCGTGGTAAATACGCAAAAATCTACGATCACTTTTCTAGGTATTGGCGAATTATCCATGTCGTCATACTTCTTGCGCTAACTCTAGTAAGATGATACATCATCAACTTTGTCTATCTTTCTTCATTATCTGGGGTATGCTTTATAGTATATCCTTATCTAGCCAACTTGGATTAAATTTTGGGGTCTTCCATTATTTAGTAACCCTCTGATTCGAATGTGCGAGACCCGCGTATTCTCGCACCCTTCAATCAAAGAGTAGTTAAATAGGGGCAATTGTCATACCCTAAATTTATCCGCCCTTTATTTATACAGTCAAAAATATTTTCAACATTGAGTTTTATAATATTCTTTGGTTCAATTTTACTAACATTTTAAAAATAATTTATTTCGCCCATTTAAAAATGTATAATAGTTTATTTCAAATTATTTGTGTTGTACTCCAAAATTTTCCCTCCCATATTCTTTAAGATTTGTCAAGATCAATCTTCAAATGGATCAAGGGGTTGCCCAGTCTAAACATCCTCCTAAGCCAGTCAAAATTAGGGTTTTGGTTCTTGCAAAGAATTTGAGGTTTTCAATGGTCCAATCAAGTCCCATAGGCCCATATACATTGCCAAGTATCTACATGCCAAGTTTCAAGACTCACAGCATCAAGTTGCACATTCAAAAGCCCTAGTTGCTCCACAACCAACTACAGGGGTAAAATGGTCATTTTACAGTCAAAAGTCAAAATTTTTGGTCAACATCTTATTTTGAAGCCACAAACATCACTTGATCAAGTCTAGATCATGATTCCACAAGCATGGTTCAAAAATCATCAAGATGCCAAAAGTTTCTATTTTGGGACAGTAGAAAAGTCAATTGTAACTTGACCAAGGCATAACTTTTTCATGGTTCATCAGAAAAATCCCATCCAATGCTAATTTTGAAGGGGATGACATTTCCTACAACTCATCTTCACACTCCAAGTCCAAGAAATGCTCTCACAAAAAGTTATCAATTTCTACATTATAGGTCAATTTCAAAAGTCAACAAAAAGGCACTTTAAGTCAAAGACCATAACTTGAGATTGGTAAATCAAAATGACATGGGACCAAAGGCATTGGTTTGAGGACTTCAAGACCTTTCCAAAATGTCCAAGAACATGTTCATAGGATCCAAATTGAGCAAGATATGCATTGGAGAAGTTGGGAAATTTTTGGGAATTTGCAAAAGTCAACTTTGCCCAAAACACCTCATTTTTGCTAATGGGCCTCAAATTCTTTCTTGAAACATTGTCCAAGGCCTATGCACGACCCATTGAGCTTAAATTGATTTATTTTCTTATTTTTAATTAATTAATTGAATTTTTATTAATATTAATTCATTTAATTCATTTAATTGTAGGAAAATTCAAAAGATATTGTTTTCAAATCTTTTGTGGAGCAAATATGACCAACACATGCTGAAGATTTCGTTTGCCAATCAAGGGGACCAAAATCATCCAATTTTGGCAAGTTTTATCAATCAAAAAAGTTGGAAAAGATTTGATTGAAATCAAATATTGAAAACATGAGTACAATGGATTCTTGGCCAAGATTGTAACCTAAAACCATTCCAATACAAATACTGAAGCCAACCCTAATGCCTTGGAGGTGCAAAATCTGCTGCAAGAACCATTACCACATTGAAAAAAATTCAAAGAAAACTGAAATCTGAATTCCACCTTCCAGGCCCTTTCAAAGCGAGTTAAGAATTCTAATACGTTGCATAAGTCCCTAGAAACGTTTTAGAATCAAAACCAAGCGCCCAAGCCTAAGGAATCGCCCCACACGAACTCACGGTTTGCATAATTTTCTTGGAATCGAAATTCATTGTTCATGCATCATTAACATAATTTGTTGCTTGTTTTGTGTTGTATGAGTCCACAGGGAACTAATGGTATGGTTCAATTGCCTTGAAATGCCCTGGAACCGAAACCACCATTGATGAAATCTAGGTTTTCGAAGCTTCCAATTTGGGGGTTTACAACATAGGTAAAATTAGGACTAATGGTTCCTATGGTTGAATTCGTCAAGGCCAGACGAACTCAACCCAACCCTCGCGAACAATTTCTGATCATCAGGGGCCTAATCGCTATTATTGGCAGTTTTACTTTGTGGGGGTTTAAAACCCCCGCTATTTGATTCTTATTTTACAGGCAAAACGAAGAAGACGGTGAGCTGGCAAGGTGCTAGTGGTCCATTCAAAAAACAGCGCGCGTTTTGGTTGTTCTTCAGGATGTTTTTTTGTTTTTATATACTATAATTAATTGTCAATATATTAACAAATGCAGGCACATGGCTCAGTGGCGAATGCGCTGTCTATTAACCATTGGGACCTGGGTTCGATTCCCAGGTCCCCCCAAACGCTTGTTCTATTTTTTCATAATATGTTCTAATGCAGCGCTTTAGGAGGTGTCCATCATACACCTTGCTCATCCAGATGCCAAATGTCTTCAAGCACAAATCTAGTGGTCATAATTGGACGATCATGGTATGCTCAGGTCAATGCATGTACAGGCAATTCCAGAAGGTCAAACGTGGCTTGTGTGTTAATGGGCCAAGTTCAACAAATTCACCTCCCATGGGCCCAGAATACCCCCTGGTTTTCTTTACTCTTTTTTTCTTTTCTATTTTCAATTTCTATTTAATTATTAATTATAGTTATTATTACTATTATTTAATCAACTCACAAATAGTTATTTTCACAATAACTTCAGAAAATTATTATTATTATTAAATTCCATCTTAATTTAATTATTTTTGTAAATAAAACATTAATATAATTTATTTAGTTTAATTAGGTTAAATTTTGAATCTTTTTCATAATAAATAAAAACAATTTAGAATTAGGTTTTCACTAACTTTTATTTTCTTGTAATTTATTTTTATTAAAACTTAAAAAACATAAAAAAACATTTTTTTCTTAAATAATTAATTAGTAAATTAGGTTAATTTGAATTAATTGCAAAAAGGACAAAACTCATATTTTCTCAAAAAGGGTCAAAGCCCTAAGGACGTCCCGATTCTATTTCTTTTCGCGCATTATTCTTATTTTGATTATTTATGTATCTGCTCAAAGGATGTAATAGTAATTAGGTTTACCGCTTTCTTTACTTTCCGCATTTATTTTCCAAAGCGGGTTTTTGTTTTTGGCGATGTATAGACCTGCGCCTTGTAATAGCGTAGATTCATATTTCCGCACTTTATTTTCCGCACTCTTAACTGTTAATTATGCCTGCAAGACTGTATGCCAAATAAAATTAATCCATAGCTCACAAATACATGTTCAAAGATAAATATAAACTGAAACAACACACAAGCACATGCCACTCCTAGGGTACGTCTCACTGGTTGCCTCGAACATGGTCGTCAAGTATAGGGTGTCTTAGAGGTCGCCCTTCTGTCTAAAGATCCAGTTGCCTCGAAACGGTTGCATCGGATAAAAAGGATCTAGGACATTAGGGTTACTTCTAAGGTGTCCTACTATTGCTTCGGTGAACACACTGTCCCTAATAATCAAATTGACCCGAATAACTCCAACGACGGTGCTACCTACTTCTCAATAGTGGGATAGCACTGTTTAAAGGACTCTTACACAGCCTAATTCCTTAGAGTAGGTAGATTTCTCATGGGTACTTGCTCTCTCAAAACAAACAAAACATCTTTTCACACTGACACTTTCAAAAAGTTTTCAAACAAATTTTTCATACACTCTTGAGGACAGATACAAGAGTTACTTAGAAATTTTTCAAACGAAACTTTTTCAAAACCCACACACACTTGAAAAGCAAACAAATTTTTGAAAACATAAGAGCAAGTACCTAAGAGCCCGTGGATAATCACGGATAGAAAGGGTGCTAACACCTTCCCTTTCTATAAATCTACCTCCCGAACCGAGAGACATTCTCAAAGAAGGAATTTTGCTGTGCTTTTGTCCTTTCCATGTTGGAGAACATAAAAGACGGTGGCGACTCTTGCTTACCGCGACATTTCGCGAACCAGCTTTAAACAGTCAGTTCTATTTCCACCGATCACAGAACTGGCGACTCTGCTGGGGAATATTATAAAGTGAGGTGTACCTTAGGATTAGATCATACTTATGTTTTCAATTGCTTGCTTTGATTGCTTTATATTTGTGGGCATTGCATCGGAGTTTCAGGGATCCTAACCCGGATCTGGGGTTACCCTTTTAGGTAGCATAAGCTGTGAGGGACCTGTCCGGCGTAGACCGACACGGGTGAAGCAGTGGCTACGTTGGTGTGGCACCTTGGTCTGTACCGATATCCCTTGTGTTGCAACGAGGAGAATATGGGTCTTCTGAGGAGTCATTAAGCACCAACCGACCTTAGAACCCTAATTTGACCCAACTTGGCCATAGAACAGTAGCAGTATGCTACACCCATTGAGGCTAAACTCTCGCGATGGTTCTGGCCGCAAGAAAAGATTGCGACGCTGGAGTTATGACCGATTGAGGGTAGTTAGTGATATTGGGATCCTCTAGAACCCGGTTACTTTTGATAGGACATGTCTTAACCAACGAAACTGAAAGAGGATAGTAACTGAACTTCATGCTGGCCTAAACTCTAAGGGCTGTCTTGTGTGACTTGTGTGCCTTATCATGTTTGCCTTTGTGAATACTTGTGGTGTGATTTATCATAACATCATACCATCATAACATTGCATGCATCCTGCATAAGGATTGACCCGTTTCAAAGACAAGAGGGTTTCATCTTTGCTCTGTTTTGTAGGACATTATGATGCCTGTGCGAAGGAATACTATCCGGCTCAACTCTGTTCACCCACCTGACTTGCTCATTGAATTGGTTGACAGAATTCCAAATACCACTTCCTTCATCCAGAGGCATGGTTCTCTTCTCGGTTTAGTCACTTCAAAGTGGGACCAACAACTGATGAGTGTCCTGACCCAGTTTTATGATCCCCTATACCATTGCTTCACTTTTCAAGACTTCCAGCTGGTCCCTACCCTGGAAGAATTCTCTGATTTGCTTGGTGTCCCTATCTTGGATCAGACTCCCTTCACTGGTTGGGAAAAGACTCTTAGGCTTGAGGAGGTTGCAGCAGCCCTTCCTTTGACCAACAAGGAAGTAATGGATAATTGGGTGACTAGAAGCGGAGTTAAGGGCTTTTTGGCTAAGTTCCTGATTGGTAAAGCTAATAGTTTCTGGAACGACTTAGACTTCAGGGCGTACAAAGACATTCTGGCTCTCTTAATCTATGGTCTGGTTCTATTTCCAAATCCTGATAACTTTGTCAATGTCAATGCCATAAGGATCTTCATGTCTCGGAATCCTGTACCCACTCTCTTGGGTGATATCCTGCAACATCTCTATGCTCGTACTGGCCGAAGACGGGGAACTCTGTGGTGTTGTACTCCTTTGTTAGTGAGGTGGTTTATTTCACACCTCCCTAAGTTCGTGCTGAAGAATAAAGAAGGAAGAGGCTGGGCTTACAGGTTAATGTCTCTCACTGATAATGACATCATTTGGACTCTCAGAGGTTTAGATGAAGTGGCTGTTATTGATTGTTGCGGTGAATATCCTAATGTTCCATTGATCGATACTCAGGGAGGAATCTCTTATAATCCATGTTTAGCTCTCCGTTAGTTTGGAAGAGCCAGAAGAGCAGGGCCTCATGAGATGTTGGTACCTCACATCAGTTTTGAGTTTCAGGTAGATAGTGACGAGCTGCGTCGTAGATTCATCAAGGCTTGGGACAGAATTCATAAAGCTGACCCACATGAGTTGGGACCAAAGACTTCTCTACCTATGGAATCCTACTACAGATGGGTCCACATCCGTGCTCAGAAGTTAGGTATGCCATAAGAAGCCGTCAGCCCTATCATTCTTGAATTTCCTGATAAAGATGGGGTTCCTCCAACTGTTCTCCCTCCTCAGATACCTACTGATGTTGACACACTAAAGAGATCTTGGGCGCAACTACAAGAAGAACGGGATTCTTATCGGGAAAAGTTCAATGAACAAGAACAGAAAATCCAGAAGCTGACTAAGCAGTTGGAGAACGAGCGGGTCCCGAATGACTATATCTGGACTGAGAAGAGGAGGCCATGGGAGCACTGATGGGCTTTGGATGTTTCCTTTACAACTTTTATTTCCTTTTCAGTATTTTCATTTATGTAACGCCTAAGGGAAATTTCTTGAACAATTTAAAAGTTTGAATCTAATGAAGTGTGTTTCCTTTTTGTTTACAAAGTTGAACCCCGATTGTCTTTGAAAACATAACTCATACGCATTCCATTCATCATATGCATAACAGGTACCTTTTTTCTACAGGTTGCTTAATCTTCTTCGCTGTTTATTTAAGCAGTCATCATGAATCCTGAATCATCCAACGAACAAGCTATCAAGGCCCTCCAGGCCCAGAACGCCCAGTTTCAAGAGCTGGTCATGAGCTTAGCCCAGGGTCAGCAGGAATTGAAGACTCTGCTGTTGAAAAAGAAGAAGAAGAGGACTGTGCTGTTCAACACTGGACGAAGGTTTGGTAATACACTGCAGAATGAGGCTGATCAAGCTACTTCCTCTATAGGGAAAGACAGTCCCCAAGGGGGAAGGGTTCCAAGTCCCGTGGTCTCCGACAATGAGACAAATTTCAATGATGAACAGTACCCTCCTGCTGAGGACAGGTACAAGCAACTAGAGGACCGTCTGAGTGCCATGGAGATTCAACAGGTGCCTGGATTGGATTTTGGCGATCTAGGTTTATCTTCTGGGGTGGTGATCCCACACAAGTTCAAGGCGCCTTCTTTTGCGAAGTATGACGGAGCTTCCTGCCCCAAGCTGCACCTCCGTTATTATGTAAGGAAGATCCAACCTTACACTGCAGGCAAGAACCTATGGATCCATTTCTTCCAGGATAGCCTTTCAGGGGCTCAACTCGAGTGGTTCTATCAGCTGGATGGAGCCAGTATTCGAAACTGGGAGGACTTGGCTACTGCATTTTATAAGCAGTATCAATATAATGCCGACCTCGCTCCTACACGTACCCAACTCCAGGGTATGTCGCTAGGATCGGGAGAAGGTTTTAAGGAGTACGCGCAAAAGTGGAGAGACCTGGCTGGCAGGGCGCAGCCACCGTTGACTGACCGTGAACTCGTGGACATGTTCTTGGGGACCCTGTCTGGTCCATTCTTTAACCACCGGATTGGTAATTCTTCTGCAGGGTTTACAGACCTCATTCTGACTGGTGAGAGGATAGAAGCTGGTATTAAGTCGGGGAAGATACAGAAAGGTGCATCCTCAAGTTCTAAAAAGAAGCCTTTCAAGAAGGAAGCTAGTGCTGTGTATGGTCCCAGGAAACATAATAAACCGGAACGCCGCCAAGCTGTCAACGCGGTGGTAATTTCTAAGCCTGCTGCCGCTCCTCGGAAATATAACCAACCAAGGGGTGAGAGACCCAGAAGGGAGTACACTCGGCTCAGTATGACCCTCTCCCAGATATTGCCACAACTGCTGTCAACCAATCTGGCAACTGTCAAAGAAGCTCCGAAAGTAGTGAACACCACATCTCCGAAGTACAACCCCAACGCCCGCTGTGCTTATCACTCTGACAGCCCGGGGCATTCAACTGATGATTGTTGGGCTCTGAGGAATAAGGTTCAGGACCTTATTGATGCTAAAGAAATACAGTTCGAGGCACCTGAAAGGCCCAATGTTGTGACTGCTCCCATGCCCCAGCATGGAGTGAATGCTGTGGAAGAAGACTTGTATGTGGCCTCCGTGGATGAGATTGTTACTCCATTGTTGACTGTCAAGAGGAACCTGTTGCTAGCCGGTTTATTTCCGGGATGTAGTAAAGGTTGCCTTCTATGTTCTGTTTCACCTGCTGGTTGTTCTTTGTTGAAGTCAGGTATGCAAAGCCTGATGGATAATAAAGAGATCTTGTTCGAGAAGATTGTTGTTCCTGTTATCCCTGCTGAAGAAGTGTCTATTGTTACTATTTTCAACAACCCTCCCAAGGATCCCTCAAAGAAGCCTGTCAAAATCATGTCCACTCAGAAGATTGCTCCCATCATCATTACTGTTCCAGGGCCCATCCCCTATACATCTGACAAAGCGGTCCCGTGGCACTATGGGGCAGATGTTTATGTACTTGGAGTAAAACAAGAGTTTGATACTAGTACCGGTGTCAGCAACATCACCGGGCCTGCCAAGGTTACTCATAGTGGTAGGATGTTCTCACCAGATATTGCGCCACCAGCTATTCAGAGACCTCTTATCATCACACCTGCCAGTGTGCCTACTTCCCTTCCTGATCAAGTTCCAGTTTCTACCCCTGCTGCCGAGTCATCTGACGCTCGGGGCAAAGGGATTGCTACTGATGTGCCTGCCCAGATGGAGGCACCGAAGACCGTCAATATTGAAGCTTCCAAGCAAGAGATGGAAGAGATTCTTAAAATTATCAAGAAAAGTGATTTCAATGTAGTTGAGCAGCTGAGGCACACCCCATCTAAGATTTCTATGCTATCACTATTGTTGTGTTCAGAGGCCCATGCCAAGGCTCTGATCTCCTTCCTGAAGACTGCCCATGTGCTACAAGAAACGTCTGCTGATCAATTTACCGATTGTGTGGCAAACTTGACTGTTGACAATGGGTTGGGTTTCTCTGACGCCGATCTGACTTCCAAGGGAAAGAACCATAACGACGCCCTGCATGTCTCCATTGAATGCAGGGGCACTACTCTTGCCCATGTGTTGGTAGACACTGGTTCTTCGTTGAACGTATTACCCAAGAAGGCCCTAGACAGGTTAGATTGTGAGGGTTTAGAGCTCAAGCCTAGTAACATTGTTGTCCGGGCCTTTGACGGGTCGAAAAGGATGGTACATGGTGAAGTTGACATTCCAATCAGGGCTGGTTCTCAAGTTTTTGATTCTACTTTCTATGTGATGGACATACGACCATCCTATTCTTGTTTGCTGGGTCGTCCATGGATCCACAAGGCTGGAGTTGTGACCTCCACTTTACATCAGAAGCTTAAGTACCCAATCAGAGGGAAGATAGTTACAGTGCAAGGGGAAGAAGAATATATGGTCAGTCACCTTAACTCGTTCCGATACATAGAGATGGATGGGGAGTTCATTGATACCCCCTTTCTACACTTTGAAGAGGTCCCTCAGACACTGGCGTCAACAGAGACTGTGACTGAAGATAATTCTCCTTCGAAGACGGCTTCCTTGAAGGATGCCCGGGCTGTGGTTGAGAAGGGTGAGTGTGCAAACTGGGGCCGACTTCCTGATTTTACTCCGAAGACTGACAAGTTTGGTTTGGGTTTCACTGCAGAAGCTCAGAGGGCTGTTTGCAAGGCAAGGATTGGAAGACCTCCTGTGTTAATCACCAACCCGGGAGTAAATGCTATTGAAGACGACATGGAGGAATATGAATTCGACAGCTGGATCTACCCAACAACCAACGGTGGACTAAGCAACTGGACTGCCAAAGACTACATACCTATTACTTTTGTCACTCAGTAATGAACTCCTTTGTTTTGAATTTGTAACGAACAATAATTTGAAACTTTATGGCCCGGTGTCTTACCCGGGGCACCGTGGCTTCATTTGTGAGGGCTTATTATTTGTCATTTTCATATATCATGAATAAAAACATTGGACGTTTTTCGCATTTCAAATCTTGTGCTCCCTTTCTTTCTTTATATATTGCAAAACAGCTATATTTACACACACTCACCTATACAGGTTCCAATCCACTCTGGATCTCACTGGTAACGACTCTGCTACTGCCAGTTATGACTTCGAAAATCCGATCAACTTAGCCGAAGACGAAGGTGAAGATGATTGCGAAGTGACTGGTGAGCTTGCAAGACTGTTACTCCAGGAAGAGAGGGCCATTTAGCCACATGAAGAGCCAGTGGAAACGGTAAATCTGGGTACGGAGACAGACATAAAGGAAGTCAAGATTGGTGCCAATCTGGAGTTCAGCGTGAAACAACGGTTGATTCAGATGTTGCATGATTATGTGGAGATCTTTGCCTGGTCTTACGAAGACATGCCTGGGTTGGATACTGACATTGTGGTTCATCACCTGCCTACCAAGGAAGACTGCCCTCCGGTTAAACAAAAGGTATGCCGTATGCGTCCAGAGATGTCCGAGAAAATCAAAGCTGAGGTCATGAAACAATTCGATGCCGGTTTTCTAGTAGTGACTTCTTACCCTCAGTGGGTTGCTAATGTGGTTCCAGTGCCGAAAAAATATGGTAAAGTCAGAATGTGTGTTGACTACAGGGATTTGAATAGGGCCAGCCCCAAGGATGATTTCCCTCTGCCCCATATCGACGTTCTGGTTGACAACACTGCTCAGCATAAAGTATTCTCCTTCATGGATGGCTTCTCCGGTTATAATCAGATCAAGATGGCCCCTAAAGACATGGAGAATACCACTTTTGTTACTCAGTGGGGCACCTTTTGCTACAAGTTCATGCCATTTGGATTGAAAAATGCTGGGGCAACCTACCAACGTGACATGGTTTCTTTATTTCATGACATGATCCACCATGAGATCGAAGTATATGTCGATGATATGATTGCAAGGTCCCAAACTGAGGAGGAACACCTTGGCCATCTACAGAAGCTGTTTGACCGTCTGAAGTTGTACAAGCTGAGGTTAAACCCAAACAAGTGCACCTTTGGGGTAAGATCTGGAAAATTGCTAGGCTTCGTCGTGAGCGACAAAGGTATTCAAGTGGACCCTTCCAAAGTGAAAGCCATACAAGAGATGCCAACTCCCAAGACAGAGAAAGAAGTCAGAGGCTTTCTAGGACGGCTAAACTATATTGCCCGATTCATCTCACACCTAACTGCTACCTGTGAACCAATCTTCAAGCTACTGAAGAAAGATCAAGTAGTACGTTGGAACGATGAATGTCAAGCCGCTTTCTACAGAACCAAAGAGTATCTCCAAGAACCACCCATCCTTATGCCACCGGTTGAAGGGAGACCTCTAATATTATACTTGACAGTACTTGACAGCTCAATGGGGTGTGTGCTGGGGCAGCATGACGAGTCTGGCCGAAAAGAGCACGCTATTTATTACCTTAGCAAAAAGTTTACCGACTGTGAGACCCGATACTCACTGCTCGAGAAAACTTGCTGCGCTTTGGTATGGGCTGCTCGCCGGCTGAGACAGTATATGTTGACTCACACCACTTTGTTGATTTCAAAAATGGATCCAATCAAGTACATATTCGAAAAGCCTGCTTTGTCCGGAAGAATAGCAAGATGGCAGATGATCTTGACAAAATACGACATCCAGTACACGACTCAGAAAGCCATCAAGGGAAGTGTATTGGCAGAACATTTGGCACACCAGGCAGTGGATGACTACCAGTCCATGAACTTTGAATTTCCCGACGAGAACATCATGGTAGTGACTGATTGTGAAGTACCTGGACCGGATGAAGGACTTGAGGAAGGATCCCGATGGTCTATGCACTTTGACGGAGCCTCAAACGCTTTGGGTAACGGTATTGGCGCTGTGATCATATCCCCTAAAGGCACTCATACCCCACTTACTGCCCGGCTATGTTTCAATTGCACCAACAACATGGCGGAGTATGAGGCATGCATCATGGGACTTCAAGCTGCAATTGACTTAAGGATTAAGTTTTTGAGTGTCTTCGGAGATTCCGCTCTCGTGATCAGCCAGATCAAAGGCGAGTGGGATACGAAACACCCAAATCTTATTCCCTACAAGGAGTATGTGTTGACGTTGATCCCCCATTTCACGGAGATAACCTTTGAACATTTCCCAAGAGAGGAGAATCAGTTGGCGGACGCACTGGCTACGATGTCTTCCATGTTCAAAGTCAAATGGGACAACGAGGCTCCCCGGATTATCATTTGGAAATTGGATGAACCTGCATATTGCTGTGATCTTGAGGCTGAAGAGGTAACTGAAAAACCTTGGTATCATGAAGTGAGAAGGTACTTGGAAGCTCAAGAATACCCCGAGGGTGCATCTGTTAATGACAAAAAGTTTCTGAGAAGGTTTGCGGCAAAGTTCTTCCTCAGCAACGGCAATCTGTACAAGCGAAACCATGATTCAACTTTACTGCGTTGTGTGGATAAGATTGAAGCAGAAAAAATCATGGCAGAGTTACATGAGGGTACCTTCGGAACACACTCCAGTGGACATACCATGGCAAAGAAAATCCTTCGGGCAGGATATTTCTGGTCTACAATGGAAGCTGACTATTACCAACATTCTCGGACGTGTCACAAATGCTAGATATATGCAGATAAGGTGCACATTCCTCCAGTATCTCTGAACGTCTTGATAGCACCTTGGCCTTTTGCAATGTGGGGGATTGATATGATCGGCGAGATCAGACCGACGGCATCTAACGGGCATCGCTTCATCCTGGTAGCAATTGATTACTTCACGAAGTGGGTTGAAGCAGCTTCCTATGCTACGGTAACCAAGAACGTCGTGGCACGGTTTATTCGGCACAACCTGATCTGTCGATACGGTGTACCTGAGAGGATCATTACAGACAATGGTACCAATCTTAACAATAAGATGATCACTGAGCTCTGCGAGAAATTCAAGATACAGCACCACAACTGTTCTCCCTACCGGCCGAAGATGAATGGGGCTGTAGAAGCAGCTAATAAGAATATCAAGAAGATTGTGCAGAAGATGACAGTGACCTACAAAGATTGGCACGAGATTTTACCGTTTGCTCTTCATGGGTACCGTACCTCAGCACAAACGTCAACAGGGGTAACACCCTTCTCCTTGGTTTATGGCATGGAGGCAGTCTTACCTATTGAAGTCCAGATACCATCTCTCCGAATAATGAAGGATGCAGGTTTGAGCAAAGATGACTGGATCCAGACTCGGCTTGATTAATTAAATCTAATTGACGAAAAGAGACTCACTGCTGTTTGTCATGGTCAAACGTACCAAAAATGGATGATCAGGGCATTTAACAAGAAAGTCAGACGACAAGAGTATCAAGTCGGAGACCTGGTAATCAAACGCGTCATTCTTCCTCAAGGTGATCCCAGGGGCAAATGGACCCCTACGTACGAAGGGCCATTTATGGTTAAACATATCTTCTCAGGAGGAGCTATGATTCTAACCACCATGGATGGTGACGACCTTCCTCACCCCGCCAATGCAGACATAGTAAAAAGATACTACGCATGATAAAAGACCCGCTAGGTTGACACACCTAGGCAAAAATAAGGGCTTCCCGGCGAACCAAAAGGGTTTGGGCAAAAATAAGGGATGAAATGAAAAAAATCTGTACACCCGGCAAGTCGAAAACCTGAAAAGGCGGCTTGGGCAAAAATGGGTATCCCGGTGGACTGAAAACCCGAAAGGGCGGTCCAGGCAAAAATTAGGGATTAAAGCGTAATACTATGTCTCATTGGATCACCTTGCATCCAGAATTCGGTATCAACTATCAGGTTCAGACGGCATCGATCAGTCAGCTTCATCTTCAACTGAGCAGCAAAGTGATGAGACGCTTGAAGACATAAAGGCGATAGAAGAGTTGGAACCCAGTGGGATTATTGTTTTCACATAGCTGTTTTGTTTTCCTTCTCAAATTGTATAAACTCTATGTTGTTCGGCGGCGTTCTCTTACTAGGACGTCAGCCTCTTGTACATAAACGCCTATTTACAGGCAAATTCAAAAATCAATACAAGCTCATTTTTCAGACAAGTTGCCAATTGTTTTTCCTTTTTCTGTTTTGTTTCGCAAAGAACGTCCAATGTTCATTTTTGATATATGCATTTGACATTAATTGCTAATCATAAATATTTGCATACGAAACAAAGGACTAATTACAGGTGACATTAGAAACAGGGGCAATAATGAGTTGTCTAAGCGATCTAGTTGCTCTGTCCACCAAGGTACCGAGGTAGGCTGAAGAATGTAACCAGGATACCTCCACTCCCCATAGAGGAAGACCAGAATCAGCAATACTCCCCGAGCAGAGTTGGTCTCCCGTCAGTCCTAACAAGGCACAGTATTCTCCAGCAAGTCAGTAACGCTCTCCCCAAGCAGAGTTAGTCTACTGTCAGCCTTAAGGAAGTTGGGTATCCCCAGAAGATCTCAATATTCCCCAGCGAAGTATACAGATGTTCCTAAGCAAGCATCCCCGACAGTCTTGATCTAAGATTGTTCCCCGGCGGAATACCAGACACCCCAGTGGAGCCATCTCCCCAGTACAGTCCAAAAGTTGCCCCAGGAGAGTTGAATCAATCTCCCTAGTAGATTTCTGGAAGCTTATCCCCAGTAGATTTCTGGAAGCTTATCCCCAGTAGATTCTAGAAGCTTATCCCCTGCAGAATACGAAAGCATCTCCCCGGCTTTATTCAGAGGTTATTCCCCACCAGAGCTTATAACTGGGTTATCCTTAGCTAATTACCACGGAAAGATCGTCCTCGGCGAAGTTCTTCTTATTCCCCAGCGGAGTTCATCAAATTCCCCAACATAACCTATCAACGGAATCCCCAGCGGAGTTGTCATCAAAACCTCAGTGAAGCACCTCTTCCCCACAGAGTATTCCCCGCAGAGTGATCTCTCCAACAAGTTTATTCCCCAACAGAGTCATCTTCTCCTACCGGTTTATTCTTGCAACCATCGTCCCCAGCGGAAGAGAAGAGCTCTACTCTTCAAACATCAACCCAGGATTCAACAAGCTCCTGACATTCGTCAAGGATTTATTTTCTTAGACGAAAATACATTCATAGACATTTAACATTCCATACATCTTGCTTACATACATGATACACATCATATCATACAACCTCATCATGACATCATGCATTTCATACATCATGACATTGCATACGACTAATGTTTTGCCTTTTCAGGAAAAAGGTCAATACAAAGATGATTACTATCAACTATCGCAATTCCAGATTCGATACCTGTATCCAGCCAGGGCATATCTGTAAATGACCAAGTTCCAGATTCGACTCCTGTATCTAGCCAGGGCACATTTGTGAGCGATTTGTTTGTGGATTCGATACCTGTATCCAGCCAGGGCACATCTGTAAGCAACCTTTGAAGTTCCGGATTCGATTCCTGTATCTAGCCAGGGCATATCTGTGAGTAATTGATTGTAGATTCGATACATGTATCCAGCCAGGGCATATCTGCATGAAGAGTTTAGAGATTCGATAGCTGTATCCAGCCAGGGCACGTCTGTAAGCAACCTTTGAAGTTCCGGATTCGATTCTTGTATCTAGCCAGGGCATATCTGTGAGTAACTGATTGTAGATTCGACACCTGTATCTAGCCAGGGCATATCTGCATGAAGAGTTTAGAGATTCGATACCTGTATCCAGCCAGGGCATATCTGTAAACGACCAAGTTCCGAATTCGACTCCTGTATCTAGCCAGGGCACATCTGTGAGCGATTTGTTTGTGGATTCGATACCTGTATCCAGCCAGGGCACGTCTGTAAGCAACCTTTGAAGTTCCAGATTCGATTCCTGTATCTAGCCAGGGCATATCTGTGAGTAATTGATTGTAGATTCGATACCTGTATCCAGCCAGGGCATATCTGCATGAAGAGTTTAGAGATTTGATACCTGTATCTAGCCAGGGCATCTCTACATGAAGAGTTTGAAGATCAACCCCTGTAACAGGCCAGGAAATTATCTTTATTTCTCAAGTACGCAAGTTCTCGCTAAGGAATCTCTTACGCGATCGACACACAATCCCAAATGGCATCTATAAGCCCATTCCCGACAAGGTTCTGTCACATCTCCAGATGGCATCTATAAGCCCATCCTCCTATCCATCATCTCGCCAAATGGAATCTGTAAGCCCATTCCCAACATCACACTGCTGATATTCTACTATGTGAGTGCAAATTTCTGGGCACTCTAGTGTTCAATCATCTTCCACCTTCAGATCACGAAAGGCACGCAAGCCAATCTACATCCTCAGGTCTAAGAAGATTGAACAGGGGCAACTGTTGTACCCCAAAATTTGCCCTCCCATATTCTTTAAGATTTGTCAAGATCAATCTTCAAATGGATTAAGGGGTTGCCCAGTCTAAACATCCTCCTAAGCCAGTCAAAATTAGGGTTTTGGTTCTTGCAAAGAATTTGAGGTTTTCAATGGTCCAATCAAGTCCCATAGGCCCATATACATTGCCAAGCATCTACATGCCAAGTTTCAAGACTCACAGCATCAAGTTGCACAATCAAAAGCCCTAGTTGCTCCACAACCAACTGTAGGGGTAAAATGGTCATTTTACAGTCAAAAGTCAAAATTTGTGGTCAATATCTTATTTTGAAGCCACAAACATCATTTGATCAAGTCTTGATCATGATTCCACAAGCATGGTTCAAAAATCATCAAGATGCCAAAAGTTTCTATTTTGGGACAGTAGAAAAGTCAACTGTAACTTGACCGAGGCATAACTTTTTCATGGTTCATCATAAAAATCCCATCAAATGCTCATTTTTAAGGGGATGAAATTTCCTACAACTCATCTTCACACTCCAAGTCCAAGAAATGCTCTCACAAAATGTTATCAATTTCTACATTATAGGTCAATTTCAAAAGTCAACAAAAAGGCACTTTAAGTCAAAGACCATAACTTGAGATTGGTAAATCAAAATGCCATGGGACCAAAGGAATTGGTTATAGGACTTCAAGACCTTTCCAAAATATCCAAGAACATGTTCATAGGATCAAAATTGAGCAAGATATGCATTGGAGAAGTTGGGAAATTTTTGGGAATTTGCAAAAGTCAACTTTGCCCAAAACACCTCTTTTTTGCTAATGGGCCTCAAATTCTTTCTTGAAACATTGTCCAAGGCCTATGCACGACCCGTTGAGCTTAAATTGATTTATTTTCTTATTTTTAATTAATTAATTGAATTTTTATTAATATTAATTCATTTAATTGTAGGAAAATTCAAAAGATATTGTTTTCAAATCTTTTGTGGAGCAAATATGACCAACACATGCTGAAGATTTTGTTTGCCAATCAAGGGGACCAAAATCCTCCAATTTTGGCAAGTTTTATCAATCAAAAAAGTTGGAAAAGATTTGATTGAAATCAAATATTGAAAACATGAATACAATGGATTCGTGGCCAAGATTGTAACCTAAAACCATTCCAATACAAATATTGAAGCCAACCCTAATGCCTTGGAGGTGCAAAAGCTGCTGCAAGAACCATTACCACATTGAAAAAAATTCAAAGAAAACTGAAATCTGAATTCCACCTTCCAGGCCCTTTCAAAGCGAGTTAAGAATTCTAATACGTTGCATAAGTCCCCAGAAACGTTTTAGAATCAAAACCAAGCGCCCAAGCCTAAGGAATCGCCCCACACGAACTCACGGTTTGCATAATTTTCTTGGAATCGAAATTCATTGTTCATGCATCATTAACATAATTTGTTGCTTGTTTTGTGTTATATGAGTCCACAGGGAACTAATGGTATGGTTCAATTTCCTTGAAACGCCCTGGAACCGAAACCACCATTGATGAAATCTAGGTTTTCGAAGCTTCCAATTTGGGGGTTTACAGCATAGGTAAAATTAGGACTAATGGTGCCTATGGTTGAATTCGTCAAGGCCAGACGAACTCAACCCAACCCTCGCGAACAATTTCTGATCATCAGGGGCCTAATCGCTATTATTGGCAGTTTTACTTTGTGGGGGTTTAAAACCCCCGCTATTTGATTCTTATTTTACAGGCAAAACAAAGAAGACGGTGAGTCGGCAAGGTGCTAGTGGTCCATTCAAAAAACAGCGCGCGTTTTGGTTGTTCTTCAGGATGTTTTTTTGTTTTTATATACTATAATTAATTGTCAATATATTAACAAATGCAGGCACATGGCTCAGTGGCGAATGCGCTGTCTATTAACCATGGGACCTGGGTTCGATTCCCAGGTCTCCCCAAACGCTTGTTCTATTTTTTCATAATATGTTCTAATGCAGCGCTTTAGGAGGTGTCCATCATACACCTTGCTCATCCAGATGCCAAGTGTCTTCAAACACAAATCTAGTGGTCAGAATTGGACGATCATGGTATGCGCAGGTCAATGCATGTACAGGCAATTCCAGAAGGTCAAACGTGGCTTGTGTGTTAATGGGCCAAGTTCAACAAATTCACCTCCCATGGGCCCAGAATACCCCCTGGTTTTCTTTACTCTTTTTTTCTTTTCTATTTTCAATTTCTATTTAATTATTAATTATAGTTATTATTACTATTATTTAATCAACTCACAAATAATTATTTTCACAATAACTTCAGAAAATTATTATTATTATTAAATTCCATCTTAATTTAATTATTTTTGTAAATAAAACATTAATATAATTTATTTAGTTTAATTAGGTTAAATTTTGAATCTTTTTCATAATAAATAAAAACAATTTAGAATTAGGTTTTCACTAACTTTTATTTTCTTATATTTTATTTTTATTAAAACTTAAAAAACATAAAAAAACATTTTTTTCTTAAATAATTAATTAGTAAATTAGGTTAATTTGAATTAATTGCAAAAAGGACAAAACTCATATTTTCTCAAAAAGGGTCAAAGCCCTAAGGACGTCCCGATTCTATTTCTTTTCGTGCATTATTCTTATTTTGATTATTTATGTATCTTCTCAAAGGATGTAATAGTAATTAGGTTTACCACTTTCTTTACTTTCCGCATTTATTTTCCAAAACGGGTTTTTGTTTTTGGCGATGTATAGACCCGCGCCTTGTAATAACGTTGATTCATATTTCCGCACTTTATTTTCCGCACTCTTAACTGTTAATTATGCCTGCAAGACTGCATGCCAAATAAAATTAATCCGTAGCTCACAAATGCATGTTCAAAGATAAATATAAACTGAAACAACACACAAGCACATGCCACTCCTAGGGTACGTCTCACTGGTTGCCTCGAACATGGTCGTCAAGTATAGGGTGTCTTAGAGGTCGCCCTCCTGTCTAAAGATCCAGTTGCCTCGAAACGGTTGCCTCGGATAAAAAGGATCTAGGACATTAGGGTTACTTCTAAGGTGTCCTACTATTGCTTCAGTGACCACACTGTCCCTAATAATCGAATTGACCCGAATAACTCCAACGACGGTGCTACCTACTTCTCAATAGTGGGATAACACTGTTTAAAGGACTCTTACACAGCCTAATTCCTTAGAGTAGGTAGATTTCTCATGGGTACTTGCTCTCTCAAAACAAACAAAACATCTTTTCACACTGACACTTTCAAAAAGTTTTCAAACAAATTTTTCATACACTCTTGAGGACAGATACAAGAGTTACTTAGAAATTTTTCAAACGAAACTTTTTCAAAACCCACACACACTTGAAAAGCAAACAAATTTTTGAAAACATAAGAGCAAGTACCTAAGAGCCCGTGGATAATCACGGATAGAAAGGGTGCTAACACCTTCCCTTTCTATAAATCTACCTCCCGAACCGAGAGACATTCTCAAAGAAGGAATTTTGTTGTGCTTTTGTCCTTTCCATGTTGGAGAACATAAAAGACGGTGGCGACTCTTGCTTATCGCGACATTTCGCGAACCAGCTTTAAACAGTCAGTTCTATTTCCACCGATCACAATTTGTATTTCAAATAGAAAATACTAGTTCACTTTCATATACTTTCAATTGGGTTTTTTATTTCAAATGAGTAAAATATCACATTTGGTAAGGAATGAAGCTTGCAAGTATGAGGTTGCAGGTTCGAATCTCCAGTGTTGCATTTTTAACATTTTCTTTTTCTATTTTTTTTACTATTTTTTTTTCCTTTTTTAGAGATCAGGCTTTGGACTTCTTTTGGTTTTTGGGTAACTTACTTGCTAAGTTTTTTTAACCTAATTCTAAGTCTATAAATAGGACTATTGTCCAACATAAGTTTTCATCCATAAATCCACAATTTCACAATCTCAATCTTTCTCTTATTTTTGGTTTATTCCAAAGTTTTTGAACATAAACTCAAACAGATCCAAAAATTTCCAACAACCCTTCGGCCCTTCTGATCCAACACCCTCAACCGCCGCCTCGCCGCCGTTCACGCCTCCCTCTTCGTACATGTTTGTTGTTATTTCTCTTTTTTATATATTATTATTACTAACAAGTATTTTAAGAAAAAATAAATTTTTTCTTGAGGGCCTTAAGATCTATTTCTATTTAGTACATGTATATAATTATTTCCATCCCTTTTATTTTAGTTTGTTTTGTTAATAGGTTATTTTGTTAGTTTTATTTTTAGTAATTAAAAATACAAATACTTTTTTTTCTTTTTTTTAGACTGTTCTCTTAAATTATTAATTTTTTATGATAGGCTAATTTCATTAGGATTTTAACTAGGTCGCTTTTTAAGGTAGATTATTTAGGTTATATAATAATAAAAATACAAAAAGAATTATTCTTAGTTAATTAGGTTATGTGTTTCTAAATGTTTAAATAATATAAAAGTGAAAAAAATCAATTCAATTAGGTTATTTATGAAAAATAATACTTTATACATTATTTACCTTTTCAATTAATCTCTCACATCACTTGTAAATAATACTTCTAATCTTGTACAAACACTTTTTATAATCAAATTGATTAATTCAATATTTTACAAAGATATTAAAAACCACATAATTCACCAATGAGCGTCACGTGGCCAATATCTGGCCACGTGATGAGGAGACTTTATCAGACCCCCTGCTCTATGTCCTACCATACTCTTTAATCAAATCGGGATTCAAAATATCTAACCAACGATTAAACCATTTTTCCACTAACATAATCAAAACCTCAAGAACATTTCATAAAAAAGGATTAAGGAGAATTAGTTTCAAAATTAACTGCAAACTGCATCTACGATCACTCAGGCATGCTTCAGGCATGCTTTGAGCTGTCTCTTCGCTAGGTCGGGGAGATCAACGCTAATTTTGACTCCTCTAAAGGGGTTGCTTCCGAGGAGGATGATTTCGAACTCCCCGTCCAAAATTTATCGCATCGGGTATGTGAGTTCCTCGCTTCTTGTTGACGAGGAGGGACCTTCAGTGTCTATCATGGGCTCTTTCCCCTTCTTCTTTTTTCCTGTGAGATCCTCTTTCATAAAGCGACTGTCCAGGTCGACCGTGTCGACGTGTGGTAGCGGCTTTGGCTCCTTGGAGCTGTCTGGATAAGTGGGTTTGCTGGCCGCCCTAGGTTGAGTGATGATGGAGCTCAAACCTTTGGCAGTCGCTTCGAAACGCCTTCTTGCAATCTTGATGTCTCTGTGGAGGGTGGCGTCCAGTTCCTCTATGGTGTAGTACTTCTTTTTCAGATACACGATTGAGGGCACCGCTATCAGCTCAGCTAAAGTGGGTCTCTTGAAGATCCATTGGTAGAGTGACAGGCATTCCACTACCATAAATTAGGTCTTGATGGCTCTGGCCATTTCACCTACCTCGAAGGTGACGATCAGGACAACATATCCCCAGGGTTTGGTGATGGAACCGTTAAGTCCCTGGAGATATGAGCATACATATGGGGTTAGATGGATCTCGTTCAGCTGTAGAGTGTTGAACAACTGGGTGTATATTATGTCCCTCGAGCTATCTTGGTCGACTAAGAAGTGCCTGACGTTGAAGATCGCCATGCACGCTCAAACGAGAAAGGGGGTGCTGGAGTTGGGAGCTCCTCTTGGCAATTTTTATCGATAGAACGCGAGGGAGTGGAAGCCTCCTCTGAATTTGTTGAGGGTGGCGCTCATGTCAAAGTTTTATTCTATCAGTTGCTTGAACCTCCTCTTTACCGAGTCCACCGTGCATTTGTTGAATCCTCTGCCAGAGATGACCATTGTTGATGGGAAGGATTGTAACACCCCACTTTCCCAATTATATAATTATAATAAAATATACGAAAATATATCACAGTACACAAATGGGATGTCACATCTTCTAAAAACTCATAAGATTTCAAATCATTTTATTACTTTGTTTCTCATAAAAGAATTATTTACACAACGGAAATATCAAATATTCATTTTCATAGCATTACAGCTTAAATAACAATATTCTCCATACAACTCATGGTTCAACATAAATATAAAAGTAAGATACGTAACAAATAAAACAACCTGAAACATAGAAAACTCCCAAATCTCGTGTTACGTATCATAGTGACTTCTAAGACTCGATCATGCAACTCATAATCCAAGTACTACACAGGTACCTAATTATCTATACTCCTGGAGGAGCATAAACACAACAACACAAAAGGTGTGAGAATTAAATTCAATAAATATACGGTGAAATATCACATGCTAAGGAGTAGTAATTCACATGAATCACATAATTCACAAAATACATATTTCACACAATACTTTGTAACACATTCTTCACTTATCTAACACAACATTAAATCAAGATGGTGCAATGCAATGCAACCGACAATAACTAAATGCATGTGGTACCATCAGGGCATAAGCCCTCTCTGAAATTTTCATATAAGGCCAGTGCATAAGCCCTCAGCATTTTGCCAATACAGGCCAGAGGATAAGCCCTCAACATTTGCCAATACTGGCCAGAGCAGAAGCCGTCAACAATGGAATGCATGTAACCTCGTCATGCAACAACATGAATATACAACCACATGGCATACACCCACAAAACCTTGCTAATAAGACCACCAATAGAGCATAAGCCCTCACCATACATGTAACAATGCATCATCATAGTATCACACTTCATCAAATATTACAATAACATTTCGACAACATAGTGTCATAATATCACAATCCACTACGCATATTATCAATCCATCATGAACATTCCACAAAAACAATATTACAAAGTATAACATCATAGTATTACAACATAGTATCATAGCATCACATACACTATGCACAATAGCAGTTCCTTATGTATATTCGACAATAACAACATTACAATAACATAACATCATGGCATCACAATAATTAAACATGTTATCGAGTTATCATGTATATTTATTAAAAACAACAACATAATATCACTCTACTCAAAATAACATTCTTCATATCACATCATAACCAATTAACCCAAAGTTCCATGTTTTGCTACACATATCCACCTCTATTAGCCTTCATACATCTTCCTACTTCATACTAGTCACTACAAAACCTAAATAATTACACTGCACCGAAAATAGGAAAGAAATCGCAAAAACAGGATGTTCTGCACATCAGTCTTCCCATACGCGTGCCATACGTATTTGGCTTTTCCATCCCCCATCTCATATGAGTTTCACTTCAAGGCCCAACCTCATACGCGTATGACCAGAGGGGGTTTTCACCTTCAAAACCCCTCCCAGATCTCCATACGCGTACTGGCTAGCCCATACGCGTATTACCTTCTTCTCATACACATTCCATATGCATTCAGGAAGTTGTCCATGATGGCTCAGGGACAGGTCATGTACCATACGCGTATGGACCTCTGGGACTTCCCCCACACTCATATCGCACACGTATGACTAGTCAACTTCACAATTTTTCTGCAATCACACCAAATCATTTTCTACTCATTTTGAATACTTCCAACTTCCGATTTTGAGTCCAAAAGAGTGTTTCTACACCTAACAACATAAATTCTTCATCTAATTTCATCATACCTACGAATCTACCACAATTTCTACATCTAATTCTTCAATTTCGTCACATTCCTAGATCTGTAATTTTCCAGATTTGGGATTTCATGGAACAACATCACAACAACAAATTTATCAACAGCAATACATTCATGGACATCAAATCATTCACAATTATACATAGAATCACATAGGTATATCATTAATAAATAAAAGGAATCATAATACACTAAATCCACACAAAACCCTAAGAGGGAAAAGAACCCTCACTATCCTCTCATGTTATAATCACCATTTAAAGAACCAATTCTCCCCCTTACCTTGGTTTGGATCTTTGATCCTTAAAAATGGTGGGATTCTCCTTGTCACCCTTTTTTCCCTAGCTTCTCTTCTCTTCTCTTCTCTTCTTTTCACATGACACCAGTTTCTCCCAATTCTCTTTCTACCACTTCCCTCAAAATATGATTTATTATCATCTAATAATAACCAATAATAATAAAGGCAATAATAATACTAATAGTAATAATAATAATCACCATAATATTAATAATAATATTATTAGTGGTAACTATACCATATATCTAATATATTTTTATTAATAATAATAGTGATATTTCTTCATTCACCAATATTATCATTATTATATTATTATTCAAAGCTTACTCCAATTATCAAATTATACTAGGTTCTCACATTTCTTTAGTCAAACCAACATAGTTCTACAATTCCAACCATCAAATGACCAAAAATTTAAATGGGGCGTTACAACTCTCCCCCACTTAAAATATTTTTGTCCTCGAAAATTACCAATGTGACACACTCCATACACAACTCTCGCATCCAACTTTCCAACTCCCACGTAATATCTGGCAGTGTCTTGAATACCAATTATCAATATTCAACATTGTTAACCATTTTAATCCAACAACAACACCATCACAAAGACAACGTGCCAACTATAATACGCACAACATTGACACACAACATTAGTACTCTGATGTTATGATTCATCAGTCAAACACTTAAATTAATACATCTATTGACACGACAATAATGTGTATAACATATAACTCTTCCCCTATCACCTCTCTTGGAATGTCCAATGGATTCTGCATCATTCCAATAGACTTCAGATGTTCAACCCTTGATTCTAAACAAATCACACACGCATAACAAACTGCGTTACATCCCACTTCAACATTGCTACTCTGATCGTCTACTTTAAAGTCATTATCCTCACTTCGATTTCTATAAACTACCAGGTATACAATTCATATCTAGTTCCCGACTCTCTTTAATATTCACCAGAAAATCACTACTCACCTTTTATATCCTCAACCTCCCACTCTGCTAAGTTAGATTGTATAAAAATTATTGTACCCCAAAATTTTCCCTCTCCTTTCTCAAGACATTTCTCACAAGATCTCTAAAAGCCAAGTTTGCACAAGTGTTGACTAGGTCAAACCATCTCCTAAACACTGATGTCTCAAATTAGGGTTTTGATTTTCACAAGGATAATTGGAATTCTAATGCATCAAATTACCCTCATGGATCATTGTATACTTCCAAGAATACTCGTGTCAAGTTTCAAATCTTAAATCACAAATTTGCTGAGTCAATTGACCAGATGATTGAAAATCAACTATATTGAGTAAAAAGTCAACTATAGTCAACCTACAGTCAAACCTTATGATTTTTGGCCAACATCAAAATTTTAAAGTCATATTAATCATTTGATCAAGTGTTGATCACAATCCCTCAAGAAAAGCACTCAATTTACCAAAGGGGCAAAATGGTCAAAATTAAGGTTTTGACTGTAATTGATTGATCAGTGAATTTTGACCTAATACATGATCTAATGGCTTGAAGAATAATCTCAAGGATTCCAGTAAAACATGTTGACCTAATTTCATAGTTCAAAACTTTCCTCAAGATCAATGGATTGATAGTTGAAATTTGATCAACTGATGAAAAGTCAACTGATGTACAAAAAGTCAAACTTTGACATTTTGATCAAGATTTGATTTCAAAGATCACAATTCATCAATACATTCAAAAATATGAAGCTTGATCACCAAAAAAATCAAGAAAGTCAAAATTCAATGTGAAAAGTCAAACTTTTCAAGACTTAGAAATTTTTCTAAGTGTTTATACATGACAATTTCATTACTTCATGCCAATTTGTCACCAAGATGAAAGATGATTCAAAGAAAACTTTCAACATGAAAGTTGTAGATCTTGATGAGATCTACAACTTTTCTTTACTGAGCAAGCCCTAGAAATTCTTGGATTTTAAGTTATAAATTCATGAAATCATGCATATTTTCTAAAACACGATGAAAATTTAACCTAGTTTAGGCAGATTTTTGACCTAACTTCTTGGCCAATTTTCACAAAGCTCCAAGATGATTTTTTCAAAATTGTCAACATAAAGGTTGTAGAGCATGTTTCAAGCTTTAAAAAATGTCCAGGAACTTGAATATATAATGCTTGAGCTAGAAGTTCCGAAGAGATGAAGATGGCCTCATAAACTTGAATTATAGGTCATGTTCTTGATGAACATTTGATCCAATCTCATAGATATGTTGCATAATCTTGCTTTGAAGGCTTATAAGTTGTGTTTCACTCCATAATTAATTAATTACACAACTTATAGAGTCATTGTCCAAGCATTTGAGCCATTATCCAAGTTGCATTTCCATTTATGGCACAAAGTTACCATTCCATTCTTGAAAAGTTACTTTAATCACAAAGTCAACTTATCTTGAGCTTCTAACTTTTTTTTCCAGCACACACTCAACATACAAAGTCAGATAAACATGTTTAAATCTTTTAACCACTCTAGATAGCCTTGTACTATGCATTGAGACAATGTCTATCAAGCTTGCTTGAAAAACAAGCCAAAGAGCCATAACATGTCAACTTGTACTTATGATCACCTCAAGCTCTCAAAACCTTTTCCTATAAATTGAGACACTATTGTGCAACCTAGGACACGAATGAACAACCCCTGTAACTCTCCCAAACTCCCTCTAGCCAGAAATTGCATAAAAACTCCATTTTTACCACAGTTCTGCCCTTGAACTTGTATCTTCCATTTCCATCGTGCGTTTTCCCTCAAAATCATTTTCAAAGCTTTCGTACATTAATTATAGTTCATCCATGTCCCTATTTTAGAACTGTAACACCTCCATCACCATTTTCCAAACTCAAAAACAGCCACCTGCAACTTGACTTCCCTAGAACATTTCAGCCACTCTCAACTCAAGCTAATCATTACATTAGCTTACTAGAGGTCTAATGAAGATAACCAGATCATTGCAACACCTTGAAGCAGGCTCAAACTCAAAACATGAATTCCATTTTCAAAGTAAGCTTTTTGACTTTTGAACTCTTCATATAGGCATCACTTGGTTTCCATTTGTGAAGATAAAATGTAGACATCATAGCCCTGAAACTGACCATGTCCTTGGAGTTCATTTATATTACTTGAGTAGTGAGAATTTTGAGTTTGAAATTGCTGAAAAAGTTAGGTTAAATTTCGTACCAAAAAAATTCACGCTCATCTTTGATTTATAGCTTTAATTATTTATATGACTGAACTCGTGATGAAATTTGGAGCAATTTTCATGTTTATACTTTTGTCAATGGTTGAGAAATGAAGGAGATAGCGTTTTCAAAAATGGTGTTGTAACTTTTGGCGTGAGGAAGCAGATGAAGTCATATTCATGACTTGTTTTATAATATATATTTTTGGTTTTGTTCATAACACCTGATGTATAGCCACCCCAGTGGTAAGAAGCGTGCGCCTGTAACTATAGGGACCTGGGTTTGAGCTCCAGTGGTACCCTTTTTCATTTTTCTAACATTTTCTTAGAGGATCCAATATAAGCTAGTAAACATGCATGCCATGTACCTCATCTCCACACCTTCTGACCATCATCAAAGACCAGATCCAACGCCCCCACACGCTTCCTCATGATGTACCTCCTGAAAATCTTACCCACTGAATCTCACAACAGGTGTCTGGGTCCCTTTATCTTTGGGCCTGGGATTTTCAGTTTATCCCCCCTGATTTTTTTGCAACTCAGGCCCATTATATTTTCTTTTTATTTATTTTAATTTTATTATTTTCTTTTTAATCATTTATTTTATTAAAATAAAATCATAAAATCTTAAAAAACTTAGATTTAGGTTTTTTTTGGACCAATTAATGTAATTTTTTTACAATTAAAAATTAATTTTTTATTCAATCACCACTTTGTTTTAGTCTATTAATTAGTTTGCAAATAATTTATTAGGGTTTATTTTCTAAACAAAACTCCAAAAAAACAAAAATCATTTTTCTAAAATATTTAGAACATTTTAGGGTTTAATTTATTTTTATAAATAAATTAATTAATCACATTTATTTTTACTTTAATTAAATTTGTAAATGCTTAAAATTATATTTAACTTATAATTTATTTTATTTCAAATTTCAAACACATTCCTCAAACAAAAACAAACAAAAAACATTTCTTTCTTAAATACTTAAAACTTTTTGGGTTTATCATACTTTGCCCATTTCCATCTTTATACATTTATTTATCTTTCATTATTAGTTTACAATTGTACAACATATCAATTTGAAATTTTAATTAGGGTTTATTACTTCCATCCCCCTGTTCATAAACTTGTATCCCCATCCCCTAAATGATGTAATAGCGTAGAACTTTAAATTTTTGCAATTTATTGCTTTCCATATTATTGCTAGTAACTAGGGTTTTTATGGAAAGACATAAAATCAAGAACTAGACAACCCTAATTCAAGACAAAAATGTATGAAATTAAAACACTTCGAACACTTGCGCCTCTAGGGTTAACCCACACTTGTTGCCTTAGAATAAATAGTCATGTCCCTCGAAGATGGGATGATTTAGCAATGACCATCGAATACAAGATCGTGGTCCATCGATGACCCTTCAATGTTGCCTTCGGTAAATGATCTTAGACCCTTAAGATAAGTTGCTAAAGTATCCCACAATGTTGCCTTATATGAATATACGATGATCCACGCTTGTCCCTTCACATCAAATGATAGGGCTTCTAACCAATCAATGGTAAGATATCAATATATAAAGGAGGAGGAAATGAACTAAGAATTTTTGAGTAGGTAGGATGCTCGTAGTTGCTTGCTCACAAAAATTTCAAAACCAAAACATCTTTCAAACACACCAACACTTTCAATAAATATTTTCAAAACTCAACACCTTTGTATACATTCTCTCCAAAATAAGAATCATTACAAAGTTTGCCGAAACAAAGGTGTTTTCAAAATATTTTCAAACTTGCACAAAATACAAAAACATTTACGAAAGCATTTCAAAGTGAGCTAGAAACTAAGAGCCCGTAGATAACTACAAATGAAAAGGGTGATAACACCTTCCCTTTTCATAACCTACCCCCTAAACTCAAGAAAATTCTCAAAAGGTCTTTCCTGTTCTTTTCACCCTTTCCTTTATTGGATAAAAGAAAAGTCGGTGGCGACTCTTACTATCCACAACAATTGCGATAAAACGCAAAACACCCAAGTCAGTTCTCTCACCGTATTACAGAACTGGTGACTCTGTTGGGGACTAAACTTAAAATTTGGGTTACCTTAGAGACTAGATCACCTTTAAATGATTTCATTGTTTGACTTGCTTGCTTTACATTATGGGTTATGTTTGGGTTTTGTATAGATCCTCTACCCATATCTGGGAACATTATTAGGTAAGTAGCAAAGATCACGGAGACTGTACGGCGTAGCCGATATGGTTAAAGCGATGGCTACACTAGTGTGACATATTTGTTGGTACTAGTATCTGTTGTGGCAAATCGAGGAGAATACGGGGCCGCTGCGTGGTGTCATGAAGCATTAACTGACCTTAGAACCTTTAGTTGAATAACTTGGCCATTAGGAAGTAGTGAGATATTCGGCTATGGTGAAGTCGGAAGTTAGTTGATACTCGATACTACGCTTATTGAGATCAGACTTTTGGGATATTTCGGTCGCCAATAAAGAGGCTTGCGCTAAAATAATGACTGATGAAGAAAGATCAATGATATTGATATTCCCTAGAACCCGATTACTTTTTAGGACATGTTGAACCAACTAAACTTCAAGAGGGTACTTACCTATGAACCCCATGCAATCCTAAACCTGAGGGCTTGTTTGCTTTGCTTGTATATGATTATTTGTACATAACATCATGACATCATACCATATCATTTGCAATAACCATTTTAAGGACCTAAAGATTTATCTTTGTTATGTTTTGTAGGATATAGCTTCCATTCGCAGAAATACCATCTGAATCAACCTTGTGAAAGTATCTCCTCAGCTCAAGGAGTTAGCACCAAGGGACCCTGAAAATTCTGCGTTCACCAAGAAATATGGTCGACTCCTCAACTTGGTTACCTCAAAATTTGAAGAAGACATGGTACATGTTCTTTTTCAATTCTTTGACCCTAAATATCATTGTTTTACATTTCCTGATTACCAATTAGTACCTACTATAGCACGGTGGGAGAACTGACTTGGGTATTTTGCATTTGATTGCAATTGTTGCGGATAGCAAGAGTCGCCACCAACTTTTCTTTTATCCAATAAGGAAAGGGTGAAAAGAACAGGAAAGACCTTTGCGATTATTTCTTGAGTTCGGGGGTAGGTTATGAAAAGGGAAGGTATTAGCACCCTTTTCATCCGTAGTTATCTACGGGCTCTTAGTTTCTTGCTAAATCACTTGCTTTTGTTTGAAAATATGCTCATGGTGTGGGTTTTGAAAGTAATTTTGAAAATGTTTTTGTTATGGCTCTCGTTTCTATAAGAACGCGTACAAAGTGTTGATTTTGAAAATAGTTCAAAAGGGTGTTCGTGGAATGTGTTTTTGAAAGTGATTCTGAAAAGTGTGTTTGTAATGGTTCTCGTTTCTATAAGAACGCGTACAAAGTGTTTTGTCTTTTAAAAAATGTTTCAAAATGAAAGTGTTGGTGTATAAAAATGTTTTTATTGTGAGAAAGCGAGCGACTAGGAGTATCCTACCTACTCAAAAGGTCTAATTGTTATTTTCCTCCTCCTTTAGATGTTGCTATCTTACCATTGGTTTGGTAAGAAGCCCCATCATTGGATGTAAAGGGACGGGCGTGGGACGTTTGTATAGTCATATAAGGCAACCTATGAGACGTTTTAGCAATGTCATTTAGGGACTAGATCGTTTATCGAAGGCAACATTAAGGGTCATCGAGGGACTACGATCTTTTATCGAGGGTCTTTGCTAAAATGCCTATATTAGAGGGACATGACTATTTTTCCAAGGCAACAAAGGAGATTAACCTAAGGGTCCATGTGTGTATAGTGTGTTTGATTGCATGCATTTTGTCTTTGATTTTTAGGTTGTCTATTTGTTGGTTTTTATCTTGCCATACATCCTAATTACTAACATTTGTACAAAAGCAATAAAAATGCAAAGATAAATCCTACACTATTACAACCATATTGAAATAGCAAGAAACTATAAAGAAAAAATAAAAATAAAAAGAAGAAAAATGAGCTCTTTCGATTCAGGCAGAAGCATCCTTCGATTATGCACTTTTTGACTTCTTTCGATTTGGGCTTGGAGTCAGCAAGGTCCTATCTTTCTATTTCATCCCTTTCCTATTACTTTCGATTGGGAGCTGGAAGTCAGCAAGGCCACCTTTCTGGCTACTTCCTTCATTTAAGACTTGGCAGTCAGTCTAGACATCCTACTGGTTACTTCCTTCATTTGAGGCCTAGAGTCAGTGTGAAGTGCACGCTTTGCCTCAGGCTCCTTGCTGCCTCCTTCGATTGTAGGCATGCTAGGCCTTCAGGTTGAGATTCGAAAGGCTTGAGTACTTAGCCAATCAAATGATATAGTGAACCTGTTTTAAACTCCTAAAATGCGACATTCAAGTGTAACTTTCAAAAGCTACAGGCCAGAGGTTAGCACAAAAATATTGGGTCTCTAAGTCCAAAGCCTAACTAGTCAGAGTTGAGATTTTCAACATATGGGTAGTCAGGATCAAAGTTAAACATGGCCAAGCTCCCTATGTGAAATATCTACATTTTTTTATTGCCATGTGCACACGATATTTAAATAAAATAGTTTCAAGTTTGAAGGGAACTTACCTCTTGAAGTTCTTAAATCGAAGGAAATTGCAAGTGTCTTCCTTGATGGTGAATGGAAGTTTGTTGGGGCCTTCTTGAGACTAATCCAGTTACTACTTTGTTCAAGCAGTCACTGAATCGAAGTAGGGTGTGTGAGGGAATCGAAGGCTTTTTCTATAACAAGTAAAAGAGTGAATCAAATGATTACTATATTGTGGTTGGGGGAGTGGGTCGAAGGTTTGCTCTCTGGTCACTTGAGGCATGAATCGAAGGATTCACTTAGTGTACAAAGGGGATTAAGTTTTTTATGAGTGTTAATAATTTTTAAAGAAAAGTGTTGGTGGATGTTTGAGAGTTTGGGGAATTTTTCACAAGAGTTTTCTTGCAACTCTTCAGGGGCCACTAACATGTGTGGTGGAGGCTCATATTTATAGATGGCCTTAGCTGATGTTTTAGGAGGGAAAACAAAAGGTTTAAATAAAAAGGGAATGTTGTTCTTGTAGCTTTCAAGAGACAGTGTTTGTATGCCATTTTGGTGCAAGGAATAAGGCAGTGTTGCAGGACTGCTGTGCAACAATTTTGGAGTTTTATGGCCAGTGTATCAGGCCTGAACTTGGCAGCGCATGGGACTTGGTCAACAAATACCTTTGGGCATCTCAACCTTTTATTTTTACCTTCTAGCCCTATTCTTCGACCAAACTTTTCAACCATGTTTCTTTTTCAAATCAAAGTGTCCTTCGAATGAATCATGTGGGTATCCTTTGAAGGGGCCCAAATAAGTGTCTTTCGACCAGGCCCTTCACGAGTTCCTTCGAACGATCCAAATACATGTTCCTGGGGTAGATAAGCAACACATGTCATTCTATTGGGACATCCAGACATGTCTGACAAGTCTTTCGAATGTGCCACCATGGTACTTCTTTCGCACGAGACAATGGCATAGTGTAGAATTTGTATGTTGAAGCAAAATATTTTTAAGGGAGATACTACCCACTCAAATTTGCCTACAAAGGGGGTCATATGACCAAACGAAAGGGTGTATGTATGGGTCCCTGCTTTGTGACTTCATGCAAACATGCAAGAGATCCTTGCTCAAACGAAGGCTTGTATAAAGGGAACCATATGCCCAAACGAAAGGTGTAACCAAAAACTTGTACTGAAGGATTCACACACCCCAAACGAAGAATGCATGTAGAGGATGAAGGGAACAAACAAAGCTTTCAACAAAGGAGGGCCACGTGCCCTAAAAGACGTATGCAGAAGGCCAAATATGCAATCGAAGGAGGCCAGAAAAGATGCCTTTCCCCCCTGAATCGAAGGACATCCATCAAGAGACTCTTTGCCTTGGAATATAAGGAGGCTACATGAGGCTCTTGCCTTGTGCCTGCTGGCCTGGTGGGAGCCTCTTGCATGCAAGAAGGAATCTGTGGCTCAATCGAAGGCTACATATAGCCATCCATCACTTTGTGAGTCAAAGAAAGCATGGAGGGGAATATTTGTCCAGTCAACATAGGCATGCAAGCATCAAACATCCAATTGAAGCAGGCACATAGGCATCCACTATATTATGAACCATATGAGGCCAAAGGTGTAGTCGAAGGTTGCGTGCAGGAAGCTCCTGCCTTATGAATCAAAGCCAGCGTGCCAGAGGCCCACACCCAATTGAAGGATGCAAGCCAAGCTTGCATCGAAAGAGGCCAAAAGGCGAATCGAAAGAGATGAATCAAAGAAGGCTTGTTTTTCTCCAATTTGTCAAAGATATTAATTTTTATCTGTTTTCCCCCTTTTTTAACAGCTTCCTCTTTAACTTGACATTGAAAAATCCAGTTGTACTTGTGCAAGTTTGAATTTTGAGAATCCTTGTGAGAAATGCCTTGAGAAATGAGAGAGAAAATTTTGGGGTACAACAACTGCCTCTGTTTAATCTTCTTAAACTTGAAGAGTTAGATTGGAGAATATGCCATTCGTGACTTGAAGGTGGAAGATGATTGAACACTAGAGTGCCCAGAAATTTGCACTTGATGATCTTGTGGTTAATTGTGTAGGGAATGGGCTTAAAGATTCCATTTGGAGAAATGATGGATAGTTGTTGGAGATGGGCTTATAGATGCCATCCAAAGGTGATTGTTGACAGAAAATAGACTAAGTCTAAGCTTGACTTTAACTGGAAAAGAATCAGAATAAATCTTTGGAATGATTTGTCTGAACCAGAGAAAGTGTCTAACGGAAAAGAATTAGGATAAACCATTAATCAATTTAAACTTAACCAACAGGGGTCTTGAATTATCTTTAACTGGGAAGAATCAGGATAAATCTGTGGAGTGATTTATCTGAACCAGAGAAAGTGTCTACCCGAAAGTAATTAGGATAAACCATTGATCGATTTAAACTAAACCAACAAAAGTTTGGAAAAGAATCAGAATAAATCCTTGGAGCGATTAATCTGAACCAGAGAAAGTGTCTACCAAAAAAGAATCAAGATAAACCATTGATCGATTTAAACTGAACCAGCAGGGGTCTTGAATTATCTTTAACTCGGAAGAATCAAGATAAATATTTGGAGTGATTTGTCTGAACCAGAGAAAGTGTCTACCAGAAAGGAATCCGGATAAACCATTGATGGATTTAAACTGAACCAACAGAAGTCTAGAAAAGAATCAGAATAAATCTTTGGAGCGATTTATCTGAACCAGAGTAAGTGTCTACCAAAAAGTAATCAAGATAAGCCATTGATCGATTTATACTGAACCAGCAGAAGTATGGAAAATAATTAGAATAAATCTTTGGAGCGATTTATCTGAACCAGAGAAAGTGTCTACCAGAAAGGAATCAGGATAAACCATTTATCGATTTAGACTGAACCAACAGAAGTCTGGAAAAGAATCAGAATAAATCTTTAGAGCAATTTATTTGAACCAGAGAAAGTGTCTACCGGAATGGAATCAAGATAAACCATTGATCGATTTAAACTGAACTAACAGGGGTTTTGAATTATCTTTAACTAGGAAGAATCAGGATAAACCTTTGGAGTGAGTTATCTGAACCATAGAAAGTGTCTACCAAAAAGGAATCAGGATAAACCATTGATCAATTTAAACTAAACCAGCAGAAGTCTGGAAAAGAATCAAAATAAATCTTTGGAGCGATTTATCTGAACCAGAGTAAGTGTCTACCAGAAAGGAATCAGGATAAACCATTGATAAATTTATACTGAACCATCAGAAGTCTGGAAAAGAATCCGAATAAATCTTTGGAGCGATTTATCTAAACTAGAGAAAGTGTCTACCAGAAAGGAATCAGGATAAACCATTGATCGATATAAACTGAACCAACAGAAGTCTGTAAAAGAATCAGAATAAATCTTTGGAGAGATTTATCTGAATCAGAGAAAGTGTCTACCAAAAAGGAATCATGATAAATCATTGATCAATTTAAACTCAACCAGTAGAAGTCTGGAAAAGAATCAGAATAAATATCTAGAGCAATTTATCTGAAACAGAGAAAGTGTCTACTGGGAAGGAATCAAAATAAACCACTGATTGATTTAAACTGAAACAACAAAAGTATGAAGGAAGTATTTGTCATGTAGATAGTTACCCAGCCTTGTTCTGGGAATTAATCTACAATTGATTTATTCACAGGTAGTTGTCCTGTCTTGTCGAAAATTTGTTGATGATGATTTTATGTTGATTGATCTTTCCTGAAAAGGTAAAGAGTTTGTTGTATGCAATGCCATGATGTATGAAATGCATGGCATAATGATGTTTCTCAAAATAAATGAGATTGCAATATATGCATTTGTGTTGTCGATGTTATGATGTATGAATACAATGTATGCACATATTAGTTGTTCTGCTGTAGTGTTGTTTATACTGGGGAAAATAAATCCCTGACTGCTATTGAGAATGTGGAGTGTAAGTCTTCATATTTTGTTGAAATTGAAGTGTTGATAGATGGCTTTCCATCATTAGGGAAATAAAATCTGTTGGGGAAGGGAAACGCCATGCATTATTTGTGGACTTTGTGAAATCCTGCTAGGAAATCCTGAGAAGATGGGCGACTTTCACTGGGGAATCTTCAACGTGGAAATTTGAAATTTTGCTTCATCGGGTATATGAGAGCGCCTGATACCATTAGGCTGCATACTGGAGATACCCTAGTGATCCTGTAGAAGGATGTCCTTGCTTCTGCTCCTGCTGGAGAAAGTACCTGCGGGGATTTCATGGAATGGCCTATAGATATTATCCTATTTCTTAAAGCCATTAGTAATTGTCTTTCTGTTTTCTGTTCCCTTTTTTATGCGTTCATTTGTAAACAGTAATTACATTCAAATGCATATGTTCAAAAATAATCACTGGACGTTTTTGTAAACAAAACAGGAAAGTAAAAGAAAAACAGATAGTTTTGCACTTTTAAAGGAATATCTTTGTATTAACTTGAATAAGTATTTTTTGTACAAAGAGACGAACATCCTAGTAAGAGAATGTTGTCGTAAAAATGAAAACTGATACAAAGAAAAGACAGCTATGTGAAATAATCCCATGGGGTTCCTATTCTGCTATAGCCTTCATGTCTGTGAGCGTCTCATCCACTTGCTGCTTTATACGAAGCTGATTGGATTGATTAGTGCCGTTTGAGTCTGACAATTGATACTAGAGATTGTCTGTAAGGTGATCTAACAGGACATAGTCATACGCCTTAAATCCCTAACTTTTCCTGGACCTCCCTTTCGGGTTTTCAGTCCACCGGGATACCCTTTTTTGCCCAAGCCTCCTTTTCAGGATTTCAGCTTGCCGGGTGTACAAATTTTTTGTGTTTATCCCTAATTTTTGCCTAGGCCAGTCAACCTAGCGGGTCTTTTTCATGCGTAGTATCTTTTAACTATGTCCACGTTTACAGGATGCGGAAGGTCGTCCATAGTGGTTAAGATCATTGCCCCACCAGAAAATATGTTTTTGATCTCAAATGGTCCTTCGCATGTAGGAGACCATTTTCCCCTGGGATCACCTTGTGGCAGTATGATACGCTTGATTACCAAATCACCAACCTGATATACATGACGTCTGACCTTCTTGTTAAAAGCTTTAATCATACGTTTTTGGTATATCTGGCCATGGCAGATAACCGTAAGCCTGTTCTCATCAATCAAGTTTACCTGGTCAAGTCGAGTTTGAATCCATTCATCTTCACTCAACCTTACATCCCTCATGATTCTTAAATAAGGTATATGGACTTCAATTGGTAGGACAAATTCCATTCCGTATACCAAAGAAAAAGGAGTTTCCCCTGTTGATGTGCGCGCCATGGTACGATCTGTGGAGAGAAAATGGTAATATCTCATGTCAGTCCTTATAGGCCACTGTCATCTTTTATATGATCTTCTTCATGTTTTTATTAGCGGCTTCTACATCTCCATTCATCTTCGGTCGGTAAGGAGAAGAGTTATGATGCTGGATCTTGAATTGCCTGCATAGTCTGGTGATCATTGTATTGTTGAGATTGGTACCTGTGATACGGTGGCAGAACCGATTGTTAATACTGGTTTGCATTTTTGTTTGCAAATGTTGTGGTAAGCAAGAGTCGCCACCGACTTTTCTTTTATCCAACAAAGGAAAGGGTGCAAAGAACATAAAAGACCTTTTTTCGAGATTTCTGAGTAAGGGGGTAGATTATGGAAAGGGAAGGTGTTAGCATCCTTTCCATCCGTATTTTTCTACGGGCTCTTAGATACTAGCTCATGTTTTGAAAATTGCTTGTGCTTTGTGTGTTTTGAAAATGCCTTAGTACGGTGATTCGCTTTGTGATAACTCTTGTATCAGTCCTCAAAAAGTTGTTTTGAGCAAGCATCTAAGAACTTATCTACTTTTACTCGAAAATGTCGTTCTTTTCTTCCTATCCTTTAGACAATGTTATCCTACTATTAGTGAGTAGGTAGCCCTATCATTGGATGTATGAGTGACAGGAGTGGGTCATCGTTATGGTCATAGAAGGGAACATATAGGGATACCTTAGCAGTTCGAAGGGACTGTCATCATATAGGCAACATCGAGGGACAAGATCATTTCTCGTAGGAAACTTGAGGGAAGTTAAGGGACTATGATCTTTATGATGACTTTTAGATTGAGGGTCTTTTGCTAAGATATACCTACGTTCGAGGGACATGACCATTGTTTTCCGAGGCAACCAAGTGGGGAGTATCCTGGGGGTGCAAGTGTGCAACAATGTGTTTTTTCAGTTATATTTATCTTCCAATCAGGGTTTTCTATCGTTCATTTTTATCTTTCCATATAATCCTATTAATCTAAGCATTGTATAAAATATAGTAGCTGAAGGTAAAGACAGAAATGTAAACCTAGGCTATTACAAAGCCTATTACAAAGCTTTAGGGAGTTACATAATAGTGAAGAGTGCGGAAAAGGAATACTAAAACTATTACATCCCAGAAGCAATTACATGATAATGATAAAAAAAAGTGGGAAAAATAAAACTACGCTATTACAGTTGAACGCGCGCCCTTTACACTTTATCTAGGAAAATAAAAATAGCAAAGAAAAATGTTTTGGTGATTTTTTTTATGATAATTAATTAAGTAAACCTAAAAAACTTAATTAATTTTAATTAATAAAAAAAATGTTAATTTTGAAAAAGTTAATTAAAATACCTAAATCCTAATTAGTTCGAATTAAAAAAAAAGTTAATTTTGAAAAAATGGGTTAATTAAAAAAAACCTAAAAACCTAATTAATTTTAATTAAAAAAGTGTTAATTTTGAAAAAAAAGGTTAATTAAAAAAACCTAACACCTAATTAATTTTAATTCAAAAAAGATTTTAAAAAATAGTTTATGTGTAATGATTAACAAAAAAGAATTAAGTTTGTCAAAAAATAGATAGGGGAAGAAACTTTAATGAAAAATAGGGTTAGAAAATACAAATAATACAAATGTCAAGGGTGGGTGTTAAACCAAAAATTAATTTAAAACCTAAAATTAAATTTAAAAAACCTAAAATTAATTATTCGAGTTTATTATGAGAAATCAAAGGTTTGTGAAAAATATTAAGTTTTATGAAAAAAAGTTTTAAACAGAAAGAATGAAAATATGTAAAAGGATAAATAGAAAGGAAGAAAACCAAAACCAATAGGGGTGAGTGTTGAACCCACACCCTTAACCTTCTCAAGATGTCTGCCTTGCCATGAGCCATGCATTGGTAGTTGTTCTATTTTGGCCTCAGCATTTTGTAATAACCTTGCATGGGACCCCGTCTAAATCTGCAGTGTTGAATCTCATGAACACATTAAATAAATTACTATATCATAAAATACAAATAAAGCAAATATATAAAAATTTATAATGTTAAAACCGATATGGCATGTATGAATGCTTCTACACCCTTATGATCATTGAGATCAAAGCAGCCTTACCCTTACTGGAGAAGTAGTGAGATGAGGGTTTGTAACAAGGATGGCTTGTTTGTAGTGAGATGTGGGTTTGTAACAAAGATTTTAAGGTTTTTGGGATTCTTGAAGGAATTTGATATTTTGACAGAGTTATGGCAAAGGTTTTTTTTCCGTGTCCTGTTTGTGTGAAAAGAATGAGATTATATAATGGAAATTAGAGCAAAGATATGGGCTTTGAATATGCAATTGGGCCTCCAATAACCACAAGCAATAGTGCAGATTTTTATTTACTTGAGTCTGACATGTTCCAGGCTAAATCGTAGGGACTTAAGTGTAATTATTGAAGTTGAAATATGAAAACAAAATGTATCCGACATCGAGAAATAACTCCTGTCCGAAAATGGGCTCAATCGGATAAACGATAAATTAGTTATGAATTTTTGAAGTTTCTCCTCAGACAAACTTATTTTGTGCTCCAGTGTCAACTCTGATACGTTCTTCAATAAAAAACTGGTATTGATAGGAGCAGAATCTGATCTCAACTTTGGAAGCTAAGTTGTAGATCTCTGAGTCAGTGACCTTGTGTAAAAATATGGGCCCGATCTGATAAAAATTGACCGAGTTATGAATTTTCGAAGTTTCGACCCAGATGAAATAATATTCAGCATTCAGGATTTTCAGCGCGTCACCCGCACTCTGAGCATAAAAAGAAGGCCTTTTGGATACTGTTCGAACTTGATATCTCCTGTGAAAACGTAGCCAACTAAATTTGTGAAATTTTGGCGCCAGACCCAACTTGATACAATGAAAATCGACCAAGTTATGATTTTCTGAACATGACGCAAATAAACTTCTGTCACAAATTTTCTGTATAAAAATACTTGATAAATCCGCATTTTTGAAGACCATCTGATCGAAATTGGCTTCCAGCCGTGAGAGATGAAAATGTAGTGACGTCAAGACAAAATTTTGGCCACAAGAACGGGTTCAAAACAAGCCACAATCTTCAAGTTATGAATTTTTTAGTGCGTAAAAACTGCACTTTCAACACACTTTTTCACCACATTTTTACGAGAAAACTCACACAATCGAAGATCTTCTTCAAAGAATTGGCTCTCGAGTCGAACTTGAATTTGAGAATATGTTATCATAGATATCTTGGAAAAAGAACACCTGAATATGATGCGCCGGGTTGGACTTGTGAATCTTTGAACCCCGAATCAGTGCAAAACGGCGAACCGATCTTCACCATGGAAAATACTCTGAGAACTTCCATTGGAGAAATAAATGTCACTTGTAACCTGACGAAGCTTGCTAAATATACCTTTATTCCATAACCACAAAACCAATGATATGCGTGTATGAAAATAAAGAGGGTAATGTTTTACCCCAATTTTTCCCTCTAAGATCCCTTCATCATACCATGTTGATTCATTCACAACAAGATCACACTAGGATTCTTGGTTCCCCCCTACATTTAATTTTTCCTTTTTGAGGGATTACCAAACACCTTGACTTATGTTCCTCTTGTGATCATGAATATTATTTTGTTTAACTAATAAAATGAAATGTTGGTTTGTCTTGCTTGTTATCCATGTAGGTGAAGGCAATGCGATTTAACAAGCTACCCCATGGGTTCATGAGTTTATTTCCATGCCCTACCCAATAAAAGCTTGAGAAGTTCAAACCTAACCATTGGAGTGATTTTGGAATAATTGGCATGGCAAGGTTGTTTTGATTCATCACATTTGAAGGTTATTAGATGTGACTCAAAAGTACAAGGGGTTGATTGGAGAAGCTGTTATGTTTGGACAAGGCCTTGTTCCTATTGGTCACAAGAGCATATTTCTCTCAAATTTCAAGATATGGAAGTGGTTTTGGTAGCTATGAGTCCTCATTGTCATCCTCAACAACTTCTATTCACAAAACAAGAATATTGGTACAAGAAGTTTGTTCAAACTTGTCAAAGTTCCTCAAGGCATTTTCTTGATCTAGAAGCTAGGGTTTTGAACATCAAAGGAGTATATCTTGCTCACCTTTTGGTATTTTTGAGTGATTCCAAAGACATCACTCTCTTCAAATGGTTACCAACAAATCACTTCAAAAGTTACAAGGAGTTTACATGTGGAAGAGCCTTGATGAAGAAGAAAGATTACAAGTCATCTAGATGAATCCACAATTTTACATAAGTGACTTCAAATGATCATAACTTGGTCAATTTTTATCACCTTGGGTCCATTATTTTTCCATAATGATCTTGAAGAGGTGAACTTTATGCCTTATTTTATGTGCAAAGTGGGAAAATGAATGGAAGTTGCCTTAAAGATGCAAAAGATTATAGGTCATTTCATAATTTTTTGCCAACTTCAACAATTCATAACTCTCTCAATTTTTGGAGATTTTGAATGGTTCGAGTCCCAAAATGTCATTCAAGAGATCTACTTCATGCCATCTTTTTTGGTAAAGAGCAAATTCCAAGTGGAAGGCCATGTTTGCATGCAAGATATTATAGGACATTTTTTGAAGAAGAATTTGAAATATTTCTAAATATGGAAAGTCAATCCTTTTTCTTCAACTTTGACTCAATGCAACTTTCATCTAAGAATCCATTTGATTCCATTCTTTTTCAATTACAAATCTTGTAACCTAATCTTTCTAAAGCATCAAGAATCATGCCCTAAGACCCCTTGGGTTGAAAATGCCATTGGTCAGAAGTTGGTACTTTGAAATTGAATTTCTCACCAAGTCAGAATTTTGAAATCCATAATGTGGCCTCTAATCACAAGTTTTTCATGCGTTTTTGCCTCTAAACATGTTTAGTGAAGTTCCAGATTTGTTTAGCACATCAAAACGCAAGAATTGGATGAGTTTTGATGAAGTTTGTATCACACTTCACTCGTGCATCATGTGTGCACGATTTCCCTACAAAAGGCATCATTCACTCTTCCTTTTGATCCCATTCGCTTTTCCTATAAATACATGAACTATCCCATTCAATTTCCCAAGCTTGGATAGCCAGAATCACCCTGCCAAACTTATTTCACAACTAATAATTCAGCAACTTCAAAATCCATTCTCGACCCTTTTTTAATCCAATTTTCCCCTCAATTCACCTTCGTTGATCTTCCCTGAAGCTAACCATATAATTACATTCAAGAATCGTGCCTTATACTGTTCCATAGAAGTCCAGTTTCAGAGCTCTGCAACTCAACATCAATATGTAGATTCCTTCATCAATTCTTCAAACCTCTGATATCATTGTGTTGCTCTCATTGCCCCAGTACTAGTCACAACATTTCCATTTCAATGGAAACATGTTTTGACCACGAAATTTCAAATCCCTTTTCAAAACATTCCTTCCAAATTGCTTGAGCTACAGTTTATATAAATTTGGCGCGAGGGTGTGGTTGTTTTCGTCTTGAAGAGACGAAGCGATTGGCATAGGTCCGAGCTTCTGATTTTACAGTTTGAGAGACCTGTAAATCACGTTGGCTGAAGGTTGAAGATGACCTACGTGTCATCTTCCAACCAATGATGGCACGCCACTTGTTATTTTTGAAAATCTGATTTATATTTGATTCTGTATATTATTCACTAATGACCATGATATACATAGCGTGTCAGATCCCTTGGATTTGATTACTAACGCATTTTGACTCTCATCCAATGGTCCACATATTTTACTTTTATTTTCTTTTTCTGATTTTTATATTTTAATTGTTTTAAATTTCAAAAAATCATAGAAAATTCACTTTTAGTCCAAAAAATCTGAAAAAATAATGAAAAATATTTTTGATTATTCTCTTTCTGATATTTATTTTTTCAAAATTTAATTTTGTATTTTGGTATTTTATTTATAAATTTTACACTTATTTTATTTGGTTTAAATGTTTAAAAATACTTTTATACATTTTTAAATTCTGGAAAAATTATGGAATGATCCAATGATATTGTGACAATTATTGGTGACCTTATTTTATTTTTGTTTCTGACTTTACTATTTTTTACCATATTTTGTTTATTTTACCCATTTATTTTAATTTTAAAAATAGTTTCTGACTTTAAAAAATTACCAAAAAATTTGTTAAATTATTTGAGCCTTTTTCTGATTTTTCTACCGTCTTACTTTTTTTTTCTTGATTAATTTGAACATAGTTGATATTTTTCTCTTTATTTTCTATTTTTAAACATTATTTTTAAACCCTTTTATGTATATTAAAATGTGATATTATTTTGTGACTATTTTCTGGCTGATCTTGGGTTAGATTTTGGATCATGAACTTTATTAACATCATTGGATCCATGGTGTTGAGTTTAACTCCACAAAAATGGATAAATAATTTTAATAATCGTTTGATTAAAATTTAATTCAAATATGGTTTATATATTTTTCCCCATCCCTCTTCATCTCATCCCCTTCTTATTGCACTAGATGTTGTTGGAGCATGATCTCTATATCATGTCTCAAAAAAATGGTGCATAAATTGCTATTGACCGGCCTCAAAATAGGTGCGACTTCTATATAAGTCCACTTACGATTGCTTAACATAGCGCTAAATTTTATCCCGATTCGAATAAATGATCATTCGTGGCCCAAGCTTATGATTGCAAGCCCAAGTATGTTAATTTGATCTTTTTGATCCAATAAACTTGAGATTCATTGTATGGAGGCTTTGGTTCTACCAATCCTCTAATGGATGTACAACACCTTTGGTCAACACATATCACTTAAACATCGTTGATCATTAAATGGTACTTGTGAGAATTCCAAATGGATGATATACTTGACAAAAAGCAAATGCAACTTATTGTGTGGAGGCTTTTGTTCTACCAATCTTCTAATAAGTTCCAAATGAAAGTTTCAAGATGGTCATCCAACTAACCACTAATTATTGACTTGTTTTACCTTATGCTTTCATTCTTTTTTATGTTTTATGTACCATTTACTTTTAGCATTTACATTTCATGCCATTTTCATCTTTGCTCATTTGAGAATTTACTTTCTTTCCATTTTTACTTTGCTCACTTGAGCTTTTCTTTTCCTTTCTTAAGATACTTAATAATCAACATAAACCCTAAAAAAATCTTTAATGGCACTTGGACTATTTGGTTACTATCCTTGGCATTATGGAACATGGGACTTTTCTTGGATTTAGGATTAGAAACCTTGGACTATCTTGGAAACCTTATGATCTTATCTGATTATTTTGTTTGGAGTTCTTGAGGTTTACCTCAAGATATTGGGTTGTTTGTTTGTTTTTGTGTGCAGGTTTTTTTTGTGATTACACCCCTTGTTTGTAATCTGGGATTCACCCGTATACAACCGTTACTCTGCCCAATTTTTTATGAAGACTTAATACACTTGAAGTTTGGTTCTCTCAAGAGTTCTAGTATTCCTTTGCTTGATTGGTTTCAACCCAAGGAATGGGAATTCTATCTTGGCTCATAATTTCAAGTATTGGCTTCTTGTTCGTTAGATGGTTCTTATCCCTAGCTTTTACCTTGTGCTTTAGGATAGTCCCTTATTCTTCTCCCATCTTCTTTAATTTCAAACATCTTCTTTCCCTTTTCGAAAAACCTTTCCTTGTTTTTGAAATCGAACCATTTTCATAATAAACTTGGACTTATGTCCATGAATTTTCAAAACATTTTCATAAATAAACTCCAATCAACTTAATAATACCTTGACATTTTTTGTGAGAAGACTAAAAGTCAATCAATCTCATTTCAAACCATTTTTCCACTTTGGCTTTTCATCTTTAAAACTTTTCTTAAAAGATTAACTCTTGTCAATCCTTGTAGTGTTGCAAACAACTATACTTCTACAATATGTAGTGAAGAGAGATATTTTTCCACTTGGGTGGTGAGTGAGGCATTGTTGATTTTGAAATCCAAGCCATATCCTCCACTTTGAGATGATGTAAATTCTCCTTTCTCATGATCGTGGGTAGTAGGTGTGTTTTCCATACGGACAATGACGATGATGTTTTATCTTATAAAATTAACCAACACATTTGGGTTTTAAATTTTTGAAAGAGGAACTACGTGTACCCTGATCCCCTATTGCACGAAAAGGTGGTACGTAGGCACTAAAGGTTCGCAAACGTGACAAGTGCAAAAATTATAAAATAAATATATTTCTTTCCTCACCTCCACCATCCATTTTATATATATACAACATTTTTTATAGGCAAAATATACAGAATTTTACAAAGAGGTTCTTGCAGAGTACTGTAGATGTTTAGGATGCTAATACCTTCCCTTTGCATAACCAACCCCCTTACCTTAAATCTTTCCCCCTCTTTTTGGGTTATTCTCTCTTTTCCCATTCCTTTGGAAACAATAAAGCGTGGTGACGATTTTTATTTTGATTTGTATGAAGTCTAGTCAATCCAATGGCTTAGTCTTGAAAATTTCTACCGCTATAGAAAAATGGCGACTTCATTGGGGAAAGATTGACCTCTTGCTGGTCCATCCCTAAGTGGGTTGAGCCTATCTTTGTTTATATCTGTATACATGTTATTATTGTTTTCTGTGTTATATGTTGCATATATGTTTGTCTTGATTTTCTAGTTTTCAATGTGCTTGGTGATTACTCATAAGTCCTATACCTGGACTTGGGAAAACTTTAAGATAGGATGGGCGGTATAGTCATGTTAACTTTGAGGGAGTAATCCCAAAAAAGGAGGCATGAGATCCCCCACTCAGTGGAGTCCCCTTTGACTGTAGTGTCGTTTACCGAGTAATCGGGAAGACGTACTCTTTCAACCTGGGAGCTTGCTAAAACTGAGGACCATAGAATACCAAACCTATCTTAGCCTTTTAGGTGTAGTGCGGAAGCTATGATGGAGTAATCCGGAAATAGTTGTCACGCGATACTACGCTCAGACGAGTCTTTCTTGAGAATATTATTAATTACCGAGTTAATTGGGAAGTTGGTAATATCCGAAGGAAGAATGTAGACTCTAGGAACCTCTAGAACCTTGTTCGGAAGATGATAACTTTTTAGACCAACACCTTATGAGTAGTACCTTTGACCTCATGCTCATGACGTTGAACCTATGAACCCTATATGTGTGATCTTGTGTGTGATTATTCCATCATGCATCCATGCACTCATAAGCATATTTTAAAGAAACAATATTTCAAGGGATTTAAAGGTTGACTATTTGTGAATATCTCAGGTACCTTTTGACCATGGATTCTGGAAAAAGAAAGACCGAGAAATACAGTTTCAAGGATCCCAAGATAGATGAGTTGATCAGTCTAATTCTCGAGATCAAGTGTTCTGCAGACTTTCAAAAGAAGTATGGATCCATTATTCCTCTCATGAAGCTGAAGATGAAAGAGGGTATTCTCTCGACCTTGGTCCAGTTCTATGATCCGATGTATCATTGCTTTACTTTTCCCGACTATCAGTTGATGCCTACACTGGAAGAGTATTCTTATCTATTAGATTTACCTATTACCGATCGTGTTCCTTTTACTTGTTTGGAGGGTGAGCCAAAACCACATGAGATTGCTGCTTTGATTCACCTGGGGAAGTATGAGGTGGAAGCCCATATGACTACCAAAGGAGGGATTAGAGGATTACCAGCTCAGTTCTTATTGGGGAAATCTCGTTACTTTGCCAGGATGAAGAGTACAATTGCTTTTGAGGCCATCTTTGCTCTACTTGCTTACGGGTTATTCTTATTTCCTAATATGGACAAGTTTGTTGACATTAACGCTATCAGGATCTTCATGATGGGAAACCTAGTTCCTACAATGTTGGGTGATGCTTATTACTCTATTCATCTTCAGAATTCTTATCATGGAGGGATGATTATCTATTGCACGCCTCTGTTATACTGGTTGTTTATCTCTCACATGCCTCAGTCTGATTCTTTTTAGGATGTCAAGAAGGAACCTCGTTGGGCTCCTAAGATCATGGCACTTACTCACTCGGATATTGATTGGTATCATCGAGATTACCAGGATATAAAGATTATTGACAGTTGTGGTAGTTTCCCCAATGTACATCTTCTTGGTACAAAGGGAGGAATTAACTATAACCCTGTTCTTGCACGACGACAACTTGGTTATCCGATGAGAGATAAACCGAATAGTATTCATTCGAGTAGTTTCTTTCTGAAGGAAGGGGAAGACCATAGGGAAGCTAGGGAGAAGATTGCAAAGGCCTGAAGTCACATTCATAATAAGAGTAGGAAGGATTTGGGACCTATGGGTGTTGTTTCTTTGGAGCCATATCTTCAAAGGATCCGATCGAGAGCCATTCAGTTAAAGATGCCGTATACCCAGGAGAAACCCATGCCTGATCTATTTGTGAAGACCACCCCTCCCTTATTAGATGACCTAGAAGAGCTGCAGCTTGCTTTGGTTAGGATGCAACAGGAAAGGGATGCTTGGAAGAACAAGTTCCAAACTTTAGAAAGTTCCTACAAAGAAGATCTAAAGGAGAAAGACGACTTGATTGAGATTCTTGAGAGTCGAGCGATAGAGTCTATGGAGAAGCAAGGGGATTTATTTTCTCCTAAGCCTCAATCAGGTACTGATCACTCACTTCTTGATTCAGATGATCGGAAGGAGGTTGCCACCAGATATGTGGGAGAAAACCAGAGGTTGAAAGCTCAGATTTCCAGACTCACGGGGAAGCGCCAGCGTATAGAGTGATCTTCGTCAGTTCTTTTTCTCAGGGTTTTAGATTGTATTTTAATCTTGTACTTGAGATCATTGAAACTTGTAATCCATTTTGGAGTTATTATAATAAATGTTTTTCAGTATTTCAAAAGCGTTATTACTTTGATGTTTGCAATTTGTCTATAAACGTTAAATCCCTTGAAATATTAAATAATAAAGTAAAAATAATCATGTGCATTACATGTCATGCATCATATTGCATATATTTCTTGCATTAGTTATGCATACCGAGGTGTCTTACCAAGCTTCTTTACTTCGTTCAACAAGCTGACTCATCACTACAACACTCAGGCTAATCTCAAAAAGAAGATGGACAACTTAGAACATGAGAATCGCGAGTTGCACGAGGAAGTTTCTTCTTTGAAGGCCGGCATGGCCAATCTGACTACTCTGATGGAAGCTCTAGTGGCTGCTCAGAATCAGCCATCGAGTGTTCAACCTCAACCAACAAGGGAAACTACTGAAGTTCCGACTATTCCCATATCTGCCACTCTTGCTATTGTTCAGAATCGCATGCCTCAAGGTTATCCATGGGGGATTCCAGAGAATTTTGCACCTGAAGGTTTCAATCTTGGTCCTCAAGATACTCCAGTTGTTCAGACTATTGTTACTCCGACACCTCCCGTGGTGCACGCTTTTCCTGCTGCACCTCCTTCGGTAAATATGATTCCATTTGTTAATGATGATGTGTGTCGTCCTTTCCCTCTTCCGATTGAAGACTTGGGTCTTTATGACAGAATGGATGATTTTCAAGAGCAATTTGAGAAGATGCAAAGAGATATGAAGGCCCTTAGGGAAAAAGAGCTATTTGGGCAGAATGTGAATGAGCTATGTTTGGTCCCGAATGTTAAGATACCTGCTAAGTTCATGGTCTCGGAATTTGATAAGTATAAGGGTAACACTTTCCCTCGTGCTCACCTGGTGATGTACGTGAGAAGGATGTCTACCCACACTGATGATCAGCGTCTGCTGATTCACTTTTTTCAGGATAGTTTGACCGGTGCTGCGTTGAAGTGGTATATGAGTCTGGACAATGCTAATATCCATACTTATAATGATTTGGGAGAAGCATTCATCAAACAATACAAGTACAACATGGACATGGCGCCTGACCGTGACCAACTTAGGGCCATGGTTCAGAAAGACAGGGAATCGTTCAAAAAGTATGCACAGAGATGGCGTGAGGTAGCCGCCCAAGTGATTCCTCCCATGGAAGATAAGGAGGTGACTGAGATTTTCTTGAAGACACTGGGTGCTTTCTACTACGAGAGGATGGTAGCAAGCACGCCAAGTGACTTTACTGAGATGGTAGGAATGGGTATCCACTTCGAAGAGGCTGTAAGAGAAGGTCGTTTGAAGAAGAGTGAAGGATCCAGAGGTGTGAAGAAGCCATCTTATGGGTTTACTAAGAAGAAAGAGGGAGATGCAAATGCTGTTATGCAAGACAGGAGGGTAAACACTCCTAGAAGGAATTATCAGCGTCATCAGGAAGTCGCCTCAGTTACTCCTATTGCGAGTGCTGCTCCAACTACCGTTGCTTATCAGAGACCGTCCCGGCAGGGGAATCAAGGGTATAATCAGAGAAGAGAGACTTATGACCCTATTCCCATGAGCTATACAGAGCTACTACCAGCATTGATTCAGAAAAAGTTGGTCAAGACACGACCACCTCCCGCCGTACCATCACCATTGCCTTGGTATTACAAGGCAAACCAAACGTGTGTTTTTCATTAAGGAGCACCAAGGAATAGTGTTGAGAATTGTTATCCTTTGAAGAATGAGGTGCAGAAATTGGTAAAGTCTGGTGTTCTATCTTTCAAGGACATGGGACCTAATGTAAAAGATAACCCTCTACCCAAGCACGAGGGAGTAAATGTTGTGAATATGGTGGCCGGTTGTCCAGGCGACTTCCGGATTTTTGATATTAATTTGGTTAGAGGATATTTGGTGAAAATGCATGCAGACCTCTGTGAATTTAGCTACTATACGCATAACCATACCGATTGTGCTACTTGCAGTACAAATATACAGGGTTGCGATAAGATAAAGGCTGATTTACAGGAGATGATGGATGAGGGCCTCATCCACATAATCAGGCCTAGGGCAGAGTATGAAGAGGAAGTGAACATGGTTTCTGGATGTCCTGGTGAATTCAGAATTTTTGATGTGGAGTATATGAATGAGGATCTCGTGCAGTTGCATGCTACCTTCTGCCATACGACTGATCAGGTTGAACACCAATATGGATCTTGCCTAGTTTGCTGTCGAGATCCCTGAGGATGTTCAATCGTGAAGAAGGGTGTTGAGTTGCTGTTAGACAATGGAACTATCAATATCACAGGTCAGAGGCATGATTATCATGAGGTTGATATGGTTGAAGTTTGTTTAACGAAAGAAGAGTCATAGGAAGAGCATGCCTCCGCGGATGAGCATTTATCTTCAGACAAAGATTTGTTTTCCAGAAATGACTTTTTGATGACTGATTGTGTTGAAGAAGGGGTAAACGTCATTGTGCCTTGTTTTGGTGCACCCACTCATTTTGAAGTGGAATATCATAGCAAGCTAGCTGTTACCCCATTGGTAATTAGTTTTCCAGGTCCTATCCCCTACAAATCAGATAAGGCTGTGCGTTACAAGTACAACGCTACAATCTTAGAAGATGGGGTGGAAGTTCCCATCCAGCCAATGCCCGATATTGGAAATATAGCTGAAAATAGCAGGGTGACCCACAATGGTCGTGTGTTTGCGCTGGTTGTTCGGAGAGATGTTGCTGCTGGAAAGAGAATTGCTGAGAATGATAAACCTAAGAAGACTACAGGAGAGACTAGTGGAGCTACGCTAGAGAAAGAAGTGGATGATATTTTGAAGATAATTAAGATGAGCGGCTACAGAATTGTAGATCAGCTACTGCAGACTCCTTCAAAGATATCTATCTTAGCTTTATTGATGAATTCCTCTGCTCATAGATAATCCTTGATGAGGGTACTGGACCAAGCTTCTGTGAAGAGTGACATGCCAATAGATCAATTCAATAGCGTGATGGGAAACATTACGTCATGTAATAACTTGAGTTTCTGCGATGATGAATTAGCAGATGAAGGGAGGAATCATAACCTGGCCCTCCATATATCTATGAACTGCAAGAATGATTTGCTGTCCAATGTGCTAATTGATAATGGATATGCGTTGAATGTTATACCGAGGAGTACTCTCATGAAGTTGAAATATCAAGGAACACCTATGCGCCCGAGTGGCATCATTGTGAAAGCATTTGATGGGTCGAGGAAATATGTCATCAGTGAAGTGGACGCCTATCCATATAGGACCACATTTGTTCCAGATATCCTTCCAGGTCATGGACATTATTCCCGCTTATAGTTGTTTGCTAGGACGGCCGTGGATACATGAAGCATGGGCTATCACTTCAACTTTACATCAGAAGCTAAAGTTTGTGCGTGAAGGGAAGGTAGTGATAAAAATGGAGAGAAGGCATTGTTGATATCTCATTTGTCCTCTTTCAGTATTATAGAAGCGGATGAGGCTACTATTGGAACCCAGTTCCAAGCCCTATCTGTTGACAACATAAGGACAAATGAGAATTCCATGGTTTCGCTGTAGGACGCACAATAGGTTGTGCGCAATGGTCATAATGCAGTTTAGGGACGAATTGTGGATCCACTCGTGAACAAGAACATAACTGGTTTGGGTTTCTCTTCGAAGAATGGAAGAGGCGGAGGTTTGAAGCCAAAGTCTACCATGGGCAGCTATCATGATGTTTTCCGCAGTAGAGGTTACCTCCATCCAACTGATTTTGGAATTAATGCTATTTAGGAAGATGAAGCAGAGCAGGAAATGCCGAATTATGTGACGCATGGAGTCAGGGTTCATAACTGGGTCACCATTGATGTTCCCTCTTGCATACATATTTCAAAGTAATTTGATTTGATTAATCTTTTTTATTTTTTATTTTTTATTTATTTATTTTTTATTTTTTTTGAAAGGCTTTCACTCTGCCCAAGGTGGAAGTATTAATGTTGTAGGGCTTATCTGTTGGCTGTGACTTTTAAGATCATTAATAAAAGTTGTCTTTGCTTCCCGAATTATGCCTTTATTTTCAGCTTTTTCTTGGAAAATGGTAATAAAAAAAACCCTTTCAGAATAAATAATAACTAAAATTCAATCTGCATGATCACTTGTTATATGTGTCAGTTTCTAAAAGCAATCATAAATCATATGTACAGATTAATTAAAAAACCCGTTGAATACAATGACCTTGCACCCTATCCCAAATTTGAATTTCATGTGTATGGGGCTTGTTGTACCCCAAAATTTTCCCTCTCATTTTACTTAACACATGCCCATTGAGATCCTCAACTTGCTCAGGGATGCCCAAGAGTTGAGCAGACAAACTCTCTCCTAAGGCAATGTATCTTAAACTAGGGTTTCCATTTTCATCAAGATGGGTGAACTCCAAATACTTCATATGCTCTCCATGGTCCTAATATGTTCTCAAGACCCTCCATGTCAAATTTCAAGCATTGCACAAGAAGTATGCTCAGTCAACTGCCCAGATGCTTGAGAAGCGACTATACTAGGTCAAAAGTCAACTATGGCCCACATATAGTCAAACTTCAAGATTTTTGGTCAACGTCAAAATTTTTAAGTTATATCCATAATTTTATCAAGGGTTTATCATGATTCCTCAAGGAATGCCCCAAATTCCTCAAAACCCAAAAGTTGCTAAATTAGGGTTTCTTAGGAAAAGTCAACCAAACTTTGACCAAGCATAACTTCCTCATACTTTATCAGAATTTTTCCATCCAAGGCTCATTTTGAAGAGGATGCAATTCCCTACAATTCATATTCATCCCTCATGTTCAAAATATGCACTCACAAAAAGATATGAATTTCCATATTATAGGTCCTTTTGAAAAGTTAACAAAAACACTTTTTGGGTCAAAGCTTCTTACATGAACATGGAAGACCCAATTGAGATAAGAACAAAAGCTTTGTTTAGGGGACATCCTAAGCTTTCTGAAAAGTCCAAGAACACCTCTCTAGGGTTAAAATTGGAAGATATATGCCTTGTCAAAGTTGACCATTTTTGCAAAATTGCCAAAAGTCAAATATGCTCAAAATTGCATTTTTGCCAAATGGGCCTAACTTTTTATGCTTGCACCTTACGCATAAAATGATCCACAACCCAAATATTCACTCACATGATATTTGCTTTATTATTTATTTTATTTTGATTTTTTATTAATTAAAAATTGAATTAAATCAAATAAATGATAAATAATAGCAAAGATTTGTTTTCATTGGATTTTTGGACAGAATCACAAGCTCATTTTGCTGGCATATCAAGATCGAATCGGATCAAGGATGATTGGCACAAGTATGGCATTATTAGGCCTAATTTTGAAAGATATCATACATGATGAAAACCAAATCAAATCTTCAAAAATTGCAAAGATACTAGCTATTTTTGTAACCCTAATTCACATAGGGATATATAATGAACAAAACCAAGCACAAAAACAGGAGGTTGCAGTCGTGAAGAACCCTAGAACAAACTAAAAATTTTGGCAAAATATGGTGATCTGATTTCTACACTAGAGGACGATTCAAGGCCTTCTAACATTCCTAAACGATTCATGGACCTTCCCAGAAGCTAACCCAATCGATTGCAGGTCCTTTCACGCCCAAAATCATCACATAATAGTCTCACAGTTTGCTTCTTTTTCAAAATCCGATTACAATGATTCTTGCATTATAAACATGTTTTAATGATATATTTGTGTTTGTTGACATATTTGCAACATATTTGAATGGTTTAATTGATGTTTCAGTGCATATATTGATGATTACCATTGCTAGGTTTTGAGGTTCCGTTTTAGGGTTTCTTTGTACAAGTGAAATTGGGCCAAGAATAGGGTACTATGATACTCGTGAGATCAAAACGAGTTGATCCATGTGCTTAGAATTAATTTATCATGCTTGCCATTGATTTTGGAAGGTTGCAGGTTTGTAGGTATGGAAGATGTCCGTAGGTAAAAATATTGTACCTAAAATGACGGACTGAGGAAGAAGATGATGAGGTGGCTGATAATCACTAGCTCTTTTGAATTAAACGCGCGTTTTTATTTTTTCCAGTTTATTCACGTTTTAACATATAATATGTATTGTTGTTATTATGTTAACAACTAAGCAATGCAGCGCAGCTGGCAAGGACGTGTGTTTGAAAATGGGAGGACCTGGGTTCGATCCCAAGTCCAAGCATTTTATTATTTTCTTCATATTTGATTACAGATTCCATACTCCAAATTGCCAGGCGTCTACCATGAATCACAATATACAACCAATGGATCACCTCCATCACCAATCCAACGTCCCATGCAGCAAGGTCCATGGTACACCCTCCAAGCATGGTCACCATTGAATCTAGCATAGGACTGGGCTTCAGCCTGGTGGGCCTGGAAAATTTTCAACCATGCACCCCCTCCAATTTCTATACAGGCCCATGCTTCTTTTTTTATTTATTATTTTATTTCATTTTAATTATTTCCTAATTATTTCTCCTTTTATAAATAACACCAAAAATCATATTTTTTTCATTGAATAAAAAAATCACAAAAAAACATTGAAATAATATTCTTCATAAAAATATTTTATTTCTATAATTAATTAGATTAATTCAAATTAGGTTAATTTAACTCCTTTTTATAATTAAAATCAATTAGAAATTAGGGTTTTGTATATAATTATTTTTTTTTCCAAAAATAACTTGAATATTTGTTCTCAAATTAGATTGTTTTAGGTTTTCTAATCGTCCGCACATTTAATTCTTCGCTCGTATTTCAAATTACTTTTTTAATTATTTTTTGTAACTGCTTCGAGGTTGTAATAGATTTAATTAGGTTTTAATTCCGCATTTTATTTTCAGTCAAAATAATTATGTATCTGCGAAAGCCATGTAATAGTTAGGATTTCTATTTTCGCACTTTAAATTTCCGCAATTATAAATTGTTAGATGTATGCTAATAGGATTGTATGACAAGAATATTTGAAAATTAAAATGGTAGAAAACCCTAAAATGTGCAAAGACAAATTAACTGAAAAAAGCTCACTCTCACATGCTCACTCCTAGGGTTTACTCCACTTCGGCTGCCTTCGGTTAAGCGGTCATGAAGTATAGGGTTTGTTAGTTGTCGTCCTCTAGCCCCGAAAGATCTCAAATTGAAGAAGTGAAAAGCACAAGAAGGGGGGGTTGAATTGAAAACTTGAAAACAAATGCACAATGACACAATATTTTTATCCTGGTTCGTTTGATCTCAAACTACTCCAGTCCACCCGTCAAGGTGATTTCGCCTCTCTCCAACGAGGTCTTAATCCACTAATCTCAAAAGGATTACAATCACTACTTTAACAACTGTTAAAGTCTTCTTGAGTACAACCACAATCTGGTTAATCTCAAGGAACACTTTTTTAATCAAATAAACAAGAGCACTGAGTTGTTGTTTTTCGTTAAAAAACTGTTATCACAACTGTGATAATTTACACAAAATAAGAGCGTGAAAGTATGATGAGTATGCTTGCAGCTTTTTGAATTCACGTGAGTATTATATGAAGATCGTTACCGATTTGATCACTGAGTTTGTTTATATAGGCAATGGATTCCCGTTGATCACTAAGCATGATAAATGTCATTAACTTAGTTTCCATTTGGAGAAGATCCTGTCTAAAAGAAGCCGTTGTGCTTGATGCAGTCTTGAATGAATACTATCGCTTCATAATCTTTCATCCTTGCTTGCTGCTGATGCTTTCAGCATATTTGATGACTTGGATTATTATGCTCTTGTTTAGAATCAGAGTTTACTTCACTTAAGCGCAGGTTCTGGTCATCAAACTTTAGCGCAAATTTTGATTGCTTCAGCGTGTAGCTTATACAACTTATCTTCTGATGTTGCTTTGGTCAGAACTTCTGCATACAAAATAACATAATTTTTAGGGTGCATATTTGTTCTTTGTATTTGCTATCATCAAAACTTTAACTAAGGGTTGTAGAATCAAACTATGTTCTAACAATCTCCCCCTTTTTGATGATGACAAAAACTAGAATTTTCAATGAAAAATAAAGAACAAAAGGTTTAAGATAAACTCCCCCTGAGTTGATTACTTCCCTTAAGTTCCTTCTCATCATAGTTTTAGCGGCATATCCTATCAAAATTTATACATGTTCAAACTTTTCAGAAAGTAGAGGTTAAGTAATTCAGAATGTTTGAGACTTCTGTCTCGGTAAACCATTATTGAAAATATCTTACTTTCTCCCCCTTTTTGTCATGTATCAAAAAGGCAATATAATCCTTTGTGGCGTCTTCTTGTTTACCCATAATACTTTTAATCTACTTGTTCGTATCCTCTTGCTTATCCATCCTTGCATGGATTAAAGCATTTTCTTTCTTTAACTCTTCCAGAGTTTGCATGACTAAGGAGGAAGTTGTTGTCTCTTCAGGAGTTGGATGTTGCTCAGAGCATTCTGCAGCTTCTTCTGAGTGAACCATTTCTTCTGCTGTAATCATATTTTCTAGAGCTGTAGTTAGAGAGAGACTTTCTGATTCTGGTTCAGCTACATCTGAAGGATGATGCTCTTTCCAGGGAGCATTATCCAGCGAGAGGATATCTTTCTTGAACAGTTGGCTCAGAACTTGGTCTTGAAAAGCCTTCAGCTTATCACTAAAGTTCTGCTGAGCCTTTTCATAACACAATTCCTTCAGCTTCAGCGTTTTAGAGCTAAGCCAATTTCTGAAACTTGCCCACATATAATCAGAAGCAGCAGGATTAGACATCTCCTGACTTGCATGCTTCAAAGAATTTATCCATTCCTGCATTCCTGTTTCAAAAATAAACAACCTTGTACCAACATCTGATGTGGTTGCGGTTGGTTTAGGTTTGGGAATGGTAGTTTTGTGAGAGATGGAAGCTAATCTTTCCAGCACAATTGGATCAATGACAAGTCTTACGTTGTCAGCTGGACTGTTAGTGGGTGAAGGAGTGGGAGAGTCAGGAATGATAATTGGTCTGGTAGAGGTGTTTGGAGGTGTGGATTCAAGGGATGAAGGAATTTCTGGAATGTCATGGATGGTGAGAGGCATGCGAACCGCAAGAGGTTCTGTAATTCCAGGTATTGGGATTGTGGTATCAGAGTCTGAATGAGAGTCTTCAGATTGGTTTGAGGAGGTGTGTTGGGTTTCTGATTCAGGAATATCAGAAGGTGGAATATCAGATGGTTGAGTTTCTGGTTGTCGTGAGTTGGAGTTCATATCTTCTGGTTGTGGTATTTCTGGTTGAGGAATTTCTGGTTGTGGAGAGTGTGGTTGTGAAATTTCTTGTTGAGGTGATTGTGGGATTTCTGGTGGTTGTTGGATGTTTGGATTTTCTGGTATGGGAGAAGAAAAATATATGTCAAATAATTCAATGTCAGACAGAACTTTGGCAAGTTCTGGTTGACGGTGTTCTGGATTTGAATTTTGAGTAGGGGAGTTAGGTTCATTCATAAAATTACCTAGAGTTATGGATGGATCAAAATCTATGTCAAAATCTTTAAAGGTTTGGGGTGATGAATTTTCTGGTTGTGAAGGCATGGTTTCAGATGTTGAAACAGTTATTGATTCTATAACAGAAACAGAAGATGGATTACCTTTCTTTTGGCAGCTTTAGGTGTCCTCTGAGAGGGTCCTTCTCCTGCTGCTTTCCTCTTCTTTGATTTCTTCAGAACAACCTTTGGAGCAGCCTTGCTCAAATCCTGAATGTTGATTTCTGGGGCAGTTCCATCAGCCTTGCACGCTTCAAGGTATCTGACTATTATTTCTAGTTTGGAGTCTATCTCAGAAAATAAAGGAAAGTACTTCAGAGCTATCCTTCTTAAAGTAATGGTCTCATGAGGGGTAACAGTTGGTTCCTTCTTGATATTCTCAATGATCTTCATTTTCTTCAGATTTTTAGCATTCAGAGGCTTCCTAGCGGTTGCTTCCAATGTGCTGATTTCCTGAGTCTCCGTCAGATGTTCTATCAGCCTATTCTCTGTAAGAATATCTGATATCAGCCTTCCTAAGGGAATCCAATCCCTCTTGGTCCTTTCGTCTTCTCTTGTTTCCTTCACACTTGTTCTGAGATGGTTAAACAGCAAGTGTGGAAGATTTACCTTTGTCCTCTTAGCAATGAAATAGATCAGAAATTGCTGATCAATGTTGATATAATCAGGAGAGCTTGTGGGCTTCCTTTGGTTGATACACCCTAGAATGATTCTGGCCCAAATTCTGTGGTGATCCTTCAAATCTCTGATTTTACTAGAGGGTAGTCCATGAGTAAAAATTTCCTTTGCAATTGATCTTAGGTCAGAGCATCTCTCAGCCATGTCAATGCATCTGACACCACCACTGTTGTATCCAAGAAGCTTCACAATAAGGTCTTATGTAATCACAATTTTCTTCCCCATGACATAAGAAGTAACCTGGTGATTTGAAGAAGAAGCATGTATCCGTAATTCTTTGACAAGAATGGGAAATGTTGGCCCCAATAGACGGTCAAAGTACCTGTTCCATCCTTGTGCTGTAACGTCTTCATACATGTTGAAGCCATTTTCTTGCAAGATTTCAAAATCAATAATCAGTTCAGAGAGAACTTCCAGATTATCAATAGGTGTGAGGAGCGTTCTGTGGGGTTCTTCATACTATTCCGTTGAAGCAGATTCATGAGCACTGGCATTTTGAGACTTGATAAAGCCATTGTTCACACGGGATTTTGAGGAAGATGAAAAGGGTTTTTGAAATCAAGAACTTGAAACAAGAGAAAATAACGATGAGAGTAAAAGTGAATGAATGTAAAAAGTAATTTTGAGTTTAAATAGGTTTCTTGAAAATGTAAGCAGTGAGCAAAAAGAAATTAGTCATGATTATATGCATTAATGACACCTGAATTTAGTGGATTTATAAAGATACTGAACGATTACCGCTTACAAGTGTCTTAATGCATCCAATCAGCGCCTTGATCCCTTCAGAAATTGAACGCGTGTTCAGCTTCAGAAGGTAGCAGGTGAGAGGAAGACAAGTGTTTGATGTTGTGAACTGCATGCTTCTATCCTTGAAATGAAACATTCAGATCTTCCTGGATAAATACTGATGCAGTCTGTACTTCTAAACTCTGAAGACAGGTTGATTAGTTGTTCACAAAAAATAATAAAGTTCTTAGGGTTAAGATATAAGTAAAACATTTTATTCTGGGCATAACTTCATGCTGAGATGTTTCAGAATGAAGTTGAACCTATCTTTAGAAAGAGGTTTTGTAAAAACATCAGCCCATTGATGGTCTGTGTCAATAAACTTTAAGGTTAAAATTCCTTTCTGAATATAGTCCCTAATAAAATGATGTTTTATTTCTATATGTTTAGCCCTAGAATGTAAAATGAGATTCTTACTGAGACATATAGAAGAAGTGTTGTCACAGAGGATGGGAATGTTGCTCTCAAATATGTTGAAGTCTTCAAGTTGACTTTTCATCCAGAGCATTTACGTGCTACATCCAGTAGCTACTTTGTATTCAGCTTCTGCTGTTGATAGTGCTATTGTGGACTGTCTCTTGCTGGTCCACGAGATCAGATTTTCTCCCAAAAACTGGCAGCTTCCAGAAGTGCTTTTACGTTCTACTCTGTCTCCAGCGAAGTTAGCGTCACAATATCCTACTAAGCTGTAATCATTTGATTTTCTATAAAACAAACCCAGATTAGTAGTACCTTTCAGATACTTGAAAATTCGCTTAACTACTGTTAAATGAGATTCTCTAGGATCTGATTGGAATCTAGCACATAAGCAAACACTAAATAAAATGTCAGGTCTTGAAGCCGTCATATAGAGGAGAGAACCAATCATACCTCTGTAGACCTTCTGTTCTACCTTTTTACTTACCTCTTCCTTTTCCAGAATGCACGTGGGGTGCATTGGAATCTTTGAGGGCTTACATTCTGAGAGATCAAATTTCTTCAGAAGTTCTCTGACATATTTTCTCTGATGAATGTAAGTTCCTTCGGGAGTTTGGTTTATCTGAATGCCCACAAAGAATTTGAGTTCTCCCATTAAGCTCATCTCAAACTCTCCCTGCATGAATTTAGCAATCTCTCTTCCCAGAGAGGGTTTTGTAGACCCAAAGATGATATCATCAACATAAATCTGACATACTAAAATGTCATTCTTAACTGTCTTACAGAATAAGGTTGTGTTCACTTTCCCTCTGGTGAGTTCCTTTTCTAACAGGAAGTTTCTTAGTCTTTCATACCAAGCTCTTGGAGCTTGTTTCAGACCATAGAGTGACTTCTTTAGTTAGAAAACATATTCTGGGTGTTTGGAATTCTCAAACCCAGGGGGTTGGTGCACATATACCTCTTCATCTATATAGCCATTTAAGAATGCACTTTTGACATCCATCTGATACAGAGTGATGCCATTGTTTACAGCAAATGATTTTAAAAGTCTGATAGATTCTAACCTGGCGACTGGAGCAAAGGTTTCTGTATAGTCTATCCCCTCTTGCTGATTATAACCTTCTTCTACCAATCGTGCTTTGTTTATCATGACTTCTCCTTGCTCGTTCAGTTTGTTTCTAAACACCCACTTTGTTCCAATGACGTTGAATCCTTTTGGTTTAGGAACCAGATCCTATACGTTATTTCCGGTGAATTGATTCAATTCCTCCTGCATTTCCAGAATCCAGTCATTGTCCAGAAGCGCTTCATCAATTGTTGTTGGTTCAATCAGAGAGACCAGTCCCATTAGGGATTCTTCAGAGTTTCTGAATGTTGATCTTGTTCTGGTTGGGCCATCCTTCTTTCCCAGTATTTTATCTTCTGGGTGAGCTATGATGCTTCTGGATAGTCTTTTCTGAAGTTGATCAACTGATGGTGCTGGATTGCTTGCAATAACTCTTTCTGATTTTGTGGTAGCGTCTCTGTTGAGAACTTCTGACGAGTTGTTTTCAGAACCTATGAGTTCAACTTCCATACCTGCAAGGAATTCATTATGCTTTGACTCTTGAGAGTCAAGCTTATCATCAAACCTAACACTGATTGACTCTTCAACAATCTGTGTTTTTGTATTGTATACTCTGTACCCTCTTGAGCGTTCAGAGTATCCTAACATAATACACTTTTGTGCTTTAGAGTCAAACTTGTTCAAATAATTTTTTGTATTCAGAATAAAGCAAGTGCATCCAAATGGATGAAAATAAGAAATGTTGGGCTTTCTGTTATTCCACAATTCATATGGAGTCTTTTCCAGAATAGGTTTTATGGAGATTCTATTCTGAATGTAACACGCTGTGTTGATTGCCTCTGCCCAGAAGATCTTAGCAATGTTAGTCTCATTGATCATGGTTCTGGCCATTTCTTGCAATGTTCTGTTCTTTCGTTCTACAACTCCATTTTGTTGAGGAGTTCTAGGAAAAGAGAAGTCATGCAAGTTGCCTTTTTCATTTAAAAAATAATTCAAAATTTTTATTTTCAAATTCCCCACCATGATCACTTCTGACTTTGACAATTCTAACATCCTTTTCATTCTGAACTTGGTTATAGAATGTAACGAACACAGAGTGTGACTCGTCCTTGTGTCTTAAGAACTTTACCCATGTCCATCTGCTATAGTTATCTACGATTACTAACCCATACTTCTTGCCACTGATAGACACAATTTTTACCGGTCCAAATAAGTCAATGTGCAGAAGTTCTAATGGCTTAGAGGTGGAAACAACATTTTTGGATTTGAAAGCAGGTTTTGCAAATTTTCCTTTCTGACATGCTTCAAACAGAGCATCTAAGCTGAACTTCAAGTTTGGAAGTCCTCTGACAAGATTGAGTTTGTTAATCTGAGATATTCTCCTCATACTAACATGCCCCTATCTTCTGTGCTAGACCCATTGCTCGTTGTTTACAGAAAGTAGGAATTTTACATTCTGACTCTTTAGTTCAGAAAGTTTTATTTTATAAATGTTTTTTTTCCTCTTTCCATTAAATATGATAGTCCCATCTTTCTGACTAACAACTTTGCATGATTTTGATTAAAGATTATATCATAACCGTTATCACCTAATTGACTTATGGATAACAGGTTATGCATTAATCCATCAACTAATAACACATTATTTATAGAGGGAAGATTTCCATTACCTATTGTTCCTGAGCCAATGATATTTCCTGTTTGGTTGCCTCAAAATCCCACGTAGCCTCCAGGATTAAGTTCCAGGCTTTGGAACATATGCCTTCTTCCCGTCATGTGTCGAGAGAAGCCAGAGTACAGGTACCATGACTGGTGTTTTAGCCTTGCTACTAAAGATATCTGCTACATATATAATTTTATCCTTAGGTACCCATATCTTATTGGGTCCTGGTTTGTTAGTTTTACCAAAATTCTGATTGAATTTTGGTTTGACAGAATAATCACTACTTGTGTATTTTATGTCATGTGTGTGCCCATATATAAAATGTGATTTGAGTGGTGTGCATTTTATGACTAAGTCCATGGCCTGTTTAGGTGTGGATACCTTACCTTGATATCCTATCCCTTTTCTGCCATTTCAGCTAACTCCATAGATCATTGAAGCCATCATGCTTCTATCTATGTTTTTAGATAGAAACTTCTGAAAGCTGTGATCTTACTCTTTGATGATCTCATCAGCATTACTGGGAGTCTCTAAGATTGTTTCCTTCTGAGAATTTTGCAAATCATTTTCTAATTTTGAAATTTTTTCTTTTAACTCAGAATTCTCTAATCTGAGACTCTCAGACTTTTCAGAGTCAGAGGCAAGATCCCTTTTCAGGTTCTTGAATTTGACTCTGATATGCTGATACGTTTCCAGAATTTCATTTAGACTTTCTTTAAGTTCAGCCTTAGTAAAATTAATGGTAAAGTCTGGAAATACCTCTTCAGTGTCTGATTCTGAGTCTGGACCAGAAGCTTCACTTTCTTCTGACACGTTTGCCATGAGAGCCATGTTTTCTCTTTCATCATCTGACTTTGAGTCAGCTTCAGAGGTGTCCGAATCATCCCATGTTGTTATGAGGCTTTTCTTCTTTTCCTTGAAGGACTTATTTTTGGGCTTCTCCTTCTGAAGCCTTGGGCAGTCACTTTTGTAGTGCCCTTGCTCGTTACACGCATAGCATATGATGTCCTTGTTATTTGGCTTTCTGTATCTTGAAGAACCTTCAGATCTTCTGTGTCCAGAGGAAGACTCAGACTTTCTGTATCTGAAGGAGGATTCATTCTGAATCTTTGATCTTTTAGAATTTCTGAATTTCCTTTGTCTCTGCTTCCACAGTTGGTTCACCCTTCTGGAGAGGAGAGACAATTCATCTTCTTCTGATAAGGATCCATCATAAGTTTCTTCCACAGCCCGCAAAACCTTAGAGTCAGATTTTCTGTTAGATTTTAAAGCTAGTGGCTTACCTTGCTTTTGAGGCTCATCTTCTTCTAGCTCTATCTCATGACTTCTGAGGGAGATGACAAGTTCCTCCAGAGATATTTTGTTGAGGTCTTTGGCTATCTTAAGTGTTGTGACCATTGGCCTCCATTGCTTGGGTAAGCTTCTGATGATTTTCTTAACGTGATCAACAGTAGAATACCCTTTGTCAAGAACCTTCAGTCCAACAACAAGGATTTGGAATCTTGAAAACATAGCTTCTATGGATTCACTATCTTCCATCTTGAATGCCTCATACTTCTGAATAAGCGCAAGGGCCTTGGTGTCTTTGACTTGAATGTTGCCTTCATGCGTCATTCTCAAAGAGTCAAACATGTTCTTGGCAGTCTCTCTGTTTGAGATTTTCTCATATTCTGAGTATGAGATAGCGCTGAGGAGTATTGTTATGTCCTTATGGTGATTTCTAAAGTCACATTTCTGCTGGTTAGACATCATTTTTCTGTCTATCTTCTGACCTCTTCCATCCACTGGATGTGTGTATCCATCAGTTACCATGTCCCACAGATCAGCATCATGGGCCAGAAAGAAACTCTCAATTCTATCTTTCCAGTAGTCAAAGTTTTCTCCATCAAAGACTGGAGGTTTGCCACTGAATCTGTCCTTGTCTTCATGGTAGTCATTGCTGATGTTTTGGCTTGGTCCCACCATAGTGTTTTTCTGCAGCTTGGATCTTGTACTGACACGGTTAAGTGTTTAAGCTCAGAACCAGACGCTCTGATGCCAATTGAAGAAGTGAAAAACACAATAAGGGGTGGTTGAATTGAAAACTTGAAAACAAATGCACAATGACACAGTATTTTTATCCTGGTTCGTTTGATCTCAAACTACTCCAGTCCACCCGTCAAGGTGATTTCGCCTCTCTCCAACGAGGTCTTAATCCACTAATCTCAAAAGGATTACAATCACTACTTTAACAATTGTTAAAGTCTTCTTGAGTACAACAAAAATCCGGTTAATCTCAAGGAAACTGTTTTAATCAAATAAACAAGAGTACTGTGTTGTTGTTTTTCGTTACAAAAACTGTTATCACAACTGTGATAATTTACACAAAATAAGAGCGTGAAAGTATGATAAGTATGCTTACAGCTTTTTGAATTCACGTGAGTAGTATATGAAAATCGTTACCAATTTGATCATTGAGTTTGTTTATATAGGCAATGGATTCCCGTTGATCATTAAGCATGATAAATGTCATTAACTCAGTTTCCATTTGGAGAAGATCCTATCTAAAAGAAGCCGTTGTACTCGATGTAGTCTTGAATGAATAATAACGCTTCAGAATCTTTCATCCTTGCTTGCTGCTGATGCTTTTAGCACATTTGATGACTTGGATTATTATGCTCTTGTTCATAATCAGAGTTTACCTCACTTAAGCGCAGGTTCTGGTCATCAAACTTCAATGCAAATTCTGATTGCTTCAACGTGTAACTTCTATAGCTTATCTTCTGATGCTGCTCTTGTCAGAACTTCTGCATACAAAATAACATAATTTTTAGGGTGCATATTTGTTCTTTGTATTTGTTATCATCAAAACTCTAACTAAGGGTTTTAGAATCAAACTATGTTCTAACACATATGACCCATTCAGATGTTGCCTCAGAAAAAGATCTTTAAGGCTTTAGGATGATTACTAACACCTCCTAACATTTCTTTTGTGATCGTACTTGTCCCTTCGAACGTCCCTAAAAACTCCAACGACGGTGCTACCTATTCCTTAATAATAGGATAGCGCTTTCTAAAGGAAAACGAACAAACTTTTTCGAGTAGGTAGATTAGTTCCTAGGTACTTGCTTAAACAAACAAAAACTTTTCATACAAACACTTTTCAAACAAAGTTTTAAAAAACAACTTCGTAAAACTCTTGAGGATAAAAACAAGGGTTAAAACAAAGTAAAACAAAAATTTTCAAAACAAACACACACAAGCAATTTAAAAATGAGCAAGTACCTAAGAGCCCATGGAAAACCATGGATAGAAAGGGTGCTAACACCTTCCCTTTCTATTAATCTACCCCCCGTACTAGGAAACATCATGAAAAAGGTTTTTTATGTTCTTTTGTTCTTTTCCTGATTAGATAAAATAAAAGTCGGTGGCGACTCTTGCTTACCGCGACATTTGCGAACAAAAAATGAAAACCAGTATTAACAGTCGGTTCTACCACCGTATCACAGAACTGACGACTCTGCTGGGGAATAATAAAGTGGGGTATACCTTAGGATCTAGGTCATTTCAAAATAGCTTTCTTGTTTGTTTGCTTTATTCTTAAAGGGTTTTGCTTGGGTTACTATAGATCCTACACCCGGATCTGGGGGCACTTATTAGGTAAACAACAATAGACCGTGGAGACTGTATGGCGTAGGCTAATATGGTTTAAGCGATGACTGTGTTGGTGTGGCACTTTGGTTGGTACCGGTATCCTTCATGGGGAAACGAGGAGAATACGACACCGCACGGTGTTGTGAAGCACTAACGGACCTTAAAACCTTAGTTGAACAAACTTGGCCATTAGAAAGTAGTGAGATAGCCGGCCTCGGTATAGAGCAGAGGATTGGTTGATACTCGATGCTACATTCATTGAGATTAGACTTTCGGGATATTTCGACCGCAAGAAAAGATTGCTTGAGCTGAGACAATTCCTGATAAAGGATGGTCAGTGATATTGAGATCCCTTAGAACCCAATTACTTTTTAAGACAGGTTTGAAACCAACTAAACTTCAAGAGGGTATGACCTTTAACCTCATGCAGGCCTTAAACCTAAGGACTTGGTGTGATTTATCTGTGTTTTCTATACCTGTGGTTTATCATGATATCATGCATCATAACATAACATCCATTCTTATTGCACTAACCATTTCAAAGACCAAGGGAATTTATCTTTGTTCTATTTTGAAGATCATGGCTTCCGTTCGTAGAAACACTATCCGAATCAACTTTGTGAAGATACCTTCCCAACTCAAAGAGATAGTATCAAAGGTTTCCGAAACTTCTGCGTTCACTAAGAGACATGGTCGACTTCTTAACCAGGTTACTTCAAAGTTTGATGAAAAGATGATGAGTGTACTATTTCAGTTCTTTGATCCCAAACACCACTGCTTCAACTTTCCAGACTATCAGTTGGTGCCTACCATGGAAGAATTCTCTCAACTGTTGGATATACCCGTTCTTGAATAGTTTCCCTTCACAGGTCTGGAAGAAGTTCCTAAACCATAAGTCATTGCCTCAGCTTTGCATCTGAAACGGGCCGATGTGGTATCCAATTGGGAAACAAGAAGCGGAGTCAAGGGTTTTCTAGCCAAGTTTCTGATAGACAAGGCCCAGCTGTTTTGGGATGATATGGATTTTCAGGCTTTTGAGGAGGTCTTGGCTCTTCTAATCTATGGGTTAGTTCTATTCCCTAATCCAGACTCATTCATAGATGTGAATGCTATCAAGATCTTCCTCTCTCGCAACCCTGTGCCTACCTTGCTCGGAGATATTTTTCACACTCTCCATACTCGTACCATGAAGAGAAGAGGGATTCTTATGTGTTGCATGCCATTGTTGTCGAGGTGGTTTATTTCTCACCTCCCTAAGTCCATACTGAAGAATGAAGAAGGTTTGGGTTGGTCACAAAGGATAATGTTACTCGCTCACATGGATATTCTCTAGTGTTCCCGGGCTATGGAAAACACTACTATTATTGACCGCTGTGGGGAGTACCCTAATGTCCCATTACTTGGCATCAAAGGGGGTATAACCTACAATCCTTGTTTAGCTCTGCGACAATTTGGTTACGCTCGAAGAGATGGTCCCCATGAGTTACTTATCGAGGGCATTATATTCAACTATGAGGATGATGTTCAAGAGTATCGCCGGAGGTTCATACGAGCTTAGGGCATGGTAAACAGATTTGGCGCCAGGGCTTTGGGGCCAAAGGATTCCATTCCTATGGAACCTTACCTCCAATGGGTACGAGCTCTCTCCCAGAAGCTTATGATTCCCTATATGGCCGTTTTCCCAGTGATTGTGGAACCCAATACTGAAGGGGGTATTCCTTACACGGTTCTCTATCCTGATATGCCCACTAATCTTGGAGAATTACAGAGGTCTTGGATTCAGTTGAAGAAGGAGCGAGATACTTACAAGGATCAGTTCTATGCTCAGGAGAGGAAGGTTTTAGAGCTCACAAAGCAGCTCCAAGAGGAAAGAGGACTCAATGCTTATCTCGGAACGAAGAGGAAGCATCCTTGGGAATTTTCATTCTTTTTCTAGTTTTAGATTTGTTTTTTGTAACGCCTAAAAGGCATTTGAACCTTGAATTCAGCTAATAAAATCTTTGTTTTATTTTGGTTCGCAAATTTAAATTTCCCAAAGTCTTTGAAATCATTGCATGTGCATCCAATTCATAGAATTGCATAACAGGTAATCTCCAGTACTGGTTTCTCATCTTCTTTGCTGTTTATTTCAGCAAAAATGTCTTCCGAACAAAGCATCAAGGATCTTCAGGCACAAAACGCCCAGTTCCAGCAAATGTTCATAAATCTGACGAAATGGCAGGAGGATCTGAAAGCCCTCATCTTGAAAGAGAAATAGAAAAAGAAGAAGGTTGTCGGTATTCTAAACATGGGCAGAAGGTTTGGAGGGCCGTTGAAGCGACAAGTCGATCTGACCTCCTCATCCAAAGAAGGGGAGAATCAAGAAGAAGAAACAAGGGAGAAGGATCCCAGTCCTGAAGTTTCTGACAATGATGACGACTACAATGATGAGTAGTATCTTCCTACTGAGGATAGATACAAGCAGTTGGAAGATTGTTTGAGTGCCATGGAAGTCTAGATGATGTCTGAGTTGGATTTCAAAGAATTGGGATTGGTATCGGGAGTGGTCATCCCACAGAAGTTCAAAGCTCCAATTTTTGCAAAGTATGATGGGGTGTCCTACCCAAAACTCCATCTCCGCTCTTATGTCAAAAAGATCTATCCCCACACCGCTGATAGAAATTTATGGGTTCATTTCTTTCAAGATAGTCTGTCAGGGACTCAGCTTGAATGGTTCTACCAACTTTAGGGAGCCAATGTCCGAAATTGGGATGATCTGGCTGTTGCTTTCTATAAGCAGTATCAATACAACTCCGACCTTGCTCCTACTCGTACTCAACTCTAGAGTATGTCCATGGGTGAAAGTGAAGGCTTTAAGGACTACGCCCAGAAACGGAGAGACTCGGATGGAAGAGTTCAACCCCCGTTATCTGATAGGGAGTTGGTTGATATGTTTCTGAGGACGTTATCTGGTTCATTCTTCAATCATTTGATCGGAAACTCGTCAGCTGGTTTCACCGAGCTGATTCTGATTGGAGAGATAGTAGAAGTTGGGATTCAGAGCGGCAAGATACAGAAGGATGCCTCTTCGAGTTCGACAAAGAAGCCTTTTGCTGGTAAGAAGGAAGCTAGTGCCATCTATAGCCCGAGGGGCCAAAACAAGGCTGAACATCGTTAGACAATAAGTGTCATAATGATACCTAGGCCTGCAACAGCTCCACAACGCAACAATCAACAAAGGGTGGAAAGAACACAACAAAAGTTTACCCGAATCAATATGACATTGGCTGAAGTTCTACCTCATCTGCTGAGATCCAACTTGGAAACCTTGAAAGAGGCTCCCAAGAATCCAAATACCACATCTCCCCGATATAATCCAAATGCTCTGTGTGCCTATCATTCTGAGAGTCCTAGCCACGATACCAGTGACTGTTGGGCTCTAAGAAATAAGGTACAAGATCTGATCAAAGCCAAGGAAATTGAGTTCGATGCTCCGGAAAAGCCCAATGTCATAATTGCTCCCATGCCTAAGCACGATCATGGAGTTAATGCTATTGATACCGACTTATTTGTGACCTTGGTGGATGAAGTTTCTACTCCTCTCATGATTGTGAAGAAGAATTTGTTGTTGGCCGGTTTATTTCCGGGTCGTGGTGAAGGTTGCCACATGTGTTCATTTCTACCTTCTGGTTGCCATTTGCTGAAGTCAGGTGTTCAACACCTGATGGACAGCAAATAAATTTTGTTCGAGAAAACTTTGGTTCCCGTTGTTCCATCTGAAGACATTGCCATTATAACCATTTCTGCCAACCCTTCCAAGGTCTCCTCGAGAAGACCTGTTAGGATTACATCTACTCCAAGAATCGCTCTGCTAATAATCATTGTTCCTGGTCCTGTCCCGTATGTCTCAGACAAAGCTGTCCCCTGGCGTTATGGTACCGATGTGTACTATCATGGCATTAAACAAGATTTGAAAAATGAAGAGGCTTATCCTGATATTGGTAACATTGTCGGAATCAACAAGGGTACCTGAAGTGGAAGGGTCTTCTCTTCCGAGATTTCCCCTAAGACAGTCAACATGCCTATTGTCATTCCATCTGTTATTCTTGTTGGTACATCAACTACGGCTCCTGTTCTTACTCCAGTTATTACCCTTGTTGGTGAGTCGTCTGATACCCGCGACAAAGAAGTTATAGGTGAGCCTGTCGGACGGAGGCGCCTAGAAAAATTGTTGTGGAAGCCTCTAAGCAAGAGATAGAGGAAATACTGAAAATAATTAAGAAGAGCGACTACAACGTGGTCGAGTAGCTGGGGAAGATCCCCTCAAAGATATCCATGTTATCCCTGCTGTTATGCTCTGAGGCCCATGCGAAGGCTTTCATTGCATTCCTCAAAACCACGCATGTGCCGTAGGAGACTTCAGCTGATCAATTTAAAGATTGTGTGGCTTGCCTGACTGCTGACAATGGGCTGGGTTTTTCAGATGCATATTTGACAACGAAGGGAAGGAAGCATAATGAGGCTCTGCATGTCTCGATTGAATGCAGGGGCACCAATATGGTTCATGTGTTGGTAGATACTGGGTCTTTGCTGAATGTTCTGCCCAAGAACGCATTGGATCGGTTGGATTGCGAGGGCTTGACTTTAAATCCTAGTAACATTGTGGTAAGGGCTTTTGATGGGTCGAAAAGAATGGTGCACGGGGAGGTGGACATCCCTATAAAAGTGGGTTCCCAGACCTTTGGGTCCACCTTTTATGTGATGGACATCAGGCCATCGTATTCTTGTTTGTTGGGTCATCCTTGGATCCACGAGGCTGGGGCAGTTACTTCCACACTACACCAAATGATGAAGTATCTGATAAAAGGGAAGATTGTCATTGTGCGGGGTGAAGAGGATTATATGGTGAGCCACCTCAATTCCTTCCGGTACATAGAGATGGACGGGGAATTCATAGAAACTCCTTGTCAGAACTTCGAGGAGGTCCCTCAGATCTTGGCATCGACTGAAACTACTACCAGCAACAAAACTCCTCTGAGGATGGCTTCTCTCAAGGACGTCAGGGTCGTGGTTGAAGAAGGTGGGTGTACCAATTGGGGTCAGCTCCCTGATTTCACTCATAAAATTGACAAATTTGAGTTGGGCTTTACTACAAGGGCTCAAAGGGCTGTTCGACGCGCTCGGGTTGGAGGACCTCCTCTATGCATCAGCAATCGTGGGGTTAATGCCATTGAAGACAGCAAGGAGGACTCAGACATCGATAGTTGGATCTACCCAACTACCAACGGTGGACCGAGTAACTGGACAGCTAGGGAATTTATACCAGTTTCTTTTATTCCACAGTTATTATCTTACTTGTTTTGAGATTTGTAATAAACAATTTAAAAACTTTACGGCCTTGTGCCTTACCCGAGGCACATTGGTTTTGCTTGTGAGGGTTATTATTTGTCATTTCACTAATAAAGCATTGGACGTTTCTTGCATACAAATTTTACGCTCTCTGTTCTTTCTTTTCTGTTTTCACTTTATCAAAACGACTATTCTCTTACACACACTCACATATCATACTGCAGATCCATATCCACTCTGGATCCCATTGATAACAGCTCTGCTATTGCCAGTTATGACTTCAAAAGTCCGATAAACCAAGCCGAAGACAAAGGTGAGGATGATTGTGAGGTGCCTGGAGAACTTGCTAGACTAGTACAGTAGGAAGAAAGGGCCATACAGCCTCATGAGGAGCCGGTTGAGACAATAAACTTTGGTACTGAGACAGACAGAAAAGAGGTTAAAATAGGTGTAAATCTGGAGCTTAGCGTCAAATAGAGGTTGATACATATTTTGCATGACTACATTGAGATCTTCGCCTAGTCCTATGAAGACATGCCTGGTTTGGATATTGATATTGTGGTACATCGCCTGCCGACTAAAGAAGACTGTCCTCCGATTAAACAGAAGGTCCGCCGTATGCGTCCCAAAATGTAAGAGAAGATCAAGGCAGAGGTCATGAAACAGTTCGACGCAGGATTCTTAGCTGTCACTTCTTATCCACAGTGGGTTGCCAACATCGTTTTGGTACCTAAAAAGGAAGGTAAGGTACGGATGTGTGTAGATTACAGAGATTTGAACAGGGCAAGCCCCAAGGATGACTTCCCACTTCCTCACATTGACATTCTAGTCGACAACACCGCGCAACACAAAATCTTCTCCTTCATGGATAGTTTCTCCGGCTATAACCAAATCAAGATGGCTCCTGAAGACATGGAGAAGACAACCTTCTTCACGTAGTGGGGCACCTTCTGCTACAAGGTGACGTCTTTTGGGTTGAAGAATGTTGGGGAAACTTATCAGCGCGCCATGGTCGCTTTGTTCCATGATATGATTCACCACGAGATCAAAGTTTATGTTGATGACATGATAGCCAGGTCTCAGACTGAGGAAGAGCACCTTGATCACCTAAAAAAGTTGTTCGACAGGTTGAAGATATACGAGTTGAGGTTGAATCCGAACAAGTGCACCTTCAGGGTAAGGTCTGGTAAACTTATGGCTTTCATTGTCAGCGACAAAGGCATCCAAGTAGATCCTGCAAAGGTAAAGGCCATACAAGAAATGCCAGCTCCCTGTACAAAGAAGGAAATTAGAGGTTTCTTGGGACGCTTGAATTATATCACCAGGTTCATTTCACATCTGACTGCTACTTGTGAGTCCATCTTCAAGCTTCTGAAGAAAGATCAAGTGGTAAAGTGGAATGATGAATTCCAGACAGCTTTCAAAATAATCAAGGAATACCTACAAGAACCACCAATTCCGATGCCTCCGGTTGAAGGAAGACCTTTGATATTGTACTTGACAGTGCTAGATAATTCAATGGGGTGTGTGCTGGGGCAGCATGACGATTCTGGTCGAAAAGACCATGCAATATACTACCTTAGCAAAACGTTTACCTACTGTGAGACACGATACTCGTTGCTCGAGAAAACTTGCTGCGCTTTGGCATGGGCTGCTCGCCGACTGAGACAGTATATGCTGACTCACACTACCTTGTTGATATCGAAGATGGATCCGATCAAGTACATTTTTAAGAAGCCTGCACTCTCCGAAAGAATAGCAAGATGGGAGATGAACTTAACCGAATACGACATCCAATACATAACCCAAAAAGAAATCAAGGGAAGTGTGTTAGCGCATCATTTGGCACATCAGGCCGTAGACGACTACCAGTCCATGAATTTCGAGTTCCCGGATGAGAATATTATGTTGGTGACTGACTATGAAGAACCAAGACTAGATGAAGGACCTGAGGAGGGATCCCGATGGTCTATTTATTTTGATGGAGCCTCAAACTCACTGGGTAACGACATTGGCGCTGTAACCATATCTCCCGAGGGCTGTCATACTCCGTTCACTGCCCGATTATGTTTCAACTGCACCAACAACATGGCGGAGTATGAAGCGTGCATCATGGGTCTTAGGGATTCTATTGACCTAAGGATAAAGTTCTTGAATGTATTCGTGGATTCCACTTTGGTGATAAGTCAGATCAAAGGCGAGTAAGATACGAAACACCCGAATCTCATCCCGTACAAAGAGTATGTACTGACATTGCTCCCACACTTTGAGGAGGTAACCTTTGAAAATTTCCCACGAGAGGAGAAACAGTTAGCGAACGCACTAGCTACCATATCTTCTATGCTCAAGGTTATGTGGGATAATGAAGCTCCCCAAATCACCATTGAGAGGTTGGATGAACCAGCACATTGCTGTGAAATCGATACCGATGAAGTGGCAGACAAACCCTGGTTTCACGAAGTCAAAAGGTATCTCGAGGCTCAAGAGTATCCCGAAGAGGCATCTGTCAATGATAAGAAGTTCCTGAGAAGGATCGTTGCAAAGTTCTTCCTCGATAATGGAATCCTCTATAAATGCAACCATGACTCCACACTACTACGGTGTGTAGACAAGAGTGAAGAAGAGAGGATCATGACAAATCTACATGAAGGCACCTTCTGAACCCATTCTAGTTAACATGTCATGGCTAAAAATATCCTACAGCCAGGATACTACTGGTCCACTATGGAAGCCGATTGTTATCAGCACTCTCGAACTTGTCATAAGTGCCAAATCTATGCTGATAAGGTGCATGTGCCTCTGGTCCCCTTAAACGTCTTGACAGCTCCGGAGAAATCAGGCCCACCGCTTCAAATGGACATCGCTTCATCCTAGTAGCCATTGATTACTTCACGAAGTGGGTTGAGGCAGCCTCTTTTGCTACAGTAACCAAGAACATCGTGGCGCGGTTTATCCGACATAATCTAATCTGTCGATATGGTATGCCAGAAAGAATTATTACTGACAATGGTACCAACAACACGATGATCACCAAGGTCTGTAAGAAATTCAAGATACAACATCATAACTCTTCTCCCTACCGGCCGAAAATGAATGGCGCTGTTGAAGCGGCTAACAAGAACATCAAGAAGATTGTACAGAAGATGACGGTGACATACAAAGACTGGCATGAGATGTTACCATTTGCTCTTCATGGGTACCGTACCTCAGCACGAACGTCGACATGCGAAACACCCTACTCTCTGGTATATGGCATGGAGGCAGTCCTACCCATCGAGATCCAGATACCTTCTCTCAGGATTACAAAGGATGCGGGTTTGAACGAGGACGATTGGATCCAAACCCGACTTGATCAGTTAAATCTAATCGATGAAAAGAGACTTACTCTGCCATGGTCAAACATATCAAAAGCGAATGATCAAGGCTTTTAACAAGAAATTCAGACGTCAAGAATATCAAGTCAGGGATCTAGTGATCAAGCGCATCATACTGTCACAAGGTGATCCCAGGGGAAAATGGACCCCCACGTACAGAGGACCATTTATGGTTAAGAACATTTTCTCGGGTGGAGCTATGATTCTAACCACCATGGACGGTGACAACCTTCTTCACCCTGTCAATGCAAACATAGTGAAAAAATACTACGCCTAATTAAAAGACCTGTTATGTTGACTGGCCTAGGCAAAAATAAGGGCTTCCCGGCGAACCAAAAGGGTTTGGGCAAAAGTAAGGGATGAAAATAAAAAAATCTGTACACCCGGCAAGTCGAAAACCTGAAAGGGCGGCTTGGGCAAAAAAGGGTATCCCGGTGGACCGAAAACCCAAAAGGGCGGTCCAGGCAAAAGTTATGGATATAAAGCGTACCACTATGTCTCATTGGATCGTCTGGCACCAGACTTCGGTATCGACTAGCAAAGTGATGAGACGCTTGAAGATATAAAGGCAATAGCAGAGTTGGAACCTTTTGTAACCCAAAATTTTTTCTCCCATATTTCTCAATACATTTCAAGTGAGGTCCTCAAATTGCTCAAAGAAGTCCAAGGGTTGACCAAACAAACTCTCTACTAAGGCAGTCTACCTCAAATTAGGGTTTCAGTTTGCATCAAGATGTTTGAGTCCAAAGGGTCCCAAATTCTCACCATTGTCCTAATATGTCCACAAGATCATCCATGTCATGTTTCAAGCCCCACATAGAAAGTTTGCTCAGTCAATTGCTCAAAGGCCAGAAAATCGACTATGCTAGGGCAAAAGTCAACTGTGTCCTACATACAGTCAAACTTCAAGATTTTTGGTCAACATCCTCATTTTGAAGTATTATTCATCATTTTATCAAGGGTTGATCATGATTCCTCAAGGATTTCTCATAATTCATCAAAACCCAAAAGTTGCTAAATTAGGGTTTTGTAGGAAAAGTCAACTAAACTTTGACCAAGCATAACTTTCTCATACTTTATCAAAAATGACCCATCTAAAGCTCATTTTGAAGAGAATGTATTTACCTACAATTCATCTTCATCTCCCAAGTTCAAAACGTGCACTCACAAGTAGATATAAATTTGGACATTATAGGTCATTTTGGAAAGTCAACAAAAACACCTTTTTTATCAAAGCTTCATACATGAACATGGAAGACCCAATTGAGATGATACAATTAAGGTTGCTTAGAGGACATCTTGAGCTTTCTAAAAAGTCCCAAAACACATCTCTAGGGTCAAAATTGAAGGAGTTATGCATTGGTGAAGTTGAGCCTTTTTGCAAAATTGCCAAAAGTCAAATGTGCCCAAAATTGCAAATTTTGTCAAATGGGCCTAACTTTTTATGGTTGCATTGAGTTTGTAACATGATCCACGACCCATGATCCTTCCCACTTGTCTTTATTTTATTTTTATCATTTATTTCGATTTTGATTTCAATTAAATTAAGTAAAATCAAAATAAAATCATGAAAATATCAAAACTAATCAAAGATTGAGATTTTGTGCATGTTTAGGTCTCTTATACAGCTGGAAGAAGAATCAAATTGTGCAAGCTTAATTTGGACACAAAAGATTGGATTTGGCTTGATTTGGAAAGATTTACATAAGAATCAAATCATGATTCAATCAATTTAATTGAGAAAGATTTGAAGCAAGTTTGTAACCTAATTCATTCTTGGGTACATATAGAACATTGGCAGACCAAAAGAAGAGAGATTTGGAGGCGTGCAAAGGTGAAAACAACTTTCAAAAAACAAGAAAAGTTGCAAACTATTTTCTCAGTTCCAGTCTTCCTCAAGCCTTTCCAGCCACATAAATCACTTCCTGGACATTCTAGGATCTGATTCCAATCATTAGCAAGCATTTTCGTGCCCAGAAACACGCTGTAAGTACCCCACGACTTCCATGTTTCTTTGAAATCGTATCTCATAATTCTGGCATTGTTAGTATATTTTATGGACATATTCTGAATCCTTGAAACATTTGCAAGCTAATGATAATACTTAATTGCATTTTTGTTAACCATACAGAAAATTGCCATGATTAAGGCTTAGGTTTCGTTTTTAGAGGTTTTCCTTGCAGGAACAATTAGCCATGGAGAGTGGTACCATGATGCTCGTGAGGTTGCAACGGGTTAATTGGTGCCACTGGTATTGATTTATCATGCAAGGATGAGGTTTTGGAATGGACAAGGGTTATACCTACACCCTTTTTCCGTAGGTTAAAGTTCTGGACTTTTAGCAACGGTGGGAGGAAGAAGAAGGGTAGCGTGGCACCCTGTGATTCGCCCATTCAAAAATTCACGCGTTTGTCATATATCATTTTGTTTCCCCAATATAATAATTGTTTGTTGTTCCATATACAAGAAAATAAGCCAGCTCAGATGGTCAACATTGTTGTGGAAAAGCCAAAGGGCCTGGGTTCGATTCCCAGGTCCCCATATTTGTTCAATACTATTTTCTTTTACATGATCAGGTGTACAAGCCTCCAGGACATCCATCGTGCATCATCAGTATCTCATCATCTAGGCCACCAACAAGCTAGATCCAAGGGCCATCCTTTGGAGGTCCACAATGCACCATAGTCAAGCAAGCATATAGGATCTGGAAAGTCAACGTGGGCCAAGGAGTTTTGGTCTTAGAAAATGCAATTGACACCCCCCTTCTTGCTACAAAACCAAGCCCATTTTCTTTATTTTCTTATATTTCTTTTATTTATTTATTTTGTTTAAAATATTTTCTAACACAAATTAATTCTTTTTTTTACAAAACTCATAAAATCAATTTTCACAAATTTAGATTTAGGTATTATTTTCATCAAATTTAATTTAATAATTAGTTAAATTTAATTGTAGGGTAATTCTAACTTTTTTTTGTAAATAATTTAAAATCAATTAGAAAATTAGGGTTTGTTCTTGATTTAATTTTTAGTTCTTTTCTCAATAAAACAAAATACAAAAATAGGTCAAATTAATTATTTTTTTCTTAATTTTAATTAATTAGTTATTAGGTTTGTACTTATTTAATTAAAACCTTATTTTCTAAAAATAATAAAAAAAACAACAAAAATATGATTTTTCTTTCAATTAGGTTTAGACGGGGTCAAAACCCTAATTTTTCTCGTTCTCGATTCATTGCGTGCGTTTATCATTTTTGCGATATTAATGTAACTGCTCATGGTATGTAATAGTTTAATTAGGACTTTTCTTTTATTTATCGTTTTACGGTTTTTTTGGCTATGTAATTAATCCCCCCTCCCGAAGCCTTGTAATAGCGTAGTTTTATTTCTCGCATTTTAATTTTCGCAAAATATTGACTATTAGATGTATGATAATAAAATTGTATGACAAGACTGTATGTTAATTTTAAAATGGTTAGCAAACCCTAATGTGCAAAGATAATAACTGAAATCAAATCACTCGCACATGCGCACTCCTAGGGTATACTCTCACTTCGGTTGCCTTCGGTAAACGGTCATTAAGTATAGGGTGTCTTAGTGGTTGCCCTCTTGTCTGAACAAAGATCAAATGTCACGTTCAAAAAGGTTGCCTCGGAAAGGTTACCTCGGAAATGTTGCCTCGAGTATGATCTTAAGACATTAGGGTTATTACTAAGACTTCCTAACATTGCTTTAATGATTTACGTCCCTTTCGAATTGACCCTTACAACTCCAACGATGGTGCTACCTACTCTTTAATAGCGGGATAGCGCTGTCTAAAGGAAACAAGAACAGAAGCATTCTTTTTTCGAGTAGGTAGATGCTAGTAGGTACTTGCTCAAAAACAAACTCTTCCACACTTACACTCTTTTCAAACAAAGTCTTCAAAAACGCTTCGTAACACTCTTGAAGACAGAAGCAAGGGTTAAAACGAGGTAAAACAAAGACTTTTCAAAACAAACACACACAAGCAATTTTTAAAAGATGAGGAAGTACCTAAGAGCCCGTGGAAAACCACAGATAAAAAGGGTTCTAATACCTTCCCTTTCTATAATCTACCCCCGTACTCAAAATCTCGAAAAAGGAATTTTTCTGTGCTTTTGTCCTTTCCAGTTGGATAAAATAAAAGTCGGTGGCGACTCTTGCTTACCGCGACATTTTGCGAACATAAACGCAAAACGCAAACCAGCATTTTCCTAAAACAATCTGGTTCTGCCACCGTATCACAGAACCCAATGGGGTTGTTCCACATAGCTATTTTGTTTCTTTTCTTTTACATAAATTTGTATACCTTCTATTTTTATGGTGGCGTTCTCTTACTAGAGTGTCAGCCTCTCTGTACAAAAATTCCTGTTATAGGCCAACTTCAAAAATCAATATAAATCATTTTCTAAAGAAACTTCGATTCATTTTTCTTTTTCTGTTTTGTTTTGCAAGAACGTCCAATGAATTATTTTTTATATATGCATTTGAAAATGATTGATGCTTATAAATATTTGCATAAGAAACAAAAGACAATTACCCGTAATTCCAGAAAAAGGGGCAAAAACAAGAAGCGCTAAACCCAACAGTTGCTCTGCCCAGCAGGTGTCGGGATAGAGCCAGCTTGGGAACATAATCATCAGTACATACACTCCCCACAGAGTAAAAGTATTCAAAAGCATTGATGTCAGCTTCCCCGAAACAGGACGTAACCTTCTCCACCCAGGGTCATTCTGAAACCTGACAGCTATATACCCCAGCCGAATTCCATAATCACGGGCGAGTTAGTGAATTTCATCCCCCGAGCAAAGTTTATTTCTCTAGATACAGAGGCTCAGTCCCCGACAGAGTTCATCACTTCAGCTACAAAAATTCACTTCCTAAGTTTGTTCCCCGCAGAGTTTATTCTCAAGCAGAATCTCTTCCCGACAGAACATTTAAAAATCTCTAGCAACCGTCAGGGATTTATTTTCCCAGACACGTGCATACCCCGATAGCATTTTGTGAACATACATCATGACATGCACATACATAACATATACAACATAATCTCATTTATTTTGAGAACATCATCTCACCCTGCATTTCATGCATCGCATATAACTAACCCTGATATCTTTTCCAGAAAATACGTTTAGCTTCAACAAATCCAGCAGTAATGCAGGTCACATCTACAGACGACTAATGGAAACTCAGTTCCCTAAACCAAACGAGTCAACTAATCTACACTATCGCTTTGAAGTAACCCTGCTATCCAGGTTTCTTCCCGCAAGCTCTACAATTTAGGCTTTCATTTCGAAGGAACCCTACTATCCAGGTTCCTTCTCACAGCCGCATTACCCCGACTTTCATTTCGAAGTAACCTTACGACCCAGGTTCCTTCTCATAGCCCTATTATCCAGGCTTTCATTTCGATGTAACCCTACGATCCAGGTTCCTTCTCACAATCCTACTATCCAGGCTTTCATTTTGAAGTAACCATACGACCCAGGTTCCTTCTCATAGCAATACTATCCAGGATTTCATTTCTAAGTAACCTATGATCAAGGTTCCTTCTCACAACCCTACTATCCAGGCTTTCATTTCGAAGTAACCCTACTATCCAGGTTCCTTCTCACAACCCTACTATCCAGGATTTCATTTCGAAGTAACCCTACTATCCAGGTTCCTTCTCATAGCCCTTTCCAGGCTTTCATTTCAAAGTAACCCTACGACCAAGGTTCCTTCTCATAGCCCTGCTATCCAGGCTTTCATTTCGAAGTAACCCTACGATCCAGGTTCCTTCTCACAGCCCTACTATACAGGGTTTCATTTCGAAGTAACCCTAATATCCAAGTTCCTTCTCACAGTCCTACTATCCAGGCTTCTATTTCGAAGTAACCCTACTATCCAGGTTCCTTCTCATAGCCCCACTATCCAGGATTTCATTTCGAAGTAACCCTACCATCCAGGTTCCTTCTCATAGCCCTACTATCCAGGCTTTCATTTCGAAGTAACCCTATGATCAGGTTCCTTCTCATAGCCCTACTATCCAGGCTTTCATTCCAAAGTAACCCTACGACCCATGTTCCTTCTCATAGCCCTACTATCCAGGCTTTCATTTCGAAGTAACCCTATGATCTAGGTTCCTTCTCATAGCCCTACTATCCAGGCTGTCATTCCGAAGTAACCCTACGACCCAGGTTCCTTCTCACAGCCCTACTATCCAGGCATTCATTTCGAAGTAACCCTACGACCCTGGTTCCTTCTCATAGCTCTACTATCCAGGCTTTCATTTCGAAGTAATCCTACGACCCAGGTTCATTCCCATAGCCCTACTATCCTGGCTTTTATTTCGAAGTAACCCTACGACCCAGGTTCCTTCTCATAGCCCTATAATCGAGGCTTTCATTTCGAAGTAACCCTACGATCCAGGTTCCTTCTCACAGCCCTACTATCCAAGCTTTCATTTCGAAGTAACCCTATTATCCAGGTTCCTTCTCACAGCCCTACTATCCAGGCTTTCATCTCGAAGTAACCCTACGATCCAGGTTCCTTCTCACAGCCTTACTATCCAGGCTTTCATTCCGAAGTAACCCTACTATCCAGGTTCCTTCTCATAGCCTTACTATCCAGGCTTTCATTTCGAAGTAACCCTGCTATCCAGGTTCCTTCTCATAACCCTTCTATCCAGGCTTTCATTTCGAAGCAACCTTACCATCCAGGTTTCTTTTCTCTTATCTCCATACGACAATTTACAACACGGTAAAACCTGGACCTGACCAGTTTCGGTCAATTTCACCTTTCCCCAGTAAGCCGCTGCGCAGCCTGTACCCTGACCAGATATGCAGTTCAATTCCGGTTCCTCAAGCAGAAGTTAATTCCCCAAGTAGAGTAACAGACAAATGAAGTTCCTAAAATTCTATTTCTCACAAGACAGATACCAACATTCCTCAATAGATTCCTCCTCAACGACAGGAACATGAATGCTCATCAAAGGAATATCTCAGGAAATCAACATCCTCTAGATGGCATCTTTAAGCTCATCTCCGACAATCTTCTGTCATCAACTTCCAAATGGAATTTGTAAGCCCATTCCCGATATCACCAAATCAAGCATCACTTCATACGAGTGCAAATTTCTGGGCACTATAGTGTTCAATCATCTTCCACCTTCAGATCACAAAAGACAGACAAGCCAATCTACATCCTCAGGTTTAAGAAGTATGAACAGGGGAAGCTTTTGTACCGCAAAATTTGCCCTCTCATTTTACTCAAAACATGCCTATTGAGATCCTTAACTTGCTCAGGGATGCCCAAGAGTTGACCAGACAAACCCTCTCCTAAGGCAATGTATCTTAAACTAGGGTTTCCATTTTCATCAAGATGGGTGAACTCCAAAGACTTCATATGCTCTCCATGGTTCTAATATGTTCTCAAGACCCTCCATGTCAAATTTCAAGCATTGCACAAGAAGTCTGCTCAGTCAACTGCCTAGATGCTTGAGAAGCGACTGTACTAGGTCAAAAGTCAACTGTGGCCCACATACAGTCAAACTTCAAGATTTTTGGTCAACGTCAACATTTTTAAGTTATATCCAACATTTTATCAAGGGTTGATCATTATTCCTCAAGGAATGCCCCAAATTCCTCAAAACCCAAAAGTTGCTAAATTAGGGTTTCTTAGGAAAAGTCAACCAAGCTTTGACCAAGCATAACTTCCTCATACTTTATCAATTTTTTTCCATCCAAGGCTCATTTTTAAGAGGATGCAATTCCCTACAATTCATATGCATCCCTAAAGTTCAAAATATGCACTCACAAAAAGATATGAATTTCCACATTATAGGTCCTTTTGAAAAGTCAACAAAAACACTTTTTGGGTCAAAGCTTCTTACATGAACATGGAAGACCCAATTGATATAAGAAAAAAAGGGTTGTTTAGGAGAAATCCTAAGCTTTCTGAAAAGTCTAAGAACACCTCTCTAGGGTTAAAATTGGAAGAGATATGCCTTGTCAAAGTTGACCATTTTTGCAAAATTGCCAAAAGTCAAATATGCTCAAAATTGCATTTTTTGCCAAATGGGCCTAACTTTTTATGCTTGCACCTCACTCATAACATGATCCACGACCCAAATATTCACTCACATGTTATTTGCTTCATTATTTATTTTATTTTTATTTTTTATTAATTAAAAATTAAATTAAATCAAATAAATGATAAATAATAGCAAAGATTTGTTTTGATTGGATTTTTGGACAGAATCACAAGCTCATTATGCTGGCATATCAAGATCGAATCGAATCAAGGGTGATTGGCATAAGAATGGCATGATTAGGCCTAATTTGGAAAGATATCATACATGATGAAAACCAAATTAAATCTTCAAAAATTGCAAAGGTACTAGCTATTTTTGTAACCCTAATTCACTTAGGGATATATAATGAATAAAACCAAGCACAAAAACAGGAGGTTGCAATCGTGAAGAACCCTAGAACAAACTCAAAATTTTGGAAAAATGTGGTGATCTGATTTCTACCCTAGAGGATGATTCAAGGCCTTCCAACATTCCTAAACGATTCCTGGACCTTCCCAGAAGCTAACCCAATCGATTGCAGGTCCTTTCATGCCCAAAACCATCACATAATACCCTCACGACTTGCTTCTTTTTTCAAAATCCGATTACAATGATTCTTGCATCCTAAACATGTTTTAATGATATATTTGTGTTTGTTGACATATTTGCAACATATTTGAATGGTTTAATTGATGTTTTAGTGCATATATTGATGATTACCATTGCTAGGGTTTGAGGTTCCGTTTTAAGGTTTCTTTGTACAGGTGAAATTGGGCCAAGAAAAGAGTACTATCATACTCGTGAGATCAAAACAAGTTGATCCATGTGCTTAGAATTAATTTATCATGCTTGCCATTGATTTTGGAAGTTTGCAGGTTTGTAGCTATGGAAGATGTCTGTAGGTAAAATTATTGTACCTAAAACGACGGATTGAGGAAGAAGGTGATGAGGTGGCTGATAATCACTGTCTCGTTTAAATTAAAGGCGTGTTTTCATTTTTTACAGTTTATTCACGTTTTAACATATAATATGTATTGTTGTTATTATGTTAACAATTAAGCAATGCAGCGCAGCTGTCAAGGACGTGTGTTTGAAAATGGGAGGACCTGGGTTCGATCCCAGTTCCAAGCATTTTATTATTTTCTTCATATTTGATTACAAATTCCATACTCTAAATTGCTAGGCATCCACCATGCACCACAACATCCAGCCAATGGATCACCTCCATCACCAATCCAACGTCCCATGCAGCAAGGTCCATGGTACACCCTCCAAGCATGGTCACCACTGAATCTAGCGCAAGACCGGGCTTCAGCTTGGTGGGCTTGGAATATTTTTAACCATGCACCCCCTCCAATTGCTATATAGGCCCATGCTTCTTTTTTTTATTTATTATTTTATTTATTTTTAATTATTTCCTAATTATTTATCCTTTTATAAATAACACCAAAAATCATATTTTTTCATTGAATCAAAAAATCACAAAAAAAACATTGAAATATGGTCGAAGGGATTCTAATAAGGAAAATACTGAATAGATTCGAATTAGACTTTGAAGCTGGCAAAGAAGGAAGATTCGAAGGAAGTGAATCAGATTCATTCGAAGGATCTCCATCATAACCGTTCGAAGGAGCTAAATCAAGGTCATTCGAAGGAGGCCATCAGCCCATTTGAAAGAGAGCATTCGAAGGCCAGTTACATATTATGCCAAATTCAAAAAAATAGACAAGATCCCTTAACTTTGGCCAAGGTTACATTTTGGTATTCATGGCATTCAAATGGCCCTTACCAACATTATTTCTCCTGTCCCCTCCCTCATACTCTATATAAGAAGCATGCTTGCAAGCAAAAAGAGAGACGAAAAAGATTGGAAAGACGCTGCGCATAAAATCCACCAAGGGTTGTCAAAATTTTCATAAATAATCCAAGCCAAGGCAACCCTTCAACAAAAAATATCCACCCCTAGAAGGCCCGGATCTAAGATGCCCACATCTAAAAAATGCCCAAATCGAAGGTTCCAACTACTAGTAAGAGAGGGTAAATCGTCAAACTTCGTATTTGCATAACGCATTCATATTTTTTGTTTCATTCGATTTGTCATTCTATACAAAATCAAAGGGATTGGGTTTGGCACCCAGGTCATGTTCTTCGTTTTCTAACACTTGTTGCAGATATAGCCTGAAAAGACCCAGCGAGCGTAGGATCGAAGGATCTGGGTTTCGATACCCAGGTCCTGCGTTTTATTTCACTAACAAACTTTTTCAAGTATAGCATCCCAGATCGAAAGAGACACCTTCTCTGGATTGAAGCTGCCCATTATCCTCCTGGATCGAAGAAGACATCTCCCTTCTGGATCGAAATTGCCATATCCTTCCTGGATTGAAGCCATAACCTTCTGGATCGAAGAAGACATCTCCTTCCTAGATCAAAGGGAATTCCCTTTCCCCAGGATCGAAGGGAAATCCCCTTCCTTGGATTGAAGGCTATTCAGGCCCACTCCCTAGCTCAATCGAAAGAATTGGAGAAGGTGAAAATCGAAACTTGCCCATGTAAATTCTCAAGCCCAATCGAAAGAAGTCCAAAGAAGGGTGAATCGAAGGAGCCCATGGCATGGATCGAAGAAGTCTTTTCTTTTCTTATTTTTACTTTTTACTTGTCTTTCGATTTGGTTGTAATAGCGTAGGACCTCTATTTTCTGCATTTTTTTACTGCTTTTTATATTAATCCTAGTAATTAGGCTTGTATGATAAGACTAATAATCAAACGCTAGAAAACTTAACCAAAAGACAAAAAAATAACTGAATTGAACACCATTACGCACAAGCACCTCTAAGGTACGCGCACTTTGGTTGCCTTTAAAAAACAGTCATGAGGCAGGAATGCTTTAGAAAAGACCCATAAAATCAAAAGATCATAGTCCCTCGATGACCCTACAGTTTCCTTTTCAGTAAATGATCTAGTCCCTAAAATAGAATTGCTAAAGCATCTCCATAAATTTCCTTCGTGACTGTAACGTCCCTTTTGAATTGTCCCTTAAAACATCCAACGACAAGGCTACCTACTCACTAATAGTAGGGTAGCACTATCTAAAGGAAAAGAGGAAAAGAAAATCTTTTGGAGTACAAAAGTTGATAGCTGTTAGAAGTTTGCTCAAACTATTTTTGCACTTACACACAAATACTACTTTTTCAAAAGACATTTTCAAACACTTTGTATACGTTCTCTACTATTCCGAGAAACATTACAAAATTCGTCGTACTAAGGCGGTTTCAAAACATTTTCAAACACAAAGCACAAAAGAATCTTGAAAAATGAGAAAACCTCTAAAAGCCCGTGGAAAACCACAGATGGAAAGGGTGTTAACACCGTCCCTTTCCATAATCTACCCCCTTTACTCAGAAAAATATCGAAAAGGTATTTTTCTATTCTTTTCACCCTTTCATTTGTTAGATAAAAGAAAAGACGGTGGCGACTCTTGCTTACCGCATATTTGTGAACAAAAAATGCAAAACCAGTATATAACAGTCGGTTCTGCCACCGTATCACAGTGGCCCTCTAGCGCAAGTACGTCGAACAACTCTTTGGGCGAAGTAAAACCCAAACCAAATTTGTTTTATTTGTAGGGAATATCCGGAAGTTGACCCCAAATGGTACATCCACCTTCCTCAACTACTGCTCTAGCATCCTTCAGAGAGGCCATTTTCAATGGAGGTCTGCTAACCTTCAGAGTCTTGGTACCTGTCTTGGTTGCAGCAACCATCCGTGGGACCTCTTCAAAATTTTAACATGGGGTCTTAATGAACTCACCGTCCATTTCAACATACCTGAAAGAGTTCCGGTGGCTAACCATGTATTCCTCCTCCCCGTGGACTATGATGATCTTTCCCTTGATCAGGTACTTCAACATCTGATGTAGGGTAGAAGTGACGGTACCAACCCCATGGATCCAAGGTCGACCCAATAGACAAGAATAGGATGGACGGATATCCATCACATAGAAGGTTAAATAAAAGTCTGAGTTTCAACTTTGATAGGGATGTCTACTTCTCCGTGCTCTGTTCTTTTAGAACCATCGAAGGCCCTTACCACAATGTTGTTGGGCTTTAATGTGAGTCCCTCGCAATCTAACCGGTCAAGAGCATTCTTGGGTAAGACATTCAATGACGAACCTGTATCCACTAGAACATGGGCTAATGTAGTGCCCCTGCACTCAACAGAGACATGCAAGGCATCATTGTGTTTCCTTCCCTTGGAAGTTAAATCAGCGTCACAAAAATCCAGTCCATTATCAGCAGTTAGACTGGCCACACAATTCTCGAATTGATTAATGGAGGTCTCTTGAGGCACGTGGGCGGTCTTCAAAAATCTTACTAAGGTCTTAGCGTGGGCCTCAGAGCACAAAAGTAAAGCTAACATTGATATTTTTTAGGGGGTCTTCCCCGACTTCTTCATGATGTTGTAATCAGTTTTCTTGATTATATTTAATATCTCTTCCATCTCCTTCCTAGAAGCCTCAGGAATGACCTCTAGATGCGCCTTCGTCTAGATAGGCTCAATCAATACCTCTTTTCCCCGTGTCTCGGTAGCAGGGATAACAGTAGGACTAACAATAGGAGTAACACTGGGAATACTGACAGGAGCAGTAGCGAGAATAATTGAAGGAGTAACAATGGTCTTTGAAGAGATCTCATGGGAGAAACCCTTCAAATTCTTGTTATCTTACTGGTCCCAACGATATTTTCGACGTCGGGATCAGTACCTTCAACAACTTTGTCTTTGATAGCCAATAGATCTTGCTTGACTCCATGGTAAGAGACGTGAGCCCCATAGTTACAGGGAACAACTTTATCCGAAGAATATGGTATTGGTCCCGGCATGGTGATGATTAAGGGAGCAAGCTTTGGAACAGATGTAATCCTGATGGGTCATTTGGTGGAGACCCTGGGAGGATTGTCGGAAATTGTGATTATTGATACATATTCACAGGAATTTATGGCAAGAGGAACTTTCTCGAACAAGATTTCTTTGTTAACCATCAGGCGCTGGATGCCCATCTTCAGTAATAAACTGCCATCTGGTAGAGACATACATAAGCGACACATTTCATCACATCCCGGAAACAGACCGACTTGAAATAGATTCTGTTTAACAGTAAAAAAGGGAGTAGTTAACTCATCCACGGAGGAAACAAAATAGTCATCATAAATAACATTGACACCTTGGCCATGTTTGGGCATTGGTGCCGTTATTAAATTAGGTGTTTCTGGGTGGTCAAACTCAATCCCTTCCGCCTTGATAAGGTCTTGTACCTTATTCTTAAAGGCCCAAAAATCATTTATATCATGCCCCATACTTTCAGAATGATAGGTACATCGAGCATTCGGGTTGTAGCAGGGAGAAGCAGAATTGGGGTTCTTGGGAGCTTCCTTTAGAGTCTCCAGATTGGACTTTAATAGATGCGACAAAACTTAGGACAAGGTCATGTTGATCCGAGTGAATCGTCTAATGGGATCCTCTGGCCTGCATTGATAGTTTTACTGTTGATTTGATACAAGATTGCAGATCATAACAGCCCCTACCGTCGAGCGATGTTCAGCTTTGTTTTAATTCCTGTGGTCATAAGCAACACTGACCTCCTTTTTTCCAGTAAAGTGTTTCTTCATCGTTCTTGAGGATGCATCCCTTTGAATTTTTCCGCTTTTAATACCGGCTTCCACCCGCTCACCAGTCATGATTAATTAAGTAAATCCAGCCGAAGAGCTTCCGATTAGATGGTTGAAGAATGGACCAGACAATTTGCCCAAGAACATATCCATTAACTCTATATCAGATAAAGGGGGCTGAACTCTTCCTGCGAGATCCCTCCGTTTTTGGGCTTAATTTTTTAAACCCTCGCCTTCACCCATAGACATACCTTGCAATTATGTTAGAGTTGGAGCTAGGTCGGCATTATACTGGTATTTCTTGTAAAAAGCAGCAGCCAAATCTTCCCAATTGTGAATATTGCTTCCTTCCAACTGATAGAACCAATCCAACTGCGTCCCTGAACAACTTTCTTGGAAGTAATGTACCCATAGGTTCCTATTAGTAGTATGTGGTTTAATCTTCCTGACGTATGACATTAAATGCAGCTTAGGACAAGAGACATCTTCGTATTTGGAAAATGTGGGGACTTTAAATTTTTGCGGGATGACCACCCCTGAGACAAGTCCTAGCTCTTCAAAATCCAGCCCAGGTACCCTCTAGATCTCCATAGCATTGAGGCAATCCTCCAGCTATTTTTATTTATCATCAGTAGGAGGATACTGTTCTTCAGAGTAGTCAACTTCTTCTTCAGACTCTGGGTTGTCATTTCCTTCCTTGTTCTTTTCTTCTTGATTATCTCCTTCACCCGATGAGGTTAAGAAATCTAGAGTTTGCCTGGATGGTCCTTTAACCTTCTTCCCAAATTTAAAACACCGTCTGGTTTCTTCGCCTTCTTATTCTTATCTTTGTTCATAAGAGCCTTCAGGTCCTCTTATCCTTTACCTAGAGACAATAACATCTGTTGGAATTGAGCATTTTGTGCTTGAAGATCCTTTATTGTCTGTTCAATATCCATATCACTGAAATAAACAATAGAAAGATAAGGAGACCTATCATGAAAACCTGTTTGTGTTATGATGAATGAAAATGCATATGCAAATGATTTCAAGGAAATTAGAGATTTAAATTTGTTTAGAAAAAAAAGAAAACACACGTTGTATTAATAAATCCAAATTCGAGTACATCATGCCTCTTTGGGCTTACAACGAAAGAAATAAAATACAAAAACAACACTTACGAAGAAAAAAAGGTCGAACGCATCCTCTTTAGTGCAATGTAGGCATTCAAACTCCACTCTTCATGAAGCTGCTTGGTGAGTTCCAGAACTTTCTTCTCACTGGCGTAGAATTGGGCTTCGAAGGTGTCTCTCTCTTCTTTTAGCTGAATCTAATCCTTTTGCAAGTCTTCAAGCGAGGTAGGTATGTTGGGATAAAGGACAATATATGGAACATCTCCTTCAGCAACAAGCTCCACGATAACAGGTAGGATGGAGGGGTAAGGCATTAAGAGACTCTAAGCACGAGCTCGTATCCACCTAAGGTAAGGCTCAAGGGGAATAGAATTCTTGTGTCCCAATGTCTTACTATCCACTTTGTTTACCATCCTCCAAGCTCGTATAAACCTTTGACGGTAGCCTTGGTCGTCGCTCTCGTAGTTGAACACCATACCTTGGATGAGGGCATCATGAGGACCAGATCTTCGTGCATACCCAAACTGTCACAGAGCTAAGCAAGGGTTGTAAGTGATACCTCCCCTAATGCCAAGAAAAGGGACATTATTAGGGACTTCCCTACAATAGTCGATGATAGTAATGTCCTCTAAGGATCGAGAACACCAGTGAATATCTAAATGTATGAGTGACATTAACCCATCGGACCATCTCAAACCTTGCTCGTTTTTCACAACAGACCGGGGTAGGTTCAAAATAAACCATCTAGCCAACAGAGGAGTGCAACAGATGAGTGCTCCTCTTCTCTTCATGGTGCGAGAGTGGGGAGAATGCAGGATATCTCCAAACAAAGTAGGCACTGGATTGCAAGATATGAAGATTTTGACAACATTCACATCTATAAGTTGGTCAAGATTCGAAAATAGTACCATCACATAGATGAGAAGAGCCAAGATTTCTTCAAAAGCTTGTAAATCCAGAGTGTTCCAACAATCTTGAGCTTTCTCCAACAGGAACTTGGCTAGCAACCCTTTGACGCCACTTCTTGTTTCCCAATTAGTTGTGACGTCGTATTTTTGCAAGTGTAAGGCTCGGGCGATCTCTTCAGGGCTTGGGTCTCTTTCAATACCATTGAAAGGTAATTAGTTGAGAATGGGAATTCCCAAGAGTTGAGAGAATTCTTCTATAGTAGGCACAAACTGGTAATTAGGGAAGGTAAAGCAATGGTGCAAAGGGTCGAAGAACTGGAAAATCACCTTTATCATGTCTTCATCAAATCTTGAGGTAACCAAGTTGAGAAGTCGTCCATGTCTTTTGGTGAGCAAAGAATTCTCAGGGACCCTTGATGCTAACTCTTTGAGCTGAAAAGGTACTCGTACGAGGTTGACTTAGATTGTATTCCTGCGAGTGGGAGTCATGTCCTGTAAAACAGAACAATGATTAATCTCAAGATCCTTGAAATGGTTATTATAAAATGCTACGGTATGATGCCATGATGTCATGTATAAGCATATTCACAAGTTAATCAAACAAGTCTTTAGGTTTAGGCTTGCATGAGGTTCATAGGTAAGTACCCTCTTTAAGTTTAGTTGGTTCAACCTGTCCTAGAAAGTAAACGAGTTCTGGGGAATCTCAATATCACTGATCTTTCTTCATCGGACATTATTTCAGCGCAAGCCTCTTTATTGGCGACTGAAATATCCCGAAAGTCCGGCTACATCACTACTTCCTAATGGCGAAGTTGTTCAAGTAAAGGTTCTAAAGTGAGTTAGTGCTTCATGACACCACACAACAGGCCCGTATTCTCATTGACTACTCAAGGGCTACCGGTACCAACAAATGTGTCACACTAACGTAGCTATTGCTTAGACCATGTCGGTATACCCCGCACAATTTCCACAACTTATTGCTACTTACCTAAAAAGGTGCCCTAGATCCGGGTAGAGGATCAAAACAAACCCAAACAAGGAACCATAATATAAAGCAAACAAATCAAACAATGAAAAGAAAGTAAAGGTGATCTAGCCCTAAGGTAACCCCACTTTTAAGTATTATCCCCAGCAGAATCGCCAGTTCTGTAACACGGTGGGAGAACTGACTTGGGTATTTTGCGTTTGATCACAATTGTTGCGGATAGCAAGAGTCGCCACTGACTTTTCTTTTATCCAATAACGAAAGGGTGAAAAGAACAGGAAAGACCTTTGAGATTATTTCTTGAGTTCGGGGGGTAGGTTATGAAAAGGGAAGGTATTAGCACCCTTTTCATCCGTAGTTATCTACGGGATTAGTTGCTTGCTAAATCACTTGCTTTTGTTTGAAAATGTGCTCGTGGTATGGGTTTTGAAAGTATTTTGAAAATGTTTTTGTAATGGCTCTCGTTTCTATAAGAACGCGTACAAAGTGTTGATTTTGAAAATAGTTCAAAAGGGTGTTCGTGGAATGTATTTTTGAAAGTGATTTTGAAAAGTGTCTTTGTAATGGTTCTCGTTTCTAGAAGAACGCGTACAAAGTGTTTTGTCTTTTAAAAAATGTTTCAAAATGAAAGTGTTGGTGTATAAAAATGTTTTTCTTGTGAACATGCGAGCGACTAGGAGCATCCTACCTACTCAAAAGGTCTACTTTATTTTCCTCCTCCTTTAAATGTTGCTATCTTACCATTGGTTTGGTAAGAAGGCCCATCATTGGATGTGAAGGGACGGGTGTGGGACGTTTTATAGTCATAGAAGGCAACCTATGGGACGTTTTAGCAATTTCGTTTACGGACTAGATCATTTGCCGAAGGCAACATTAAGGGTTATCGAGGGACTACGATCTTTTATCGAGGGTCTTTGCTAAAACACCCATATTCGATGGACATGACTATTTTTCCGAGGAAACAAAGGAGATTACCCTAAGGGTGCATGTGTGTATAGTGTGTTTGATTGCATGCATTTTGTCTTTGAGTTTTAGGTTGTCTACTTGTTGGTTTTTATCTTGCCATACATCCTAATTACTAACATTTGTATAAAAGCAATAAAAATGCAAAAATAAATCCTACACTATTACAACCATATTTAAATAGCAAGAAAATATAAAGACAAAATAAAAATAAAAAGAAGAAAAATGAGCTCTTTCGAATCAGGCAGAAGCATCCTTTGATTCTGCACTTTTTGACTTCTTTCGATTTGGGCCTGGAGTCAGCAAGGTCTTGTCCTTCGATTTCACCTGTTGCCTGTTCCTTTCGATTGGGAGCTGGAAGTCAGCAAGGCCAACTTTCTGGCTACTTCCTTCATTTGAGACTTGGTAGTCAGTGTAGACATCCTACTGGTTACTTACTTCTTTTGAGGCCTGGAGTCAGTGTGAGGTGCACGCTTTGCCTCAGGCTCCTTGCTGCCTCCTTCGATTGCAGGCATGCTAGGCCTTCAGGTTGAGATTCGAAAGGCTTGAGTATTTAGCCAATTGAAGGATATAGTGAACCTGTTTTAAACTCTTAAAATGCAACATTCTAGTTTAACTTTCAAAAGCTACAGGCCAGGGGTTAGTACAAAAATATTGGGTCTCAAAGTCCAAAGCCTAACTAGTCAGAGTTGATATTTTCAGCATATGGGCAGTCAGGATCGAAGGTTAAAACATGGTCAAGATCCCTATTTGAAATATCTACATTTTTATTTACTGTCATGTGCAAATGATATTTAAATAAAAATAGTTTCATGTTTGAAGGGAACTTACCTCTTGAAGTTCTTAAATCGAAGGAAACTCCAAGTGTCTTCCTTGGTGGTGAATGGAAGTTCGTTGGGGCCTTCCTGAGACTAATCCAGTTACTACTTTCAGGGAATCAAAGGTTTTTTCTATAACAAATAAAAGAGTGAATCAAAGGATTACTATATTGTGGTTGGGGAGTGGGTCGAAGGTTTGCTTTCTGGTCACTTGAGGGATGAATCGAAGGATTCACTTAGTGTACAAAGGGGGTTGAGTTTTTTTATGAGTGTTAGGAATTTTTAAAGGAAAGCATTGGGTGGATGTTTGAGAGTTTGGGGAATTTTTCACAAGAGTTTTCTTGAAACTCTTCAGGGGCCCCTAACATGTGTGGTGGAGGCTCATATTTATAGATGGCCTTGGTTGATGTTTTAGCAGGGAAAACAAAAGGTTTAAACAAAAAGGGCATGTTGTTCTTGTAGCTTTTGAGAGGCAGTGATTGTATGCCATTTTGGTGCAAGGAATAAGGCAATGTTGCAGGACTGCTGTGCAACAGTTTTGGAGTTTATGACCAGTGTATCAGGCCTGAACTTGGCAGTGCATGGGACTTGGTCAACAAATACCTTTGGGCATCTCAACATTTTGTTTTGACCCCCTAGCCCTATCCTTCGACCAGAATTTTCAACAACGTTTCTTTTTCAAATCAAAGTGTCCTTCGAATGGCTCATGTGGGTATCCTTTGAAGGGGCCCAAATAAATGTCTTTTGACCAGGCCCTTCACGGGTTCCTTCGAACAATCCAAATAAATGCTCATGGGGGTGGATAAGAAAAACATGTCATTCGATTGGGACATCCAGACATGTCTGTAAAGTCCTTCGAATGTGCCACCGTGGTACTTATTTTGCACGAGACAATGGCATAGTATAGAATTTATGTGTTGAAGCAAACTATTTTTAAGGGAGATACTGCCCACTCAAACTTTCCTGCAAAGGGGTCATATGGCCAAACGAAAGGGTGTATGTAGGGGGTCCCTGCTTTGTGACTTCATGCAAACATGCAAGAGATCCTTTCTCAAGCGAAGGCTTGTATGAAGGGAAATATATGTACAAACGAAAGGTGTAACCAAAAACTTGTACTGGAGGATTCACACACCCCAAACAAAGAATGCATGCAGAGGATGAAGGGAACAAATGAAGCTTGCAACAAAGGAGGGCCTCATGCCCCAAACGAAAGAAGTATGCATGAGGCCAAATATGAAATCGAATGAGGCCATAAAAGAAGCCTTTGCCCCCTGAATCGAAGGACATCAATCAAGAGGCTCTTTTCTTTGGAATCGAAGGAGGCTACAGGAGGCTCTTGCCTTGTGCCTGCTGGCCTGGTGGGAGCCTCTTGCGTGAAATAAGGAATATGTGGCTTAATCGAAGGCTACATATAGCCAACCATCACTTTGTGAGTCAAAGCAAGCATGAAGGGGAATATTTGTCCAGTCAACATAGGCATGCAAGCATCAAACATCCAATCAAAGCAGGCACATAGGTAGCCACTGTATTGTGAACCATATGAGGCCAAAGGTGTAGTCGAAGGTTGCATGCAGGAAGCTCCTGCCTTATGAATCAAAGCCAGCGTGCCAGAGGCCCACACCCAGTCGAAGGATGCAAGCCAAGCTTGCATCGAAAGATGCCAAAAGGCCAATCGAAAGAGATGAATCGAAGAAGGCTTGCTTTTCTCCAATTTGTCAAAAATATTATTTTTTATCTATTTTCCCCCTTTTTTAACAGCTTCCTCATTAACTTGACACTGAAAAATCCAGTTGTACTTGTGCAAGTTTGAATTTTAAGAATCCTTATGAGAAATTCCATGAGAAATGAGATGGCAAATTTTGGGGTACAACACCTACCATGGAGGAGTTCTCTCAACTATTGAGAGTTCCTATTCTTGATCAATTACCCTTCATCGGTATTTAGAAAGACCCAATACATGAGGAGATTGCTCTAGCCATTTGCAACGGTCCGACATTGTGGCTAATTGTGAAACTAGAAGTGGTGTTAATGGTTTTCTAGCCAAATTTCTGTTTGAAAAGGCTCAATTATTTTAGGATGCTCTGGATTTGCAAGTCTTTGAAGAAGTTTTGGCTCTTCTAATCTATGGGGTTGTACTGTTCCCTAATCCAGACCAACTTATAGATGTGAATGCGGTTAAAATCTTCCTATCTCGTAACCCGGTGCCTACCTTACACGGAGACATTTTGCATTCTCTTCACACCCGTAACATGAAGATAAGGGGAGTTCTTATGTGTTGCAATTATTTTCTGGAAATGTGTTTTATTTCGCACCTTCCTCGGTCAATTTTTAAGAATGAGGAAGGCATGAAGTGGTCTCAAAGGTTGACGTCACTCTCACATTCGGATATTCATTGGTGTTCTCGTTCTTTGGAGGATGTCACCATCATTGACCACTGTGGGGAATTCCCTAATGTCCCACTCCTTGGCATTAGGGGAGGTATCACTTATAATCCTTGTTTGGCTCTATGACAGTTTGGTTACGCTCAGAGGGATGGTCCGCATAACGCGCTTATCCAAGGTATTATGTTTGACTATGAGAACAATCTCCAAGGTTATCATCAAAGATTTGTACAAGATTGGGGCACGGTGAACAAGGTTGATAGGAAAACTTTGGGGCATAACAATTCCATTCCTTTGGAACCTTATCTCAAGTGGGTGCGAGCTCGCGCTCAAAACCTCATGATGCCGTATATGGCCATCCTAATAATCATTATGGAGCCTATTGCCGAAGGAGACGCTCCTTAAACCATTCTTCATCATGACATGCCTACTACTCTTGAGGAAATGCAAAGGTCATGGATTCAACTCAAGGGGGAGTGAGACAACTTTGAAGCACAATTCTACTCGAGCAAGAAGAAAGTGTTGGAGCTCACAAGGAAACTCCACGAGGAGCGGAACTTGAATGTCTACATCAGTCCAAAGAGGAAGCGTCCATGAGAGACCCGAGTCTTTTGTTGAATAATTCTATTTTGTTGTTTTTCTTTCATTATAAGCCCAAGAGGAAGTTTGTAACCTTTTGAACTTATTAATACAACTAATGTTTTTGTTTCCTTTTTGGTTTAAGCAAATTTAAATCTTAAAGGTCCTTGAAAGCATTGCATAAATATAACATGCATCATATCATAAGCAGGTTTTTCGACACATGTTTCCTCATCTTTCTACTATTTATTTCAGTATAAGATGGATCTCGAGCAAAATGTGAAGGACTTGCAGACTAAAAACTCTCAATTTCAAGAAACTCTGCTCAACTTAGAAAATGGACAGGAAGAAATGATGACACTTCTTGTCACAAAAAAGAAAACAAAGAAGAAAGTTGTAATCAACATGGGGAAGAGATTCAATGGCTCCATCCGACAAGTTCAAGTTGAAGAAGACTCCTCCGAGGAGGATGAGAATAAAGATGAAGATGCTAGGAGCACCGATGCCAGGGGTGGAAACAATCAAATCTCTGAAAACAAAGATTATTTTGCTAAGCAATATCCACCAACCGACAACAAGTATAAGCAACTAGAAGACATATTGAAGGCTGTAGAAATCCAAGATGTGCCTAGCTTAGACTTTGGTGACTTGGGTTTGGTGCATGGAGTAGTCATTTCCCACAAATTCAAAATACCTGCTTTTTCCAAATACGATGGTGTCTCATGTCCGAAGCTTCACCTAATATCTTATATCCGCAAAATTCAGCCGCATATCGCTGATAAGAAACTATGGGTGCACTTTTTTCAAGAAAGTCTATCTGGGACACAGTTGGAGTGGTTTTACCAATTGGAAGGGACTAACATCCATACTTGGGAGGATTTGGCCATTACTTTTTACTGCCAATATCAATATACGCTGATCTTGCACCAACTAGGGTGCAATTACAAGGAATGACCATGGGATCAAATGAGGGCTTCAAATAATACGCTAAAAAATGGAGAGACTTGGCTGGAAGGGCACAACCACCTTTAACTGATAGAGAGTTGGTAGTTATATTTATGAGAACATTGACTGGACCATTTTTCAACTTGCTAAGTGGAAGTTCATCGTCTGGATTCACTGAATTGATCTTGACTGGTGATAGGGTTGAAAGTGGGATTAAAAGCGGGAAGATACCCATGACCTCCATCTCAAATGCGGCAAAAAATCCATTTATTGGTAAAAAAGAGACTAATGTTGTGTACGGGTCAAGAAGCCATGTTAAGAATGACCGTCATCATTCAATAGGGGCTGTACTGATTTCTAATCCAACTCCAACTCAACGACCGCGTCAACAAAATAGTTAACAAATACTAGATGTCCAAAGAAGATAATTTACTAAAATCAATATGCAAATATCTCAAGCTCTGCAACACCTATTGAAAGCTGATTTGGTGACCTTGCGAGATCCCCCTTCCAACCTTAATAATGCTTCTCCAAAATACAACCCCAATGCCAAATGCGCTTACCACTCAAACAGTCCCGAACATGATACCAATGATTGTTGGTCTCTAAATAACAAAATCTAATACCTAATTGATAATAAGAAAATTAAATTAGACCCTCCACCAACTCCAAATGTGATCATCACACCCATGCCAAATCATGGTAAGGGTGTCAATGATGTTGAAGATGCCTTTTTTGTTACCTCCATAAAAGATTTAACCACTCCTTTAAAGACTATTAAAAAGGATTTGTTGAAAGCCGGGGTATTCCCTGGCTGCTTTAAAGACTGTTGTTGTTGTGCAGTACAAATTAATGGTTGTGAGTGGCTTAAGAAAGTTATCCAACACCTGATGGATAGCCATGAGATTCTATTTGAAAGAACTCCATTTGTGAAAAGTTTGACCAAGGTTGTATCTCAAGAAGTTAAAGACATATCCATCATTACTATCTCAAACAAACCTATTAGGATCACCTCCAAAGGTCCTATTAGGATTCCCATTGAACCAATAATAGCTCCATTAATTATCACCACACTGGGGCCAGTCCCCTACTCTTATGATAAGGCTGTAAACTGTAATTATGGGGTGGAAGTATACTACCATAGTATCAAACAAGATTCGTGGATTGATAAAGATGAAACTACTGACATTACAAACATTACTGGATCAAGTAAACTTACTAGGACGAGGAGGATCTTCTCTCCAAAACTTTCACATCCGAAACACACTACTACACCCATTCATACTACTACTATTAAACCTGTTGCTGATACTCGAGGAAAGGAAAAAATGTCTGAGCCTGCCCTGACAGAGGCGCCCGCAAAATATATTACCATTGAGGACCCATCTACCCAAGAGATGGAGGAGATTCTAAAAATCATCAGAAAAAGTGATTACAAGATAGTGGAACAGTTGGGGAAAATACCCTCGAAGATTTCTATCCTGTCTTTGTTGCTATGTTCTGAGGTGTATGCCCAAGCACTGATAAAGTTCCTGAAAAATGCACATGTCCCATAAGAAACTACGGCGGGCCAATTTGAAAACTATGTAGCAAGCTTGATGGTCGATAATGGTTTAGGGTTCTCTGACGCAGATTTGACCCCGATAGGGAAGAATCACAATAATGCTCTCCACATCTCCATAGAATGCAAGGGCACTACCATGGCCCATGTATTAGTGGACACTGGATCTTCCCTCAACGTCTTACCTAAAGGAGCTTTAGATAGGCTAGACTATGATGGATTGGTTTTAAAACCCAGCGACATTGTAGTAAGGGCTTTTGATGGCTCGAAAAGAATGGTCCATGGAGAGGTCGATCTCCCTATCAAAGTTGGGTCTAATGTCTTTAACTCAACATTCTATGTGATGGATATTCGTCTTGCTTATTCTTGCCTGCTTGGACGCCCATGGATACATGGGGCAGGTGTGGTGACTTCCACATTACATAAAAAGCTGAAATATCCGGTCAAAGGGAAAATTCTCATAATATACAAAGAAGAAGAGTTTATAATCAGTCATCTAAATTCATTTAAGTATGTTGAAATGGATGCCGAGTTCATTGAAACTCCTTGTCAAGCCTTTGAAGTGGTCTCTCCCATGGTTGATGTTGCCAAGACCACTCCTGACACTTCAGAAGCTGCTAAAGATACACCGAGGATGTATTCTCTCAAAGATGATCGTGCTGTTGTTGAAGACAGAGGTTGCACCATTTGGGGATAACTTCCTGATTTCCCTTTCAAGTCTGACAAATTTGGGTTGGGCTTCACTTACAAAGCTCAAAAGGAGGTTCGACGTGCTCGTGCAGGGAAACCACCTCTTCACATTAGTAACCATGAGGTTACTACCCTTGAAGACTCTAATGCTAATTGTGACTTTGATGACTGGATCTACCCGACTACTGATAAAGGGCTCCACAACTGGCAGACCAAGGACTTCATCCCATTCTCCTTCAGGCAGGAGTAATTTCCATTTAGTGTTTTTATTACTTTGAGAATTGTCTATAATTTCCATTAAAACAATGACTTTAAGCCACGTGCCTTGCCCGGGGCACATTTGTCCATTTGTTAAGGGTTTGTCATTATCATATGCCATATGCTCATTTTGAAAAACATTGGACTATTTTGCATTCAAATTTTGCACTCTTTGCTTTTCTTTACTTTATTGCATTTTCAAATAGCCATGTGATCTTACATGCACACACACACATTTGCAGGTCCATATCCACTCCAGATCTCATTGACAACGACTCTGTTATTGCCATCTATGACTTTGAAAATCCAATCTATCAAGCCGAAGACGAAGGTGATGAAGATTTTGAAATACCTGGGGTACTCGCTAGACTTCTGATATAAGAGGAAAAGGTTATTCAACCATACAAGGAATTAGTTGAAGTGATAAATCTGGGTACTGAGGCAGACAAAAAAGAAGTCAAGATCGGCACCAACTTGAAAGACTGTGTCAAGAGAAGAATGATCCAGATGTTACACGACTATGTCGAAGTGTTCACTTGGTCATATGAAGATATGTCGGGGATTGATACTGATATCATAGTTTATCGTCTGCCAATGAAGGAAGATTGTCTTCCGGTCAAGCAAAAGGTTCATGGTATGCGGCCAAACATGTCTGAGAAAATAAAAGCTAAGGTAATGAAACAGTTCGATGTAGGTTTCCTGGTAGTGACGTCATACCCTCAATGGGTGGAAAATGTTGTTCCAGTACCAAAGAAAGACGGTAAAGTTCGTATGTGCGTAGACTACATGGATTTGAATAGGGCAAGCCCCAAAGATGATTTCCCACTATCTCATATCGATGTCTTGGTTGACAAAACTGCTCAACACAAAGTTTTCTCATTCATGGATGGATTCTCTAGATACAATCAAATCAAAATGGCACCCAAAGACATGGAGAAAACCACCTTTGTTACACAGTGGGCACCTTCTGTTACAAGGTCATGCTTTTCGGGTTGAAGAATGCAGGGGCAACCTATCAACAAGCTATGGTAGCTCTATTTCACGATATGATTCATCATGAGATAGAAGTTTATGTTGATGACATGATTGAAAGATCGAAAACTGAGGAAGAACACCTTGATCATCTCCACAAGCTATTTGGGAGGTTAAAGAAATACAAGTTGAGGCTGAATCCCAACAAGTGCACCTTTAGAGTGAGGTCTGGAAAACTCCTAGGCTTCGCCGTTAGTGGAAAATGTATTGAAGTCGACCCCGCAAAAGTCAAATCCATACAAGAAATGCAAGCTCCCTGTACTGAGAGGAGGTCAGGGGTTTCTTAGGTCGACTCAACTACATCGCTTGATTCATCTCTCACTTAACTGCTACTTGTGAGCCAATCTTCAAACTGTTGAAGAAAGATCAAGTAGTCAGATGGAATGACGATTGCCAAGCAGCTTTTGATAAGATTAAGGAGTACCTATAAGAACCTCCAATCCTGATGCCACTAGTCGAAGGAAGACCTCTGAATATATACTTGAGTGTATTAGAGAATTCAATGGGGTGTGTGATGGGTCAACATGACGAGTCTGGTCGAAAAGAGAATGCAATATACTACCTTAGCAAAAAGTTTACCGATTGGGAAACCATATATTCATTGCTCGAGAAAACATGATGCAATTTGGCATGGGCTGCTCGCCGACTAAGACAGTATATGCTGACTCATACCACTTTATTGATTTATAAGATGGATCCCATCAAGTATATCTTCGAGAAGCCAACTCTCTCTGGATGAATAGCTAGATGGCAAATGATTTTAACTGAATATGATATCTAATATACTACACAAAAAGCAATCAAAGGAAGTGTGCTGACGGATCATTTATCCCATCAAGCTGTTGATAACTACCTATCCATGAACTTTGAATTCCCAAACGATAATATCATGCTGATAACTGATTATGAAAATCCTGGACCGCATGAAGGTCCTAAATAAGGATCTCGATGGACTATGGTTTTTGATGGAGCTTCCAATGCATTGGGTAATGGAATTGATGTTTTGATCATTTCTCCCGAAGGTTGCCATAAACCTTTCATTTCCAGACTTTTTCTTCGACTGTACAAACAACATGGCCGAGTATGAAGCATGTATCTTGGGTCTAAAGGCTGCCATTAACCTAAGAATCAAACTTTGAGCTGTACAGAGACTCAGCTCTAGTAATCAGTCAAGGTAAAGGAGAGTGGGATACTAAACATCTAAATCTGACCCTATACAAAGAGCTTGTGCTAACCTTGATCCCATACTTTAAATAGGTCACATTTGAACACTTTCCAAGAGAATAAAATCAGTTGGCAGATTCCTTAGAAACTATGTCGTCTATGTTCAAGGTCAATTGGGACAACGAAGCTCCCAGAATTACTATCGAAAGATTTGACGAACCTGCATACTGTTATGAGATCAACACTGATGAAGAGAAGCCATGGTATCATAAATTTAGAAGATACCTTGAAGCACAAGAGTATCCTGAGGGAGCCTCAATCAACGACAAGAAATTCCTGTGAAGGTTCTCAGCCAAATTCTTCCTATGCAATGGGATTCTGTACAAGCGAAACTATGATTCTACTTGGCTCCGTTGTATGGATAGGAAGGAGGCGGAGAAAATCATAGAAGACATGCATGAAGGTATCTTTGGAACTCACTCTAGCATGAAAACTATTTCCAAGAAGATTCTGAGGGTTGGTTACTATTGGTCAACTATGGAAAAAGATTGTCACCACCATTCGAGGACTTGCCATAAGTGTCAGATCTATGCCGACAAGGTTCATGTTCCTCCAATACCCTTGAACGTCATGATTGCTCCATGGCCATTTACAATGTGGGGAATTGACATGATTGGAGAGATCAAACCCACTGCCTCTAATGGACATTATTTCATCCTCGTCTCCATTGATTACTTCACTAAATGGGTCGAAGCTACTTCATTTTCCTCAGTCACTAAGAACGTTGTAGCCCGATTTATCAAGCATAACTTCATCTTCCAGTATGGCATCCCTGAAAGGATTATCACTGATAATGAAACCAAACTCAATAATGCCATGATTACTGAACTCTGTACGTAATTCAAAATCAAGAATCACAACTCTTCTCCTTACAAACCTAAGATGAATGGTGCAGTGGAAGACACCGACAAAAACATAAAGAAGATTGTGCAAAATATGGTGGTAACCTATAAAGACTGGCATGAGATGCTTCCATTTTCTCTTCATGGCTATCGTACCTCGGATCAAACATCAACATGGGCAACCCCTTTCTCTTTAGTCTATGGCATGAAAGTTGTTCTACCTGTCGAAGCTCAAATTCCTTCTCTAAGGATTATGAAAGAAGCGGGCTTGTGCAAAGATGAATGGGTTTAGACAAGATTGGTTCAATTGAATTTGATTGATGAGAAGAGAATGGCTTCTTTCTTTCTTGGTCAAATGTATCAAAAGCGTATGGTTAAGGCATTCAATAAGAAGATCAAACCCCGAGTATAACAGGTTGGAGAATTGGTAATAAAGCGCATCATTTTACCACAAGGAAATCCCAGGGGAAAATGGACTCCCACTAATGAAGGGCCTTTTGTTGTCAAGAAAGTATTCTATGGTGGAGCTATGATTCTAACCACTATGGACGACGAATATTTCCCGCATCCTATGAACGCGGGCATAGTCAAAAAATACTACGCATAAAGAATGAGTCGTTAGGTTGACATACCTAGGAAAACATAAGGGCATCCCGACGAACCAAGAGGATTCGGGCAAAAATTAGGGATATATACAAAAGATTATACACCCGGCAAGCCGGAAACCTGAAAGGGCGATTTGGGCAAAAATGTGTATCTTGGTGGACTGAAAACCCGAAAGGACGGTCCAGGAAAAAGTTAAGAATAAAAAGCATACGACTATGTCCCATCGGATCACTAATAGTCAACTTTATCACCAAAATCAAAATTTCAAACGGTACGAGATCAATTCAATCAACTTCTTTCGACGACAAAGGATGATGTTCGAAGACATATGGGCGATAGTTTTGTTGGAACCCAATGAGATCACTTCCACATGGCTATATACATTTTGTTTTCTCTTTGTATTTGTTAGAACATAGTTTGATTCTACAACCCTCAATTAGAGTTTTGATGATAACAAAATACAAGAATAAATAAATTATAAGATTTATATATATTATAAGTTTTATATATAAGACATATATGCTACTTAAAATTATGTTGTGTATTTACAGAAGTTCTGATGGAATCAGCATCAGAAGATCAATATCAACATCAGCATCAGAAGATATGCCAGCATCAGAAGATCAATATCATGTGCTACACGCTGAAGCTTACTAGATTATACGCTGAAGCTTGATGAACAGAATCTGCACATAAAATATTCTGACTCTGATCAAGATGCTTTCCAAGTCATCAGCACTCAGAAGCGTCAGCATAAGTTAAAGCAAAGAACACTCTGATTATCATACTAAGCATTCAAGACAGATTAATTACCAACGTCTTTATCCAAGACAAGATCTTCTCAAAAAGGAAAGAACGTTATTATCATTGAAATGGCTTTATGGACATTATGGTCAACGTATCTCTTCCTTGGCTATTTAAACAAGTCTGTGTGAGAGAAGAAAATGCTAATGATCTACGCGCACGCACTCATACAATTTTCTAAGCTTTCCAACCACGCTCATTCAAACGCTTTAGAAATCCAGTTTCATTTTAAGCTTAAATTTGTGTATTATCATAGTTGTGGTATTGTTTTATTAGAAAACATCAAACACATTATTTGTTCAATTCTTTGTAAAGAGATTTCCTTGAGATAAATCGGGTTGTGGTTATACTCAAGAAGGCTTTAACAATTGTTAAAGTAGTGGTTGTATTCAGTTGAATATAGTGGATTAAGACCTCGCTGGAGAGAGGCGAAATCACCTTGACGGGTGGACTGGAGTAGTTTGAGATCAAACGAACCAGGATAAAAATACAGTGTTGTCTGCTCATTTGATTTAAGTTTTACAATTCAACCCCCCTTCTTGTGTTTTTCACATCTTCAATTGGCATCAGAGCGCCTGGTTCTGAGCTTATAACACTTAACCGTGTCAGTACAAGATCCAGTGTCAGAAAAACACAATGGCAGGACCACATCAAAACATCAGCAATGAAAACAATGAAGAATGAGACAGATTCAGTGGAAAACCTCCAGTCTTTGATGGAGAGAACTTTGACTACTGGAAAGACAGAATTGAAAGCTTCTTTCTGGCCCATGATGCTGATTTGTGGGACATGGTGACTGATGGATACACGCACCCAGTGGATGGAAGTGGTCAGAAGATTGACAGGAAAGCAATGTCTGATCAGCAAAAGCGTGATTTCAGAAATCATCACAAGGCCAGAACAATTCTTCTCAGCGCCATCTCTTATTCAGAATATGAGAAGATATCAAACAGAGACACTGCAAAGAATATTTTTGACTCTCTGAGAATGACGCATGAAGGCAACATTCAAGTCAAAGAAACCAAAGCCCTTGCACTCATTAAGAAGTATGAGGCATTCAAGATGGAAGGGAGTGAATCAATAGAGACTATGTTTTCAAGATTTCAAATTCTTGTTACTGGTCTCTTGACAAAGGGTATTCCACTGCTGATCATGTTAAGAAGATCATCAGAAGCTTGCCAAAACAGTGGAGGCCAATGGTCACAGCGCTTAAGCTAGCCAAGTATCTCAACAAAATCTCTCTGGAGGAACTTTTCAGCTCCCTCAGAAGTCACGAGATAGAGCTAGAAGCAGATGAACCTCAAAAGCAAGGTAAGCCATTAGCTTTAAAATCTAACAGAAAATCTGACTCCAAAGTTTTGCAGGCTGTTGGAGAAACCTCTGATGGGTCCTCATCAAAAGAAGATGAACTATCTCTCCTCTCCAGAAGGGTGAACCAATTATGGAAGCAGAGGCAAAGGAAGTTCAGGAATCCCAGAAGATTAGAGAATCAGAATGAATCTTTCTCCAGATACAGAAGGTCAGAATCCTCCTCTGGACATAGAAGATCTGAAGGTTCTTCAGGAAACAGAAAGCCAAACAACAAAGACATCATCTGCTATGAATGTAACGAGCAAGGGCACTACAAAAGTGATTGCCCAAAGCTTCAGAAGGAAAAGCCCAAAAAGAAGTTTGGAAAGGAAAAGAAGAAAAGTCTCATGGCTACATGGGATGATTCTGACACATCTGAAGCTGACTCAGAATCAGATGATGAAAGAGCAAACATAGCTCTCATGGCAAACATAACAGAAGACAGTGAAGCTTCTGAGTCAGACTCTGAATCAGATACAGAAGAGGTACTCCCTGACTTTGCTATAAACTTTACTAAGGTTGAACTAGCTAAAAGCCTTAATGAAATTCTGGAAAGATATCAGCAGATCAGAGTCAAATTCAGAAACCTGAAAAGGAATATTGCTTCTGACTCTGGTAAGACTGAGAGTCTCAAATTGGAGAATTCTGAGTTAAAAGATAAAATTTCAAAATTAGAAAATCTATTGCAAAACTCTCAGAAGGAAACAATCCCTGAAACTCCCAGCAGTGCTGATGAGATCATCAAGGAGTATGATCACAGCTTTCAAAAGTTTCTAGCTAAAAACATAGATAGAAGCAAAATGGCTTCAATGATCTATGGAGTTAGTAGAAATGGAAGAAAAGGGATAGGATATCAAGGTAAGGTACCTACACCAAAGAATGCCATGGATTTAGTTATAAAACGCACCTCACTTGATTCACACTTTGTATATGGGCACACACATGACATAAAATATACTAGTAGTGATTACTTTGTCAAACCAAAATTCAACCAGAGTTTTGGTAAAACTAACAAATTAGGACCCAAGAAAATATGGGTACCTAAGGATAAAATAATACATGTGGCAGATATCTTTAGCAGCAAAGCAAAAACACCAGTCATGGTACCTGGACTCTGGCTGCTCACGACACATGACAGGAAGAAGGCATATGTTCCAAAGCCTGGAACTTAAGCCTGGAGGCCACGTAGGTTTTGGAGGCAATCAGAGAGGAAAGATCATTGGCTCTGGAACAGTAGGTAATGGAAATCTTCCCTCTATAAGTAATGTTTTATTAGTAGATGGATTAATGCATAACCTGTTATCCATAAGTCAATTAAGTGATAACAGTTATGATATAATCTTTAATCAAAATTCATGCAAAGCTGTTAGTCAGAAAGATGGGACTATCCTATTTAGTGGAAATAGGAGAAACAACATTTATAAAATAAAACTTTCTGAACTTAAAAGTCAGAATGTAAAGTGTCTTCTGTCTGTTAACAACGAGCAATGGATCTGGCACAGAAGATTGGGACATGTTAGTATGAGAAGAATATCTCAGATTAACAAACTCAATCTGGTCAGAGGACTTCCTAACCTGAAGTTCAATTCAGATGCTCTGTGTGAAGCATGTCAGAAGGGAAAGTTTGCAAAACCAGCTTTTAAATCTAAAAACGTTGTTTCTACCTCCAAGCCATTAGAACTTCTGCACATTGACTTATTTGGACCAGTTAAAACTGCTTCAGTCAGTGGCAAGAAGTATGGGTTAGTAATCGTAGATGATTATAGCAGATGGACATGGGTAAAGTTCTTAAGACACAAGGACGAGTCACACTCTGTGTTTGTCACCTTCTGCAACCAAGTTCAGAATGAAAAGGATCTTAGAATCGTCAAAGTCAGAAGTGATCATGGTGGAGAGTTTGAAAACAAATATTTTGAGTCATTCTTTAATGACAAAGGCATTCTGCATGATTTCTCTTGTCCTAGAACTCCCCAGCAAAATGGAGTTGTAGAACGAAAGAACAGAACATTGCAAGAAATGGCCAGAACCATGATCAACGAGACTAACGTTGCTAAGATCTTCTGGGCAAATGCAATAAACACAACATGTTACATTCAGAATAGAATCTCCATAAGACCTATTCTGGAAAAGACTCCATATGAATTGTGGAAGAACAGAAAGCCCAACATTTCTTATTTTCACCCATTTGGTTGTACATGCTTTACTTCGAATACAAAAAATTATTTGAACAAGTTTGACTCTAAAGCACAAAAGTGTATTATGTTAGGATACTCTGAACGCTCAAGAGGGTACACAGTATACAATACAGAAACACAGATTATGGAAGAATCAATCAGTGTTCGTTTTGATGATAAGCTTGACTCTGAAAAGTCAAAGCAGAATGAATTCCTTGCAGGTATGGAAGTTGAATTCACAGGTACTGAAGACAAGTCATCAGAAGCTCTTAACAGAGACACTCCCTCAACATCAGAAAGAGTCACTGCAAGCAATCCAGCACCTTCTGTTGATCAACTCCAGAAAAGACCATGCAGAAGCAGCATGGATCACCCAGAAGAAACAATCTTAGGAAGAAAGGAAGATCCAATCAGAACAAGATCTAGCTTCAGAAACTCTGAAGAATCCCTCATGGGACTAGTTTCTCTAATTGAACCAACATCAATTGATGAAGCACTTCTGGACAATGACTGGATTCTAGCAATACAAGAGGAGATAAATCAATTCACAAGAAATGACGTATGGGATCTAGTTCCTAAACCAAAAGGATTCAACGTCATTGGAACAAAATGGGTGTTCAGAAACAAACTGAATGAACAAGGTGAAGTCATCAGAAACAAAGCATGATTGGTAGCACAAGGTTATAGTCAGCAAGAGGGGATAGACTATACATAAACCTTTGCTCCAGTCGCCAGGTTAGAATCTATCAGACTCTTAATTTCATTTGCTGTTAATAAAGGCATCACTATGTATCAGATGGATGTTAAGAGTGCATTCTTAAATGGATATATAGAAGAAGAGGTATATGTGCACCAACCCCCTGGTTTTGAAAGTTCCAAAAATCCAGAATATGTTTTCAAACTAAAGAAGTCAGTGTATGGTCTGAAACAAGCTCCCAGAGCTTGGTATGAAAGACTAAGTAACTTCCTGTTAGAAAAGGAATTCACCAGAGGGAAAGTGGACACAACCTTATTCTGTACGACAGTTAAGAATGACATTTTAGTATGTCAGATTTATGTTGATGACATCATATTTGGATCTACTAAACCTTCTCTGGGAATAAAGTTTGCTAAGTGTATGCAGGCAGAATTTGAGATGAGCCTAATGGGGGAACTAAAATTCTTTCTGGGCATCCAGATTAATCAAACCCCAGAAGGAACTTACATTCATCAGAGAAAATATGTCATAGAACTTCTGAAGAAATTTGATCTCTCAGAATGTAAGCCATCAAAGATTCCAATGCATCCCACGTGCATTCTGGAAAGAGAAGAGGTAAGCAAAAAGGTAGAATAGAAGGTCTACAGAGGTATGATTTGTTATCTTCTCTATTTGACGGCTTCAAGGCCTGACATTTTATTCAGTGTTTGCATTTGTGCTAGATTCCAATCAGATCCTAGAGAATCTCACTTAACAGCAGTTAAGCGAATTTTCAAGTATCTGAAAGGTACTACTAATCTGGGTCTGTTTTATAAAAAATTAAGTGATTACAGCTTAGTAGGATATTGTGATGCTGATTTTGATGGAGACAGAGTAGAACGTAAAAGCACTTCTGGAAGCTGCCAGTTTCTGGGAGAAAATCTGATCTCATGGTCCAGCAAAAGACAATCCACAATTGCTCTATCAACAGCAGAAGCTGAATACATAGCAGCAGCTGGATGCAGCACACAAATGCTCTGGATGAAAAGTCAACTTGAGAACTTCCAGATATTTGAGAGTAACATTCCTATCTTCTGTGACAATACTTTTGCTATTTGTCTCAGCAAAAATCCAATTTTACATTCTAGGGCTAAGCATATAGAAATAAAACATCATTTTATTAGGGACTATATTCAGAAAGGGATTTTAAATTTTAAATTTATTAACATAGACCATCAATGGGCTGATATTTTTACAAAACCACTTTCTGAAGATAGGTTCAACTTCATTCTGAAACATCTCAGCATGAAGCTCTGCCCAGAATGAAATTGTTTTGATTCTATATATTAACCTTCAGAACTTTGTTTATTTTTCTGTGAACTACTGATCAATCTTTCTTCAGAACTTTAAAAGTGCAGATTGTATCAGAATCTATCCATGAAGATCTGAGCGCTTCATTTCAAGGATAGAAATGTGTTGTTCACTCAAGCAAACAAGTGTCATTCATTCATCAACTATTTTCTGAGGATGAACACGCGTTCACGTTTCTGAAAAGGCAAAAGCGCTGATTGGATGCATTGAGACACATGTCATGGGTAACCGTTCCAAATATCTTTTTGAATCCCCTAAAATCAGCTATCATTAAATGCTAATAATCATTATTAATTTCTCTCTCTTGACGTTTATGTTTTCAAAACCTTTTTTAGAAATCTATTTAAACACACTTCACACCATTTACACTCTTTTACCGTCACTTTCATTTTCTCTAAATATTTCTGATTTCAGTGTTCTTAATTTCTCAAAAACCCTGTCAATCTTTTTCACAAAAACCTTCATGTGAACATGGCTTCTTCCAGCATTCCTTCTTCAGGTTCCCAGAAAACTATTTCATCTGAACAATACGAAGAACCTTACAGAACGCTTCTAACACCAATCAAAAACCTAGAGGTTCTGTCAGAATTAATCGTGGATTTCAACAGCCTTCAGGAGAATGGTTTTGATCTATCTGAATAGGTTAAAGCTCAAGGATGGGAAAAGTATTTTGATAGACTGGTGGGTCCAACATTTCCTATTCTGGTAAAGGAATTTTGGATTCACGCTTCTTCTTCAAATCATCAAGTCACGTCTTACATCATGGGGAAGAAGATTGTTATTACTGAAGACCTGATTGCAAGACTCATAGGGTACATTGGTGGTGGTGTTCGTTGCATTGATATGGCAGAAAGGTGTGCTGATGCTGCCCTAATTGCAAGGGAAATCTTTACTCTGGGGCTTCCCTCCAGCAAGATAAGGGATTTGAAAGACAAACACAGAATTTGGGCCAAGATCATTCTGGGTTGCTTCAACCACAGGAAGCCTACCAACTCTCTTGATTACATTAATATTGATCAGCAATTTCTGATCTATTTCATATCTCATAAGGTCAAGATAAATCTGGCTCATCTTCTGTTCAACCATCTCAGAACAAGTGTTAAAGAAACAAGAGAAGAGGAATGTACAAAAAGGGATTGGATACCCTTAGGAAGACTGATATCAGATATTCTAACAGAGAATAAGCTGATTGATCATCTGACAGAGGCTCAAGAAATCAGCACTCTGGAAGCTATTGTTGGCAAACAGCTGAATGCCAAAAAATCTGAAGAAAATGAAGTTGATAGAGAACATCAAGAAGGATCCCAGTGTCACTCCTTTTGCTGCAATCTCCAGCAGAAGAGTCCCTCTGGATGACTTCCCTCTGTTCTCAGAGATTGACTATAAACCAGATATAATTCTGAGATATCTGGATGCTTGCAAGGTTGATGGTACAACACCAAATCTGAATATTCAAGATCTTTAGCAGAAGGCTCCAGAGGTTGTTCTGAAGAAGACAAAGAAAAGAAAAGCTGTAGCAGAAGGATCATCTCAGCAGACTCCTAAGAAGAGAGGTAATCCTTCTTCTGTAACTGTTTTAGATTCAACTGCTGTATCAACATCTATCCCAACTTCCACTCCATCTGAAAACCCAACACCACAAACTTTCGATGATTTTGACCTTGACTTTGATCCCTCTGAATCATTAACCCTTAGAAGATCTCGCTCCCAACCTCAAAATACAAATACTGTTGAAACTCAACAAGAACTTGAAAAAGTTCTTTCTGATATAGACCAACACACCTCTGTTCCCACTCCAGAAAATCCAAATCCTGAAACTACCACAGAACCACAACCAAAAATTCCCATCTCAACACAACCAGAAATTCAACTCTCTCCAGAACCAGAAATCCCACTACCTTCATCTCCTCAACCAGAAATTAATTTACCCTCTCCTCAACCTGAACAATCTCCACAACCTGAGATTCAAACTTCTGAGGCTCAACCCTCTGAATCCCCTGAAACACAACCTCTGGCCATTCAATTGCCCTTTGGCACCATTGTGAATATTCCTCAACTTCCCTCTTCACCAGAAGTAACTCCACCAAATTCCCCATCAAGTCCAATCATAATTCTGGACTCTCTCACTCCCTCACCAAAAGACAATTCAGATGACCACAGCAAGACTGTCATTGATTTAACAGTCCTTGAACGCCTTACTGCAATAACCAACAAAACTGCTATCCCAAAACCAAAACATCCAGATGTTGGTTCCAACATATTGAACTTTGAAACAGAAATACAGAAGTGGATCACTTCTCTGAAATAAGTAAGTCTGGAACTGGTTGATCCTGCTGCATCAGACTACCTCTGGACAAAATTCAGAAGATGGGTATGCTCTGAAACCTTTAAGTTGCAAGAACAGAGCTACAGACAAGCTCAACAGAACTTCAGCAATCTGCTGAAAGAAATTGAAGGTCCAGTTCTGAGCAAGCTGCTTAAGGAAGAAGTTCTCCCGCTGGACAATGCTCCTTGGCCTGAACATCGTCAACCAGAGTCAGAAGAACAAATGATTCCTGCTGAAGAACAGGGTCAAGAAGAAGATATTGCTGAAAGCTCTAAGAAGCATCCTGTTTCTGAAGATCCTCAAGCTTCCTCCCTTGACAGTCAGACTCTTGAAAACTTGAAAAGATCTGATATGCTGATGAATGAAAGAATGGATAAGCAGGGGACACCAAAATTGATGCAATAGCGAACATGTTAACTCAGCAACAGGAAACCAACACCCAAATCAAGAGCATGTTGGAGGCTTTGTTCACACGACTTCCTCCTCCTTCTTAGAAACTTCCTTGTTGTTTTTATAACTTATTTATCTGTAATATTTTTTACATGTTCTAAACTTATCATTGCTTCTGTTTTTAAATATAAATGCATTTTTAGCTCTGATCATTTTAGCTCTGATTATTTGTGCTTTTTGATAACTGACAAAAAGGGGGAGAAAGAATGATATTTTTCAATAACGGATTACTGAGACATAAGTCTCAAACATTCTGACATTCTGATCTATTTGAATTTCTTTCTTCTGAAAAGCTTGAACAGGAACAAAATTCCGACGAAAGATACAGTAAAGTACAGTAAAGTTCTGATGCTCAAAGACTCTTGGAATTAAAGGGAAGTAATCAACTCAGGGGGAGTTTTATCTTCTTAGCTCTGATACCTTTTATTCCTTATCTTTAATCTCTGATACCTTTTATTCTTTATTTTTAATTGAAAAAAATATGGTTTTTGTCATCATCAAAAAGGGGGAGATTGTTAGAACATAGTTTGATTCTACAACCCTCAATTAGAGTTTTGATGATAACAAAATACAAGAATAAATAAAATATAAGATTTATATATATTATAAGTTTTATATATAAGACATATATGCTACTTAAAATTATGTTGTGTATTTACAGAAGTTCTGATGGAATCAGCATCAGAATATCAGTATCAACATCAGCATCAAAAGATATGTCAGCATCAGAAGATCAATATCATGTGCTACACGCTGAAGCTTACCTGATTATACGCTGAAGCTTGATGAACAAAATCTGCGCACAAAATACTATGACTCTGATCAAGATACTTACCAAGTCATCAGCACTCAGAAGCGTCAGCATAAGTTAAAGCAAAGAACACTCTGATTTTCATACTAAGCATTCAAGACAGATTAATTACCAACGGCTTTATCCAAGACAAGATCTTCTCAAAAAGGAAAGAACGTTATTATCATTGAAATGGCTTTATGGACATTATGGTCAACGTATCTCTTCCTTGGCTATTTAAACAAGTCTGTGTGAGAGAAGAAAATGCTAATGATCTACGCGCACGCACTCATACAATTTGCTAAGCTTTCCAACCACGCTCATTCAAACGCTTTAGCAATCCAGTTTCATTCTAAGCTTAAATTTGTGTATTATCACAGTTGTGGTATACTGTTTTATTAGAAAACATCAAACACATTATTTGTTCAATTCTTTGTAAAGAGATTTCCTTGAGATAAACCGGGTTGTGGTTATACTAAAGAAGGCTTTAACAGTTGTTAAAGTAGTGGTTGTACTCAGTTGAATATAGTAGATTAAGACCTCGCTGGAGAGAGGCGAAATCACCTTGACGGGTGGACTGGAGTAGTTTGAGATCAAACGAACCAGGATAAAAATACAGTGTTGTCTGCTCATTTGATTTAAGTTTTACAATTCAACCCCCCTTCTTGTGTTTTTCACATCTTCAGTATTCTCTTCATTTTTTGATGACCCCCTCTTACTAGGATTTCTATCTCTCTATACAAAAAACGCCTGTTTATAGAAAGATTATCAATACAAATATACTTTGAAGTGCAAACTTTTTGTTTTTCTGTTTCGATTGCAAAAATGTCCAATGACAAAAATTGAATGAACATATGCATATGAACATGGTTAACTGTTAATAAATGTATGCACAAGAATAGTAATAAGCATTTACTCAAGGATTTGGGGTATCCCCACAGAGTTACTTCGTTGAAATTATCCCCATAGAGTTACTTCAATTAAATTATCTCCACAGAGTGAATTCATACATTCTCCATCCAGAGTTCCAATCAGTATATCTCCTAGAAATTCTCTTCCGAGTTTGGTTTTCCAAAGCTGAGAAAGAAACCCTGCAAAAAATTCTTCCTCAGTTGAATACATTTCCCCAATAAGGTCTTTAGAATACCTTCCTCGATAGGGTTTATTTCCCCAATAGACTACAAATCTCCCCAGTTTGAGTTTACTTCTCAAGCTATTACAAATCAACGAACAACACCCTTTTCCCACAGCAGAGTTGATACTATCACCAAAAAGTTGTTGCGAAGCCTAGAACCCGACCAGATACCAGTTTAACTTCATCTTCTCCTTACAATCAGAAGTCTTATCATTTCTTTTATCCCCGGTCAGGGCATATGAGAATTAAATTTCCCAGTAGAGAAATGGATAATCAAGGTTCCTAAACTCTACTCCCCAAAGAGAAATCAACACTCCCTGCAAAGTTTCCTCAAATAACAAACAAGAATTCCAAGCAAAAACATTCTAAACAAGGTTGAAGAGATGCATACTATACATCTTCAGCAATAGTCTGTGATTTAGCTTCCCAAAAAACTCTCCAGCAGTTGTCAAGGATTTGTTTTCTCAGACAAAGATACACTTCAAATAACAGTTCACATTCATACATCATATGCATACAAAATGCATATACCACAATCTTATTTATTTTGAGAACATCATTACACAATGCATGCATCATGACATTGCATTACAACTAATTCTTTACCTTTTTAGGAAAGAACAGTCACCAGATGAATACCATCAACGACAAACATTTTATCTTCTGGTTTAGTTTAAATCGACCAATGATTTATCATGATTCCGTTCTGGTAGACACTTTCTCTGGTTCAGTTAAATCACTCCGAAGATTTATATTGATTCGTTATCCAGTTAAAGGTTATTCAAGACCTCTGCTGGTTCAGTTTAAATCGACCAATGATTTATCTTGATTCCATTCTGATAAACACTTTCTCTAGTTCAGTTAAATCACTCCAAATATTTATATTGATTTGTTATCTAGTTAAAGATTATTCAAGACCTCTTCTGGTTCAGTTTAAATCGACCAATGATTTATCCTGATTTCGTTCCGGTAGACACTTTCTCTGGTTTAGTTAAATCGCTCAAAAGATTTATATTAATTCGTTATCCAGTTAAAGATTATTCAAGACCTCTGCTAGTTTAGTTTAAATCAACCAATGATTTATACTGATTCTATCTCAGTAGACACTTTCGGTTAAATCGCTGCGAGGATTTATACTGATTCGTTATCCAGTTGAAGATTACTTAAGACCTCTAGTCGATTTAGTATAAATCGATCAAAGATTTATTCTGATACTTCTTCCAATCAACAATCACTTTGGATGGCATCTATAAGCCCATATCCAACAACATTCTATCACTCTCCAAATTGCATCTTTATGCCCGTTCCTGACACAATCAGCCAACAACATTATTTCGTGTGAGTGCAAATTTATGGGCACTCTAGTGTTCAATCACCTTCCACCTTCAAGTTACGAATGAAAGACCCGCAAATCTAACTCTTCAGGTTTAAGAAGATTGAACATGGGCATCTGTTGTACCCCAAAATTTTCCCTCTCCTTTCTCAAGACATTTCTCACAAGATCTCCAAAAGCTCAAGTTTGCACAAGTGTTGACTAGGTCAAACCATCTCATAAACACTAATGCCTCAATTAGGGTTTTAATTTTCACAAGGATAACTGGAATTCTAATGCCTTAAATGAACCTCATGGATCATTATAGACTTCCAAGAATACTCATGTCAAGTGTCAAGTCTTGGATCACAAATTTGCTCAGTCAATTGACCAGATAGTTGAAAATCAACTGTATTGGATAAAAAGTCAACTATAGTCAACCTACAGTCAAACCTCAAGATTTTGGCCAACATAAACATTTTAAAGTCCTATTCATCATTTAATTAAGTATTGACCATAATCCCTCAAGAAAAGCACTCAATTTACCAAAGGGGCAAAATGGTCAAAATTAGGGTTTTAACTGTAATTGACTGATCAATGACTTTTGACCTAATACATGATCTAACGGATTGAAGTATAATCTCAAGGATTCAAATACAACATGTTAACCTAATTTCATAGTTCAAAACATTCCTCAAGATCAATGGATTGATAGTTGAAATTTGATCAACTGATGAAAAGTCAACTGATGCACAAAAAGTCAAACTTTGACTTTTTGGTCAAGATTTGATTTCAAAGATCACAATTCATCAAGAAATTCAAAAATATGAAGCTTAATCACCAATAAATCAAGAAATTCAAAAGTAAATGTGAAAAGTCAAACTTTTCAAGACTTAAAATTTTTTTCTAAGTGTTTTATACATGACAATTTCATTACTTCATACCGGTTTTTTACCAAGATGCATGATGACTCAAAGAAAACTTTCAACATGAAAGTTGTAGATATTGATGAGATCTAAAAATTTTCTTTATTGATAAAGCCATATAAGTTCTTGTATTTTGAGTTATAAATTCATGAAGTCGTGCATTTTTTCTAAAACACTTAGTGAAAATTTGACCTAGTTTAGGCAGATTTTTGACCTAACTTCTTGGCCGATTTTCGACCTAACTTTTTGGCCGATTTTCACCAAGATCCAAGATGATTTTGTCAAAATGGTAAACATATATTTTGTAGAGGGTGTTTCAAGATTTCCAAAATGTCAAAGAACTTGAAGAGATCATTCTTGAGCTAGAAGTTTCGAAGAGATGAAGATGGCCTCGTAAACTTGAATAATAGGTCATTTTCTTGATGAACATTTGATCCAATCTCATAGCCATGCTGCATAATCTTGCTTTGCAGGCTTATAACTTGTGTTTCACTCTATAATTAATTAATTACACAACTGATAGAGTTATTTTCCAAGCATTTGATCCATTATCCAAGTTGCATTTCCATTTATGTCACAAAGTTACCATTCCATTCTTGAAAAGTTGCTTTAATCACAAAGTCAACTTGTCTTGAGCTTCTAACTTGTTTGTTCAGCACACACTCAATATACAAAGTCAGATGAACATTTTTAAAGCTTGTAACCACTCCAGATAACCTTTTACTATGCATTAGGACAATGTGTATCAAGCTTGCTTCAAAAACAAGTTAAGGAGACATAACATGTGAACTTGTACTTCTGATCACCTCAAGCTCTCAAAACCTTTTCCTATAAATTAAGACACTATTATGCAACCTAGGACATGAATGGACAACCCCTGAAACTCTCCCAAACTCCCTCTAGCTAGAAATTGCACAAAAACTCCATTTTTACCACAGTTCTGCCCTTGAACTTATATCTTCCATTTCCATCGTGTGTTTTCCCTCAAAATCATTTTCAAAGCATCCATACATCATGTATAGTTCATCCCTGACCCTGTTTTGGAACTATAACACCTCCATCACCATTGTCCAAACTCAAAAACAACCACCTGCAACTTGACTTCTCCATAACATTTCAGCCACTCTCAACTCAAGTTAAGCATTTCATTAGCTTCCTAGAGGTCTAAGGAAGCTAACCAGATCATTGCAACACCTTGAAGCAGACTCAAACTCAAAACATGAATTCCATTTTCAAAGTGATTTTTCTGATTTTTTGAACTCTTCATATATGCATCATTTGGTTTCCATTTGTGAAGATAAAATGTAGACATCATAGCCCTGAAACTGACCATATCCTTAGAATTCATTTATATTGCTTGAGTAATGAGAATTTTGAGTTTGAAATTGCTGAAAAAGTTAGGTTAAATTTGGTACCAAACAAAAGTCACGCTCATCTTTGATTTATAGCTTTAATTATTTATATGACTGAACTCGTGATGAAATTTGGAGCAAGTTTCATGTTTATACTTTTGTAAATGGTTAAGAAATAAAGGAGATAACGTTTTCAAAAATGGTGATGTAACTTCTAGCGCGAGGAAGAAGATGAATTCATATTCATGACTTGTTTTATGATATATATATATGTTTGTTTTTGTTTATAACACCGGATGTATAGCCATCCCAGTGGTAAGAAGCGTGTGTTTGTGACTATAGGGACCTGGGTTCGAGCCCCAGTGGTACCCTTTTGTATTTTTCTAACATTTTCTTATAGGATCCAATACAAGCCAGTTAACATGCATGCCATGTACCTCATTTCCACACCTTCTGATCATCATCAAAGACCAGATCCAACGCCCCCCACACTTCCTCATGATGTGCCTCCTGAAAAGCTTGCCCACTGAATCTCACAACAGGCGCCTGAGCCCCTTTATCTTTGGGCCTGGGATTTTCAATTTATCCCCCCTGATTACTTTTGTAACTCAGGCCCATTATATTTTCTTTTTCTTTATTTTAATTTTATTATTTTCTTTTTAATCATTTATTTTATTAAAATAAAATAATAAAATCTTAAAAAATTAGATTTAGGTTTTTTTGGGCCAATTAACTTAATTTTTTTACAATTAAAAATTATTTTTTTATTCAATCACCACTTTGTTTTAGTTTATTAATTAGTTTGCAAATAATTAATTAGGGTTTATTTTCTAAACAAAACTTTTAAAAAAACAAAAATCATTTTTCTAAAATATTTAGAACATTTGAGGGTTTAATTTATTTTTATAAATAAATTAATTAATCACATTTATTTTTACTTTAATTAAATTTGTAAATACTCAAAATTAGATTTAACTTCTAATTTCATTTATCTCAAATTTCAAACACTTTCCCCAAACAAAAACATTTCTTTCTTAAATACTTAAAACTTTTAGGATTTATCATACTTTGCCATTTTCCATATTTATACATTTATTTACCTTTCATTATTATTTTACAATTGTGCAACATATAAATTTGTAATAGTAATTAGGGTTTATTACTTCCATCCCCCTGTTCATAAAATCGTATTTCCATCCCCTAAATGATGTAATAGCGTAGAACTTTAAATTTCCGCAATTTATCACTTTCCATATTATTGCTAGTAACTAGGGTTTGTATGGAAAGACATAAAATCAACAAATAAACAATCCTAATTCAAGACAAAAATGCATGAAATCAAAACACTTCGCGCACTTGCACCTCTAGGTTTAACCCACACTTGTTGCCTTAGAATAAACAGTCATGTCCCTCGAACATGGGATACTTTAACAATAACCCTCGAATACAAGATCGTAGTCCCTCGATGACCCTTCAATGTTGCCTTCCGTAAATGATCTTAGACCCTTAAGATAAGTTGCTAAAGTATCCCACAATGTTGCCTTCTATGACTGTATGATGATCCACGCTAGTCCCTTCACATCCAATGATAGGGCTTCTTACCAATCAATGGTAAGATAGCAATATCTAAAGGAGGAGGAAATGAACTAAAACTTTTTGAGTAGGTAGGACACTCGTAGTTGCTTGCTTACAAACATTTCAAAACTAAAACATATTTCAAACAAACCAACACTTTTAAGAAATATTTTCAAAAGTCAACACTTTTTATACATTCTCGTCGAAACGATAATCATTACAAAGTTTTCCGAAACAAAGGCGTTTTCAAAATATTTTCAAACTTACACAAAACACAAAAACATTTACGAAAGCATTTCAAAGTGAGCTAGAAACTAAGAGCCCGTAGATAACTACGAATGAAAAGGGTGCTAACACCTTCCCTTTTCATAACCTACCCCCCGAACTCAAGAAAATTCTTAAAATGTCTTTCTTGTTCTTTTCACCCTTTCCTTTATTGGATAAAAGAAAATTCAGTGGCGACTCTTGCTATCTGTAACAATTGCAATAAAATGCAAAACACCCAAGTCAGTTCTCCCACCATATTACACAACTCCAGCCTCTGTACTGTTAAATAAATCTCAATGCTCATATCCATCAGCTTGGTTCACTTGAAATAGTGAACAACTATCCGCTTGATAGAACATCAATCCCTTCACACACCATCAAGCTGGTAAGAAAAGTCCATCACATCCAACACGATCTTGTCTACTATCAACAATAGATTGAGGATGATCAGTGACTCAATTTGTCAATAAGTAGATGACAACCATAATTGGGAATAAACCATCATTACTAACTATAATAGAGTTTATTTAGGACTTGCACTCAAAGTCACATAAAGAACCATAATCCAAATAATCTCCTTTGAAATTTACACGTGCCTACAAAATTTCCTTCTCATTCAATCTCGTCGATGAGATACCATCGCCCAACATATTACATAGTCCACTTCTCACTCACTTATCATCCCAAATGATTAAGAATTTCCTAACTCAAGACCAGTTAGCATACCAAAGACATTACAAATCATTCTGTTCTATTCTAAGCCTCTGTCCATATAGAGGATTCTAACAACATTCCTAAATTTTTGGTTTTCCTTCAAATTTAATAACATCAAGAATCAATATATTTCAACCTTTAAACCTCATTTTAATCACATTCTCAATAATACCATCTCTTCATTTAGTTGGTGAATGAAACTCCTCAACTTTCCCTGACATATATTCGCTACCATGTCTTCAATGAATCGTATTCCATCCTACTATTAAACCTTCTATTTTTTCTCAAGGATCTCTCCACCCTAACCTTTCTCAATTGGCGTAAACTGCACCTCCATGTGCTCCTTCAACACCTTCTTAACATGTTTTTCTTAACACCAAACATCTCATTCCCTCCATTTATTCATTACCAACCAATCACACTTGACCTTGTCTCTAACCGACACCTTACTTCGTTTTACAAAATGCAATAGTAACTAACTAAGACCAAAGAGTTTCTAATCTTAGTATTCCAACTTCAAAAACTCTCAACATATAACCGCATCTACTTATGACGGATCCACAATTATCCTTACTCAAAATAATACGTCTAAGGAACTCACCTTCTTAAATCAATATTCACACCTTGACCACTTCGTATACAGTTTCTTCTCCTTCAGCGCTTGCAACACAATTTGTAATTGTTACACATTCTCTTATTCCGACTTAGAATAAGTCAAAATAACCATAATGAGCACCTCAACAACTGATCCAAAAATTCACAATGCCCACACCGAGTTCTAAAAGTTGTTCTTCAAATATCCCCATCTCCTAGAAATTATCCTACTTGCTTAGCAGATATCTCTGAAACATCCAGAAAGTACACACCACTGATATGTCACTATCCATCACATTGCTCTCTATTCCCTAGGAAGCAACCACCAATAATACTTGACCATCTTTACTCAGAGACGCCTGATTCGTCCAACAGACTGAAACCTTGAATTTGCAATATCCCTCAGACGGAAGAGTCTGCATCGACTCAACAACATAATTCCAAAGCACTTTGTTCCAATCCAAATAATTCACCTTCAAAGACCACCTCATGTCAATCTGAAATATCGCATCAGAACCCACACACAACTGCCACATCATTAGCCATAATATCACCCTCTACCACTAGAGACACGGACAACACAAGTACCTGATCACTCCCTCCCAAGGACACTAAAACCTGACCGTTATGCATGAATCTCGAATCCATATTCTCTTTGGAATCGTAAGACCACACAGTCCTACAGACACCCTCACTTTTGTAATCTATGGCACACCGAACCAACTATTCACGCCTCTTGCAACCAAAACATCTCCGATAAGAAACAAATTATCCCCACTTGTTTCAACCCCTCTCCTACAAACAAGTGATTAGAAAAACAAGAAGGCACTAACATTGTTTCAAACACACATCGCGCACTAAGGAATAACACGTCGATGGTATTCAACTGTCACACTCTAAAGACCTAACAACCTGGCCTGATGGACCGATAGACTCTGATACAAATTATAACACCCCACTTTCCCAATTATATAATTATAATAAAATATACGAAAATATATCAGAGTACATAAATGAGATGTCACATCTTTCAAAAACTCATAAGATTTCAAATCATTTTAAAACTTCGTTTCTCATAAAAGAATTATTTACACAACGAAAATATCAAATATTCATTTTCATAGCACTACGGATTAAATAACAACATTCTCCACAAAACTCGTGGTTCAACATAAATATAAAAGTAAGATACGTAACGAATAAAACAACCTGAAACATAGAAAATTCCCAAATCCCGTGTTTTGTATCAGAGCGACTCCTAAGACTCGATCATGCAACTCATACTCCAACCACTACTCAGGTACTTGATTATCTATACTCCCGGAGAAGCACATACACAACAACACAAAATGGGTGAGAATTACATTCAATAAATATACGGTGAAATATCACATGCTACGGAGTAATAGTTCACACAAATCACATAATTCACAAAATACTTTGCAACACATTCTTCACTCATCTAACACAACATCAAATCAAGATAGTTCAATGAAATGCAACCAACAACATCTAAATGCATGTGGTACCATCAGGGCATAAGCCCTCTCCAAAATTTCTATATAAGGTCAGGGCGTAAGCCCTCAACATTTTGCCAATACAGGCCAAAGCATAAGCCCTTAACATTTTGCCAATACATGTTAGAGCATAAGCCCTCAATAATGGAATGCATGTAATCTCGTCATGTAACAACATGAAAATACAACCACATGGCATACGCCCACACCATCTTGCCAATAAAGCCACCATAAGAGCATAATCCCTCACCATACATGCAATAATGCATCATCATCGTATTACAGTTCATCAAATATTACAACAACATTTTGACAACATAGTGTCATAGTATCACAATCCACTATGCATATTATCAAATCATCATGATCATTCCACAACAACAACATTACACAACATAACATCATAGTATCATAACATCACATCAACTAGGAACAATAGCAGTTCCTCATGTATATTCGATAATAACCACACTACAACAACATAACATCATGGAATCACAATAATTAAACATGTTATCGATTTATCATGTATATTCATTAACAACAACATAATATCACTCTACTCAAAATAACCTTCTTCGTAACACGTCATAACCAATTAACCCAAAGTTCCATGTTTTTCTACACATCTCCACCTCTATTAGCCTACCTACATATGCCTACTTTATTCTAGTCACTATAAAAGCCAAATAATTACACTGCACACGGAAACAGGAAAGAAATCACGAAAACTAGATTTTCTGCACATCGGCCTGCCCATGCGCGTACCATACACATTTGGCTTCTCCCTCGCCCATCTCATACACGTATCATAGACATTTCACTTCAAGGCACAACCTCATACATGTACCATACACGTATGACCAGAGGGGATTTTCCCCTTCAAAACCCCTCCCAGATCTCTATAAGTGTACTGGCTAGCCCATACACGTATGGCCTTCTTCTCATACGCGTTCCATTCGCGTTCAAGAAGTTGTCCATGTTGGCTCATGGAAATGGTGTTGTACCCCAATTTTCCCCCCTAAGATTCCTCTATCATCTCATATCAAATCAATCACAACAAGATCATACTAGGGTTTGGCTCTTCTCCCTATCTTAAGGATTGCTCATGAGAAAAAACCAAGCACCTTGATTTATATATTATGATCATATATGTTTTGTATTGATTAATTTTTAATAATAAATACAATAATGTTTCCTCTAATTGATGATGCTATAGGTGAAAGCACAACACATTTCATCAGGTTGATCTATAGGTTCATGAGTTTATTCCATGCCTTCTTAAACAAATTTTCATTGATATTCAAGATCCACCATTGAAGATACTTTGAAGTAATATCATTACAAGGTCTACTATGATTTATCATGCCTCAATTTGTCAAAGAAATTCAAAAGATGCAAGAGTTCATTGAAGACGTTTGACCTAATTGCACAAGTTCTTATTTTTCTTGGTCACAAGTGCATAACTCTCTCAATTCTTAATATTTGGAGGTGGTTTTTATTGCTATGGATTCTTATTAACATCCACAACAATTTCTATTCACATGTCAAGAGTTATTGTGCAAGGAATTTTTTTTCAAAATTGAAAGGGTTTTCCAAGTTATTTTGGTTCCCTAGGAGCTAGGGTTTTGAAATTCTAAGGGCTATATGTTGCTCATTTTTTGGTATTTTTGAGTGATTCCAAAGACATGATTTTTTTAAATGGTTTTAAACTAATCACTTAAAAATTTTCAAGAAAATTTTATGTGGAAGATGCCTAATGATGAAGAAATATTACAAGTCCTCTGGATACGCCATCAAATTCCCTTATGTGACTTCAAAAGATCATAACTTGGTCAATTTGTATCTCCTAGAGCCCATTATTTTTCCAAAATGATCTTAAGGATGTGAACTTCAACTCTTATTTTATGTACAAATCTTTAAAATGGATGGAAGTTTCCCTAAGAATGCAAACGAACATAGGTCATCTCATGAATTTTCACCAACTTCACAAGGCCATAAATTTTTCAATGCTTGTTATGTTTGAGTGATTCAAGTTTCAGAATACTCTTTAAGGAGTCCAATTTAATCTATAATCACTTATCAAATCTAAATTTGGAAGAAAGTCCTTGTTTGGAGTCAAAACATTATAAGACATTTTTTGAGAAAAACTTAGAATTATTCTAAGTACAAAAAGTCAGCATCTTTTTCTCAACTTTGACTCATCATAACTTTTATATCAAGCCTACATTTGATTCCATTCTTTGCACATTGGAAATATTGTAACCTTATCTTTCAAATTCTTAAAGAATCATGCATTAATACCCCTTCAGCTATGAACACCATGGATTCAAAGTTGGTTCCTTGAAACTGAAGTTTTCTCCAAAGTCAGAATTTGAAATCTATAATCCAGCTTCTAATCACCAAATTGTTACGCGTTTTTACTTATAATTGAAGAATGAAAAAAAATAATAAAGGGGGGGTTTGAATTGGGGTTTTGAAAACTTAAATAAAAGAACATGTTTGTTATCCTGGTTCGTTTGAACTCAAACTACTCCAGTCCACCCGCCAAGGTGATTTCGCCTCTCTCCAACGAGGTGTTAATCCACTAATCAAACTTGATTACACAACTACCATGACAATCGTAAAATTCTTCTTGAGTTTAAACCACATACCGGTTTTCTCAAAGAATTACACTATAATATTTAAGAGAGTGTACAAAAATGTTTTCTAACAAAAACAATATCACACAAGTGATGTTTTACACAAATGAAATCCAGTACGTTGAAGGTGATGAAGATGACTCGTTTGTTATGCATAAAATCTTCAATGATTTCTCCTTTAAGCTTTGTTTAAATAGGCAACGCATGTGGGAGTTTTTGGAATGTTGATAAATAGTAATTAAAGAGCTTTCCAAAAATAGAGATTCATGTCCCCTTTCAGCGGTTACTTTTGAATAGCCATAAGTGAATTGTAACACTTTAAAACATGCTTGCTTCAGAAGATGAATGTTACCGTTTGAGGCTCTTTTGCTTTCCAGAACTTTACATATCAGAATATTAGAGTTCTTGTTTCACAATGTTGGTGCATTCAGAAGTTATAACAAATAACTTCTTCATTTAGCGTATTACACATATTTGCTTCTAAGTATGTTGTGTCTGAACAAATCTTCAAAACAAAACTCTCTCATCTTCTTACATCAGAACTTCCAGATGTTCTAGCTGATCTTCTATACTTCTTACATCAATACTTCTATGATGTTCTAGTAGATCTTTTCTCATCTTCTATGCTTCTTACATCAGAACTTCTATGCATATTAAAATACCTTATTAGAGAGCATATATGTTCTTTATATATATCATGTGTTTGTTATCATCAAAACTCTTACAGGGATGTAGAACCAAACTAGGTTCTAAAAATCTCCCCCTTTTTGATGATGACAAAAACTTGTATATTTTGATAGAATATTTAAAGAACATAAAACATAAAAGTCTCCCCCTGAGTTGGATACTCAGATGAAGAAAAAAATACTTCCCTGAAGATTTCTGATCAGAGCTTTTAGAAGGAGTCAAAATATCTTACATTCTCCCCATTTTTGTCAAGAATCAAAAAGTAGGAATAACATGATAAAAATATAAGATTAAGATGAAGCACCGAGCAAAAGCAAAACAATTTTTCAGATCTTATGAGTTGTCTTTTCTGGAAAGGATCTTCAGATGTTTCTATAAAGTTTGAGACATCATCTTCTGGATTTGACTGGGATTTGACTGGGATTCTTCTGATGTTGTATCCTCAGTAATGTTGCCAATAGTTACAGAGCCAATAATCTTTACTTTCTGATTACCTCTGAAACCCGTGAATCCTCCAGATTTAAATTTCAGGCTTTGGAACATATGCTTTCTTCCCGTCATGTGTAGAGAGCATCCAGAGTCCAGTTGTTAAAACTGGTGTTTCAACCTTGCTGTTAAAAATAACTGCAACATAGAAGATTTTCTCCTTTGGTACCCATATCTTTTTGGGTCCATGATTGTTAGAGTTTCCAAAATTCTGTTTGAATTTTGGTTTAGCAGAAAACACCTTACTAGTATATTTTATATCATGTGTGTGTTCGTAGGTGAAGTTAAAATAAAGAGGTGTCTGTTTTATGACCATATCCTTAACTTTATTAGGTTGAGATACTTTACCCTTGTATCCTATTCCTTTTCTGTCATTTCTGCTAACTCCATAGATCATTGAAGCCATCTTATTCTATCTATGTTTTTAGCAAGAAATTTTTGAAATCTATGATCATATTCCTTTATGATCTTATCAGAGTTACTAAGAAATTATGAGACAGTTTCTTTCTGAGCATTTTGTAAATTATTTCCTAGTTTAGAAATTGTTTCTTTCAGCTAAGAGTTTTCTGATCTCAGTTTCTTATTTTCTTCAGAGTCAGAAACTAGATCCTTTTTCAGATTCTTATTTATGACTCAAAGTTTCTGATATCTTTCAAGAATTTCTGATAGACTCTCTTCTAATTGAGATCTAGAAAATTTAGAGAATACCTCTTTTGCCTCTGAGTCTTATTCTGATTCAGATGATCCAGTGTCTTCTGATACGTTGGCCATTTGGGCTATATTGCCTCATTTATCTTCTGATTCTGTTTCAGCTTCAAAAGATTTTGATTCATCTCATGTTGCCATAAGACTTTTCTTCTTATCTTTGGAGAAATTCTTAATAGGAATTTCTTTCTGTAGATTTGGATAGTCACTTTTGTAATGGTCTGCTTCATTGCATTTGTATCAAATAATGTCTTTGCTTCTGAAATTTTTGTACCCAGAGTTTGATTTAGAATGACTGTTGGATCTTCTGGGATTTCTGAATTTTTGTATGTGTTTCCATAATTGTTGTACCCTTCTGGAGAGGAGATATAATTCATCTTCTTCTGATGTAGATCCTCCATAACTTTATTCTTCTGCCTGAAAAGATTTAGTTTTATTAGATTTAAGAGCGAGAGACTTACCTTTCTTATGGGTTTCATCTTCTTCTAGTTCTATCTCATGACTTCTCAGGGAGCTGATAAGTTCTTCAAGAGAAATTGTATCCAGATCTTTGGCTAGTTTTAATGTTGTGACCATGGGTCTCCATTGCTTGAGTAAACTTCTTATAATCTTCTTTACATGATCTGTTATGGAGTACCCTTTGTCCAGAGCTTTCAGTCCCGCAACCAGAGTTTGAAATCTTGAGAACATTGTCTCAATAGTTTCTTCTTCTTCCATTTTGAAAGCTTCGTACTTATGGATGAGTGTTAGAGCTTTGGTTTCTTTAACTTGCATGTTTCCTTCATAAGTCATTCTCAAGGAGTCAAACATGTGTTTTGCTGATTCTCTGTTTGTGATCTTCTCATACTCTACGTACGAGATAACACTCAAGATGATTGTTCTAGCCTTGTGATGATTTCTGAATTCTATGTTTTGATGATCTGTCATTCTTTTTCTGTCCATCTTATGGTCGCTTTCATCACTCGAATGAATATAGCCGTCAGTAACCATATCCCATAGATCAACATCATGAGCTAGAAAGAAACTTTTGATTATATCTTTCCAATAATCAAACTTTTCACCGTCAAATATTGGGGGTATGCAGCCGATTATGTCTTCCTCATCATGATAATCATTACTGATGTTCTGACTTGGTCCCACCATAGTGTTTTTCCTACTTGGATCTTTTTCTGACACGATTAAGTGTTTGCACCCAGATCCAGGTGCTCTGATACCAATTGAAGAATGGAAAAACACAAGAAATGGGGGGTTTGAATTGGGATTTTGAAAACTTAAAGAAAAGAACACGTTGGTTATCCTGGTTCATTTGAACTCAAACTACTCCAATCCACCCGCCAAGGTGATTTCTCCTCTCTCCAACGAGGTCTTAATCCACTAATCAAACTTGATTGCACAGCTACTATGACAACCGTCAAAGTCTTCTTGAGTTTAAACCAGAACCTAATTTTCTCAAGAAATTACACTATACAATATTTAATTGAGTGTACAAAAATGTTTTCTAACAAAAATAATATCACACAAATGATGTTTTGCACAAATGAAATTCAGTACGTTGAAGGTGATGAAGGTGACTCATTTGTTATGCACAAAATCGTCAAAAATTTATGCTTCAAGCTTTGTTTAAATAGGCAACGCATGTGGGAGCTTTTGGAATGTTTATAAATAATAATTAAAGAGCTTTTTAAAAATAGATATTCTTGTCCCCTTTCAGTCGTTACTTTTGAATAGCCATAAGTGAATTGTAACGCTTCAGAACATGCTTGCTTCAGAAGATGAATGTTACTGTTTGAGGCTCTTTTGCTTTCAAGAACTTTACATATCAGAATATCAGAGTTCTTGTTTCACAGTGTTGGTGCATTTAGAAGTTGTAACACATAACTTTTTCATTTAGCATATTACGCATATTTGCTTCTAAGTATGTTGTGTCTGAACAGATCTTCAAAACGAAACTCTCTCATCTTCTTACATCATAACTTCCAGATGTTCTAGCAGATCTTCTATACTTTTTACATCAGTACTTCTATTATGTTCTAGTAGATCTTTTCTCATCTTTTATGCTTCTTACATCAGAACTTCTCGGCATATTAAAAACTTTATTAGAGATCATATATGTTCTTTATATATATCATGTGTTTGTTATCATCAAAACTCTTATAGGGATTTAGAACCAAACTATGTTCTAACACTAATCATGTTTAACAATCTTTCAGAAGTGGTTATCACCTTGAGATGCAAGAATTAGCTTAATTTTGAGCAAATACGAATCACACGTTTCATGCTTGCAAATTCAAACGATTTCCCTCCAAACTCCACTAATTCTTTCAATTCACATTCCCATTCACTTCGCTATAAATAGAGGGACATATTGCATTCATTTTTTCAAGCTTGGAGAACCAAATACACCCTGCCAAAGTTCATTTGTAACTCATAAATTTGAAATTTCATTTCACAATTTCAAGCTCTTTCTTCACAATTTCTTTACATATTCATCATCCTCCATAAACACACAAACTCTCCAACACTTAAACCAAGAAAATCGAGCCATATTTTGAGTTACAGAAGATCACTTTCATAGCTATTATCGTGAGCCTCGTTCAGGTAGTTTTCTTAACCAAATCGTTCCAAATAAAAGCCTATTCTACTCTACTCATCCTTATAATCCTTGTGCTTCTTACAATTTTTAAAATCGTTGAGAATTGAGTGAGAAATACTAACCTAAAGTGCTCACTATCATTTTTGGTTTTCTGCATTTTTCTCTTTGCTCAGTTTATATAAATTTTTCGTGAGGGTGAGGTTAGGATCGTTTGAAAGAGGCGAATCCATTGATGTCAATCTGAGCTTCTAATGTTTCTGTTTGAAGAATCTCAGAAAATCCATGCGCAAGGTGTCTGGAGGTTGAAGACGACCTACGTGTCGTTCTTCAACCAATGAATGTTGGACATTTATTTTATTTTCATTGGTTGCTTATTTTTTAATTCAGCGTGTTTTGGCTGAGGGTCCATGATATGCACAGCGCGTCACGTCCTTTGGATCTGTTTACTAACACATTTTGACTTTTCATCCAATGGACCATATTTTTTCCTTTTATTTTATTAAAATCTGATTTAATAATTGATTTGGTGTGATTTCCAATAGTGGCCATATCATGCACAGCGTGTTAGATTTCTTGGATCTGCTTACTAACACGTTTTGGCGATGATCTAGTGGTCCACATTTTTTTGACTTTATTTTATTTTCTGATTTATTTTATTTTATTTGTTTTAAACTTCAAATAATCATAGAAAATCCATTTTTTACTCAAAAGTTATGAAAACAATTCACAATTTTTTTTCAAATATTCTCTTCCAGATTTTTATTTTTTCATAATTTTATTTTCAGATTTGATATTTTTTTATAATTTTTCCCTTATCTTGACTTGTTTTTTAATTATTTAAAATACCTTTTGATGTTTTTAAATTCTGAAATTTTTTATAAAAACCATTTTACTCATTTCTGACTTTATGAAAATTTTCTAGAATTTTATCTTGACTTCTATTATTTTTGATCTTTTTCTTCACTTATTTGAGTGATTTTAATTAGTTTTAAAATAGTTTTATGTATTAAAAAGTTACCAAAAATTTTATAAAAATATTTGAGGTCATTTCTGATTTTTCTATGGTCTTTTTAATTTTTTTCTTTGATACTTTGAATATAGTTTGCCATTTTACCTTTTATTCGCATTTTAAAAACAATTTAAAAGTCATTTTTCTTCTTTTATTTTATTCATTAAATTCAATTTATTTATTTTAGATATTCTGGCTATGTGATTATTGATCATAAACTTCATTAACATCATTGAATCTTGAGTGTTAGGTTTAACTCCACTAAAATGGAAGAATGATTTTAATGATAGTTTTGATTAAATTATTGATTCAAATATGTCCCCTCCTTTTCATCTTACCCCTTCTCTTTTGTGTTACATATTTGTAGCGATAAAAAATGTAGCGGGGTAAATCGGAGATCGAATTATTGATTAATTCGTCTCACAAAAGCAAGAGTCGCCACCGCGCTTTATTGTTTCCAAAGGAAAAGGGAAAAGAGCGAAATAAAACCCTAAATATGCAATGTAAATAATACTTTTTTAAAAGTAATGACAATACAAGGCGTTTTTGAAAAGAGATCTTATGGTTCGGGGGTTGGTTATACAATGGGAAGGTATTAACACCCAATGTATCTATAGTACTCTATAGGAACCTTTTGAAATATCTGTTTATTTAAAATTGATTGTTTGATTAAAAATAAATCGTTTTGGCCGAAAAGGGATACAGACGGGTTTTTGAAGATACGACGACCTAACATCGAAGTTTTTGCTTATAGGGTATAAATTTTGAAAAGATTGAATACTTGAAGGAAAATTATCCTAAGTTTTAGTGAAAATGCAAATATTCGCGCGATTAGACTTGAGGACATGAAGTCAACAAATTTATCGTTTTTCCTTTGGATTTAAACGTAAACGGAATAAACAAATAAATATGAAATAAATAAACAGAAAAATTATGCGGATAATGATTAAATAACAATAGTTAAATGATAGACTAAATTATGTGAATAATGCAGTTTTATGATTTTTGGTTTAATATTAATGAAAGAAATGTTTTAATAGCTTTCATTTTTTACGCATTTTTTAATATGAATAAAAGCATGAGGATTAATTAAAGGAGTCAAAATATTTTTAGTTTTTTAAGTCTCTATATTTTTTATATATTTTGTATTAATATTAACTAAAAACGAGTGAATTAATTAAATAAAATATTTTTCATTTCAATATGTTTCTAAATTTAATATGTTTTCTTTTTTTTAAAAGGTATTATTTTAATAGTTATTAAATAGTTAGACTAAGTTAAAACCTAAAGTTATTAATTTAACCTAAAAAAAGGGAACTAACAATTATTAAACTAATCTAAAAAAAGGTCAAATGATCAAAAAAACGTTTTAATTAAATTACACCCTTATTTGACTAAGTTTACTAATTATCTCAACTAATAAAACTCTAGAAGAAGAAAAAACTAAAGAAAATAAATAGGGAAAAGAAAAAAAAAGTATATAAAAACAGGGTAGATAATAAAGAGTTTATATGGGCCAAAGGGGTTTCTAAAAAGGCCTGATCAAAATGGAAGAGGGGGGTGCCCTAAGCAATTCGTTTGGGCTTTAGCAATTAAGTTGAGGTCCATATCATAACTTGTTTCTTTTAGGGGTTAAACAATGTTAGGGAGAGCAAATTAGGGTTAAGGTCTCTTGGACAGAAGCGGCGCTCCTTGTTGTTCGTCTTCTTCATCTTCGTGCGTTATCTTCTTCATTCGCTTCTGAAATCTCCTCCTATCTATGGCCACCAGCACTCACTTTCCTCTTCCCTCCAGCCAAACGTTAAGGGGCGACGGATTTTACGGTACAAATTTCGTTTAGGGTTTTAATGTAAATGCATGTTCATGTTTTTTCTGCTTGATTCTGATTCTCTATTATTATTTGCTGGAGGTGTTATGAAAGTAAAAGGGGGAAAAGAAACCGTTACCTAGAGGCGGAGATGGAGGAGGAACGGTTGGGTGCGACGGAGGCCACAACAAGGAAGGACAGGCGCGAGCTTGCTTCAGACTACTGGACCCTGGTTTGTGTATTTGTGTCCTTCTTCTTCTTGCTTTGGTATTCTGTATGCTTTTGCTTTTGGCCAATGATGCTATGCTGAGACTTTTCCGGTTGCCTTGAATATGCTATGTTGGAACACTTTGTTTTGATTAGCTCCCTCTTCTTCTCCTCCTTGCCTTGTTACTGTTGCGTTATGATAGCCTATGAAGACGAATTCTGAGGCCTTATGTGTGTTTGGACATGGTTTCAATGGTTTATGCTTTGCTGGTTTTGAAATGGTGATGGTGTTTGTTGGTTTATGATTCTACTGGTTTTTGAAATGCAGTAGGCTATAGTTCTGGTAATGCAGTTAACAAGTTCTGGTTTTTTTAGGCCATGTTGTTTTATGTTATATCAGGTTTTTTATGGTTTAGCAGTATGCTATGGTTTTTGTGTGATATTGGTTTGATGGCTCAATCAGGGTTTTTGAGGTTTAGGCCATGTTGTTTGATTTACGTGGGTTTGGCGTTTGACAGTAGGCTATGGTTTTTGGTGTTTTGGCTTCGGTAGTAGACAGGTTTTGCAATGTAGATAGCAGGTTTATGGTTGTGTATGGCTTTTTGATTTCTCTCAATTGGTTTTGTTCTCCTGGTTTTTTATGCAGTAGGAAGGGTTTATGTTTTTTAATGCAGGTTGTTAACAAAAATCTTTGTTGAAGGGGTTTGCTAGCTTGTTATAATAACTTTTTTCTTTTCTCCTCAGGTTTATGTTACAGGCTTAGGCTGTGTTACAGGTTGGAGATTTGAATATTTGAATAATATTCTGCCTCCTGCATCATATTGTTACAGCAGTTTTGTTTGTATTCTACTCTTGTGCTTCTCCTTTTACTGTGTTACTGCAGTCGCTTTGTCTTATAATTCCTTCTGCCTAAACCAAAACCTGCAAAACCAATTTTATTTCTCTCTTCTCTCTCTCAAGTACATTGATACATAAAATGATGTGTACTGCTTTTTTCTGAAATTGTAACAGAGCTGGAATATGATGAATGAGGAAATATTATTGCCTGCATAATGGTTTTGAACTGCATCTTTCTTTGACTTCCAATGCAACAGTAGAGCCTATTGTTTTGGCTTCTACTATGTGGCTGCATGTAGGTTTACGTTGGAATTTTGTTTGTGCTTGCATATGCTGTTTTGAAATTATGCAGGGACTTTTGTATGTTGTGTATATTTGAAATATGCATGGGACTTTGAAAAAATGAAATTAATTTTTAATTATGCAGTTTTGAAAAATAAAATGAATTTGTGCATGTTTCATAATTGTGCATTCATTTATGAAAAATAAAAATTCCTCCTTTTTTTGTGAACCGGGAGAAATCCCGTGATTTGCAAAAAAGGGTAAACTGATTCCAGCCGTTGCTTTTAATGATGAACATTAAATAATTTTTTTGCTTTTAATTATTTGTTCAATTCTAATTTCTTTTAATCGTTTTGCAGGTAAAATCAAGTGAGTAGACAAAAAGGCATTGGATAGAAGATTTAGAATTAGAAAACATTAGATTAGTTTTTATTTCATTTTAACTTTGTAAAATTATTATTGTAAATTCGTTGTAATAAATACAATATTTACACAATAATTGTACAATTAGAAGAAAAATGAATAAAATTCCAATATTTGCCAATTAATTTCTTCCTTCTCTAATTATTTATTTTATCGTTTACAAATCTTTAAATCGTATAATAATTGAAAATAAATCTCAATTACTTAAATCCAGAATAATAAACAAATAAATAAATAATGTCATTGATCAATTAATAGTTTCAATTATTTAATTCATTATTCATAATTTTCTAAATTATAATAATTAAAATAGAATTTCAATTATTTAACTTAGAATGATAAATAATTAAATAATCATTATTGACCAATTAATGAACTTTTTCAAATATTTATTATATTATTCATAAATCTTTAAATTATGTAATAACTGAGAATAAATTCCAGTTATTTAAATTTAAGATAGTGAATAATAAATAAACACATGTCTGCACGATTAATACGCCTCTTTTCTAATATTTATTTTATTATCTATACATCTTTAAATTATATAATAATTGAAAATAAATTCCAATTATTTAAATTTAAGATAATAAATAATTAATAAACATTGTTTTAGCATGAATCGATTAAATAAAGTTATGAATTTTTAAAATCAATAGATCAAAACACTTGTAATGTAATGATGCAGATGGGAGATGGTATCTTAGGTCAAAATTTGGGGTACAACAGCTGCCCCTATTTAAGTTTCTTCTATCCGGAGATATGAAGATTAAAAATCTTCGTTTCGACGAGATTGAAGGTACTTAAATACATAATTACGCAAATTTTGTCCTAAGATGCCGCCCTTATGTTTGATATGAATGCAGTGATTGAATTTGCAGAGAAAGATGTTGTATGAAACAAGACAATGTTGGAGGAATCGAACACCAACAAATCACAGAGACGTGGGCTATACACTACTGGGGAAACGAGCTATCGACTTCAAACGACAGACTCCTGACAGTGAGTAAAATTGAGGGAATACGACCTCTGAACCTAACAAAGAAAGGCATCTTGCATAGGCCATAAAATAGATTATTGACCCAGAACAGTGAATTTGCAACCCAAGGTCAATGATAGACAGAGGGTATCAAATGCTGATGACAGATTACCGACTTCTGAAGGTAATGATTCATGACAAGCTTCTCTGCGAGATTTTCGGAGATATATTCATTAATGCTGATATAATAACATGGTTGTAGATACACAAGCTGCTCAAATAAAGAAAACTGCCACTTGCTGTCGCCCAAAGAAAATACCGATAACATACAAGCTGCTCAAATAAAGAGGCTACCACTTGCTGTCGTCCAAAGAAAATACCGATAACATACAAGCTGCTCAAATAAAGAGGCTACCACTTGCTGTCGTCCAAAGAAAATACCAATAACAATACAAGCTGCTCAAATAAAGAGACTACCACTTGCTGTTTTCCACAAGATAAAATGACGTACAAGTTGCTCGTGAGGAGCTGCCGCTTGTCGTTTCCCAAAATAATAACAACACACAAGTTGCTCGTGAAGAGCTGCCGCTTGTCGTGTTCCACAAGATAATAACGCACAAGTTGCTCGTGACGAGCTGCCGCTTGTCGTTTCCCAAAAATAATAGCAACACACAAGTTGCTCGTGAAGAGCTGCCGCTTGTCGTGTTCCACAAGATAATAACGCACAAGTTGCTCGTGAAGAGCTGCCGCTTGTCGTTTCCTAAAAATAATAACAACACACAAGTTGCTCGTGAAGAGCTGCCGCTTGTCGTTTTCCCAAAATCATAATGAAGGAAATTGCGATGACACTGGCAGAGAATAACATCTTCGTTAGAAAGAAACATGAATCAATCTTTTCCGAGGAGATCATATACCTAAATGTGCAAAATAAATGCACCAGTCGTCTAGGTCGCAAACTCACTGGGGAAAATCAAAGAGATAGCCTATGCAAGAGGCAACAACTTCATCCAGGAATAAACCAGAGAGAAGACAGTCAAACAAGACTCTACCCAATGAGAAAGTAATTCGATTGGGGATTCATCCTATCCAGAAATGGACAAGGTAAGCTGAATCAAAAATCATCCACGAGGATTAGCTCAGTTGGGGAATTCAGAAAGGAAGCACATTTTCTGCCTAAGCTAACCTTCTACTTGGAAAGAAATATGTACGTTGTGTGAATAAAAAAAGTACGACCCAAAATCAACGGCAAATATGGATATGCATGCTGATATGAGTGTAAATGAGTAAATGAATGTTATGCTGACCAAACAGACAGATGGGATATCTTGAAGATAATAAGATGTCACAGCAAAATAGATACTCGGCCAATCTTGAAAAGACGGAAGATAACCGGAACTGGAAACACAAAGCAACGTTGGAGCGTAACGCTACAAGGCTCAAGTCTTCTGAGGAGAAAAGCATCCAAATCCAAACTTACAATACCAATAAACCACTGGCATGAGACGAAGTGTACCGCACTTCAAAATCTCCCAAACAAAGGTAGCTAAAACAACACTTAACTGGAACAACTGGGGAGTCACCAAACTTAGCACCACCATAACCAAGCGCGCACACAGCCAACACTTCATGACGATTTTGAAAGAAAACGAGTTCATCATGCAAGTATAAATTACTGTACTATTTTGCATTTCATGACTTGACCATCTTCGGAACGACTGTTAATATTCCTTTCGTTATTCACGACATATTTTAGAAATAAGAATATCTTAAATACTTTGTTTCAAATATTGCCGTAAAAAATTAAAATTTTGCCCACAAAAGGTAAATGCTCAAATTTCATTAATAAGATGGTAGTTCGCTAACAACGCGACTCCAACGATTTACAAAAGTGTGGGAAATAGTACATGAAATAAAAGGTTACACAAAAACAATGATCACTATTCTCCCTAACAACTTTGAATTCCAAAATGTGCTCAAATGCCACAGCCGGGATGACCAAAAGCTTGCCTAAGCGAAATACTTCTTGACTGCGTCGGCGTTCATGGGACGCGAGAGCTCGTCACCGTCCATATTTGTGAGAATCAAGGCCCCTCCGGAGAAAATTTTCTTAACGACATACGGTCCTTCAAAATTCGGAGCCCACTTGCCCCTGGAATCAGGTTGGAAAGATAATATCTTTCTGAGCACAAGGTCACCTTCTCTGAACTCGCGCGGTCGAACCTTCTTATCAAAAGCCTTCTTCATTCTCTGCTGATACAATTGACCGTGACACAGAGCTGTCAATCTCTTTTCTTCAATTAAATTCAACTGATCATACCTACTTTGACACCATTCAACCTCAGAAAGTTTAGCTCCCATCAACACTCTCAGAGACGGAATCTCAACCTCCACGGGGAGTACTGCTTCCATACCATAAACTAGGGAAAATGGGGTCACGCCCGTTGAAGTTCGAACTGAAGTACAGTACCCGTGTAAAGCAAACGGAAGCATTTCATGCCAATCCTTATAAGTTACCACCATCTTTTGGACAATCTTCTTGATGTTCTTGTTAGCAGCTTCAACAGCCCCATTCATCTTTGGTCTGTAAGGAGAAGAATTATGATGTTCGATCTTGAACTCTTCACAAAGCTCTCTCATCATCTTGTTATTCAAATTCGAACCATTATCAGTGATGATCTTGCTCGGGATACCGTATCGGCAAATGATCTGATTCTTGATAAATCTGACTACCACCTGTCTAGTTACATTAGCATAAGATGCTGCTTCCACCCATTTAGTAAAATAATCGATCGCTACCAAGATGAAACAATGACCATTTGAAGCCTTGGGTTCAATCATCCCAATCATATCGATGCCCCACATAGAGAAAGGCTAAGGTGAAGAGATAACATTGAGGAGGGTCGGCGGCACGTGCATCTTGTCCGCATAAATCTGGCATTTATGACATTTCTTCACATACTTGCAGCAGTCAGATTCCATGGTCATCCAATAGTAACCAGCTCTCAACATCTTTCTAGCCATTGCATGTCCATTGGCATGAGTGCCAAAGGATCCTTCGTGTACTTCTTGCATCAGCATGTCTGCTTCACGTCTGTCTACACATCTGAGCAAGACCATATCATAATTCCTCTTATACAAAACTTCTTCATTGAGAAAGAAACTGCTTGCTAATCTTCTCAACGTCTTCCTATCTTTATTGGACGCCCCAGGCGGGTACTCTTGAGTTTGAAGAACACGTTTAATGTCATAGAACCACGGTTTGTCGTCGGTAACCTCTTCTACTGAGAACACATGAGCAGGTCTGTCGAGGCGCATAACTCGGATTGTAGGCACATCGTTCCAACCATTCACTTGAAACATTGAAGACAAAGTAGCTAAAGCATCAGCCATTTGGTTTTCATCTCTAGGGATATGGTGTAATTCCACTTTGTTGAAGAAAGTTAACAATCTTCTAGCATAGTCTCTGTAAGGGATCAAACCAGGATGACGAGTCTCCCATTCTCCTTTGATTTGATTAATCACCAATGCTGAATCTCCGTAAATATCAAGAATCTTAATCCTTAGATCCACTGCTTCTTCGAGACCCATAATACATTCCTCATACTCCGCCATGTTGTTCGTGCAGTCAAACTTCAATCTCGCCGTGAACGGGATATGAGTACCTCGGGGAGTAACGAGGATTGCCCCAATTCCATTTCCATAAGAGTTCACAGCTCCGTCAAATATCAAACCCCAACGGGATTCAGGATCAGGTCCTTCTTCAGGTAACGGCTCTACACAATCTTTAGCTTTCAAGTACATAACATCTTCATCTGGGAAATCAAACTTGATGGATTGATAATCTTCAATTGGTTGGTGAGCCAAATGATCGGCTAAAATACTCCCTTTGATTGCTTTCTGAGTGTGATACTCAATGTCATATTCGGATAACAACATCTGCCAACGGGCTATTCTTCCAGATAAGGCGGGCTTCTCAAAGATATACTTGATCGGGTCCATTTTGGAGATCAACCAAGTAGTGTGATTAATCATATACTGGCGCAGACGGCGAGCAGCCCAAGCTAAAGCACAACAGGTTTTCTCAAGCAATGAGTATCGAGACTCACAGTCTGTGAATTTCTTACTCAGATAATATACAGCATGTTCCTTTCTTCTAGTCTCATCTTGTTGACCAAGCACACATCCCATGGAATCTTCCAATATAGTCAGGTACATAATCAAAGGTCTTCCTTCCACCGGAGGAATCAAAATGGGAGGTTCAAGCAAATATTCTTTGATGCTGTCAAAAGCTCTCTGACAATCTTCTGTCCACACACATCCTTGGTTCTTTCGGAGAAGCTTGAAAATCGGCCCACAGGTAGCAGTCATATGAGATATAAACCTAGAAATGTAATTCAGTCTCCCAAGGAATCCTCTTACTTGTTTTTCTGTCTTGGGTGCGGGCATTTCTCGAATAGCTTTGACTTTATCAGGATCTACTTCAATACCTTTCTGGCTGACAATGAAACCCAGAAGTCTTCCAGATCGAACACCAAAAGTGCACTTGTTGGGATTCAGACGGAGTTTATACTTTCTTAAACGATGGAATAACTTCAACAAATGCTCCAAGTGATCCTCCTCAGTCTGTGATTTGGCAATCATGTCGTCCACATACACTTCGATCTCTTTATGCATCATGTCATGGAACAAAGTAGTCATTGCCCTTTGGTATGTTGCGCCAGCATTCCTCAAACCAAACGGCATAACCCGATAACAGAAAGTCCCCCAAGGTGTAATGAAAGCGGTCTTCTCCATATCTTCTGGCTCCATCTTGATTTGATTGTAACCAGAGAAACCATCCATGAAAGAAAAGACTTTGAACTTGGCAGTACTGTCGACTAATACGTCAATATGAGGTAATGGGAAGTCATCCTTCGGACTAGCTCTATTCAGATCTCTGTAGTCTACACACATCCTAACTTTGCCATCTTTCTTAGCAACAGGCACTATGTTGGCTAACCACTGAGGATAGACCGATGTAACAAGGAAACCTGCGTTGATCTGTTTCTGAACCTCCTCTTTGATCTTGTCAGCCATATCAGGACGAGTCCTTCTCAACTTCTGCTTGATCGGCGGACACTCAGGTCTCAACGGTAAACGATGCTCCACAATGTCATTGTCCAACCCTGGCATATCTTGGTAGGACCAAGCAAACACATCAACATACTCTTTGAGAAGCTCCAACATCTTCTCCTTAACTTCCGGGATAAGAAATGCTCCGACTTTGACTTCCTTTCTACCTTCTTCATCACCCAAGTTGACCAACTCTAAAGGTTCTTCAAACGGTTGAATGATATTCTCATCATGCTCAAGCAAACGGGAAATCTCAACAGGAATCTCTTTATCATCCTCTTCTTCGGCTCTGAACACAGGGAATTCAAAGTTGGGAGAGGGCATAGGATCATTGTTTTCGATGGTTAAGTCATGGATTAATCTGCACATATGATTATGCTTTATTTTAGAAATCGATTTGTGCAAATAAAACAAAAGGTTATTAATTAATTTCATTACTATTTCCCCGAAAAGTGAAAAATAAAACAGTAGTGGACAAAATAACATTTTTATTCATTAAAGGGAAATACTTGAAACAAAGAGCCCAGACATTTCTCTTTTGCCTTGGGCAGAGCAAAAGGAATTATTTTTCATAGCCCGACACAAAATACGTTTCGCCTTGGGCAGAGCGAGTTTTTTCAAAGAAAAACAAAACAAAACATTACTCGGAAAGGTGCATAACCACAGGAACATCAACAGCTATCCAGTTTTGGCAAGCCAATCCAGGCGTCACAAAAACGGGCAAATCTTCCTCGGAATCATCATCTATGATAGCATCAACCTCAGGATGTATAAACCCTGCACTTCGGAAAACCTCTTGAATTGGACGAACAACCACCTCTTTCTTGACTCTTGCAGACACTGGATGAAAACCCAGACCCTCCCTAGACTTGTTCTCGAGTAACGTCAACACCTGGCCCCATCCTTGGGCCGAACCACTTTCCACCACTCGCCGCGCATCCTCAAAAGAAGAGATGGATGCCCCTTGCTTCTTCACTGTATTCTTAGCAACAGAAAGACCTTGGAACTGGGTTCCAACATCCTCGTCCGCATCAATAAAAGAGAACGATGATAAATGGCTTACCACCATAGCTTGCTCTCCCCCAATCATCACTAGCTTCCCATGCCTTACAAACTTTAGTCTCTGATGGAGCGTAGAGGTGACTGCCCCGGCATCATGGATCCAGGGACGACCCAATAAACAACTGTAGGCAGCACGAATATCCATCACTTGGAAAGTGATTTGAAAAGTATGGGGACCAATTACTATAGGAAGATCCACTTCACCAATGACTGTCTTCCTAGAACCATCAAACGCTTTAACAATTACTCCACTGGGTCTCATAGGAGCACCTGGATATGAGAGCCGAGATAACGTAGTCTTGGGCATCACATTCAACGACGAACCTGTATCCACCAACACACTTGATAAGGTATCATTTCCACAACTTACTGAGATATGTAAAGCCATATTATGGTTTCTCCCCTCCTCCGGGAGTTCTTCATCACTGAAACCAAGATTGTTACACGAAGTTATATTTCCCACAATTCCATCGAACTGGTCAACCGTCACATCATGATCCATGAACGCCTGGTCCAAGACCTTCATCAAAGCTTCTCTATGGGTACCAGAATCTCTCAGTAAAGCAATCAAGGAAATCTTGGAAGGAGTTTGCAAAAGTTGGTCCATAATCTTATATTCACTTCTCTTGATAAGCTTCAGGATCTCATCATCCTCAGGGTGAGGGATAGGTTCACTAGATCGGCCTATCTCAACCCTTGGTTCAACATTTCTCACTGGAATATCCGCCGGTATGGGTCTCCTGACTTGAACTTCTGGTCTCTTCAAAGGTACTGCTGCAAAAACACGTCCACTCCTCGTAACTCTACTCACATCAGCAATGTTAACAAAAGACGGTCTTGTTGGTATAGGGACTTCTACCCCATTCTCAATCATTGTGGCATTATACTTATACGGTACAGCTTGGTCCGAGTTGTAAGGCACATGACCAGGTGGGTAAATAATCAAAGGATTAACAAGTGCAGTCTGACTGTCGTAAGCAATCTCTACTGATTTAGGCAAATTGAAATGTGGTATGATAACATTCACTTCATCCTCCGGATTTCGGTCATAGGTAATAGTGATAACTCTCTGATCTAGCAACTTCTGAATATCCTCCTTCACAATAGGATAATCATCCTCTCTTGAACAAAATTCACAAACATCATAATCATGCTGGTGCCTAACAAAGGCAAGTCTTCTCAAACTCTGATGTAACCTGATCAACGACTCTCTTATATGTTCAACTTGAAAAACTCGAAACTTCCCCAGACAACCTTCCACCATATTCACCGAAGCTGCCCCATGTCGAGACAAAGGATTATCTCTGACATTTGGATTAACATCCTTGAAATACAAGATACCATTCTTAATTAATCTCTGTACGTCCGCCTTCAGAGCAAAGCAATTCTCAAGGTTGTGCCCCGGAGACCCTTGATGATATTCACAAAACTGATCCGCCTTGTACCACGAAGAAGTACTGTTCGGTGCGACAGAAGGAGGCTTTGTCGTGATGAGATTCTTTCTGATAAGAGCAGGGAACAATTCAGTATAAGTCATAGGAATGGCATCGAACTGCGGTTTTCTGGGTGAACGGTTTTGATTGTTGAATGGATAAGCCTGTTGTCGAGGCTACTACTGAAAAGGCCGTTGTTGAGTTGGTGGAGTTTGATGAGCTGGGGTCATCAAAGTTGGGCGGACAGCCGGAGTGACTGCCGCAACGTGAGAGTAACCTCTCCTAGGTCTACCTGGGAACAAAGCGCTGACATCCTGCTCTTTTCTTTTCGGGAAAACACTTCCAAACTTCTTCGCACTGCTAGACGGACTCCCTTCTTTAACCAAACGCCCCTCGCGAATCCCTTCCTCTAATCGCATACCCATGCTTACCATTTCGGTGAAGTCACTGAGTGCGCTGGCTATCATTCTTTCATAGTAAAAGGACCCTAAAGTCTTCAAAAATATCTTAGTCATCTCCTTCTCCTCAAGAGGTGGATAGATTTGAGCAGCGATTTCACGCCACCTCTGGGCGTATTCCTTAAAAGATTCCCGGTCTCTCTGCGACATCGCCCGGAGTTGATCCCGGTCCGGCGCCATGTCAACGTTGTACTTGTACTGATGGACAAAGGCTTCGCTAAGATCGTTGAAGTTCCGGATCCGAATGCTGTCTAAGCCCATATACCACTTTAGAGCAGCACCCGTCAAACTATCTTGAAAATAATGAATCAACAAGTCATGATCATCGGAATACGTAGACATCTTTCTCACGTACATTGTCAAATGACTTCTAGGACACGAATCACCCTTATATCTCTCAAAGTCTGGCACTTTGAATTTTGCTGGAATCTTGACATTCGGAACTAAACAAAGGTCATGCGTGTTCTTCCCAAACAAATCCTTCCCTTTCAATGCTCTAAGCTCCTTCTGCATTTCCTGGAACTGATCCTGAAACTCTTCCATTCTATCAAAGAGACCCAAACTTTCAGCAGGCTCGGCAGGATAAGTAGGTTCATTCAAGTAAGGCACGGAGTGGACCACAGGAGCAACGATTATCATAATCGGTTGCGGAAAAGGTTCTACAGACGGAATTACTGGCGGCATAGCAGTTGTCTCTGGCTGAGGAAGAGACAAAGCAGGTTGAAACAAAGGTTGTACGGCAGGCTGATACCCCTCTGGCACAAAGTTGAAAGGCATTCCCCACGGAAAACCTTTCGGCATCTGATGCTGAAGCGGAGAGTTGATTTGAGTCACGGAGGCAGGGACGGTAACAATCTCGGAAACCACTGGAGTTAAAGTCTGAATCTCGGCAGGTGTAGTTGATGGCTGATTCTGAACAGCCACCAAACTTTCCACTAACGCAGTCAACTTTTCCATCTCGCCACGAAGTGTAGCAACTTCCCCACGAAGCTCATGATTTTCCTGTTCCAAATCTTCCATTTTCCTCTGACGATTGGCCCGAGTGTCGTATCGGTGAGACAGCTTGACAACCTTTGGGAGCGGAAAAAGAACAAGGATAAGACTCTAGAAAACATGTGAAGTGGAATGTGGAATGATGCATGATGTGCGATGCAAATGATGATTCATTTTAAAAGTTTTTCAAGGAACCTTGATAATTTTTCATACATCAATGGTAAAGGAATTTGGAACAACAAAAACTCAATCCATTAATCGAAAGCGATAAATTACAACTTACAATTTGGAATATCAAAACAGTAAATTACAACTTTGGGATAACAAATCCAATTACAACCTCGAAACACGGAATCCATAATAAAGCGATAAATTACAATTTTAAAACATGAAATCTAAAATAAAGCAATAAATTACAACCTTGAAGCACGAAGCCCATAATAAAACAATAGATTACAACTTTGGAGCATGAAGCCCTTTTACATAGTTTTTACAAAATGACATCAATAAAATAAACTAAAAGCTAAATATCACTCGGAATCCTCAGATGAAGGACCAAACACCAGCTGTAACCGGAGCTTCTTGATCTTCTCTTCATAAAAGTCTTCCATCTCTTTCTTCTCAGCTATCAGTCGATCAATGACTTCCTTCTGCGGATTAGGAACGAGAGCCACGCTTACCGAACCTTCCCTCTTTCTCTTCCTTTCACTAGCATACTTCTTCAGCAAGGCATCCTTTTGACGAAGCTTCTCATCGTGATCAATGAACCGGTCGTCTTGAATAAACAACAACTCCTCCTTTTCCTTTAACTGTCGAGTCAGGACTCGATTCTCATATTCAGACATATGGTACTTTTCCTTCCAAGCATCCCTCTCGGACTTCATCCTAGCCAGATTTCCTTGGTATTCTCCTATATCCGCGGTAGGGATAACAACAGATGATGGTGCAATGGCAGGGAATAAAGGTTTCTCAAGTTTATAGGGCATCTTGAGAACACAAGCCCTAGCACGGACCCACTGTAGGTAAGGCTCCAAAGAAACGGCACCTCTATGTCCTAACATATCTCTCCCTTTTCTATGGATGTGGCGCCAAGCTCCTCCGATCTCCCTCTTAGCTGCCTGATGATCTTGTCCTTCCTGAAGAAAGAAACCACTCACATGGATGTTGTTTGGTTTATCTCTCATCGGGTACCCGAACTGACGGCGCGCGAGAACAGGGTTATAGTTGATTCCACCTCTCGTACCGAGAAGAGGTATGTTAGGAAAATCCCCACAGTTATCGATGATCTTCACGTCGTGGTAAACTCGATTATACCAGTCAATGTCGAAATGAGTGAGAGCCATAATCTTTGGCGCCCAACGCGGTTCCTTCTCGAGATCCCAAAAAGCATCAGACCCAGGTAGATGCGAGACGTACCACTGATACAGCAACAATACACAACAAATAATCATCCCTCCTTGATAAGAGTTTCGAAGATGGATGGAGTAGTATGTATCTCCTACCAGCGTAGGGACCGGATTTCCAATCAGGAAAATTCGGATGGCGTTGATATCAACAAACTTATCAACGTTAGGGAATAAGAATAGACCATATGCGAGTAAAGCAAACACGTCTTCGAAGGCAACATTATCCTTTGTCTCAGCAAAATGACGAGCTTTCTTCAACAAAAACTGCGCCGACAAACCCCGGATTCCCCCTTTCGTAGTCATGTTCTCCTCTATCTCTGACTTCTTTAAGTGGGTGATGGCTGCTATCTCGTGAGATTTGGGCTCCTCTTCTAATCCAGAAAAAGGAACATGGTCGGTGATCGACAAACCAAGTATATAGGAGTACTCCTCTAAAGTGGGCATCAACTGGTAATCGGGAAAGGTGAAACATCGGTACAAGGGATCATAGAATTGAACCAACGTGTTGAGGATGCCTTCCTTCATCTTGCGCTTCATGAGAGGTACGATGGACCCATACTTCTTCTGAAAATCCGTCAGACTCTCGATCTTCGGAATCAAACTCTTCAGTTCTTCAATCTCGGGCTCTTTGAAACTAAAGCTTCGAGTATTTCTCCTTCTAAGTTCCATAATAACCTGAGATGTCTGCAAAAATCATTCTGAAGTTCCTTGAAAAACAAGTTTTTTACAGAGATGTTGATGAATGCATGAATGAATGATAATGCAACAGTCACACACAAGCTTGCAAACATGGGGTTCAAAGGTTCAACGTTCAACATGGAGTCGAGGGTAAAGCCCACCCAAAGGTATGTACTAACGGTTCAATCGCACCTGTAAGACATGGTTCTAAGAGTTCCCAGAGTCTACATTCCTCCTTCAGATATTACCAACGTCTTGATTACTCAATAATTAGCAATATTCTCAAGAGAAACTCGTCTGAGCATAGCATCGCGTAACAACTACTTCCGAATTACTCCGTTATAGTCTCCGCGCTACACCTAAAAAGGCCAAGAGGGGTTAGGGTTCTACGGTTCTCAACTTCTCGGGCTCCTAGGTCGAAAATAATAATGTCTTCCCGATTACTCGGTAAACAAATATTAAGTTCAAGAGGGCCTTCCATTGAGTGGGGGATCTCATGCCTCCTTCTTCGGGATTACTCCCTCAAAGTTAACATGAATATACCGCCCGTCCTATTCCTTAAATGTTACTTAATCCGGGTATAGGATTCGTCCTTTGCAAAAAACTCAAACACCCTAATTTAAACACATAATCAAACATAACAAATAATAATAAACAGATAAGACAAATTAGGCTTAACCCACTTAGGGATGGACCAGCAAGAGGTCAAACTTCCCCAGCAGAGTCGCCAATTCTGTAGCGATAAAAAATGTAGCGGGGTAAATCGGAGATCGAATTATTGATTAATTCGTCTCACAAAAGCAAGAGTCGCCACCGCGCTTTATTGTTTCCAAAGGAAAAGGGAAAAGAGCGAAATAAAACCCTAAATATGCAATGTAAATAATACTTTTTTAAAAGTAATGAAAATACAAGGCGTTTTTGAAAAGAGATCTTATGGTTCGGGGGTTGGTTATACAATGGGAAGGTATTAGCACCCAATGTATCTATAGTACTCTATAGGAACCTTTTGAAATATCTGTTTATTTAAAATTGATTGTTTGATTAAAAATAAATCGTTTTGGCCGAAAAGGGATACGGACGGGTTTTTGAATATACGACGACCAAACATCGAAGTTTTTGCTTAAAGGGTATAAATTTTGAAAAGATTGAATACTTGAAGGAAAATTATCCTAAGTTTTAGTGAAAATGCAAATATTCGCGCGATTAGACTTGAGGACATGAAGTCAACAAATTTATCGTTTTTCCTTTGGATTTAAACGTAAACGGAATAAACAAATAAATATGAAATAAATAAACAGAAAAATTATGCGGATAATGATTAAATAACAATAGTTAAATGATAAACTAAATGATGTGAATAATGCATTTTTATGATTTTTGGTTTAATATTAATGAAAGAAATGTTTTAATAGCTTTCATTTTTTACGCATTTTTTAATATGAATAAAAGCATGAGGATTAATTAAAGGAGTCAAAATATTTTTAGTTTTTTAAGTCTCTATATTTTTTATATATTTTGTATTAATATTAACTAAAAACGAGTGAATTAATTAAATAAAATATTTTTCATTTCTATATGTTTCTAAATTTAATATGTTTTCTTTTTTTTAAAAGGTATTATTTTAATAGTTATTAAATAGTTAGACTAAGTTAAAACCTAAAGTTATTAATTTAACCTAAAAAAAGGGAACTAACAATTATTAAACTAATCTAAAAAAAGGTCAAATGATCAAAAAAATGTTTTAATTAAATTACACCCTTATTTGACTAAGTTTACTAATTATCTCAACTAATAAAACTCTAGAAGAAGAAAAAACTAAAGAAAATAAATAGGGAAAAGAAAAAAAGTATATAAAAACAGGGTAGATAATAAAGAGTTTATATGGGCCAAAGGGGTTTCTAAAAAGGCCTGATCAAAATGGAAGAGGGGGGTGCCCTAAGCAATTCGTTTGGGCTTTAGCAATTAAGTTGAGGTCCATATCATAACTTGTTTCTTTTAGGGGTTAAACAATGTTAGGGAGAGCAAATTAGGGTTAAGGTCTCTTGGACAGAAGCGACGCTCCTTGTTGTTCGTCTTCTTCATCTTCGCGCGTTATCTTCTTCATTCGCTTCTGAAATCTCCTCCTGTCTATGGCCACCAGCACTCACTTTCCTCTTCCCTCCAGCCAAACGTTAAGGGGCGACGGATTTTACGGTACAAATTTCGTTTAGGGTTTTAATGTAAATGCATGTTCATGTTTTTTCTGCTTGATTCTGATTCTCTATTATTATTTGCTGGAGGTGTTATGAAAGTAAAAGGGGGGAAAGAAACGGTTACCTAGAGGCGGAGATGGAGGAGGAACGATTGGGTGCGACGGAGGCCACGGCAAGGAAGGACAGGTGCGAGCTTGCTTCGGACTACTGGACCCTGGTTTGTGTATTTGTGTCCTTCTTCTTCTTCTTGCTTTGGTATTCTGTATGCTTTTGCTTTTGGCCAATGATGCTATGCTGAGACTTTTCCGGTTGCCTTGAATATGCTATGTTGGAACACTTTGTTTTGATTAGCTCCCTCTTCTTCTCCTCCTTGCCTTGTTACTGTTGCCTTATGATAGCCTATGAAGACGAATTCTGAGGCCTTATGTGTGTTTGGACATGGTTTCAATGGTTTATGCTTTGCTGGTTTTGAAATGGTGATGGTGTTTGTTGGTTTATGATTCTATTGGTTTTTGAAATGCAGTAGGCTATAGTTCTGGTAATGCAGTTAACAAGTTCTGGTTTTTTTAGGCCATGTTGTTTTATGCTATATCAGGTTTTTTATGGTTTAGCAGTATGCTATGGTTTTTGTGTGATATTGGTTTGATGGCTCAATCAGGTTTTTTGAGGTTTAGGCCATATTGTTTGATTTACGTGGGTTTGGCGTTTGACAGTAGGCTATGGTTTTTGGTGTTTTGGCTTCGGTAGTAGACAGGTTTTGCAATGCCGATAGCAGGTTTATGGTTGTGTATGGCTTTTTGATTTCTCTCAATTGGTTTTGTTCTCCTGGTTTTTTATGCAGTAGGAAGGGTTTATGATTTTTAATGCAGGTTGTTAACAAAAATCTTTGTTGAAGGGGTTTGCTAGCTTGTTATAACAACTTTTTTCTTTTCTCCTCAGGTTTACGTTACAGGCTTAGGCTGTGTTACAGCTTAGAGATTTGAATATTTGAATAATATTTTGCCTCCTGCATCATATTGTTACAGCGGTTTTGTTTGTATTCTACTATTGTGCTTCTTCTTTTACTGTGTTACTGCAGTCGCTTTGTCTTATAATTCCTTCTGCCTAAACCAAAACCTGCAAAACCAATTTTCTTTCTCTCTTCTCTCTCTCAAGTACATTGATACATAAAATGATGTGTACTGCTTTTTTCTGAAATTGTAACAGAGCTGGAATATGATGAATGAGGAAATATTATTGCCTGCATAATGGTTTTGAACTGCATCTTTCTTTGACTTCCAATGCAACAGTAGAGCCTATTGTTTTGGCTTCTACTATGTGGCTGCATGTAGGTTTACGTTGGAATTTTGTTTGTGCTTGCATATGCTGTTTTGAAATTATGCAGGGACTTTTGTATGCTGTGTATATTTGAAATATGCATGGGACTTTGAAAAAATGCAATTAATTTTTAATTATGCAGTTTTGAAAAATAAAATGAATTTGTGCATGTTTCACAATTGTGCATTCATTTATGAAAAATAAAAATTCCTCCTTTTTTTTGTGAACCGGGAGAAATCCCGTGATTTGCAAAAAAGGGTAAACTGATTCCAGCCGTTGCTTTTAATGATGAACATTAAATAATTTTTTTGCTTTTAATTATTTGTTCAATTCTAATTTCTTTTAATCGTTTTGCAGGTAAAATCAAGTGAGCAGACAAAAAGGCATTGGATAGAAGATTTAGAATTAGAAAACATTAGATTAGTTTTTATTTCATTTTAACTTTGTAAAATTATTATTGTAAATTCGTTGTAATAAATACAATATTTACACAATAATTGTACAATTAGAAGAAAAATGAATAAAATTCCAATATTTGCCAATTAATTTCTTCCTTCTCTAATTATTTATTTTATCGTTTACAAATATTTAAATCGTATAATAATTGAAAATAAATCTCAATTACTTAAATCCAGAATAATAAACAAAGAAATAAATAATGTCATTGATCAATTAATAGTTTCAATTATTTAATTCATTATTCATAATTTTCTAAATTATAATAATTAAAATAGAATTTCAATTATTTAACTTAGAATGATAAATAATTAAATAATCATTATTGACCAATTAATGAACTTTTTCAAATATTTATTATATTATTCATAAATCTTTAAATTATGTAATAACTGAGAATAAATTCCAGTTATTTAAATTTAAGATAGTGAATAATAAATAAACACATGTCTGCACGATTAATACGCCTCTTTTCTAATATTTATTTTATTATCTATACATCTTTAAATTATATAATAATTGAAAACAAATTCCAATTATTTAAATTTAAGATAATAAATAATTAATAAACATTGTTTTAGCATGAATCGATTAAATAATTTAGTGTTCAAAATAAATAGCTCTCGGCCTGAAAAAAGTTATGAATTTTTAAAATCAATAGATCAAAACACTTGTAATATAATGATGCAGATGGGAGATGGTATCTTAGGTCAAAATTTGGGGTACAACAATATTGTTAGAGGATGATCTATATATCATCACTCTAAACATATGACACATAGATTGCTATTGACCGGCCTCAAAATAGGTGCGACTTCTACATAAGTCCACTTACGATTGCTTAACATAGCGCTAAATTTTGTCCCGATTCGAGAAATGATCATCCGTGGCCCAAAACTATGTTTGCAAGTCCATGCATGTTTAATTTGAAACCTTTGATCTAATAACCTTGAGGTTCATTGTTAGGAGGCTTTGGTCTTATCAATCCTCTAATGAATCTTCATAAATTTTGGAACTAAGTGAATCATTTAAACATCGTTGATCATTTATTGTCTCCTCGAGAATTTGAAATGAATGATATACTTGACAAAAAGAAATCGAAACTTGTTATTGAGAGGCTTTGATTTTATCAATCTTATAATGAGTTTTCAAATGCAAGTTTCAAGATGGTCATTCAACTAACCTCTAATTTCTAACAATTGACTTTATTTTATGCTTTTACATTATGCTTTTTACTTTAAGCACATTTAGTTTAGCTTTCACATTTCATGCTATTTTCATCTTTGCTCACTTGAGCATTTATCTTTATGTCATTTTTATTTTGCTCACTTGAGCTTTTCATTTCTTTTTGAAGATACCTAATAATCAACTTGAACCATAAAAAGCTTTAAGGTTTCTTGGACTATTTGGTTACTATCCTTGGAATTTTGGAGTTATGGACTTCTTGGACTTAGGATTAGAGACCTTGACCTACCTTGAGACCTTGTGACTTCTACTGCAATTTTGTCTGGAGTTCTTGGGGTTTACCCCAAGACATTGGGTTGTTTTTTTCTTTGTGTGCAGGTTATTCTGATTATGTGTTTTGTCTATGATTGAAAATTCATCTGTATACAACCATTACTTTGCCCAATTTTTGTGAAGACTTAATGCCTTTAAGGCTTGGTTTTCTTAAGAGGTTTTGTTATCCTTGCTTGTTTGTTTTCAAATCTAAAGGATGGGAATTCTACATTGACTCATTGTGTCAAATGTTGGCTTCTTGTTGGTTATATGGTTCTTTTCCCTAGCTTTTACCTTATGCTTTAGGATAGTCCCTTCATCTCCTCCCATCTTCTTTAATTTTAAAAATCTTCTCCATCCTTTTCAAAATTATTCTTGTTTTTTAAAATTGAACCGCTTTCATAATAAAATTGGACTTATATCCTTGCATTTTCAAAATCTTTTCTCAATCAAACCTTAATCAACTTAATGATACTTTGAAATATTTTGTGAGAAGACTAAAAGTCAATCAATCCCATTCAAACCATTTTTCCATTTTGGCTTTTATCCTTAAAACTTTTTCAAAAGATTATACTCTTGGAAATCTTTGTAGTGATATGAGCTACTATACTTCTACGATATATAGTGAACTAAGATATTTTCCACTTGGGTGTTGAGCGAAGCTTTGTTGATTTTAAAATCCAAGTTATATCCTCCACTTCGAGATGATGCAAATTCTCCTTTCTCATAATCGGGGGTAGTAAGTATGTTCTTCTACTCTGATATGACAATGATGTCTTATCTCTTAAAATTAACCAACACACTTGTGTTTTAAAATTTTTTAAAAGGTAAACTACAAGTACCCTGATCCCCTATTGCACAAAAGATGGTATGTGGACACTAAAGGTTCGCAACCGCGGAGGGTGTAAAAAATGTAAAAAATACTTCTTTTCTCATCCCCACAATCTATTTTTCTATATAACTTTTATAGCCAAAATACATAGATTTACAAAGAGTTTCATGCGGAGTACCATAGATGTTTAGGGTGCTAATAACTTCCCTTTGCATAACCAACCCACGAACTTAGATTCTCTCCCCCTCTTTTTGGGTTATTCTCTCTTTTCCCATTCCTTTGGAAACAATAAAGCGTGGTGGCGATTTTTATTTGATCTGTGCGAGTCAAGTCAATCCAATGGATTAGTCTCAACATTTCTACCGCTACACAGGGAACATACCATATGTCTATGTCCCTCTGGGACGTCCACCATACGTGTATCGTACGCATATGACCAGTCAATTTCATAATTTTTTTGGCAATCACAGCAGTTCGTTTACTACTAGTTTTGAGTACTTCCAACCTCTAATTTTGGGTCCAAAATAGTGTTTCAACACCTAACAACATAAAGTCTTCATCTAATTTCATCATGCCTACGAATCTACCATAATTTCTACATCTAATTCTTCAATTTCTCACATTCCTAGATCTATAATTTTCCAGATTTGGGATTTCATAGAACAACATCACAACAACAAATTTATCAAGAACAATACATTCATGGGCATCAAATTATTCACAATTATACATGGAATCACATAGGTATATAATTAATCAACAAAAAGAATCATAATACGCCAAATCTACACAAAACCCTAAGAGGGAAAGGAACCCTCACTACCCTCTCATGTTATAATCACCATTTAAAGAACACATTCTCCCCCCTTACCTTGGTTTGGAGCTTTGATCCTTCAACAATGGTGAGATTCTCCTTGTCACCCTTTTTTCCTAGCTTCTCTTCTCTTCTCTTCTTTTCATGTGACATCAGTTTCTCCCAATTCTCTTTCTAGCACTTCCCTCAAAATATGTTTTATTATCATCTAATAATAACCAATAATAATAAAGGGAATAATAATAATAGTAATAGTAATAATCACCAGACTATTAATAATAATATTATTAGTGGTAACTATACCATATATTTAATAATATTTTTCTTAATAATATAGTAATATTTCTTAATTCACTAATATTGTCATTATTATATTATTATTCAAAGCTTACTTAAATTATCGAATTATACTAAGTTCTCATACCTCCTTAGTCAAACCAACATAGTTCTACAATATCAACCATCAAATGACCAGATATTTAAATGGGGAGTTACAAGGATTCCTAAGGGTTGTGCAAAGAGAAGTACAGAAGGACTTCTTCCATATCGAGAAAGCAGAAATCCTCTGGCCTGGTGATGCTCATGGCGACGAGCATGAGAGCTTTGTCGGGGGAGGGATTTTCTTCCTCGACCTTCTTTATTTCGGGAGCATATTCCTGCAGAGTATCTTTCTTCTTATACTATTTGAGATGCCCATCCCGGATGAGGATCTTGATGGTATCTTTAAGATGGATGTAGTCTTCCTTCATGTGCCCTTGACTCTTGTGTAATCTGCAGTTCTTTCTTTTATCTGCCCCTAACTTGGATGTTGTTTGTCGGGGAAAGTGGACGCTGGCGATTTTGATTCGGTGTTAGCATGGTCAGTAAGGATATGCTCGCGTGAAGCATTGAGAGGGGTGTAGTCGTGAAAATAACCATCTGGTTCCTTTTAGTCTTTGTAATCCTGAGACTTGTCTTCCCTTCATTTTTCTCCTTCTCGACGGGATGTCGAGGGCTCATCGTTCTTTGGGACTTTCGCATTCTCCCTATGCTGTGAGTCCCTCGCGTTGTTAGCTGCCTCCTTTTCTTCGTACTGGATGTACGCCCGTGCCTTGAGCAGGAGAGTATCCATGGTGGCTAGAAATTCTATGCCAACTGCCTTGGGGAAGTCACTACGAGAACAGAGTTCGGTCTCGAGGAGATATTTTTTCATGTCGTCGGTCGTAGAGACCTTCACGTCCTCTTTGTTAAAGTGCTCGATGTATGCTTAGAGAGACTCGTCCTTTCCCTGGATGATTTCCTCCAAAGACACTTCTGACTTGGGACGTCGGTGAGATGCCATGAAGTGCATCGAGAACATCTTTCTAAACTGTTTCCAAGAAGTGATGGATTTTAGAAGAATAATTTTGTACCATAACATGGTACCTTTCCTCTGGGTAGTTGGGAATAACATGCACTTGATGGCGCCCTTATTGCCTTGACAGTCGAGCATGGCATTAATATTTTCTATGTGCTCGTCGAGGTCAATTGTATCATCATATGCTCCCAACATGGGAGGTTTCTCCGGGCCAAATGGAACATGGCTTCCATGATCTCTCTTGATAACAGTTCAGTGGATCGTTATCATCGCTACTCTCGGGAGATGGCAGCGGGGAATGAGGGTCCCTTCCTCGTCGGGGGCTGTTGTCTGAGCAAGGATATGAACCTATTCGTTATTGTCTTGTCTTGGGTGACAGTGGTTAGTCACGGTTAAGTGAGTCATCACTCTTTGTCTTCTTGGAAGATGAAGAGTCTTGATCCCTTTGGGGAGGTGTGCGATCATGTTTTTTGGGGGAAGAAACGTCTTGCTGCTCCCTTTTGGTTGGACGATCACACCTTAGTGGAGAAAGGCTTGGAGAGTCGCGTCGTCGGTGTCTCCGAGGAGTAGACTTAGATCGCTTCTTCTCCCAGGCCCCAATTCTATTACTCTATTGAAGGATTAGAGTGTTGGTTTGATTGAGGGCAGCGAGCAGTACTGCCATGGCTGGATCAACATTCTGAGGAATAGGAACCAGTTGCAGGATCTATGGAAGCTCCTTAGACAGGTTCTTGAGCCTCTGCTCGTCCAAGATCTAGAGGTTCTCACACTCGGCGTCGACTAAATCTGGGGACACAGTCTATCCATCTCTGACGTCGATATCATCCTCGAGGTGAGGATGCTCCTGACTTACGTCGACTTTATGGATATGAGAGAGTACAGTCTTTCCATAGAGGTGATGGTCATCATGGTCGACCATGATTGAAGTAGTGAAGGTATCTTTGGTATTTTATTTTGAGGTAAAAAGGAAGACGAGGGAAATAGTTTCCCATAGATTGCGCCACTGATCGTACCTGTGATCAGAACTTAAAAGTGGGATGAATGATGGCATCTGGTTTGTTGGAAAGTTGAGGAGAAAAGGGGGGGTTATACCTACAAGGCACTCCGAAGATCAAGTAAGAATGGGTACAAAGATATACAAGCAAGATATTAGGGTTTAAGGTTTGAATATTGGATATCTGGCCCTCACAAGTGTGAGGTTTTATATAATTCCCCCGACACGTAGCCATTGGTTCCTAATTTTAGACCTATATATTTGGATCTGTAAAAATAGGTAACTGTCAGGACTTGATTGAAATGGGCGGTCATGCCCGTAACTAGTCATTGCATCGAGTAAGGGTGAGATGACGGTAGTATGGTTATCTGCTCAACATATAGCGAGCAGATCGGGGAGGAGGCTGCCGTTACGACCAGGAGCATGATTTCAGCATCGTTGGCCTCACAGTCCCACGGGATAGTAAACCAGACTTGCCCGACCAAGGGCCATAATTATTGGTCCAATTCTTGTTGGGCCATTGTTGTACCCTAAAATTTGCCCTCTCATTTCTCAAGGATTCTCTCACAAGATCTTCTATGACGTCAAGTTTGCAGCACTCATACATCAATTTAGGCTTGGAATTGGCACAAGGGCAAAATGGTCAATTGCATATTAAAAAGTCAAACTTTGACTTTTTCGTCAACATTACATTTCAAAGATCAAATTTCATCAAGCCATTCAAGAATATCAAGCTTGATCATCAAGAAGTCAAGAAAGTCAAAAGTCAACTTGAAAAGTCAAGATTTCCAAGATGTAGAAATTTTCTAAGTGTTTTTATACATGATAATTTCATCACTTCATGTCATTATTTCACCAAGATGCAAGACAATTCAAGGGAAACATTCAACATGAAAGTTGTAGATCTCCATGATATCTACAACATTTCTTTACACAACTTCTCCTAGAAGTGCTTGGATTTTGAGTTATAAATTCATGAAGTCATGACATTTTCATTTAACACTTAGAGAAATTTTCAACAAATTTTGTTCAGGATTTTACCCCAACTTCTTGGCATTTTTCACATAGTTCCAAGATAATTTTGTCAAAATGGCCAACATGAAAGTTAGAGAGGATGTTTCAAGCTTTCCAAAACATCCAAGAGCATGAATTTATCATATTTGAGCTAGGAGATTCAAGAGCATGGAGTTGAGCATCCATTATTGACTTGCAAGTCATTTTAGTGAAGAACACATAACAAAACTCTTATGATTTGCTGTATAATCTTATGTTGCAGGCCTCCTTGCTTGAAAATATCATAATAATTTAATGTTTATACAAGAGCTTGAGCTATTACCCAAGTGTTTAAACCATTGTCCAAAAGATCTTTCCATTTTTGGCATAAAGGCACCATTGCTATTCTTGAAAAGCAAGCTTTTTGTACAAAGTTTTATCTTGAGCCCATACCTTGATTTTTGTTGATTATACTCCACCATAAATCATGGGAAGTAGCTCCTCTATACCAGCAACTTTGGTACTTCACCTTGGGCCTATGGAGTACTTGACATAGTTTGATCTTTGTAATCCAACCAAACCATAACATGTTGTCTTATAAACCTAATCAGATCATATGCACAAACCCCTTGCCTTTAAATAGAAGAAGAATTTGCAAGAGAAAGAGGTTGGAAAAGGTTAGAAAAAATAGAGAGAAAGGCCAGAAAAAAATAGAAGGAGAAACAAACACTCAAACTCATTTTTGCTGTCAAAAAACCAGATTTGTCCACACAACCTTTATTTTTTAGCTTTGAAGTTTAAATCTTTGAATCTCATACCTTGCAAGTTTTCTCCAAAAAAACCATCCAAACACTTCACATACACCATATAGAAGTTGTTCAAACATAATAATAACTTTTGTAACATCACTATCACCATCTTCCAAACTCAAAAAATATACATTGCATCTTGACTTGCTTGGAGCGGTTCAACCATTTTCAGCACAAAACGAAGGTTGGAGCTACTTCAAGAAGGTTCAAAGGAGCTCGATCAATCACTACGTTGCACCTGAAAACATCCATACGTTTCCTAAAGCTTTCACTTCAAGAGGTAAACTTTTTCAAACTATGATCTCATTGTTCATACATCATTTACTTTTGCTCTCAAAAGATATAACAAGACAGATCAAAGAGAAAAAACTAACAAAAATCCATACCAGAGGCTGACACGGGTGCCCGTGTCACACGACACGGCCCGTGTCAGCTTATTTGGGTTGAAATACATAGTAAAATACAGGGACAGAGGCTGACACGGGTGCCCGTGTCAAACGACACGGCCCATGTCAGAGTTACTGGTGCGTACACGAGCAGAAAAAAGATGGACATGGGCTGACATGGGCGTCCGTGTCACGTGACACGGCCGTGTCAGGTTGGCTGGAACCACAAAAATGCAGAAAAGTCATGGACAGGTCCTGACACGGGTGCTCGTGTCCACTGACACGACCCGTGTCAGCTCGGGCACCAAATTTCATGATTTTGGAGTTTTTTAGGTTATTTTGGACATATTGTATTGCTTGGAAATGACCTAACTTTATAAAACCTTTTTGTTCAAATGAAACCTCAAAAACACTTTTCTAAACAATTAACTTAGACTTAGGGTTTTCTTCAATGAAATTAATTACAAAACCTTTTTTCCATAAAAAACCCTAAAAAGTAATTTCTCTCACTTTACATCTTCTTGCATATTTTATTATTTTTGCATTATAAATCATGTAATTGTCAAATCCTTGTAATAGTAATTAGGGTTTAATTTTCTTGCAATCCCCATTTGTAAATTTGTATACCCCATCCCCATAATGATGTAATAGCGTAGTAATTTTACCCTCCACAATTTATCGCTTTCATATCGATGCTAGTAAATTAGGGTTTGTATGGAAAGTTAAAATCAATGTTTAGAGAACCCTAATTCAATATAAGCAATGCATGTAAATCAAACACACTTGCACACTTGCACCCCTAGGGTTAACTCCACTTGTTGCCTTACAAAAATGGCCATGTTATGCATGTGGGATATCTTAGCAAAAGAAATCAAAAATACAAGATCATAGTCCCTCGATGACGCTATCAATGTTTCCTTTCAAAATGATCTTAGTCCCTAAAGAAAATGATAAGATATCTTACAACATTGCTAATCATGGTTATACGATGATCCATGCCCGTCCCTTTTACTTCCAAAGATAGGGTTACTTACCAAATCAATGGTAAGATGACAATGTCAAAGGAAAGAGGAGATGAATATGAAAGACTTTTGAGTAGGTAGAATGTTCCTAGTTACTTGCTCAAATTCAAAACAAAAACATCCTTGCTATTTTCAAAATAAACGCCAACACTATAAAAAAACATCTTTCAAACTTGAAAACATTTTCAAAAGATCAAACACTTTGTATACATTCTTACGAACGAGAATCATTACAAAGTTTTCCTAAACGATGGCATATTTACAAAATACTTTCAAAAAACCACACAAAGCACAATTTCAAACAAAAGCAAGTGATCTAGAAAGTAACTAAGAGCCCATGGAAAACCATGGATGAAAAGGGTGCTAATACCTTCCCTTTTCATAATCTACATCCCGAACTCAAGAAATAATCTCAAAGGTCTTTCTTGTGCTTTTTCACCTTTCCTTTTTGGATAAAAGAAAAGTCGGTGGCGAATCATGCTACCGAAACATTTGCGATAAAACGCAAAACACCCAAGTCAGTTCTCCCACTGTATCACAGAACTGGCGACTCTGCTGGGGAAAATTTTAAAAGTGGGGTTACCTTAGGGTTAGATCACATTTATTTGCTTTCTTTGTTTGAATTGTGTGCTTTACATTTTGGTTCTTTGTTGGGGTTTGAATCCTCTACCCGAATTTGGGATAGCTTATAGGTAAGTAGCAATATGTTGTGGAAACTGTGTGGGGTTGAAACAACCGGCTGAAATTCATCAAACAATAAAGTTGCCATCAAACGTCTTTTATCCCATACGTAGGGAAAGGTAAACATCGAGAAAACCTGAGAAGGGAGAAGTCACGGTCTTGCGACCGAGAGATCGGGTAAGGGAGTCTGTTACGCGAGGGGAAGGTATTAGCACCCCACACGCCCGTAATACTCTATGGTATCCACTCTTGTTATCTATCTTGTGGGTGTGTTTAATCTATGCTTATTGTTTACTATACTACTGAAGGGAGAATGTTTGCAAAAGAAAGGGGAAAGGAATGTAGGGAAAATAAAATTATGCTCGCTTGGGCCCTACCCCAATGCCTACATATCCGTTTTGAGGAATCAGAGCTACCGTAGTTCGACTCATATGTTTTTGTTTGTCTGTGTTTTTTATGGACGAAGTTAATTCCGCCTTCTGCCGCAGCTCGACCTTTGGAGACTTATGCGTTGGAACAGAAGTAAATTAATCATGTCCTTACCTGAAAAGGTTTTTAAAGAAAGGTGCTCGAGCGCACAAATGGTTTGAGTTGGTTTGTATTTCTTTGCGGGTAACGACTAGTTGACCTCAAGAGAGAGATATTAGACGCTTTTCTACTTAGCCATGAAAGGAGTCTTTGAGAATTGAACCACACCTAGGCTTGAGATGAAGAACAATAAGATCGAGAAGAGACCCGCTTATCATTTCCCATAATAAGCAAAGGCATGATTTTGATCAGTAGTTTTAAGTATTTTTGAAGTTTGAAAGAAAAAGAAGTTTTAGTTTTAAATGCGTATGCGAAAAGGGAAAGAAAAGTCACAGGGAGACTAGTCTATTTCTAAACTTAATTTTATCATGCGTTGTCAGACCTACAGTTTGGATGAAAGGGGGAATTTCTACCTAATGTTAGCATGCTTGGATTCATAATCCTAATGTCCAATTTAGTTCAATTAAATCGAAGATTAAATTTGAACCGAAATATCCTAAGGGATCATGGTATTTACAAGGATAACGCAAAAACTAATAAGCAATAAAGTGTGAAAATGAGGAATAAAATGGGGTCACGATGATACCGAACGGAGAAGGTCCTTTTCCTCTTCAAAGCCACGCTAGTAATAGGAAAACTCTACAGAAGTTGCTCCGCATGAATAATTAAAGAATTAGCCTCCAAGCATTCCATATCGCGAAAGTTATATCAACATTCTACCACAAAATTTTAACTAAAAAATGATAATGAAAACGATTATTAAACATAAAATAATAGAAATTTTTAATAAAATTCTAAGAAAAAGTTCTAGAGAATTCTAAAAATATGCTACTATTTTTGTATATCATTTTTATCATGAAAATCATAAGGAGGTGAAGCTAAAATTGACACAGAGGGGGTGTATGCTGGAATTCGGGTGGTAAGCTCAGTAATTCAGCACTTTGGTGCTAGGCCCAATCCATGAATGAATCCAATATCCATTTTTACATTTTTGTGAGGCTACAAAAACAACACAAAAATGGGCCAAGAGGGGATGTGGTTCGGCCCAGAATCATCCTGTACCACCAACAACAATCCAATAATTTTAGTATTACATTATGTTTATCATTATTAAAACAAAACTATGAAAAATAAAAATGAAAAAGAGGTGAAAGGATAAAACGCAGCGTATGTCAAATAGATAGGGTTCTGAACACGTGAGTTGAATCTTCTTCTCTTTTGCGATTCAGCAGCGGCGATTCTCTTCTTCCCGACTCAACTTCTACGACGGACTCCATGTCGCCATCAACATTTTTGTTCAAGCTTCCTGGATTCACCTCCTTCTGCTTCTCTCATGGCACCGACTCAAATCCATCGTTGATTTGCCGTCACCAGAATTTTGGTCGATCTCTGTCGATCGCTTCCTTTCTTCGATTGTTCTGCCATCTCAATATCTCACGGATTCCGCTCGCTTCAACCTCCTCTCAGATTTCCATCTCCTCTTCTTCTCTCGAACTCAGAAGGAGCTACCACCACAAACTTCTTTTTCGTTTCCTTTGTCAAGATTCAACCTCGAGGTCTGTCGTGACCTCTTCCTTCTAGTCATTATAGATTCTATCAAACGGAAAACCATAAAGTTACTCAGGTAATCACTCATGTGCTATCCTTCTTCTATTCGAATCTTTGCGGATCTCTGAGTGTACGAAGTTTTTGTTGTTGTGCTGACCGAACAATAGGTTGACAAAAATGAAGGTGATGTGATGACTTCATAGTAGATGTTATGCTTACGGAAATTGCCGACTATTGATGAAGAGTGAAGTTGTGGAGGTTGAAGTTTGGTTCTGTGTTGAAGTTACAGAGATTGTTCTGAAGATGAGATTCGGAATCTTTGAAGATTGAAGATGATAAATGATGTGATGTTGTTGTTGAACACAGAGAATCAAGACGATAATCATAGAAGTGTTCTTGAAGATTGATGTCATTGTGCAGAGATGAAACAAATTCTTGAAGGTGATTGGAGATTTGTGATAAAGAAGAATGGTGTTGCGTTTCAAGGTGATGAAAGATTCATAGGAGATTACAGAAGATGATGAAGGGAGCAAAGAACTGGTTTCAAAGAGAAAGAGATTTAGTTTTTGGTGTTTTTCCTCCAATGATTGGAGAACCGATGAAGATGATGCAGTTGCAGGGAGGTTACTTATGAAGATAGTGATGGTGTTTGTTGCAGAAGCTCCGAGGTGGTTGATGAATAATGGAGGTGATGAAGAGTGAAAGTGAAGAAAATGGTTTTTTGTTGAGTTTCTCTATCTTGAATAAAACCGTGAACATTGGTATATGAATCTGAACAATGATCTCTAAATCCTGCTCTCTGAATCTGAATAAGTTAGTTGTAACTGAAGTTCTGTTATGGTGTTAGTTTTCTGTTAGGGACTGTTTTTGACAGTTGAGGGTAAGTTCTGATCTTTTTGTTATGGGTTGCTGCTAGTTCCTTATATCCTTTTTCCTGTTCTGAAATTGTTGAGAAGTTGTTAGGAGTTTGTTATTCGGTTACAGGTTATGTTGTTGTAAGTTGGTTAGAATGGTTTTCTGTTACAGGTTATGGAGTGGTTATGGCAGTTAGTTATTTTGTTATAAACTTTTTTATGTGCAGGGTTGTTATGAGGATGGTTAGAAAATGGTTGGGGAATGTGTTTGACAGTTGGTGTATTTTGGGACAGTTAGGGATTGGTTTGTTAATTGATTATAGGTTGGTTAAAGGTTTGTTAAGAATATGTTAGGAATTGGTTAAGTTAGTGAATTCTGTTTGGTTTTCTTGTTATGACAGTTTACAATATTTTTGCAGTTTTCGTTTATATCATAGCAGCTTGGACACATGAGACATAACTGGAAATTGAAGAATGACCCAAAAATGGAGCCACAGAAGCTTGTGAGATGAAGCGAGGGTTGAAGATTTAGGATAGCTTTGGCATAGGGTATAATTTGTAACTCTTAGTAGTTTCTATGTAGCTTATGTAAAGGAGATGGAAATATGTAATGGTATTGATCTTGTATTGGTTTAAGGGATTTGGAATATGATTACATTCTTTTGAAATATTGATGTATGAGATGTAATCGGAATGTTGATAAGACTAAACTTCTCGTAGTGAAAAGAACTTGAAGTCATAATGAACAAGGTGCTGTATTTTGTAACACAAGCATACTTTACAAACCCTTGAATCCAAATGATATATTCTTCAAAATGTTAAAAAGTGATATTCCTTTCAGATTTATCGTGAATTCCTAATGCTTTCTCTTATAATTGAATGCCTTCTCTTATAATTGCAGTTGAATAGACGATTGCGTATTTCCACTCCTTGACTTTTCAACAATGGAATGAATCACAACCTTTAAGTATCCTTAAGTAATTGAATGGGCTTGACTATTTCTAGGACTTTTAATCTAAAACTCTGATGTTTCACAAGACAACACTAGGTTTTAATCTCAAAGCACTCGAAATGGAGTCTCAAGGAAAGTTTAGGCCATAAGTAAACTCAAGTGTTCAGATGGGATCATATATCACATTGATTTCCACAAACCCTAAATTATGAATAAAACCCAAGTGAAATTATCTTTCCATCTTCTTGCATGAACACCCTAGTCATATGCTCTATGATTCAATATCAATAAGAAAACTTCCCTTAATAAAAACCAATAGAAGACCTAGATTCCAATGGATAAGAATTCTTTAATCATGGCTTCCTCGTGTTGCATACTGAAGAAAAAATTTAAGATGCCATGAATACACCAAGATCTCTTCCGTAATCTCGTACCTTAAGCATTAATGGAAACTCTTTAATAATGAGATGAACTGATGAACAAACTTCATGGATCCCTCCTGGATTCCACGTGATTAGAAAAATAACTCTAATCCCTATGGAGATGATGAGCACATGAAGATGACCTTCGATGCTCTTGTTTGTAGCCCTTGAGTCTTTAGTTAAGATAAGGTTGCAAAGAGATGAAACACTGATGCCTGAGTGAAACCCTAATTCTTCGGAATCTTTGATCACATGCCACATTTTATTGATTAGTGAATGAATGGTGTTGTCAAATGACCTAATGGGAGTTATGTATATGAGAAAAATGCGAGACGCGTAAGCCAGATAAAAGAACAAGGGGTAGGACAAATTTGGGGTATTACAGCTGCCCCTATTTAATTGTCTTATACTTGAAAGTATGATTGGCGCATGCCTTTCGAGAGTTCAAGGTAGAAGATGATTAAATATCAATGCCAAAAATTTGTCCTAGGAGAGAGAGTAAGTGTTTTTTTTTTGTTTATGTGTTATCCGCTGGGGGAAAGAATACTTTTTGTTTTTTCAGTGAAGAGACGGAGACTGGACTTGTAACGTGGCGTGATGTCGATACAAGACAAATGGTTGGTATGAAAAGACAGCGGAAGAGGTCTACGGGCGACCTATGATCCTAAGGTGAAACAATGAGGGTGATTTGACAGAGAACCTAGCCTAAGGGCGATCTCAGGTTCTAAGACAAAATATATAGAAAGAACCTAGCCAAGAGGCGATCTCAGGTTCGACGATGATTTGAGGGAAGAACCTAGCCAAGAGGCAATCTCAGGTTCAACGATGACGGTATTGGGAAGAACCTAGCCAAGAGGAGATCACAGGTTCTAAGAAGGTGATCTAAGGAGGAACCTAGCCTACGGGCGATCTCAGGTTCGACGATGATCTATGAGAAGAACCTAGCCAAGAGGTGATCTCAGGTTATAAGAAGGTGATCTATGGGAAGAACCTAGCCTACGGGCGATCTCAGGTTCGACGATGATCTATGGGAAGAACCTAGCCTACGGGCGATCTCAGGTTCGACGACGATCTATGGGAAGAACCTAGCCTACGGGTGATCTCAGGTTCGACGAAGATCTATGGGAAGAACCTAGCCTACAGGAGATCTCAGGTTCGATGATGATCTATGGGAAGAACCTAGCCTACGGGCGATCTCAGGTTCGACGATGATCTATGGGAAGAATCTAGCCTACGGGCGATCTCAGGTTCGACGATGATCTATGGGAAGAACCTATCCTACAGGAGATCTCAGATTCGACGATGATCTATGGGAAGAACCTAGCCTACGGGCGATCTCAGGTTAGACGATGATCTATGGGAAGAACCTAGCCTACGGGCGATCTCAGGTTCGAAGATGATCTAAGAAAGAACCTAGCCTACGGGCGATCTCAGGTTCGACGACGATCTATGGGAATAACCTAGCCTACGGGCGATCTCAGGTTCGACGATGATCTATGGGAAGAACCTAGCCTACGGGCAATCTCAGGTTCGACGTTGATCTATGGGAAGAACCTAGCCTATGGGCGATCTCAGGTTCGAAGATGATCTAAGGAAGAACCTAGCCTATGGGAGATCTCAGGTTCGACGATGATCTATGGGAAGAACCTAGCCTATGGGCAATCTCAGGTTCGAAGATGATCTAAGGGAGAACCTAGCCTACGGGTGATCTCAGATTCTAAGAAGGGAACATGGGTTACGACACAACGATTGTTTAGATAAGTGACACGGACGAGTGTTTGAATCAATACAGACGAGTATTGAAAGAAGATACAGGACAGTATCAAAGGTTAAACACGGACGAGTGTTTGAATCAATACGGACGAGTATTGAAAGAAGATACAGACGAGTATCAAAGGTTAAGCACGAACGAGTGTTTGAATCAATAGGGACGAGTATTGAAAGAAGATAAGGACGAGTATCAAAATGTTAAACACAAACGAGTGTTTGAATCAATACGGACGAGTATTGAAAGAAGATACGAACGAGTATCAAAGGTTAAACACGGACGAGTGTTTGAATCAATACGGATGAGTATTGAAAGAAGATACGGACAAGTATCAAAAGGTTAAACACAGACGAGTGTTTGAATCAATATGGATGAGTATTGAAAGAAGATACAGATGAGTATCAAAGGTTAAACACGGACGAGTGTTTGAATCAATACAGACGAGTATTGAAAGAAGATACATGCGAGTTTCAAAGGCTAAACACGGACGAGTATTTGAATCAATACGGACGAGTATTGAAAGGAGATACAGACGAGTATCAAAAGGTTAAACACGAACGAGTGTTTGAATCAATACGGGCGAGTATTGAAAGAAGATACAGGCGAGTATCAAAGGTTTAAACACATACGAGTGTTTGAATCAATACAAACGAGTATTGAAAGAAGATACGGACGAGTATCAAAAGGTTATACACGGACGAGTGTTTAAGAGACTGACACAGATGAGTGTTTGGGAATGGACACGGACGAGTGTTTAGGGAACTGACTACTAGACAAGAACCGGGTTTAGAACGACAAAGTGTATTGATTTTGTTTAGCATTGAAAAGGTGATTGTCACTGACTAGGGATTTTGGGCATGATATTCTCCTGTAGGGATGTATTGTTGTCCTTGAATAATTCATGTCTTTTTTGTAAGGTACCTGATCTGGCTTATGCTTTGTATGCATGTTTGAATTTCTTTTGCCGCAAAGATCAATTCTGATGGATCGGTTACGCGCTTTTGAGGATGTAATGTTATGCAGTGATAACTATATGCAGTGCGAAGAAATAAACTTCATGGGGATAAAAGAAGGCCCATTGAAGACCGCTGCTCATCACTGAGGATGCCAGTATATATCGACGTTGGAAGCCTGCAGTATCAAAGGTTGTTGGGGATACTGATAAAAATTTGCACTGGGGAGCTCTTGAAGACCAAAGATCGTTGTTGACTCTGCTGAGGAGTGAATTGCGGACGAAGCGATTCTTCAGGTACAATGTTGGATTCTGAATCGTACTGTTGGGGAAGAGATAATCTGGCCAGACTCCCATACATCCTGAACCGTTGAGAGGATGATAGAACTAAATATGCTGAAGAATGGATACTGAAAACCATGTTGTTGTACCCCAAAATTTGCCCTCCCATATTCTTCAAAATTTGCAAAGAGCATGCTTCAAAATCTCCCAAAGGTTGCACAACTCAAAGGCCTCCTAACATTCAAAAACTAGGGTTTTGGTTCTGACAAAGAAATTGAAGTTTCCAAGGGTCCAATCAAGTCCCACATGCCTACAAACATGGTCAAGCATCCACATGCCAAGTTTCAAGACTTACAGCACAAAATTGCACAGCCAAAAACCCTAATTGCCCTACAGTCAACTGTAGGGGCAAAATGGTCATTTGACAGTCAAAAGTTCAAATTTTTGGTAAACATCTTATTTTGAAGCCACAAACATCATTGGATCAATTCTTGATCATGATTCTCAAGGCATGGCTCAAAAAGTCTCAAGATGCAAAAGTTTCCATATTTGGACAGTTGAAAAAGTCAACTATAACTTGACCAAGGCATAACTTCCACTTGGTTCATCAGAAAAATTCCATCCAAAGCTCATTTTGAAGAGAATGACATTTACTACAACTCCTCTTCACACTTCAAGTCCAAGAAATTCTCTCACAAAAAGTTATCAATTTCAACATTATAGGTCATTTTCAAAAGTCAACAAAAAGGGACTTTAAGTCAAAGACCATAACTTGAGATTGGTAAATCAAAATGCCATGGGACCAAAGGCATTGGTTAGAGGACTTCAAGACCTTTCCAAAATGTCCAAGAACATGATCAAATCATAAATATTGAGCAAGATATGCCTTGTGGAAGTTGGGAAATGTTTGGGAATTTTGAAAAGTCAACTTTACTTCAAATGCCTCAAAATTGCTAATGGGCCACATTTTCTTCCAAGAATCATCATCCAAGGGTTATGCACGACCATTTGACCCAAAGGGGATTTATTTCATCATTTTTTATTATTTATTTGAATTTTTATCACTATTAATTCATTTAATGAAATAAAATATGACAAAAATAGAAAACCATGTTTTTTAATCCCTTTTTGCAGCATATTCTCTCCAATAAAACCTCAAGATTCGTGCACACCCAATTTGGAAAGGTTTGGCCATGATTGGTATCAAAAGCACATGGAAAAGATTTGAAAGGATTTCATTAAAAATCAAATATTTGATTCATCAAAACATTGATCTTTTGGCTTGAATTCTTACCCTAATCCATTGGCATACATATACAGATCACAACCCTAATGCAAACACCCTTGAAGCTGCGCCCAAACCTGCATACAAACTTTGCAATTTTTTGTCAAAAATTCCAAAACTGAAAACACTCATAGAGCGTGATTCAAAGCCTATAATCCATCCAAAAAGCTTGCTGAGGTCTCCCTGAACCTAACTGAATCCATTTCCACGCTTCTAACCTCAAGAATTGGTATATAGAAGTCAAGCTTTCTTAAACTTTTTGCATAATCGTGTTTTATAATTCATGCCATATTTTTGATTTCTAACGCTTGATTTGTATTAGTCTAATCATTCTGAAGCTAACCATGCAATTCAATTGAGTTTTCATGCCCTATATATGAATCCACCATTGGAGCTCGCTAGGGTTTCAAAGCTGTAAAATTGGGGTTTCTCTTGTCCAGTAAAATTGAGACACAAGACTTATGCCATTAGAATCAGAAGCTTCACACGATTCAGAACCACTAGTCGCGCTCAATTTATCATTGGCCAATTTCTAATCGTTATTTTCATGTTCTTCAGTTAGTGGGGGTTTAAAACCCCCGCTATCCTTTCTCTTTTTTTTCAGGTCAAAACAAACGAGTGGAGAAGAAGATGAGTTGTAAGCTTTTGGTTGGATCGTTTGAATTTTTAGCGCGTTTTTATCATTAGCGTGACTCATTAATTATTATATTTGTTTTGCATGATATACACGAATGCGTTGAATGGTGTGGTGGTTGGGAACCTTGTTGACAAGCACTGGGACCTGGGTTCGATCCCCAGGTCCCCCACATTATTTCAATATTTTTCTTGCTAACATAATTCCATGCAGCATGTTCTCAAGGGAGTACCATAGGCCTCCATATCTGTGCTTGCCACCTATACATGAAGATCAAACCAATGACCATGATCTGAAGAACACCATACGCCTTGGTCAATGAAGCCACACACATCCTAGAAAAGTCAACCAGGCCTCCTTCAAATGGGCCAAAATTGCTGGAAAATACCTCCAAAATTGGGGTCAACACCCCCCATTAGTTTGCATTTTATTTTTCATTCTTTTTATTTTTTCTATTTATTTGTTTTATTTATTTTTAGTTTAATTCATAAATTAATTTTTCATAACATAAAAAATAACAAAAAAATCAGAAAGACAAAAAATATAAATATATTTTATTTAAATGATTTTTTTTGTAAATAAATGTAATAATTAATTTAGTTCTAATTCTAGGTTTTAATTTTAATATTTTGGTAATAAACTAAAAAGTGTAGAATTAGGGTTTTGTACTTTTATTCCTTCTTTTCTTTTACCATTATTAATAATTAATTATTTATTTTGTAAATAAATTTGCCATTAAATAATTAGGTTAAAACTAGGTTAAATTTAAACATTTTTTAATAAATTAAAAATAGTTTAGAATTAGGGTTTTAATTTCATTTAATTTTCTTACTAAATTCCATAAATACAAAAAACTCAAAAATAATTTCCTTTTCTCATTTAACTTAATTAATTTATTAATTTCAATTTAATTTCTTTCAAAGGGTCCAACGCCCTCGCTTTCGATTATAATTCCGTTTCGCGCGCTTATTTTGTTTCTTTTTTTATATAAATTTCATGTGATTATCCCAAAGCCATGTAATAGATTAATTAGGACATTTATTTTTCCGCATTTTATTTTATTTCAAATCGGGTCTTGGACTAATTTGGCGATGTAGACCCGCGCCTTTGTAATAGCGTAGGACTTTTACCTTCTCGCATCTTTTAACTGTTAATAACTTGCATGAAAGAATGAATGCCAAAAATAAAAACAAAGCGTAGATCACCAATGCATGAACAAGATAAACATAATCGAAAACGACACACAAATCACACACCACCCCTAGGGTACGCCTCACTGTTGCCTTGCCCCTCGAAACGTGGTCGTCGAGTAGAGGATGTTTTAGTAAGTCCTCATGTCCATGAACATGGCATGAGGGTAGCTTCTAAGGTATCTTCCTATTGCTCTGGTGACCACACCGTGGCCTTGTCCCTCGAAACGTGGTCGTCGACTATAGGACGTCTTAGTGAGTCCTTATGTCCCATTGATCTGGTTGCCTCAAAACAAGTGGCCTCGGAACAAGTTGCCTCGGAATAAAAGATCAATGGCATAAGGGTAGATCCTAAGGTATCTTACTGTTGCTCGGTGACTACACTGTCCCTAAACTCGAATTGACCCAAACACCTCCAACGGTGGTGCTACCTACCTCTCAATGGTGGGATGGCACTACCTTAAGGACATTTACACAGCCTAATTCCTTAGGGTAGGTAGATGACTCATAGATACTTGCTCTATTCAAAACAAACAAAACTCTTTTCACACCGACACTTTTCAAAAAGCTTTCAAAACAATTTTTCAAACACTCTTGAGGACTGATACAAGAGTCGAACTGAAATTTTCAAAGAAACTTTTTCAAACCCACTTTGAAAAGCAAACAAACATTTTGAAAACACAAATGAGCAAGTATCTAAGAGCCCATGGATAACCATGGATAGAAAGGGTGCTAATACCTTCCCTTTCTATAAATCTACCTCCCGAACCGAGAGCAATCTCTATAAGGAATTTTTCTGTGCTTTTGTCCTTTCCATTTGGAGAAAATAAAAGACGGTGGCGACTCTTGCTTCCGCGACATTTCGCGATCCAGCGTTAAACAGTCAGTTCCAGATCCACCGATCACAGAACTGGCGACCTTGCTGGGGAATATCTTTTTAAAGTGAGGTGTACCTTAGGATAGTTGATAACTGTGTTTTCAATTGTATTGACTTGTTTGCTTTATTATTATGGGAATTTGTCTTGGAGTTTCATAGATCCTAACCCGGATCTGGGGATACCCTGTTTAGGTAGCATAAGCTGTGAGGGACCTATCCTGCGTAGACCGACATGGGTGAAACAGTGGCTACGTTGGTGTGGCACCTTGGTCTGTACCGATATCCCTTGTGTTGCAACGAGGAGAATATGGGTCTTCTGAGGAGTCATTAAACACCAACAGACCTTAGAACCCTAAATGACACAACTTGGCCATTAGAACAGTAGCAGTATGCTACGCCCATTGAGGCTAAACTCTCGTGATGGTTCTGGCTGCAAGAAAAGATTGTGATGCTGGAGTTATGACCGATTGAGGGTAGTCAATGATATTGGGATCCTCTAAGAACCCGGTTACTCTTGATAGGACAGGTATGAACCAACAAACTGAAAGAGGGTAATACCTAGACCTCATGCTGGCCTAAACTTTAAGGGCTTGTCTTGTGTGACTTGTGTGCCTTATCATGTTTGCTTTTGTAAATATTTGTGGTGTGCTTTATCATAACATCATAACATCATGAGCATTGCATGCATCCTGCATAAGGACTGACCATTTCAAAGACAAGAGGGTTTCACCTTTGCTCTATTTTGTAGGATATCATGATGCCTATGCGAAGGAATACTATCCGGTTCAACTTTGTTCACCCACCTGAGTTGCTTGAAGAGTTGGTTAGCAGGATTCCAAATACCACTTCCTTCATTCAGAGGCATGGTTCTCTTCTCAGTTTAGTCACTGCAAAGCGGGATCAACAGTTGATGAGTGTCCTGACCCAGTTTTATGACCCTCTGTACCAGTGCTTCACCTTTCAAGACTTCCAGCTGGTCCCTACCCTGGAAGAGTTCTCTGATTTGCTTGGCATCCCTATCTTGGATCAGACTCCCTTCACTGGTTGGGAAAAGACCCTCAGGCTTGAGGAGGTTGCTGCAGCTCTTCCTTTGACACATCAAGAAGTAATGGACAACTGGGTGACTAGAAGCGGGGTTAAGGGTTTCTTGGCCAAGTTTCTAGTTGGTAAAGCTAACAGTTTCTGGAATGACTTGGACTTTAGGGCATATGAAGACATCTTGGCTCTCTTAATCTATGGGCTAGTCTTGTTTCCTAATCCTGACAACTTCATCAATGTCACTGCCGTAAGGATCTTCATGTCTCAGAACCCTGTGCCCACTCTCTTGGGTGACATCCTGCAACAACTTTGTGCTCGTACTGCCCGAAGACGAGGAACTCTGTGGTGTTGTATCTCTTTGTTGGTGAGGTGATTTATTTCGCACCTCCCTAAGTTCGTGCTGAAGAACCAAGAAGGAAGAGGTTGGGCTCATAGGTTAATGTCTCTTACTGATAAGGACATCATGTGGACTTTCAGAGGTTTGGATGAAATAGCTGTTATTGATTGTTGCGGAGAATACCCTAATGTTCCGTTGATTGGTACTCAAGGAGGAATCTCTTATAATCCATGTCTAGCGCTCCGTCAGTTTGGAAGAGCCAGAAGAGCAGGGCCTCATGAGATATTGGTGCCTCACATCAGTTTTGAGTTTCAGGTGGATAGTGACGAGCTGCGTCGTAAGTTCATCAAGGCTTGGGACAGAGTTCATAAAGCTGACCCAGAAGAGTTGGGGCCAAAGACTTCTCTACCTATGGAAGCCTACTACAAATGGGTTCGCATCCGTGCTCAGAAGTTAGGTATGCCGTACGAAGCTGTCAGACCTGTCATTCTTGAGTATCCTGACAAAGATGGGGTTCCTCCCACTGTCCTCCCTCCTCATATACCTACTGATTATGAGACATTAAAGAGGTCTTGGTCGTAACTGCGAGAAGAACGGGATTCGTATCGGGAAAAGTTCAACGAGCAGGAATTGAAGATCCAGAAGCTGACAAAGCAGTTGGAGAATGAGCGAGCTCTGAATGACTACATCCGTACTGAGAAGAGGAGACCATGGGATCAATAAGGAGCTCTGGATGTTCTTTTGCAGTTTTATTTCCCTTTTCAGTATTTCCTTTTATGTAACGCCTAAGGGCAATCTGTTGAACAATTTAAGTTTCAAAGTTGAATCTAATGAAGTGTGTTCCTTTTTGTTTACAAAGTTGATTCCCGATTGTCTTTGAAAACATAAATCATACGCATTCCATACATCATGTGCATAGCAGGTTTTCTTCTTTTCAGGTTGCTTACTGTTCTTCGCTGTTTATTTCAGCATCATGAACCCTGATTCATCATCAACCGAGATGTCTATCAAGGCCCTTCAGGCGCAGAACGCGCAATTTCAGGAGCTGATCATGGGTTTGGCTCAAGGCCAAGAAGAGCTGAAGGCTTTACTCCTGAAGAAGGAGAAGAAGAAGAAGAAGAGAACTGTTCTTTTCAACTCGGGCCGAAGGTTTGGCAACACTCTGTAGAATGAAGAAGCTGGTTCTTCTATAGGCAAGAGTAACCCCTAGGGGGGAGGGGCTTCAAGTCCAGTGGTCTCTGACAACGAGACTGACTTTAATGAGGAACAATATCCTCCTGCTGAAGACCGGTATAAGCAGTTGGAAGACAGACTGAATGCAATGGAGATCCAACAAGTGCCTGGGCTGGATTTCGGAGACTTGGGCTTATCTACTGGTGTGATCATTCCTCACAAGTTTAAGGCACCATCTTTCACCAAGTATGACGGGGCGTCTTGTCCCAAGCTACACCTCAGATCTTATGTGCGGAAGATTCAGCCGTACACTGGGGATAAGAATTTGTGGATCCACTTCTTCCAGGAGATTCTTTTAGGGACTCATCTCGAATGGTTCTATCAGCTGGATGGAACCAAGGTTCGTAACTGGGAGGAGTTGGCTACTGCTTTTTACAAGCAGTATCAATATAATGCCGACCTTGCTCCTACACGTGCCCAACTCCAGGGTATGTCGCTAGGATCAAGCGAAGGTTTTAAAGAGTATGCACAGAAGTGGAGGGATATGGCTGGCAGGGTGCAGCCTCCGTTAACTGACCGTGAGCTGGTGGATATGTTCTTGGGGACCCTATCTGGGCCATTTTTCAATCATCTTATCGGTAATTCGTCTGCAGGGTTTACTGATCTTATTCTGACTGGGGAGAGAATAGAGGCTGGAATGAAGTCTGGCAAAATTCGGAAGGGTGCATCTGCAAGTTCTGAGAAGAAGCCTTTTAAGAAGGAGGTCAGTGCTGTATATGGGCATAGAAGGCAAGAGAAACCTAAACGCCGCCAATCTGTCAACGCGGTGATGATTGCCAAGCCTGCTGCCGCTCCTCGGCAAACCAATCCACAAAGGGCTGAAAGACCCATGAGAGAGTTTACCCGTTTGAGTATGACCCAATTACAGATCTTGCCGCAGTTGCTATCCACCAATTTGGTGACTGTTAGAGAGGCCCCGAAGGTTGTAAATACTGCCTCTCCCAAGTACAATCCAAATGCCCGCTGTGCTTATCACTCCGATAGCCCGGGGCATTCTACTGATGACTGTTGGGCCTTAAGAAACAAGGTGCAGGACCTTATTGATGCCAAGGAGGTACAGTTTGAGGCACCTGAGAAGCCCAATGTGGTGACTGCTCCCATGCCTAACCATGGAGTAAATGCTATCAGGGAGGATGATGAAGTGGATGAAGCTGAGTTCGACAGCTGGATTTACCCGGCAACCAACGGTGAACCTAGCAATTGGATTGCAAAAGACAACCTACTTGTTTCTCTTGTTACTGAGTAATGAATTCTTTTGTTTTGTTATTTGTAATAAACATTGAATTAAAACTCTATGGCCCTGTGTCTTACCCGGGGCACCGTGGCTCCATTTGTGAGGGTATATTAATTGTCATTTCATATATCATGAATAAAGACCTTGGACGTTTTCTCACATTTCAAATCTTATGCTCCTTTTCTTTCTTTCCTTTCTCTATATATATTGCAAAACAGCTGTATTTACACACACTCACTCATACAGGTTTCAATCCACTCTGGATCTCACTGGTAACGACTCTTCTACTGCCAGTTATGACTTCGAAAATCTGATCAACTTAGCCGAAGACGAAGGTGAAGATGATTGCGAAGTGCCTGGCGAGCTTGCAAGACTGTTACTCCAGGAAGAGAGGGTAATTCAACCACATGAAGAGCCGGTAGAAACAATAAATCTGGGTACTGAGACGGACAGAAAGGAGGTCAAGATTGGTGCCAACCTAAAGCTCAGCGTGAAGCAACGGTTGACTCAGATGTTACATGATTACATTGAAATCTTCGCCTGGTCCTACGAAGACATGCCTGGGTTGGATACTGACATTGTGGTCCATCATTTGCCTACCAAGGAAGACTGTCCTCCGGTTAAGCAAAAGGTCTGTCGTATGCGTCCAGAGATGTCTGAAAAGATCAATGCCGAGGTTATGAAACAGTTTGATGCCGGGTTTCTTGCAGTGACTTCTTACCCTCAGTGGGTTGCTAATGTGGTGCCGTTACCAAAGAAAGACGGAAAGGTCAGAATGTGTGTCGATTACAGGGATCTGAACAGGGCCAGCCCCAAAGATGACTTCCCTCTACCTCACATTGATGTCCTTGTTGATAATACTGCTCAGCATAAAGTGTTCTCTTTCATGGATGGCTTTTCAGGGTATAATCAGATCAAGATGGCTCCCGAAGACATGGAAAAGACTACCTTTGTTACTCAGTGGGGCACCTTTTGCTACAAGGTCATGCCATTCGGGTTGAAAAATACTGGGGCAACCTACCAACGTGCCATGGCTGCTTTATTTCATGACATGATCCATCATGAGATAGAAGTGTATGTTGACGACATGATTGCAAGGTCCCAAACTGAGGAGGAACACCTTGATCATCTGCAGAAGTTGTTTGACCGTCTGAAGTTGTACAAGCTGAGGTTGAACCCGAACAAGTGCACCTTCGGGGTAAGATCTGGAAAGTTGCTAGGCTTCGTTGTAAGTGATAAGGGTATTCAAGTGGACCCTGCCAAGGTTAAAGCTATTCAAGAGATGCCAGTTCCTAAGATAGAGAAAGAGGTCAGAGGCTTTTTAGGACGCCTGAATTACATTGCTCGATTCATCTCACATCTAACTGCTACTTGTGAACCAATCTTCAAGCTGCTGAAGAAATATCAGGTAGTACGTTGGAATGATGAATGTCAGGCTGCTTTTGACAGAATTAAAGAGTATCTCCAAGAACCACCCATTCTTATGCCACCGGTTGAAGGGAGACCTCTGATACTATACCTGACAGTACTTGACAACTCAATGGGGTGTGTGCTGGGGCAGCATGACGAGTCTGGCCGAAAAGAGCATGCCATTTATTACCTTAGCAAAAAGTTTACCGACTGTGAGACCCGATAATCACTGCTTGAGAAAACTTGTTGCGCTTTGGTATGGGTTGCTCGCCGGCTGAGACAGTATATGCTGACTCACACTACCTTGTTGATCTCAAAGACGGATCCTATAAAGTACATATTTGAAAAGCCTGCTCTATCTGGGAGAATAGCAAGATGGCAAATGATCTTAACAGAATACGACATTCAGTACACAACCCAGAAAGCCATCAAGGGAAGTGTATTGGCAGACCACTTGGCACATCAGGCAGTAGACGACTATCAGTCAATGAACTTCGAGTTTCCAGACGAGAGTATCATGATTGTGACTGATTGTGAAGTACCTGGACCGGATGAAGGACCTGAGGAAGGATCCCGATGGTCTATGCACTTTGACGGAGCCTCCAATGCTTTGGGTAACGGTATCGGCGCTGTAATCATATCCCCCCAAGGCACTCATACTCCACTCACTGCCCGGCTGTGTTTCAACTGCACCAACAACATGGCAGAGTATGAGGCATGCATCATGGGTCTTCAAGCTGCGATCGACTTAAGGATCAAATTTCTGAGTGTCTTCGGAGATTCCGCTCTCGTGATCAATCAGATCAAAGGAGAGTGGGATACGAAACATCCGAATCTGATTCCTTACAGAGAATGTGTACTGACATTGATCCCCCACTTCACAGAGATAACCTTTGAACATTTCCCAAGAGAGGAGAATCAGCTGGCGGATGCGTTAGCTACGATGTCTTCCATGTTCAAAGTCAAATGGGACAATGAGGCTCCCCGGATCATCATCTGGAAACTGGACGAACCGGCATACTGTTGTGATCTCGAGACTGAATTGGTGACTGAGAAGCCTTGGTACCATGAGGTGAAGAGATACTTGGAAGCTCAGGAATACCCTGAAGGTGCATCTGTCAACGATAAGAAGTTTCTGAGAAGGTTCGCAGCGAAGTTCTTCCTTAGCAACGGCATCCTGTACAAGCGAAATCATGATTCGACCTTACTGCGCTATGTGGATAAAACTGAAGCAGAAAGGATCATGGAAGAGCTACATGAAGGGACCTTCGGAACACATTCCAGTGGATACACTATGGCAAAGAAAATCCTTCGGGCAGGGTATTTCTGGTCCACAATGGAAGCCGACTGTTACCAACACTCTCGGACATGCCATAAATGCCAAATATATGCAGACAAAGTGCATGTTCCTCCAGTTCCTCTGAATGTCTTGACTGCACCTTGGCCTTTTGCAATGTGGGGCATAGATATGATCGGTGAGATTAAACCTACGGCATCCAACGGGCATCGCTTCATCCTGGTAGCGATTGATTACTTCATGAAGTGGGTTGAAGCAGCTTCCTACGCTACAGTAACCAAGAATGTCGTAGCACGGTTCATTCGGCACAATCTGATCTGTCGATACGGTGTCCCTGAAAGGATTATTACAGACAATGGTACCAATCTTAATAACAAGATGATCGCTGAGCTCTGTGAACAATTTAAGATACAGCACCACAACTCTTCTCCTTACTGGCCGAAGATGAATGGGGCTGTAGAGGCAGCGAATAAAAACATCAAGAAAATTGTGCAGAAGATGACAGTGACCTATAAAGATTGGCACGAGATGTTACCGTTCGCTCTACATGGATACCGTACCTCAGCCAGGACGTCAACCGGGGCAACTCCCTTCTCTTTGGTCTACGGTATGGAGGCAGTCTTACCAATCGAAGTGCAAATACCCTCTCTCCGGATAATGAAGGATGCAGATCTGAGTGAAGACGATTGGATCCAGACACGACTTGATCAATTAAACCTTATTGATGAAAAAAGACTTGCTGCTATCTGTCATGGTCAGACGTACCAAAAACGGATGATCAGGGCATTTAACAAAAAGGTCAGACCACAAGAATATCAAGTTGGGGATCTGGTAATCAAGCGTATCATCCTTCCTCAGAGTGATCCAAGGGGCAAATGGACCCCTACGTACGAAGGGCCATTTGTGGTTAAACATGTGTTCTCAGGAGGAGCCATGATCTTGACCACCATGGATGGTGACGACCTTCCTCACCCCGCTAATGCAGACATAGTTAAAAGATACTACGCATAAAAAAGGACCCTCTAGGTTGACATACCTAGGCAAAAATTAGGGCTTCCCGGCGAACCAAAAGGGTTCGGGCAAAAATAAGGGATGAATATGAAAAACTGTACACCCGGCAAGTCGAAAACCTGAAAAGGCGGCTTGGGCAAAAATGGGTATCCCGGTGGACTGAAAACCCGAAAGGGCGGTCCAGGCAAAAGTTAGGGATCAAAAGCGTACGACTATGTCCCGGCGCCTCGTCACTTGCCTATGAGAAGAAGGTTTGTCAAACGGCAGTTACCAAGACTCCACCAGTATCTTCTCCCACAGAAACAGGAGCAGTAATGAGTCGTCCAAGCGATCTAATTACTCCGTCCATAAGATACAAGGTATGATCAGTTGAAGAAGGTAACCAAGATATCTTAATTCCCCAGAGAGTGAGCAAGCAAGTCAATGCACTCTCCCCAAGCAGAGTTATCCAGTCAGCCTTAAGGAAGTTGGGTATCCTCCAACAGATCTCAACATTCCTCAGCAAGCATCCCCGGCAATCTCGATTTAAGATTGTTCCCCGGAGGTATACCAAACATTCAATGGAGTCACTTCCCCAATATAATTCAAAATTTCCCCAGGAGAGTCCAACCTTGTTTCCCAGGAAAGTTGGAATCCATCTCCCCAAGCAGTAAGCTTATCCCCAGTAGATTCTGGAAGCTTCTCCCCCGCAGAGCACGAACGCGTCTCCCGGCTTTACTCAAAGGTTATTTCCCTACCAGGATATAACTGGGTTATCCTCAGCTAAAAGCCACGCAAAGATCGTCCTCGAAGAAGTCTTCTTATCCCCAGCGAAGTCTATTAACACTTCCAACAATACCTCTCTCCCCACATAGTATTATTCCCCAGCAAGATCGCTAGGGTATTTTTCTCCCCGTAGAGTAATCCATTCGCCAAGTTTATTCCCCAACGGAGTTATCTTCTCCTACCGGTATTCTTGCAACTATCATCCCCAGCGGAAGCAAAGATCTATTCTTCAACATCAGCCCAGGAGTGACTTCCCGGCACCCGTCAAGGATTTATTTTCCTAAGACAAAAAGATATATTCATAAACATCACATTTTCATACATTATAGCATGCATATACGCATCATATCTTACAAACCTCATTTATGTTGAGAACATCATCGCTTGATTCATATCATGCCTTGCATATGACTAACCTTTACCTTTCAGGAAAGATCCAATTAAGTTCTCAGCTATGTCCAAGACCTTGTCCGGTTCAGTTAAATCGACCCTAAGATTTTCCTGATTCTTATCCAGTCAAAGGCCTTCTCTGGTTCAGTCAGATCGACCCTAAGATCTCCCTGATTCTTATCCAGTTGAAGATATCAAGACCTTGTCCGGTTCAGTTAAATCGACCCTAAGATTTTCCTGATTCTTATCCAGTCAAAGGCCTTCTCTGGTTCAGTCAGATCGACCCTAAGATCTCCCTGATTCTTATCCAGTTGAAGACTTCAAGACCTTGTCCAGTTCAGTTAAATCGACCCTAAGATTTTCCTGATTCTTATCCAGTCAAAGGCCTTCTCTAGTTCAGTCAGATCGACCCTAAGATCTCCCTGTTTCTTATCCAGTTGAAGATATTCCAAGACCTTGTCCGGTTCACTTAAATCGACCCTAAGATTTTCCTAATTCTTATCCAGTCAAAGGCCTTCTCTGGTTCAGTCAGATCGACCCTAAGATCTCCCTGATTCTTATCCAGTTGAAGATTCCAAGACCTTGCTTGGTTCAGTTAAGTCGACCCTAAGATTTTTCTTGATTCTTATCCAATCAAAGGCCTTCTCTAGTCTAGTTAAATTGATCCCTAAAGATTTTCCTGATGAAGACTCAGTAGAAGACATCCAAGATTCTCGCAGCGTTACTGTTGAGGTTGAAGTCGCCTATGATTCTCTCAGCGTTACTGTTGAGGTTGAAGTCGCCTATGATTCTCTCAGCGCTACTGTTGAGGTTGAAGTCGCCTATGGTTCTCTCAGCGTTCCTGTTGAGGTAGTAATCGTCCAAGGTTCTCTTAGCGTTCCTGTTGAGGTAGTAATCATCCAAGACTCTCCCAGCGTTCCTGTTGAGGTAGTAATCGCCCAAGGTTCTCTCACCGTCCCGTTGAGGTAGTAACCATCCCTGGTTCATTCATAACCTTCTGAAGCTCCAAATTCAATTCCTGTAACCAGTCAGGACACCTCTAGACAAAGAGTTTGAAGACCAACTCCTGTAACAGGTCAGGTAATCATTTTTCTTTTCAGGTACGCAAGTTCTCGCTAAGGAATCTCTTACGCGATCAACACCCAGATGGCATCTATAAGCCCATCCACCTATCCATCACCTCTCAGCATGGCATCTATAAGCCCATCATCCTATCCATCAATCTCTAAATGGCATCTATAAGCCCATTCCCACCATCACACTACTATGTGAGCGCAAATTTCTGGGCACTCTAGTGTTCAATCATCTTCCACCTTCAGATTACGAAAGGCACGTCAGCCAATCTACATCCTCAGGTTTAAGAAGATTGAACAGGGGCAACTGTTGTACCCCAAAATTTGTCCTCCCATATTCTTCAAAATTTGCAAAGAGCATGCTTCAAAATCACCCAAAGGTTGCACAGTTCAAAGGCCTCATAACAGTCAAAAACTAGGGTTTTGGTTCTGACAAAGAAATTGAAGTTTCCAAGGGTCCAATCAAGTCCCACATGCCTACAAACATGGTCAAGCATCCACATTCCAAGTTTCAAGACTTACAACACAAAATTGCACAGCCAAAAACCCTAATTGCCCTACAGTCAACTGTAGGGGCAAAATGGTCATTTGACAGTCAAAAGTTCAAATTTTTGGTCAACATCTTATTTTGAAGCCACAAACATCATTGGATCAATTCTTGATCATGATTCTCAAGGCATGGCTCAAAAAGTCTCAAGATGCAAAAGTTTCCATATTTGGACAGTTAAAAAAGTCAATTGTAACTTGACCAAGGCATAACTTCCACTTGGTTCATCAGAAAAATTCCATCCAAAGCTCATTTTGAAGAGAATGACATTTCCTACAACTCCTCTTCACACTTCAAGTCCAAGAAATGCTCTCACAAAAAGTTATCAATTTCAACATTATAGGTCATTTTCAAAAGTCAACAAAAAGGGACTTTAAGTCAAAGACCATAACTTGAGATTGGTAAATCAAAATGACATGGGACCAAAGGCATTGGTTAGAGGACTTCAAGACCTTTCCAAAATGTCCAAGAACATGATCAAATCTTAAAAATTGAGCAAGATATGCCTTGTGGAAGTTGGGAAATTTTTGGGAATTTTGAAAAGTCAACTTTACTTCAAATGCCTCAAAATTGCTAATGGGCCACATTTTCTTCCAAGAATCATCATACAAGGGTTATGCACGACCATTTGACCCAAAGGGGATTTATTTCATCATTTTTTATTATTTATTTGAATTTTTATCACTATTAATTCATTTAATGAAATAAAATATGACAAAAATAGAAAACCATGTTTTTTAATCCCTTTTTGCAGCATATTCTCTCCAATAAAACCTCAAGATTCGTGCACACCCAATTTGGAAAGGTTTGGCCATGATTGGTATCAAAAGCACATGGAAAAGATTTGAAAGGATTTCATTAAAAATCAAATATTTGATTCATCAAAACATTGATCTTTTGGCTTGAATTCTTACCCTAATCCATTGGCATACATATACAGATGACAACCCTAATGCAAACACCCTTGAAGCTGCGCCCAAACCTGCATACAAACTTTGCAATTTTTTGTCAAAAATTCCAAAACTGAAAACACTCATAGAGCGTGATTCAAAGCCTATAATCCATCCAAAAAGCTTGCTGAGGTCTCCCTGAACCTAACTGAATCCTTTTCCACGCTTCTAACCTCAAGAATTGGTATATAGAAGCCAAGCTTTCTTAAACTTTTTGCATAATCGTGTTTCATAATTCATGCCATATTTTTGATTTCTAACGCTTGATTTGTATTAGTCTAATCATTCTTAAGCTAACCATGCAATTCAATTGAGTTTTCGTGCCCTATATATGAATCCACCATTGGAGCTCGCTAGGGTTTCAAAGCTGTAAAATTGGGGTTTCTCTTGTCTAGTAAAATTGAGACACAAGACTTATGCCATTAGAATCAGAAGCTTCACACGATTCAGAACCACTAGTCGCGCTCAATTTATCATTGGCCAATTTCTAATCGTTATTTTCATGTTCTTCAGTTAGCGGGGGTTTAAAACCCCCGCTATCCTTTCTCTTTTTTTTCAGGTCAAAACAAACGAGTGGAGAAGAAGATGAGTTGTAAGCTTTTGGTTGGATCGTTTGAATTTTTAGCGCGTTTTTATCATTAGCGTGACTCATTAATTATTATATTTGTTTTGCATGATATACACGAATGCGTTGAATGGTGTGGTGGTTGGGAACCTTGTTGACAAGCACTGGGACCTGGGTTCGATCCCCAGGTCCCCCACATTATTTCAATATTTTTCTTGCTAACATAATTCCATGCAGCATGTTCTCAAGGGAGTACCATAGGCCTCCATATCTGTGCTTGCCACTTATACATGAAGATCAAACCAATGACCATGATCTGAAGAACACCATACACCTTGGTCAATGAAGCCACACGCATCCCAGAAAAGTCAACCAGGCCTCCTTCAAATGGGCCAAAATTGCTGGAAAATACCTCCAAAATTGGGGTCAACACCCCCCATTGGTTTGCATTTTATTTTTCATTCTTTTTATTTTTTCTATTTATTTGTTTTATTTATTTTTAGTTTAATTCATAAATTAATTTTTCATAATATAAAAAATAACAAAAAAATCAGAAAGACAAAAAATATAAATATATTTTATTTAAATGTTTTTTTTTGTAAATAAATGTAATAATTAATTTAGTTCTAATTCTAGGTTTTAATTTTAATATTTTTGTAATAAACTAAAAAGTGTAGAATTAGGGTTTTGTACTTTTATTCCTTCTTTTCTTTTACCATTATTAATAATTAATTATTTATTTTGTAAATAAATTTGCCATTAAATAATTAGGTTAAAACTAGGTTAAATTTAAACATTTTTTAATAAATTAAAAATAGTTTAGAATTAGGGTTTTAATTTCATTTAATTTTCTTACTAAATTCAATAAATACAAAAAACTCAAAAATAATTTCCTTTTCTCATTTAACTTAATCAATTTATTAATTTCAATTTAATTTCTTTCAAAGGGTCCAACGCCCTCGCTTTCGATTATAATTCCGTTTCGCGCGCTTATTTTGTTTCTTTTTTTATATAAATTTCATGTAATTATCCCAAAGCCATGTAATAGATTAATTAGGAAATTTATTTTTCTGCATTTTATTTTATTTCAAATCGGGTCTTGGACTAATTTGGCGATGTAGACCTATGCATTTGTAATAGCGTAGGACTTTTACCTTCTCGCATCTTTTAACTATTAATAACTTGCATGAAAGAATGAATGCCAAAAATAAAAACAAAGCGTAGATCACCAATGCATGAACAAGATAAACATAATCGAAAACGACACACAAATCACACACCACCTCTAGGGTACGCCTCACTGTTGCCTTGCCCCTCGAAACGTGGTCGTCGAGTAGAGGATGTTTTAGTAAGTCCTCATGTCCATGAACATGGCATGAGGGTAGCTTCTAAGGTATCTTCCTATTTCTCTGTTGACCACACCGTTGCCTTGTCCCTCGAAACGTGGTCGTCGACTATAGGACGTCTTAGTGAGTCCTTATGTCCCATTGATCTGGTTGCCTCAAAACAAGTGGCCTCGGAACAAGTTGCCTCGGAATAAAAGATCAATGGCATAAGGGTAGCTCCTAAGGTATCTTACTGTTGCTCGGTGACTACACTGTCCCTAAACTCGAATTGACCCAAACACCTCCAACGGTGGTGCTACCTACCTCTCAATGGTGGGATGGCACTACCTTAAGGACATTTACACAGCCTAATTCCTTAGGGTAGGTAGATGACTCATAGATACTTGCTCTATTCAAAACAAACAAAACTCTTTTCACACCGACACTTTTCAAAAAGCTTTCAAAACAATTTTTCAAACACTCTTGAGGACTGATACAAGAGTCGAACTGAAATTTTCAAAGAAACTTTTTTAAACCCACTTTGAAAAGCAAACAAACATTTTGAAAACACAAATGAGCAAGTATCTAAGAGCCCATGGATAACCATGGATAGAAAGGGTGCTAACACCTTCCCTTTCTATAAATCTACCTCCCGAACCGAGAGCAATCTCTATAAGGAATTTTTCTGTGCTTTTGTCCTTTCCATTTGGAGAAAATAAAAGACGGTGGCGACTCTTGCTTCAGCGACATTTCGCGATCCAGCGTTAAACAGTCAGTTCCAGATCCACCGATCACACATGTGGATCTCTTTGAATACATGCCCCAAGTTTACGCACACTGGGGAATTATCTCTTGAATCATTTGGGGATAAGAGATGGGCATGGAATCTTACGAGTGCCTCGGTTGAGCTCTACGAATGCCCTGGTTTAGCTCTGCGAATGCCTCAGTTTAGCTTTGTGAATGCCCCGGTTTAGCTTTGCGAATTCCCCGGTTTAGCTTTGCGAATGCCCCAGTTTAGCTTTGCGAATGCCCCGGTTTAGCTTTGCGAATGCCCCGGTTTAGCTTTACTGGGGACGTTCTTGATTAACCCCACTGAGGATGCACTTGCGCGTGCTGAGTCAAAAGAAGATTCCGAATTTTCTGAACTCACTTGGGGAATCATATTTGAAATTGTCTGCAGCAGATGAAGGTAGCTTCGTGCGCTGGCTAAGTTAGGGTGACTGTTATGATGCTTTTAGCTGATCGTAGTGGTCTCGTGCGACATAATTGGCTTGAGCGACTAAGTACGGATGAGGAATGCCCCTGTCCGGAGGATCTCTGACAAGATCTATGTTGAATAGAAGACCAGAATATTCATGCCACAATACGATATGAGGTGCCCTGCTCTAATGTCTTGAGCCACGAAATAAACTGCTCTTGATTACAGCTTTCTTGGAGAGACTTGCTGAATCTCGACGTAACTGCCCTAGGTTGCATGAATTCTGAATAGATTCCTCAATGTGATAGCTTCTGATTGATCGAGCTTGAAGATATTTATCGACGTGATAGCCTGTGATTGACAGCTTTGAGGGAATGCCCCAGATTTGGCTGAGCTTGGAGAGACAAATTATCGACTTGATTGCCCCAAATTAGCGGAATCTGCTAACTTCATCCCTGAAGGGTGCTCAGACTATGAAACACTAAGTTGATTTCTCTTGACAAAATCATTGATTAATATGCCCTTGGATAAGTCATTTCTCTTGTGGCAGCTGACTCTTGCTTCAACAGGGTATTCAAGCCTCTGTTCTCTGACAAGATTGAGCTCTTTACCTGATTGTTCATTGTGTAAACTTACTTGATGTTGATTAGTTGTTTTGTATGCAGAAGAATGTTTATTATGAGAATGATAATTCTAATGCAACACATATGTAAGTCTTGAATTTTGAAAAAACTTTGAATGAAATTACATCACAACTCTGTTGTGAAAGAGTCACTAGCTAGAGTGGAACATTTGTAAATTCTTTTTTGTGAAAGATAATGCAAGCCTATAATGCCAACACAGATATTCAAACATACCTCTTAGGAGTCAGTTAAACGCTATCTCATTGTAGCACGCTTTCAAATTGACCCATGCTTCAGTTAGGACTTTTATGGGTTGTAACGTGGCCTGGTTCACGGTTTTAGAAAAAGGATTTAAGGCTCAAAATTATTTGGTGCCCACCCATTCTCCATGATGTTCTCCATTCCTACATTCAGTTGACCTGACACAAGCGTTCATCTCTCAAGAAGAGTTTGCGATGATTGAGGAACCACAGTGGTTTCTTGGACACGACAGTCGCTAACTTCTGATTTTGGTGTCTGATCAGACGACTTTGTTCTTTGATGAGGATTTTCGTTGGTAATACTTTTCTCTCCTTTTAGGCTTTTCAATTTCTTTCTTGCTTTCCCTAATTTTTTCCTGGACAAATTCTTTTGAATTTCGATTTGGAAGTCCAGCGGGATACCATTACTTTTTCCTAAGCGACTTGTTCTCAAGTTTCGACTTAGCGGGGATTTTTGTTTCTTTTTTATTCATACTTTCTATTTTGAACAAGTCGTTGATCTTTGCATTGTTTTGATTTGTCGGAAGTGATCGTGACTGCCCGTGTCTTTAGTAGATGATGGATGCCCATTATTGTATCGTCATTTGTTGACCTCCTGATATGCGAGAGATATCCATTGGGATATAGTCAATAGACGCACGTTGTTGTTATATGAGGGTTAACCATTATGGTTTTAACTTTCCTTGACCTTTTGATGTACAACCATTGTTGTATCCTTGGATGCACACTCTTGATGAGTTATGAATGCTTGATCAGATTAGCTGAACACTACCCACCCCAGGGTTAAAACGAGGGTTTTTTCTGAACAAAAAGAAAACTCCTACATCGAAGGCTCAGAGGGGTTAACGAGGGTCTATCTTCCTTATATCTCCGGTATTTAGGGATTTAAACAAGGCCTGTACATCGTCAGCAGGGTCTTACTCAAAAGCGTATCAACCAGAGATTTTTCGTTTTCAGATTGTCGTCATCCTCCTTTGAATCTTTACCTAAGCATAAGACTTTGGAAAATCGGCATCAATATGCAAGTAAAACATTTAAAGAGTGAACGAATGGATGAGTAAAAACGGAAAGAACATTTCAAGACAAGCATACTTATTGCATTAAGATTTTCATTCGAAAATAGACAAGTTTCTTCATACAAGCAATGTTTTAAACAAACAAGCAAGAATGCAAATGAAAATGCAGTAAAGAAACCAATGATTGCCACTGTTGAGGAGACTTGACTCCGTATGGATTTCTTGATTCTGACGACTTTCTGTAGTCTTGATGCTCGAGTGTGTGAGAGAATTCCTCTTTGATCTGATGTGAACACAATAGTCTTTGGATTGAGCCTGCCTTGGACATAGTCTCTGGATGACATAACATCTCCAATCGGTTGTCCAGGTGCCCCAGTATAATATGCATAGAAGATCCTTTCAGGAGAACAAATGAATGACTTACCCAACGAATCGGTATAAATTGCATCACCAAGCATATCATGTCTTAAAGAAATAATAGACATCATCATCAGAGTTTCCATGACCTGGCTTATCTGAGTCTTTAATCAATTATCTTCCTGCTTGAAGAAGTTTCTGACTACGAGCCAAATCTTGCATGTATACCACACAAAGTTATTCCACATCTGATCCTTAAACATGTGTGGTGAGAAATCAAGTGGAACCTTTGACGAGAAAGCCCTAGGTCTAAATAAGAATCCCCAATCTTTGGGTACCTGCTATGAATGCATGAATATGCATGGAGTGCATGAATGAATGTTGTGTCATGTTCTGTCATTTCTAAGGAATTTGCTTGCTTCGATTTTTATTTTGTGCAAGTAAAAGATGGAAAGGTTTAACACAAGACTTGAAAATATGATTCCTTTGAAATAATAGAACATGTATGTTAAGCATGTGGTTAGCCATGTTATGTATACAAAGGCATGAGATCAAAGAGGATCAAGGTTCCATCATTCCTGAATATGATTGTTGCACTGTTCTGAATCATGTGAGTATCATCAGATCAAAGGTCCGACATAGCTTCTGCATATATAAGAACAAAGTACCATGTGGATCTCCCATTGTACGGGGTCAAGGCTTCTGGAACATCGGATACTGTTGAGAATTTTCTGAATATGTTGGGAATACCAAGATCGAAGGCTTGAATAAATATCCATGTAAACAAGTCAGAAACTCAAAAAATAAATCTGAGAACCATACGGTCATCAACATAGTATAGCATCTGCATAAAGTCATAACAAAAATCCAGAACATAGCCATTAGAACCAATAGTCACTGTCTGAGCATAGTCACCATCTGTACCTATGATAATGATTCCCTCCCCACTCACGGGTGAAGACTAGGTCAGGGTAAGGCAATGGTAACTCGAAAATCACGGGCTCGCTTGAAAGTAAAATCATCGCAACATAGACGTGCATGATGAAAGTACCTCCAATTGAACCTCATCCGAGCGTGGTATATGACATGACTGCACTAATAGGACCACGTCCTATAGCCGACATGCCCCCACTCTATTCATAGCGTCCTAGTGCACTCTGGACTGGGTACTGGGCCTTTTGCCTTAATAGTAACATCCCCACCCAAACAAGAAGCAAATCCATTACAGCAGTAGTATATGGAAGACAGTAAAATTCCATGCATACATATGCTCAAGTGTATACAAAATGAATGAATAAACTGAAAGCATAAAGATAAACACCCAAAGAAAAGAAAGCAAGAGCTAGGAGCGACTCCGGGATGGACCAGCATTTGGTCGACCTATTCCCCAGTGAAGTCGCCAGCTGAAACAACCGGCTGAAATTCATCAAAAAATGAAGTCGCCATCAAACGTCTTTTATCCCATACATCGGGAAAGGTAAACATCGAGAAAACCTGAGAAGGGAGAAGTCACGGTCTTACGATCGAGAGATCGGGTAAGGGAGTCTGTTACACGAGGGTAAGGAATTAGCACCCCACACACCCGTAGTACTCTACGGTATCCACTCTTGTTATCTATCTTATGGGTGTGTTTAATCTATGCTTATTGTTTACTATACTACTGAAGGGAGAATGCATGCAAAATAAAGGGGAAAGGAATGTAGGGAAAATAAAATTGTGCTCGCTTGGGCCCTACCCCAATGCCTACGTATCCGTTTTGAGGAATTAGAGCTACCGTAGTTTGACTCATATGTTTTTGTTTGTTTGTGTTTTTTATGGACGAAGTTAATTCTGCCTTCTGCCGCAGCTCGACCTTTGGAGACTTATGCATTGGCACAAAAGTAAATTAATCATGTCCTTACCTGAAAAGGGTTTTAAAGAAAGGTGCTCGAGTGCACAAATGGTTTGAGTTGGTTTTTATTTTGTTGCGGGTAACGACTAGTTGACCTCAAGAGAGAGATATTAGTCGCTTTTTTATTTAGCCATGAAAGGAGTCTTTGAGAATTGAACCACACCTAGGCTTAATATGAAGAACAATAAGATTGAGAAGAGACCCGCTTATCATTTCCCATACTAAGCAAAGGCATGATTCTCATCAGTAGTTTTAAGTATTTTTGAAGTTTGAAAGAAAAAGAAGTTTTAGTTTTAAATGCGTATGCGAAAAGGGAAAGAAAAGTCACAGGGAGACTAGTCTATTTCTAAACCTAATTTTATCATGTGTTGTCAGACCTACAGTTTGGATGAAAGGGGGAATTTCTACCTAATGTTAGCATGCTTGGATTCATAATCCTAATGTCCAATTTAGTTCAATTAAATCAAAGATTAAATTTGAACCGAAATATCCTAAGGGATCATGGTATTTACAAGGATAACGCAAAAACTAATAAGCAATAAAGTGCGAAAATGAGGAATAAAATGGGGTCACGATGATACCGAACGGAGAAGGTCCGTTTCCTCTTCAAAGCCACGCTAGTAATAGGAAAACTCTACGGAAGTTGCTCCGCATGAATAATTAAATAATTAGCCTCCAAGCATTCCATATCGCGAAAGTTATATCAACATTCTACCACAAAATTTTAACTAAAAAATGATAATGAAAATGATTATTAAACATAAAATAATAGAAAGTTTTAATAAAATTCTAAAGAAAAGTTCTAGAGAATTCTAAAAATATGCTACTATTTTTGTATATCATTTTTATCATGAAAATCATAAGGAGGTGAAGTTAAAATTGATACAGAGGGGGTGTATGCTGGAATTCGGGTGGTAAGCTCAGTAATTCAGGACTTTGGTGCTAGGCCCAATCCATGAAAGAATCCAATAGCCATTTGTATATTGTTGTGAGGCTACAAAAACAGCATGAAAATGGGCCAATAGGGGATGTGGTTCGGCCCAGAATCATCCTGTACCACCAACAACAATCCAATAATTTTAGTATTACATTATGTTTATCATTATTAAAACAAAACTATGAAACATAAAAATGAAAAAGAGGTGAAAGTATAAAACGCAGCGTATGTGAAATAGATAGGGTTATGAACACGTGAGTTGAATCTTCTTCTCTTTTGCGATTCAGCAGCGGCGGTTCTCTTCTTCCCGACTTAACTTCTACGACGGACTCCATGTCGCCGTCACCATTTTTGTTCAAGCTTCCTGGATTCACCTCCTTCTGCTTCTCTCATGGCACCGACTCAAATCCATTGTTGATTCACTATCACCATAATTTTGGTCGGTCTCTGTCGATCGCTTCCGTCCTTCGATTGTTTCGCCATCTCAATATCTCACGGATTCCGCTCGCTTCAACCTCCACTCAGATTTCTGTCTCCTCTTCTTCTCTCGAACTCAGAAGGAGCTACCACCATAAACTTCTTCTCCATTTCCTTTGTCGAGCTTCAACCTCGAGGTCTGTCGTGACCTCTTCCTTCTCGTCATTACAGATTCTATCAAACGGAAAACCAGAAAGTTACTCAGGTAATCACTCATATGCTCTCCTTCTTCTATTCTCTTATGTATTCGAATCTTTGCGGATCTCTAAGCGTACAAAGTTTTTGTTGTTGTAATAACCGAACAATAGGTTGACAAAATGAAGGTGATGTGATGACTTCACAGTAGATGTTATGCTTATGGAAACCACCGACTATTGATGAAGAGTGAAGTTGTGGAGGTTGAAGTTTGGTTCTGTGTTGAAGTTACAGAGATTGTTCTGAAGATGAGATTCAGAATCGTTGAAGATTGAAGATGATAAATGATGTGATGTTGTTGTTGAACACAGAGAATCAAGACGATGATCACATAAGTGTTCTTAAAGATTAATGTCCTTGTGTAGAGATGAAACAAATTCTTGAAGGTGATTGGAGATTTGTGATAAAGAAGAATGGTGTTGCGTTTCAAGGTGATGAAAGATTCATAGGATACTACACAAGATGATGAAGGGAGCAAATAACTGGTTTCAAAGAGAAAGAGATTGAGTTTTTGGTGTTTTTCCTCCAATGATTGGAGAACCGATGAAGATGATGCAGTTGCAGGGAGGTTGCTTATGAAGATAGTGATGGTGTTTGTGATACGGTGGGAGAACTGACTTGGGGTTTTGCGTTTGTGTTCGCAAATGTTTCAGTTTAGCAAGAGTCGCCACCGACTTTTTATTTTATCCTAAGGAAAGGTCAAAAAGCACAGGAAAGACCTTTGAGATGTTTTCATGGGTTCGGGGAGTAGATTATGAAAAGGTAAGGTGCAAGCACCCTTTTCATCCATGGTTATCCACAGGCTCTTAGTTACTTGTTTAGATCATTTGCTTTGCTTTTCAATTGTTTGAAATGGTGTTCTTCAATTGTTTGAAATGGTGCTTTGTGTGTGGTTTTGAAAGATGTTTTGAAAAGAGGCCATCATTGTGGCAACCTTTGTAATGATTCTTGTTTGAATGTATACAAAGGTGTTTTTGTCTTTTGAAATGATTTGAATGTTTTTTTGAAAGTTTGTTTTGGGAAATGTTTTGAAATTGTGTTGTGAAGTGTGTTTGAAAAGAGCCATGATGTTTTTGAAAGCTTTTGATCAAGTAACTAAGAGCTATCTACCCTATTTTACTCAAAGATCTTTCTTATGTTTTTAACTCTTTTAACATTGTTTTTTCACCATTGCATTTGGTGAACAACCTTGTGTTAGGATGTTAAACGGGACAGGCGCGGGTCATCGTATAGACCATCATAGCAATTGTGTTAAGTATCTTTGGCAATTTTCTTGAGGGACTTGATCATTTTTGTTTTAGGAAACCAAGATAGCGTCATCGAGGGACTATGACCTTTTGTTTTGTTTTTGTTTTACCAAAGTACCCAACATGCATACCATGGCCCATTTTTGAAGGCAACAAGTGGATTGTAACCCTAAGGGTGTAAGTGTGTATGGTGTTTGATTTTCATGCATTTTTGTCTTTGATTAGGTCAAACTATTTATTAATTTGATTTGGGCATACAAACCCTAATTCTCTAATCATGGCATAATTGAAAACGTAAAAGTGCGAGAATTTAAATTCTAAGCTATTACAACATGATTATGGGGATGGGGGTACAATTTTTGAATAGGGGGTATTTGACAAGAAATATAAACCCTAGTTACTATTACATCCAAATTGAATTTACAATGCAACAATATTTAAATGTACAATATTTAAATAAACAAAATAAATAAATATTGAATAAAATGTATTATGCAAAAAGAAGTTTTTATTTACTTATGTATGTAAAGTATTTTCAATGTGAAAAAAGTATAAAGAAATAAAATAAAAAAAAGATTAATTTTATTGTTTAAGGGATGAAACCCTAATTTCTTTAAGAAAGTAAATATTCTATATTATTTATATACAAAAAATATATTAATATTTACAAAAATGAAATATACTTAAAAAAGGTATTTTTTAGTATAAATAATAATAAAAATAAAAATGTAATATTTTTGTATTTTTATTCTTAGTATTTAATAAAATAAAAGTATGTGTGTGTTTGTGTGTGTGTGTGTATATATATATATATATATATATATATATATATATATATATATATATATATATATATATATATATATATATATATATATATATATATATATATATATATATATATATATATATATATATATATATATATATATATATATATATATATATATATATATATATATATATATATATATATATATATATATATATATATATATATATATATATATATATATATATATTAAATATATTAAGTATGCATAAAATAAAATAAAATATTTACAAAAATAAAATATATTTTATAATAATATTTTCAGTATGAATGAAATAAGAAATAAAAGTAAAAGTATCATTTACATTATTTTTAAATTTAAACAAATAATATAAAAGTATTAGAAATGTTTTAATGTTAGAAAAAATAGAATAAAATGCCAAATAAATGTAAAAAAAATGTGAAAATATTTTTAAGCATTTTTTATATTTGGAAATAAATAATCAAAATCAGAAATGAAAATAAAAATGCAAAAACATAAAAATATAAGAAATTGGGCCAGGGGGTGTGAAACTGAAAAAGAGAGGTGTTAGAAGCAATCAGACCAGGCCCAGCCTAAGTCTTCATCTTCTTCCTCCAGACTAGTCAAACGCGCGCGCGCCTGGTTCAAACTAGAACTTCCTGAAAATGTGATCTTTTGCCAAAACTCACAACATCAAACTTGTAGAGAATTTGAATACGAATCTAACCATATAAAGCATTAATCCTAACTCTCAAAGACCAGAGAGAAAATCTCTGGCCCTAAAATCTGACCTAACTTTTTCAGCATGTTCATGGATGAAATTCTCCTACACACTTAATATAAATGAAAACTGAGCATATGTACAGCTTCATGGCATTGGATACTACATTTTTCATTCACAAACCTAAGGCTAAATGTTCCTAAATAGACAGATAGAAAGTGATGAAAAACCTGTTTCAGTTGGATTCGAGTAGGACAATGCAGAGCTTCTCAACATGTTTTGAGGTGTCTGGTAGCTTGCCTGAACTTCACTTGATCTTTTCCAATAGCTAGCTTGCCTTGAATGTCCCTGAATTAGCTCCTAGAACTCAACCTGCATAAGCTTGAAACGAAAATGGTGAACATTGTAAATGGAGTTATAGTTGGCAATGGAGGTTTGGGACAGCTTGAGTGAGTTGAATGGAATGTGTTTGAAGTGGAAAGGGGCAAAACGCACGAGCCAAATGAACTATGGCACTCAAGTTGCAGCACCTGCCCTGTTTTGCCAAAAGAATGTGATTTCTAGCTATGGGAGGTTTAGGGGGTCAAGCATTCGTGTTTATGGCTCAAAGGGTTGTGTGAAATATGTTTGTGATGTTTGTTTAAGCTAACAATGGTTGGTTCTCAAGTTGGGAGGTTTTTGCAAGTTTTCTTCTTTGTAAAGCAAGAATGTGTAACTTGTGAATACTGGCCTGTACCAGCCCTATATTATGCTACATACAATCCTCTTGATACTTGAAATTTGTGGATTTGATTTGGCTTCAGAGATATGGCCCTATGCTTCAAAGATCATGTTTTGACATAAAGCATACCTTTTCCAAAATGGAAATGTACCTTTTTCCAATTAAGGCTTAATTTTGGTTACAATGTCCAAATGGCCAAGATAATGCATTAGCTCAATGGATTTGCATTCAATTAAAGAGTGTAAAATGGTTTAGAGGCCTGCAAACAAGTACAAAGCATGCTGGTTTGAAAATGCAACTTGTATGAACATGTATTTGCCATGGATACAAAGTGAGTTTTTGCCAACTTCAAGCATTCGATTCTCCCTAACCACAAATGTGTTTGAGGATTTCTTGGACAATTTGGAAAGCTTGAAACATTAACTATAATCCATCTTTGAAATGAAAATTGAGACTCCAAGTGGAACTATGTGAAAAATGGCCAAGAAGATAGGGAAAAATCCTGCCTAAACTAGGGCAAAATTTCCCTAAGTTAAAAGTTTTAGGGACCCTTGTTCCAAAAATCATAACTTGAGATCCAAGCCTATTTTGAGAAAACTTTGTGAATTAAAGTTGTATACTTTGTGGAGGAATACAACTTTCATGTTGTAAGTTTTGTTTGAATCCATTTGCATCTTGGTGAAAATGTGGGACAAAGTTAGGAAAAATTAAGAAAATTTCATAACTTAGAAAATTCTAAGTTATGAAAATTTTCAATTTCAAACCCTAATTTGCAATTTTGGGTTTCTTGATGAACAAGTTTCATAATTTGACACATCTTGATGAAAAATGACCCTTGGCACTTGATTTTGACCAAAAAAGTCAAAGTTTGACTTTTCAGTGTACAGTCAAATTTTGATTAGTTGACTGAAAAATTCATCTGTCAATCCCATGCATTTGAGATCTTTTGAACTTGTTGAATAAGTCAATATGATGTCATTGAGCCCTTGAGTCCATGGTTGAGCTTAATTTGCCATTGGCTAGGTCAAACAGTCAAAAATTGCCTTTGTACAGTCAAAACCCTAAAAATGACCATTTTGCCCTTTTGGTGATATGGTCAAATTTCTTATGGAATTGTGGTCCAGACTTGATCAAATGGTTCATATGAGTTAATAATGTTGATGTGGGTCAAAATTCATGAGATTTGACTGTAAATTGGCCACAGTTGACTTTTTCCCCAATATAGTTGATTTCTAGGTCAACTGTCCAATTGACTGGGCAAAAATTTGATTCAAGGCTTGAAACTTGGTATGGACCACCTTATGAGTCCAACATGAAGTATGAAAGTCACTTTGGGAGTTGTAGGTCAAAATATCCCTGTGCAAACTCAAACCCTAGTTTAGGTCAACAGTGCAAGGAGGTGTCTTGAGCAGAGTAAACCCTAACTTGATCTTGAGTTCCAAGAGCCTTGCGATGAGAAATGTTGATAAAATGAGAGGGAAAATTTTGGGGTACAACAGTTTCCCCTGTTCAATCTTCTTGAACCTGAAGAGTTAGATTGGCAAGTTTGCCTTTCGTGACTCAAAGGTAAAAGAGGATTGGACACTAGAGTGCCCGTAAATTTGCACTCGTCAAAATATTGTTGAGGGAATGGGCTTAAAGATGCCATTTGGAGATGGTAGAATCTTGATGGAGATGGGCTTAAAGATGCCATCCAAGATTGTTGGTTGAAAATTAGTAGAATGAACGTCAGAATGGTATCCGTATTTGGAACGTAACTGAGTTGTATCTGGAGACTGGGTTCGTATGAGCAAAGGAATGGCGTCCGTGTCTAAAGCGTATCTAAGCTGTAACTGTATTTGATTCTTGAATGAATATCAGAATGACTTCTGTGTCTGGAGTGTATCGGTATTCTGAATGGGTAACAGAGAAACATCTGTGTATGGAGAATCTATGTGCTTGTGGATAAGTTCCGAATGAGTGACAGAATGGCAACCGTGTCTGGAGCGTATCTGGACTGTATCTGAAATTTGAGAAATGTATGAGTAGCAGAATGACTTCCGTGTCTGGAGTGTATTTGTACTGTAACTGGGATTCGGACAAGTGACAGAATGACTTCCGTGTCTGGAGTGTATCTAAACTTGAAGTTGATAGTTGAATCTGAATGAGAGATAAAATGGTTTCTGCGTTTGGAGCGTATCTAGTATGTATCGGATTGTTGAAGTCTGAATGAATAGTAGAATGACCGTCGTGTCTAGGGTGTATCCACACTGTATTTTGACTTGAAATTTTGAATGAGTAATAGAATGACCGCTGTGTCTGGGGTGTATCCATACTGTATCTGAAATATCTGAATAGTTGTTGAACAATAGCTTTTTAATCTTATCCTAAAAAGGGTAAAATGTTAGCTAAAACACAAAGTTATGTTGCATGATATGCATGATGCAATAAAATGTGTTCCATCAATGTTCATGATTATATGAATGTAATGGATATGTATGTAAGCTGAGTAGTTGTCTTGCTGAGGAAAATAAATCCTTGAGAACTGGAGATAATGAAATCTTTGACTGCTACCGGGGAAAGTGAATCCTTGACCGATGCTGGGGATTCCAAAAAAATCTTTGATTGTTGAAGATGAGAAATCCTTGCTGACTGCTTGGGGGTTGAAAATCCTTGGTGACTGGTGGGGATTAACAAGAGCTTTCGACAACCTTTGTGGGGATGTGAGAATTCTTCATGACTTTCCTGGGGAAATAAGGAAAAATCTGATGACCTCTACAGGGGAATTAAAACCTGGGAGGCTTCAAATGGGGAAACCGGAATTTAGAATCTTCGTTCTGTTGGGAATTAACTCTGTGGGGAGAGTGTTTATTCTGTTGGAGAAATCAGGAGCTTTGGGTTGTATGCCAAACTACTGGGGAATCATCCTAGTTGTGGATAAGACAAAAAAATTGACTTTTATCTGATTGATTCTCAAACTTTTAAGATAACATGCTGGGGAAGTTGGGGAAAGCTGAATGGTTCCCGCTGGGGATTGATAGTTGGAAATTTGACTCCGTTGGGGGAGAAGGTCTAGAGTATTCTAGCTCCGCTGGGGATATGTATTTCAGGATTTTCGGGCTCCACTGGGGAAGAGAGTTTAGAATACTCTGGCTCCGCTGGGGATCTTGAAATTTAACTCCGTTGGGGATATATACTCCAAGGTTTTAGCTTTGTTGAGGATCTGGATGACATACCGTAGGGGATTTCTTCTAGAATAGCCTAAAGACGTTTTCCCATACTTTTGATCTATCAGTAATTATTCTTTTCTCATTTTTGTTTTATTTGTAAGCAATGATTATATTCAAATGCATATGCCTATTTAACAAAAAATTGGACGTTTTTCAAAATAAAACATAAGTGTAAAAAGAAAAGAAAGGCAAGCAAATTTATGCAATTTGAAGTATCTTTGTATTAACTTTTGTAAATATCTTTGTACAAAGGAGACACACACCCTAGTAAGAGAATGTTGTCGTAAATGTTGAAAAATTTATACAAAAAGAAAGATGGCTATGTGTAACAATTCCAAGGGGTTCTCACTCTACTATAGCCTTCACAACTCTGAGTATCTTATCCATTCGTTGCTTCGTCCGCAGATGATTGGATTGATCAGAAGCTTGGAGTTTGGTCGTGAAGAGATTGTCCTTAAAGTGATCCGACGAGACATAGTAATACGCTTTAATTCCCTAACTTTTGCATGGACCGCCCTTTCGGGTTTTCGATCCACCGGGAAACCCCTTTTTGCCCAAGTAGCCTTTTCGGGTTTTCAACTTGCCGGGTGTACAAATTTTTTTTGTTTATCCCTAATTTTTGCCCGAATCGCCCTTTCGGGTTTTTGATTCACCGGGATGCCCATTTTTTTCCCAAGTCGCCCGTTTGGGTTTTCAACTTGTCGGGTCGTTTTATGCATAGTATCTTTTGACTATGTCTGCGTTCGCAGGGTGCGGCAAGTCGTCGCCGTCCATGGTGGTGAGAATCATTGCCCCACCAGAAAAGATGTTCTTGATCATAAATGGTCCTTCGTAAGTAGGAGTCCACTTGCACCTGGGATCACTTTGCGGCAAGATGATTTGCTTGATTACAAGATCTCCGACTCGATATACCTGACGCCTGACTCTCTTGTTGAAAGCCTTGATCATCCGTCTTTGATACATCTGACCATGACAAACAACAGTAAGTCGCTTCTCATCGATCAAGTTAAGTTGATCAAGCCGAGTCTGAATCCAATCATCTTCACTCAAACCGGCATCCTTCATAATCCTTAAGGAAGGAATCTGAACTTCCATAGGTATAACGAATTCCATGCCATATACAAAAGAAAAGAGGGTTGCCCCAGTTGAAGTACGCGCCGTGGTACGATATCCGTGCAGAGCAAATGGTAACATCTCATGCCAGTCCTTGTAGGTGACTGTCATCTTTTGAATGATCTTCTTGATATTTTTGTTCGCGACTTCAACAGCACCATTCATCTTCGGTCGATAGGGAGATGAATTGTGATGATAAATCTTGAACTGCTCGCACAAAGCGGTGATCATAGTGTTATTCAAATTTGTACCGTTGTCTGTGATGATCCTGTCGGGGATACCATACCCGCATATGAGGTTCTGCTTGATGAAGCGGGCTACCACATTCTTTGTAACAGAGGCGTAGGAAGCTGCTTCGACCGACTTAGTGAAGTAATCAATAGCCACCTGGATGAAGCAATGTCCATTGGATGCCGTAGGCTTGATCTCTCCAATCATGTCGATTCCCCACATCGTGAATGGCCAAGGAGCTGTTAGAACGTTGAGAGGAATAGGAGGAATATGTACTTTGTCGGCGTAGACTTGAAATTTGTGACAAGTACGGGAATGTTGATGACAATCAGCTTCCATGGTAGACCAGTAGTAGCCTGCCCTTAGAATCTTCTTAGCCATCGTATGTCCGCTTAAGTGGGTGCCAAATGTGCCACTATGTATTTCGGTCATGATCAACTCAGCTTCAACCTTATCCACACAACGAAGTAGAACACAATCATGGTTGTGCTTATAAAGGATACCATTGCTCAGGAAGAACTTGGCAGCAAATCTCCTTAATAACTTTTTTTCATTAACGGAATCTCCTTCAGGGTATTCTCGAGTCTAGAGATACCTTTTGATTTCGTGAAACCAGGGTTGTTCCACTACTTCTTCGGTATTAATCTCATGACAGTGTGCAGGTTCGTCCATTCGCTTGATGGTGACTTGGGGAGCCTCATTATCCCAGTTGAGTTTAAACATGGAAGACATTGTAGCCAGAGCATCTGCTAGCTGATTTTCTTCTCGCGAGAAGTGCTCAAAGGTAATCTACTCAAAATGAGGCAACAATGTCAGGACATGTTCTTTGTATGGGATAAGATTAGGATGTCTAGTGTCCCATTCTCCTTTGATTTGACTGATAACCAAAGCTAAGTCCCCAAATACAACCAAAGATTTGATTCCCAAGTTTATAGCAGCCTTGAGACCAAAGATGCAAGCTTCATATTCAGCCATGTTGTTGGTACAACTGAAGCAAAGTCGGACAGTGAAGGGTGTATGGCAACCTTCCGGAGAAATAAGTATCACACTGATACCTTTGCCAAGTGCATTTGAAGCACCATCAAAGTACATGGTCCATCGGGATCCTTGTTCAGGTCCGTCATACGGTCCGTTACCTTAAATGTTGTCCAATGTCATGATGTCCTCGTCAGGGAAGTTGAATCTCATAGATTGGTAATCTTCGACGGCTTGATGAGCTAGATGGTCAGCTAGTACACTCCCCTTTATAGCTTTTTGGGTAGTATACTGGATATCATACTCAGTCAGGATCATTTTCCATCTAGCGATTCTTCCAGATAAAGTAGGCTTCTCAAAGATATACTTAATTGGATCCATCTTGGAAATCAGCATAGTGGTATGAGTCAACATATACTGCCTTAGTCGGCGAGCAGCCCATACCAAAGCACAACAAGTTTTCTCGAGCAGTGAGTAGCGAGTCTCACAGTCGGTAAACTTTTTTCTAAGGTAATAAATGGCATGCTCTTTTCGGCCAGACTCGTCATGTTGGCCCAGTACGCACCCCATTGAATTATCCAAGACAATCAGATACATGATTAGCGGCCTTCCTTCGACGGGTGGCATCAAGATAGGAGGTTCCAGTAAATACTCCTTGATCTTATCAAAAGCAACTTGACAATCATTCTTCCATTCAACTACCTGATCTTTCTTCAACAGCTTGAAGATTGGCTCACAGGTAGATGTTAGGTGAGAGATGAACCTCACAATATAGTTTAGGCGTCCCAAGAAACCTCTAACCTCCTTTTCAGTGCAGGGGGAAGGCATTTCTTGTATATATTTGACTTTAGCAGGATCAACCTCAATGCCTTTGTTGCTGACGATAAATCCTAAAAGTTTACCAGACCTGACTCCAAAAGTGCACTTGCTTGGGTTTAGTCTGAGCTTATACTTCTTCAACCTGACAAACAGCTTTTGCAAATGATCAAGGTGTTATTCTTCTGTCTGTGAATGGGCTATCATGTTGTCTACGTAGACTTCGATCTCATGATGTATCATATCATGAAACAAAGCTACCATGGCGCGTTGATAGGTTGCCCCGGCATTCTTCAGTCCGAATGGCATCACTTTATAGCAGAAGGTACCCCATTGCGTAACAAAAGTAGTCTTCTCCATGTCTTCGGGGGCCATTTTGATATGGTTGTATCCCGAGAATCCATCCATGAAGGAAAATACCTTGTGTTGAGCTGTGTTGTCAACCAAGATGTCGATGTGTGGCAATGGAAAATCATCTTTAGGGCTAGCCCTGTTTAAATCCCGATAGTTCATACACATTCTGACTTTGTCGTCCTTCTTAGGCACGGGAACAATGTTAGCAACCCATTGTGGATAGGAAGTAACATCCAGAAAGCCAGCATTGAATTGCTTCATTACCTCAGCTTTAATCTTCTCAAACATGTCGGGCCTCATTCGGCGGACCTTTTGTTTGATCGGTGGACAGTCTTCTCTTGTAGGGAGACGGTGAACCACGATATCTGTGTCTAGTCCCGGCATGTCTTCATAGGACCAGGTGAATATTTCAACATATTCATTCAACAACTGAACTAAGCGCTCTTTGACACTTGGTTCCAGGTTGGCACCCACCTTAACCTCTTTCTTGTCTTCCTCTGTTCCCAAGTTGATGGTTTCTAGCAACACTTCATGGGGGCAGAATAGCCCTTTCCTCTTGTTGCAGAAGTCTGGCTAGCTCTCCAGGCACTTCACAGTCTTCATCACCTTTGTACTCGGCATGATTGACCAAATCTTCAGAGTTACTGAAGGCTAAAGTAGAATAGTCACCCATGGAATCCAGAGTGGATGGGTACCTACATTTTATGAGTGTGGGTGTGTGTAAGGGATAGCAATCCTTAAACAAAACAAGATGTAAAAGGAAAGAAAATGAACACAACAGTTTATAGATGAAAACACCCAATGATTCATTAAACATGGCATATGATAATGAAGAAATCAAGCCCTTACAAATGGACCTATATTCCCCGGGTAAGGCATAAGGTGAAAATAGTGTACGAATTGTTTAGTTATTACAGACCAAAATAGGAAATTGTTCAAAGATAAATTACTGGTTGATGAAAGTGATGGGAACGAAGTCCTTCGCTTCCCAGTTACTTAATCCTCCTTCGACGGTTGGAAAGATCCAATCTTCAAAGTTGTCTTCTTCATCATCATCTTCTAAGGCATTAATTCCATGGTGAGTGATTTTTACGGGTGGTCCTCCAGCCCTGGAGCGACGCACAGCTTTCTGGCCAGCAGCAGTAAAACCTATTCCGAACTTGTCCGTCTTGTGAGAAAAATCAGGCAGTTGCCCCCACACTGTACTCCTTCCTTCTTTGATTACAGCCTCCGCATCCTTGAGGGATTCCATCCTAGACACAGGCTTCGAAATGATAGGCACATCTGTCATTCTCTTTGCAACTGCGACTTCAGGAGAAACTTCCTCAAAATGTTGGAAAGGCGTTTCTATGAATTCGCCATCCAACTCCATATAGCGGAAGGAGTTGAGGTGACTTATCATGTACTCTTCCTCACCGTGCACCGTGATGATCTTACCCTGAACGGGATACTTTAGCATTTGGTGTAAAGAGGAGGTAATTTCCCCAACATAGTGGATCCATGGCCTTCCCAACAAACATGAATATGAAGGACGGATGTCCATCACATAAAAGGTAGAGTTGAAGGTCTCGGTGCCCACTTTGATAGGAATGTCCACTTCTCCATGAACCATCCTCTTAGAACCGTTGAAGGCTCTAACAACGATGTTACTAGGCTTCAGGGTCAAACCTTCGCAGTCCAATCTATCCAATGCCTTTTTCGGGAGAACATTTAAAGATGAACTGGTGTCAACCAGAACATGGGCAAGTGTGGTTCCCCTGCATTTTACTGAGACATGTAGCGCGTCGTTGTGCTTCCTTCCCTTAGGAGTCAAATCAGCATCAGAAAAACCAAGACCATTATCAACAGTAAGGCTAGCCACACACTCTTGAAACTGGTCAGCCGAAGTTTATTGAGGCACGTGTGTCGTCTTTAAAAATTTGATCAAGGCCTTAGCATGGGCCTCAGAGCAGAGTAGAAGAGCCAACATGGATATTTTGGAAGGGGTCTGCCCTAGCTGCTCCACGACATCGTATTCGCTCCTCTTGATTATCTTTAAGATTTCTTCCATCTCTTTCTGGGTGGTCTCGGGGATTACCACAGTCTGACCCTTCATCCTGACAGGCGCTTCTAGTATCCCCTTACCTTTGGTAGTAGCATTAGAGGGTCTAACTTTAGGTACATCAATTTCTTCAATTATCGGGATTTGCACAGATGGCTTGACAGGTACAGAAACTCTCGAGGGTCCGAAGACTGCCCGTGGGGGAGAAATCTCCGGAGAGAATAACCTTCCGCTGCGAGTTACCTTGCTTGTTCCCGCAATATTCCCTATATCAGGGGTTTCATCATCGGAATTCTCTTGGACTGATTCAATATGTTTGATACCATGATAGAAGATTTCTCCTCTGTAGTTCCATGGTATCGTCTTGTTAGATTTATACGGGACAGGTCCCGGCATGGTGATTTTCAACGGCACAAACTTAGGATCAAGCGTAATCTTGACAGGCCTTTTGCAGGTCTTGGGAAGATTGTCGGAGATGGTTATTATTGCAATAACAAAAGTAGCAGGAGTAACAGGAGTGATAGTATCAACAGGAGTATTTTGAAAGAGAATCTCTTGGGTATCCATCAGGCGTTGGATGCCTGATTTCAACAGTGCGCAGTCAGCTTGCAAGTTTGAACAAAAGTAACAGTCTTTTCCACAACCTGGGAATATCCCGGCACTCATCAAATTCACTTTAATCACTGGTAACGGAGTCAAAAGGTCAACAACATTGGTAACATGAAGATCTTCCATAACGACATGAACATTATGACCGTGCTTGGGCATTGGGGCTGAAATCACATTCGACTTTTCGGGCGCATCGAATTCAACCTCCTTGGCGTCGATCAGGTCTTGGATTTTGTTCTTAAGAGCCCAACAATTGTTGGTATCATGCCCTACACTGTTAGAGTGGTATGCACATTTTGCATTGGAGTGGTAATAAGGAGAAGAGGTATTAGGGTTCTTCGGCGCTTCTTTCAAATTGGTAAGGTTCAGTTTTAACAGATGAGGGAGTACTTGAGCCGGTGTCATGTTGATTCAGGTGAACTGCTGTTGTGTCCTTTCTACCCTTTGCTGATTAGATCTTGGCTGATTTCTGTGAGGTTGATCAGTTGAAGAGTTTTGGATCATCACAGCCCCCACCATTGGTCGGCGCTCGGTTCTTCCTTGGCTTTTCTGAGAATAAACAACAAAAGCTTCCTTCTTAGCTGAGAAGATCTTCTTAATAGCAGTGGACGCGGAGGCATCTTTATGAATCTTACCACTTTTAATGCCAGCCTCAACCCTTTCACCGGTTATAATTAATTTGGTGAATCCTGCAGAGGAACTCCTGATTAAATGATTGAAGAAAGGGCCAGACAGGGTCCCTAAAAACATGTCAACCAACTCTCTATCCGACAATGGTGGCTGCACCCTTCCAGCCAAATTCCGCCACTTCTGGGCATACTCTTTAAATCCCACATTAGAAGCCATACCCATACTCTATAGTTGAGTACGAGTAGGTGCTAAATCAGCGTTGTATTGGTATTGTCGGTAGAAAGCAACAGCTAAATCTTCCCAGTTATGAACCTCAGACCTCTCAAGTTGATAGAACCAGTCCAATTGTGTGCCTGGCAAACTATCTTGGAAAAAATGGACCGAAAGATCCTTAGCAGATGAGTGGGGTTGGATCTTTCTGACGTAGGATCTCAGATGAATCTTTGGACAGGACAAATCGTCATACTTAGCAAATGTAGGAACTTTGAACTTGGGAGGAATGACGATCCCAGCGACCAACCCTAGTTCTTCGAAATCTAAACCAGGTACCCTTTGCAACTCCATGGCTGCCAATCGATCCTCGAGATTTTTATATTTATCATCCGCTGGGGGATATTGTTGTTCGGAGTAATCTTCGTCCTCTTACTCTTCTTCTTCTTCAACTTCAGATTCAGAAGGCATCGCAGTTCCTTTTCCTTTACCAGCCCCTTCATCAGACGTCGAGGGGAACTCGAGAACTTTTCTAGCATGGTTTTCAAACCTTCTTCCCATAGTGACCATACCAGGCCTTTTCTTCTTTTTCTCTTTATCTTTCTCCAACAGTGCTTTAAGGTCCTTTTGACCCTTTGCTAAGGTCACGAGGAGTTGCTGGAATTGAGAATTATGTGCTTGCAGATCCTTAACCGTCTGCTCCAAATCCATCTTGCTGAAATAAAAAGCAGAAAGGTAAGGAAACCTGGTGTGAAGACCTGTTTATGCATATGATGAATGATATGATATGTTATTCATGTAATGCATTCAAGGATTCAGAAATTCAAATTTGTTACAAACAAAAAGAACACACGTCATATTAATAAGAAGAAATTTGTTAGTACATAAATGCCCCATGGGCAAAATATTACAAAATTCTTAATGTAAAAAGACATTGCGCATCCTCTTTGGTCCGATGTAACTGTTGAGAGTTTCCTCCTCGTGAAGTCGACGGGTAAGCTCCAAAACCTTCTTCTCACTGGCATAGAAGCTGGCTTCAAAAGTATTTTGTTCTTATTTGAGTTGGATCCAACTCTTTTGTAATTCTTCCAATGATGTTGGCATATCTGGATGTAGGAGGGTGTATGGAACCTCTCCTTCCATAACAGGCTCTTTGATCACAGGGAGAATGTGAGTGTATGGCATCATAAGATTCTGGGCGCGAATTCGTACCCACTTGAGGTAAGGCTCAAGGGGGATGGAATTCTTGTGCCCCAGTGTCTTACTATCCACTTTGTTGGGCATCCTCCAATCTCTGATGAACCTTTGTCGAAGTCCTTGCGCATCGTTGTCGAAGTCAAAAACTAGGTCAGGAATCAGCATATCATGAGGGCCATCCCTCCGGGCATATCCAAATTGCCTTATAGCTAAACAAGGGTTGTAGGTAATGCCTCCTCTAATGCCAAGTAGTGGGACATTAGGGAATTCCCCATAACTATCAATGATGATGACATTTTCTCTGGACCGAGAACACCAATGAACATCAGAATATGTTAAGGTCATCAATCGCTGTGACCACCTTAAACCCTGCTCATTCTTCAAAACTGACTGGGGAAGGTGAGAAATAAACCACCTTGCTAGAAGAGGAGCACAGCACATGAGAACACCTTTTTCCTCATTGTTCATGTGTAAAATGAGTGTAGGATGTCCCCAAGCAATGTAGGTTCAGGATTCCGGGATATGAAAATCTTGACAGCATTCACATCTATAAGTTGATCAGGGTTTGGGAACAAGACCAACCCATAGATGAGAAGTGCCACAATCTCTTCAAAATCTTGTAGATCTAGAGAATTCCAGCAGTCTTGTGCCTTCTCAAACAGAAACTTTACCAAGAAACCCTTGACACAACTTCTGGTTTCCCAATGTCCTTTGATATCAGATGGTTGCAAATGTGATGCTTGAGCAACATCTTCAGGCTTTGGTTCTTTTTCCGTACCATTGTAGGGTAGTTGATGAAGAATAGGAATCCTCAGGAGTTGAGAAAATTCCTCGAAAGTAGGTACTAATTGGTAATCAGGGAATGTGAAACAGTGGTGTAGGGGGTCAAAGAACTGGAAGAGAACTTTCACCATGTCTTCTTCAATGTTGGAGTTGACCAAGTTGAGAAGTCTACCATATCTTTCACTGAAGAGAGAATTCTTTGGAATCTTGGAAGTAAGCTCCTTGAGTTGAGGAGGGATTCTCATAAGGTTGACTTGAATTGTTTTCCTGCAAAGAGATTCCATGACCTACAAAACAAGAACAAAGATGAAGATCCAAACCCTTGAAATGGTTAGTGGATGCATATGATGCTTTATGATGTTCATGATGTATGCACAAACACATGTACAAGCAAAGCACACAAAATCCTAGTTTCAGGCTTGCATGAGGTTTCATAGGTAAGTACCCTCTTGAAGTTAGTTGGCTCAACCTGTCCGATAAATAGTAACCGGGTTCTAAGGAGCTCAATATCACTGGATTATTTTCTGTGTTCATTGTTTTGGTTTAGCCACTTAACTGGCGACCAAAATATTCCAAGAAAACAACCCTCAATGAGTTTAGTATCGAGTATCTACCAACTTCGGACTGCACCAAAGCCGGTCATCTCACTACCCCTAAAAAAGGCCAAGATGGTCAAGTAAGGTTCTAAGAGTTCATTAATGCTTCATGACATCACTCAGCGGCCCCATATTCTGTTTGATTGACTCAAAGGCTACTGGTACCCACAAATATGTCGCACTAATATAGATATTGCTTCAACCATGTCAGTATACCCCGCACAGTTTCCACAACGTATTGCTATTTACCTATGAATGTTCCCCAAATCCGGGTAGAGGATTTCAAGCCCAAACAAAAGAACCAAATGTAAAGCAATCAAAGAAATCAAGACATGCAAAGGTGATCTAAACCCTAAGGTTACTCCACTTTTAAAGTTCTCCCCAGCAGAGTCGCCAGTTCTGTGATACGGTGGGCGAAATGACTTGGGGTTTTGCGTTTGTGTTCACAAATGTTTCGGTTTAGCAAGAGTCACCACCGACTTTTTATTTTATCCTAAGTGTGATCGGTGGGAACGAGAACTGACTGTTTTTGGAATGCTGGTTCGCGTTTGCGTTTGTTTTTGCAAAATGTCGCGGTAAGCAAGAGTCGCCACCGTCTTTTATTTTATCCAACAAGGAAAGGACAAAAGCACAGAAAAATTCCTTTTCGAGATTGTTTCTCGGGTTCAGCAGGTAGATTATAGAAAGGGAAGGTGTTAGCACCCTTTCTATCTGTGGTTACCCACGGGCTCTTAGGTACTTGCTCACTACGTTTTCAAAAGTTTGCTTTTCTTTGTGTTTGTGGGTTTGAAAAGTTTTTATTTGAAACTTCGAAATAACTCTTGTTTCTGTCCTCAAGAGTGTAATGAAGTGTTTTTGAAACTTTGTTTGTAAAAGTGTATGTGCGAAAAGTTTTGTTTTGTTTAAAAGAGAGAGCAAGTACTTAAGAACCTCTACCTACTCAAAAAGGAATTTAATTGTGCAAATATCCTTTAGACAGTGCTATCCCACTATTGAGGAGTAGGTAGCACCGTCGTTGGAGTTTTCGGGTCAATTCGATTTTAGGGACGTGTGGTCACTAAAGCAACGTTAGGACGTCTTAGTGGTAATCCTAATGTCTTAGATCATTTTTATCGAGGCAACCATTTCGAGGCAACTTTGATCTTTGGGAAGAAGGACGACCTCTAAAACATCCTATACTTAATGACCACGTTCGAGGCAACCAAGTGAGGTTTACCCTAAGAGTGGCATGTGCAACTGTGTCAATTTTCAGTTATATTATTCTTGCATGTCATGGTGAGCTACTGTTGATTTTAAGTTAAGAGTTAATCTTGTCATGCATAGCCTAGTTAGCATACATCTAAACAGTTAATATATGTACAGGAATTTAAAGTGCAGAAAATGTAAATCCTACGCTATTACAAGGCTTCGGGGAGGGGGAATATTTACATGTCCAAAATTGGGGAAATAAAAGCAGTAAAGGTATTAGTTTAAGCTATTACATCCCAGTAAAATAAACGTGCGTGAATATAAAAAAAATCCTAAGAATAAGAACTCTTTTTGTTGTTTTATTTTATTTTGGGAAAATAATTTAAATCTATTTAATTTTAGTTTTTTTTTTTGGAAAAATGTTAAGATAATTAAAAGGTTAATTAACAAGATTAATTTAATAGAAAAAGAACTAGCCTAATGTTTTTGTGGTTTTTTTATTTTAAGGTTAATTAAAAAGATAAAAAAAGAAGTCTATGGAAAACAAAAATAAAATGCAAGAGGGATCCTTCGATCCAAGGAAAAAAAGAGCTTCGACCCAAGGAGGGAATGGACTGCTTAGATCCAGAGAGGGTCCTGGTCCTTTCGATTGGGCCAGACAGTAAGGCGTGAGTGGCCTTCGATCCAAGGAAGAGGATTGTCTTCTGATCATGGAGGTCATGGCTTTCGATCCAGGAATGAGATGCCTCCTTCGATCCAGCATGCTAATGGGTTCGATCCAGAGAAGGTGTCTCCTTCGATTTGGGCTGTTATACCTGCAAAAGTATGTGAGTGAAATAAAATGCAGGGCCTGGGTATTGAACCCCAGGCCCTTCGATCCTGCGCTTGCTGGGTCCCTTCAGGCTATGACTGCAGCAAGTGATAGCAAACGAAAAACATGACCTGGGTGCCAAACCCAGGCCTTTCGATCCTGTCTAGGATGGAAAATCAGAGGTAACAACAAGTATGAATGTATTATGAAAATATGAGGTTGAATAATTTACCCTTTCTTACCAGCAGATTGGATCTTCGATTTGGACGTTTGCTGGACGTAGGCACCTTCGATCTGGACACTTCCTGGATGCAGGCACTTTCGATCTGGGCTTCTGGGCGTGGGCACCTTTGATCTGAAGGACTGCTTTGGCTCTTTGAGGCAATTTTTCTTTGTGTTCTCCTGCAGAGTTTTGTGTGTTTCGTTGTATATTTTCGTGTGTGATTTTCCTATGATTTTCGTGTCCTTTTCCGTGTGTTGTAATGTGTCACTGGCCTATGTATTTATAGGGGTGTGAGGGTGCAGTAATGGCAGGAGACAACCATTAAAACAGGCCTTTAACTCTCTGGACAAAAATCAAACACATTAAATTATTTCCTTTTTTTGAAACATTTGTGTCCCTTGAATGAACTTGGACACTTTTGGATTTCGAATGGTCCTTATTTGCCTCTTTCGAATGGGCTCCCTGCGTACCCTTCGAATGGGCCTGGCCCAAATATCAATCGAAGGATTCCAATCGAAAGGCTCTGCTAACAGGCCAATCAAAAGGTGTTGTTCATGCCAATCGAAGGACATGGTTGACATGCCTGTAGAAATTGCCTTGACATAATTCCAATTGAATGCTTGTCCATAATGCCAATCGAAAGACTCCTTCAGAATGCCAATCGAAGGGTCTTTCAGGATGCCAATCTAAATGCTTGTCCAGAATGTCAATTGAAGTGTCTTTCAGGATGCCAATCGAAATGTACTTGAAGCACCACTCAAAAATTTTCCTTTTCCTTAGGCAAGGGTTTGTGATCAACCATGCAGGGGGAAGACTTTGGAAAACATGAGAGGGAAAATTTTGGGGTGCAACAATTTCCCCTGTTCAATTTTCTTAAACCTGAGGATATAGATTGGCTTTCGAGCCTTTTGTGATCCGAAGGTGGAAGATAATTGAACACTAGAGTGCCCAGAAATTTGCACTCGTATGGTGTAGTATCAGCATTGTGATGTCGGGAATGGGCTTACAGATGCCATTTGGAGATTGTTGGTAGGAGGATGGGCTTATAGATGCCATCTGCAGGAGTGTCGATCGCATAAGAGATTCCTTAGCGAGAACTTGCATACCTGTTGTTGTAGAAGATTCCACTGGGGAAGTCTGACTTCGTTGAGATTTAGGAACCCGCCTGTACTTCAACTGAAAGAATGCTTCAGCTGAGTTTTAAGAACCTGTTCATAATTCAACTGGGGGGAAACATCTTCATCAAGATCTAAGAACTGACTCGTGCTCAATGGAGTAAACCGATGAGGTTATAGAACTTGTCCACACTATGGCGGAGGAAAACATAAAGATCTAGGAACTGACTCGTGCTCAATGGAGTATACCGTTGAGGTTATAGTGCTAGTCCATACTATGACGTAGGGAAATGTGATGTTTTAGCTGGGAAAATAAATCCCGGAGCTACTGGAGAATAGAGTTGAGTGTGGATGATTGTCAGAATTGCATCTGCGTCTGGAGCGTATCTGAAATGTATTTGAATGAGTGACAGAATGACATCCGAATCTGGATCGTATCTGGACTGTAATTTGAACGAGTGACAGAATGACATCCAAATCTGGATCATATCTGGACTGTAGTTTGAATGAGTGACAAAATGACATCCGAATTTGGATCGTATCTGGACTGTAGTTTAAATGAGTGACAGAATGACATCCGAATCTGGATCGTATCTGGACTGAAGTTTGAATGAGTGACAGAATGACATCCGAATCTGGATCGTATCTGGAATGTAGTTTGAATGAGTGACAGGATGACATCCGAATCTGGATCGTATCTGGACTGTAGTTTGAATGAATCTGGGATAAGTATCAGAATGTCAGCCAATCTGGATCGCATCTGAACTGTCTCTAGAAGGAGTCTGGAATAAGGATCAAAATGTCAGCCATATCTGGATCGCATCTGAACTGTCTCTAGAAGGAGTCTGGAATAAGGATCAGAATGTCAGCCATATCTGGATCGCATCTGAACTGTCTCTAGAAGGAGTCTGGAATAAGTATCATAATGTCAGTCATATCTGGATCACATCTGAACTGTCTCTAGAAGGAGTCTGGAATAAGTATCAGAATATCATCCATATCTGGATCGCATCTGAACTATCTCTAGAAGGAGCCTGGAATAAGTATCAGAATGTCAGCCATATCTGGGTTGCATTTGAAATATCTCTAGAAGGAATCTGGAATAAGTATCACAATGTCAGCCATATATGGGTCGCATCTGAACTATCTCTAGAAGGAACCTGGAATAAGTATCAGAATGTCAGCCATATTTGGGTCACATCTGAACTATCTCTAGAAGGAATCTAGAATAAGTATTAGAATGTCAGCCATATCTGGGTCGCATCTGAACTATCTCTAGAAGGAATCTGGATTAAGTATCAGAATGTCATCCATATCTGAGTCACATCTGAACTTTCTCTAGAAGGAATCTGGAATAAGTATCAGAATGTCAGCCATATATGGGTCGCATCTGAACTATCTCTAGAAGGAATCTGGAATAAGTATCAGAATGTCAGCCATATCTGGGTCGCATCTGAACTATCTCTAGAAGGAATATGGAATAAGTATCAGAATGTCATCCATATCTGGATCGCATCTGAACTATCTCTAGAAGGAATCTGGAATAAGTATCAAAATGCCAGCCATATCTGGGTCACATCTGAACTATCTCTAGAAGGAATCTAGAATAAGTATCAGAATGTCAGCCATATCTGGGTCGCATATGAACTATCTCTAGAAGGTATCTCAGAAGATGAGGATCTTTGCCTGTTGATTGATTTTTCCTGAAAAGGTAAGGAGTTAGTTATATGCAATGTCATGATGTATGCATTGTCATGATGTATGCATTGTGTAATGATGTTATCAAAGTAAAATGAGATTTGTGTCATATGTATTTTGTATGCATATGTTATGAATGTTATTGAAGTATAATTTTGTCTTGGATTTTGCTCAAAATTTTTCAACCGGGGATCCCTGCTTTGTTGTTTGAGGAGAACTCCGCTGGGGGATAATGAAAACTCTGTGGGGAGTAGATGCTCTGCTGAGGATTTTAACGATGAACTCCGCTGGGGATTCCGTTGATAAGCTCTGTTGGGGATTTTGATGATAAACTCCACTGGGGATGGATTACCGTTGCTGGTGATATTGAATCTGTTGAGGATAGAAGTCCTGCTTGGGGAAAGAAAGAACTTCGCTGGGGATGATCTTTCAGTTGCAACTTGCTGAGGATAACCTTCTGAAATTGGCTGAGGAGACTTATTTGTGCTTCGCAGGGGACAAGCTTCCAGAGTCTATTGGGGAAGAGGATTTGTGGTCCTTTAACTTGTAGTAGTCGGAGAGGCAAACTCAAGCTGGGGAATCATGGCATTGTTGGGGAGATAAACCCTGTCGTCAGTCCGCTAGAGAGGTGACATCTTTGTTGGGGGAAGTCCTCGAGGATTCTTGAGATTGATTCAGTTGGGGAAGGTTTTCAAAGATTAAACCCTTGCTGGGAGTCATCCTATGAGCAGGATCTGGGGAGATTCGTCATTGCCCCTAGTAGCAGGTGTTTGTGGCACTGCCTGGAAATGTTGGACTGTATGTAACCCTTCACTGAGATTGATGTTCAATGCCCCAAGTGACGGAGATGGAGACTTGCCCCTGGTTACTCTGCACTTCTTTGAGAGATTTCCTGGAATCTTGACTGGGCTGCCCCAGGTGTGCTGGATAGTGACATGTCATGCCCCCTTGTTTATAGGAGATTTGCCAATGGAAGCGTCATCCTTTTTGAAGTGATTTTGTTCACTGAGAGGGCTTTCGTTCATCGGATATTCGTTGTGTGAATTTCTCCGCTGTCAAACAAATAGCCAAATGCAAACAGTGATATTCAGATAATGCAAAGTTTATGCTTGTCTCGAAGTTTTTGAAAAATGCGTTTTTTAGCAGAAAACTCTTTATAAGACCAATTCAACACAAGATTTAGGACAAAGCCCTATAGGAGTCAGGATACCTTTTGTAACATTATGCTTTCGAACTAACCCATGCTTCAGTTAGGACTTTTGAAGGGTTGTAACGTGGCTTGGTTCACGGTTTAAGAAACAAAGGATAAAGGCTCAAAGTATATTTGTACCCACCCGCTCTTCGTGATGTTCTTCAATCCTAAACTCAGTTAATTGTGCATTTGAACTCCAAATGAGTCTGGAACGACGTTTTTGGTGATGGTTCACACAAGTTGGATTTTTGAAGGCAGTCATCATTTTTTGCAACATTTTTCATGTTGTCGAGGATTTTTAACGACCTCGTTCTTTTGATTTGTTATCCCTAATTTTTTCCTGACTGTTCCTGTTTTCGAGATTACAGTCAGCGGGATGCCCCAGCTTTCTTAAGCTTCCTTTATAGGTTTTGGCTAAGTGGGCTTTTCTTTTGAGAGATTGACTTCCTATGAAATAAGGAACCACCACTGACTTTTGATTCCAGCGGAATGCTTTTGATGTCATTCGTTGTATTATGAACTGAGAGTTTTGCGACTTCAATGCATATCTTTTGAATTAACTGAGAGACTACCCTGCCCCAGGTTTAAATTAAAGGTTTCAATTTGTGTTTAAAACGGAAAACTTCTACTTCTTTGGCTCGAAGGGGTTGACTAGGGATTATCTTCCTTATACCTCCACTGTTTAGGATTTGAAAGAAATGCATGTACATCGTCAGCAAGGTCTGTCCAAAAGCATACTGTATGAGATTATGGCATTGTTTCGTCATCCTCCCTCTAAAGGCTTGTAACTTTTAGCAAGAGTTGAATGTCATAAAGTGAGTAAAAAGCATAGTAATGAAAATGATGAATTCAAGACAAACATATGCAATGCATTTAGTGAAACAGAGTTTGACATTAATAGATAATTGTTTGAATAACAAAAGAAATTACAAGTTGAAAATTCAAATGAAACAAAGACCCTCTCTTGTCAGAACTTGTCACTTCAAATGGTGAACCTTGGAGGGATGGTAGAAGAACTCAGCCTGACCATCTTGTGTGAATTCCAAAGCTCTTTCGTTAATCAGGTCTTGAACTTTGGTTTTCAATGCCCAACAACCATCAGTATCATGCCCCGGGCTGTTGGAATGGTATGCACACCTTGCATCAGGATTGTACTTTAGGGAGGTTATGTTGGGATTCTTAGGAGGGTCCCTTAACGTCACCAGATTCAACCTCAACAGGTGTTGTAAAGCTTGAGACAACGACACGTTGAGCTCGGTAAATTGCCTTCTGGGCTTACTCTGATCAACCCGTTGTTCTTGGCGAGGTTATTGTTGGACCCTTGAGGTAGTAGCAACTTGGAGAGGTCCATTCTTCACCATACCAAACTCTTGTCTTCTTGGAGGCTGATTAATTATTTGATCTCCAGTCTTGACCATTTGCTTCATGTTGTTGTATCTGTCTTGATGAAGCTGGTGGATCATGGTTCTCAACTCTTCTTGTTCCCGAGCTAAGCCTTGGATAAGAGCCATCTGCCCCAACATTTGGGTTCTCATTGCATCTACCTCAGCTTGCAGATGTTTCAGCCGTTCGTCCTTATTATCTTCAGGACTTTTCTTGACCAAATTCCCCATGAGGAGTGTTCTCAACTCTTCCTGCCCCTTGGATAGGTTTAGGAAGATTTCCCTGAACTGAGTCTCCTGGTTGTCTTGTTGGAAAGCCATTGCTGAAATAAACAGCGAGAACATGAGAGACCTGTACTGGAAGACCTGTTATGCAATGATATGTATGATATATGTATACAATGTTTTCAAGGATCTCGCGGGGTAAACAAGAAGCTTGTTAGAATTTGAATCTTGTAGCTTTGATTGAAGGAACTTCATGTTGCTGAGAGTCCTTCTTCAAGAGTCAAGCTCACCATATCGAGTGGGTCATAGCCCACTGACTCAAGTTATCGCGCTTGGATTTCTAGACAACTTTGGCTAGAGGAAAATAAATCCACTTTGCCCCTTGCTAGCCATTTGATTTACCATAACCTGCATCACAGACCCTTGAGATCCTTGAAATGGTTAAGGAAATGTTAAGGCATGATGTTATGATGTATATGCTATGCGTTTAAGCAAAAAGTGAGGTGATGTAAGTGAGCCCTACAATAAATCCAATTTGTTGGATAAGGACTGTAAACAAAACCTGCAAGGAACCCCTGTTGTCAGATAACAAGTAGTTCAAGTTTGAAGGCACACAAGTCACACATATAGCCTTAAGTTTAGGCTGGCATGGAGTTTAGGCATTACCCTCTTTCAGTTTAGTTGGTTTAAACCTGTCCTAAAAAAATAGTAATCGGGTTCTAGAGGATCTCAATATCACTGACTACCCTCAATCGGTCATAATTCCAGCTTAGCAACCTTTTCTTGCGGCCGGAACCATCGCGAGAGTTTAGTCTCAATGAGTGTAGCATACTGCTACTGTTCTATGGCCAAGTTGGTCAATTTAAGGTTCTAAGGTCAGTTGGTGCTTAATGACTCCTCAGAAGACCCATATTCTCCTCGTTTCAACACAAGTGATATAGGTACAGACCAAGGTGCCACACCAACGTAGCTACTGCTTCATCCGTGTCGGTCTACGCCGGACAGATCCCTCACAGTTTATTGCTACTTACCTAAAAAGGGTACCCCCAGATCCGAGTTAGGATCTATAGAACTCCGATACAAGCCCACAAAATTAAAAGCATACAAAGCAATACAATTGAAAACACAAGTGATCTAATCCCAAGGTATACCTCACTTATTAATTAGTCCCCAGCAGAGTCGCCAGTTCTGTGATCGGTGGGAACGAGAACTGACTGTTTTTGGAATGTTGGTTCGCGTTTGCGTTTGTTTTCGCAAAATGTCACGGTAAGCAAGAGTCGCCACCGTCTTTTATTTTATCCAACAAGGAAAGGACAAAAGCACAGAAAAATTCCTTTTCGAGATTGTTTCTCGGGTTCGGGAGGTAGATTATAGAAAGGGAAGGTGTTAGCACCCTTTCTATCCATGGTTACCCACAGGCTCTTAGGTACTTTCTCACTATGTTTTCAAAAGTTTGCTTTTCTTTGTGTTTGTGGGTTTGAAAAGTTTTTATTTGAAACTTCGATATAACTCTTGTTTCTATCCTCAAGAGTGTAATGAAGTGTTTTTGAAAACTTTGTTTGTAAAAGTGTATGTGCGAAAAGTTTTGTTTTGTTTAAAAGAGAGAGCAAGTACTTAAGAACCTCTACCTACTCAAAAAGGAATTTAATTGTGCAAATGTCCTTTAGACAGTGATATCCCACTATTGAGGAGTAGGTAGCACCGTCGTTGGAGTTTTCGGGTTAATTCGATTTTAGGGACGTGTGGTCACTAAAGCAACGTTAGGACGTCTTAGTGGTAATCCTAATGTCTTAGATCATTTTTATCGAGGCAACCATTTCGAGGCAACTTTGATCTTTGGACAGAAGGACGGACTCTAAAACATCCTATACTTAATGACCACGTTCGAGGCAACCAAGTGAGATTTACCCTAAGAGTGGCATGTGCAAGTGTGTCAATTTTAAGTTATATTATTCTTGCATGTCATGGTGAGCTACTGTTGATTTTAAGTTAAGAGTTAATCTTGTCATGCATAGCCTAGTTAGCATACATCTAAACAGTTAATATATGTACAGGAATTTAAAGTGCGGAAAATGTAAATCCTACGCTATTACAAGGCTTCGGGGAGGGGGAATATTTACATGTCCAAAATTGGGGAAATAAAAGCAGTAAAGGTCTTAGTTTAAGCTATTACATCCCAGTAAAATAAACGCGCGTGAATCTAAAAAAAATCCTAGGAATAAGAACTCTTTTTGTTGTTTTATTTTATTTTGGGAAAATAATTTAAATCTATTTAATTTTAGATTTTTTTTTGGAAAAATGTTAAGATAATTAAAAGGTTAATTAACAAGATTAATTTAATAGAAAAAGAACTAGCCTAATGTTTTTGTGGTTTTTTGATTTTAAGGTTAATTAAAAAGATAAAAAAAAGAAGTCTATGGAAAACAAAAATAAAATGCAAGAGGGATCCTTCGATCCAAGGAAAAAAAGAGCTTCGACCCAAGGAGGGAATGGACTGCTTCGATTCAGAGAGGGTCCTGGTCCTTTCGATTGGGCCAGACAGTAAGGCGTGAGTGGCGTTTGATCCAAGGAATAGGATTGTCTTCTGATCATGGAGGTCATGGCTTTCGATCCAGGAATGAGATGCCTTCTTCGATCTAGCATGCTAATGGGTTCGATCTAGAGAAGGTGTCTCCTTCGATCTGGGCTGTTATACTTGCAAAAGTATGTGAGCGAAATAAAATGCAGGGCCTGGGTATTGAACCCCAGGCCCTTCGATCCTGCGCTTGTTGGGTCCCTTCAGGCTATGTCTACAGCAAGTGATAGCAAACGAAAAACATGACCTGGGTGCCAAACCCAGGCCTTTCGATCCTATCTAGGATGGCAAATCAGAGGTAACAACAAGTATGAATGTATTATGCAAATATGAGGTTGAATAATCTACCCTTTCTTACCAGCAGATTGGATCTTCGATTTGGACGTTTGCTGGACGTAGGCACCTTCGATCTGGGCACTTCCTAGATGCAGGCACTTTCGATCTGGGCTACTGGGCGTGGGCACCTTTGATCTGAAGGACTGCTTTGGCTCTTTGAGGCAATTTTTCTGTGTGTTCTCCTGCATAGTTTTGTGTGTTTCGTTGTATATTTTCGTGTGTGATTTTCCTCTGATTTTCGTGTCCTTTTCCGTGTGTTGTAATGTGTCACTGGCCTCTGTATTTATAGGGGTGTGAGGGTGCAGTAATGGCAGGAGACAGCCATTAAAACAAGCCTTTAACACTCTGGACAAAAATCAAACACATTAAATTATTTCCTTTTTTTGAAACATTCGTGTCCCTTGAATGAACCTGGACGCTTTTGGATTTCGATTGGTCCTGATTTGCCTCTTTCGAATGGGCTCCCTGCGTACCCTTCGAATGGGCCTGGCCCAAATATCAATTGAAGTATTCCAATCGAAAGGCTCTACTAACAGGCAAATCAAAAGGTGTTGTTCATGCCAATCGAAGGACATGGTTGACATGCCTGTCGAAATTGCCTTGACATAATTCCAATCGAATGCTTCTCAATAATGCCAATCGAAAGACTCCATCAGAATTCCAATCGAAGGGTCTTTCAGGATGCCAATCGAAATGCTTGTCCAGAATGTCAATTGAAGTGTCTTTCAGGATGCCAATCGAAATGTACATGAAGCACCACTCAAAAATTTTCCTTTTCCTTAGGCAAGGGTTTGTGATCAACCATGCAGGGGGAAGACTTTGGAAAACATGAGAGGGCAAATTTTGGGGTGCAACAGTTTCCCTTGTTCAATTTTCTTAAACCTGAGGATATAGATTGGCTTTCGAGCCTTTCGTGATCCGAAGGTGGAAGATAATTGAACACTAGAGTGCCCAGAAATTTGCACTCGTATGGTGTAGTATCAGCATTGTGATGTCGGGAATGGGCTTACAGATGCCATTTGGAGATTGTTGGTAGGAGGATGGGCTTATATATGCCATCTGCAGGAGTGTCGATCGCATAAGAGATTCCTTAGCGAGAACTTGCATACCTGTTGTTGTAGAAGATTCCACTGGGGAAGTCTGACTTCGTTGAGATTTAGGAACCCGCTTGTACTGCAACTGAAAGAATGCTTCAGCTGAGTTTTAAGAACCTTTTCATAATTCAACTGGGGGAAACATCTTCATCAAGATCTAAGAACTGACTCGTGCTCAATGGAGTAAACCGCTAAGGTTATAGAACTTGTCCACACTATGACGGAGGAAAACATCAAGATCTAGGAACTGACTCGTGCTCAATGGAGTATACCATTGAGGTTATAGTGCTCGTCCACACTATGACGTAGGGAAATGTGATGTTTTAGCTGGGAAAATAAATCCTGGAGCTGCTGGAGAATAGAGTTGAGTGTGGATGATTGTCAGAATTGCATCTGCTTCTGGAGCGTATCTGAAATGTATTTGAATGAGTGACAGAATGACATTCGAATCTGGATTGTATCTGGACTGTAATTTGAATGAGTGACAGAATGACATCCGAATCTGGATCGTATCTGGACTGTAGTTTGAATGAGTGACAGAATAACATCCGAATCTGGATCGTATCTGAACTGTAGTTTAAATGAGTGACAGAATGACATCCGAATCTAGATCGTATCTAGACTGTAGTTTGAATGAGTGACAGAATGACATCCGAATCTGGATCGTATTTGGACTGTAGTTTGAATGAGTGACAGAATGAAATCCGAATCTGGATCGTATCTGGACTGTAGTTTGAATGAATCTGGGATAAGTATCAGAATGTCAGCCATATTTGGATCGCATCTGAACTGTCTCTAGAAGGAGTCTGGAATAAGGATCAGAATGTCAGCCATATTTGGATCGCATCTGAACTGTCTCTAGAAGGAGTCTGGAATAAGTATCAGAATGTCAGTCATATCTTGATCGCATCTGAACTGTCTCTAGAAGGAGTCTGGAATAAGTATCAGAATGTCAGCCATATCTGGATCGCATCTGAACTATCTCTAGAAGGAGTCTGGAATAAGTATCAGAATGTCAGCCATATCTGGGTCGCATCTGAACTATCTCTAGAAGGAATCTGGAATAAGTATCAGAATGTCATCCATATATGGGTCGCATCTGAACTATATCTAGAAGGAATCTGGAATAAGTATCAGAATGTCAGCCATATTTGGGTCGCATCTGAACTATCTCTAGAAGGAATCTGGAATAAGTATCAGAATGTCAGCCATATCTGGGTCGCATCTGAACTATATCTAGAAGGAATCTGGATTAAGTATTAGAATGTCAGCCATATATGGGTCGCATCCGAACTATCTCTAGAAGGAATCTGGAATAAGTATCAGAATGTCAGCCATATCCGAGTCGCATCTGAACTATCTCTAGAAGGAATCTGGAATAAGTATCAGAATGTCAGCCATATCTGGGTCGCATCTGAACTATCTCTAGAAGGAATCTGGAATAAGTATCAGAATGTCAGCCATATCTGGGTCGCATCTGAACTATCTCTAGAAGGAATCTGGAATAAGTATCAGAATGTCAGCCATATCTGGGTCGCATCTGAACTATCTCTAGAAGGAATCTCAGAAGATGAGGATCTTTGCCTGTTGATTGATCTTTCCTGAAAAGGTAAAGAGTTAGTTGTATGCAATGTCATGATGTATGCATTGTCATGATGTATGCATTGTGTAATGATGTTCTCAAAGTAAAATGAGATTTGTGTCATGTGTATTTTGTATGCATATGTTATGAATGTTATTGAAGTGTAATTTTGTCTTGGATTTTGCTCAAAATGTTTCCACCGGGGATCCCTGCTTTATTGTTTGAGGAGAACTCCGCTGAGGGATAATGAAAACTTTGTGGGGAGTAGATGCTCTGCTGAGGATTTTAACGATGAAATCCGCTGGGGATTCCGTTGATAAGCTCTGTTGGGGATTTTGATGATAAATTCCGCTGGGGATGGATTACCGTTGTTGGTGATATTGAATCTATTGAGGATAGAAGTCCTGCTTGGGGAAAGAAAGAACTTCGCTGGGGATGATCTTTCAGTTGCAACTTGCTGAGGATAACCTTCTGAAATTGGCTGAGGAGACTTATTTGTGCTTCGCAGGGGACAAGCTTCCAGAGTCTACTGGGGAAGAGGAGTTGTGGTCCTTTAACTTGTAGTAGTCGGAGAGGGAAAATCAAGCTGGGGAATCATGGCGTTGTTGGGGAGATAAACCCCGTCGTCAGTCCGCTAGAGAGGTGAAATCTTCGTTGGGGGAAGTCCTCGAGAATTCTTAAGATTGATTCAGTTGGGGAAAGGTTTTCAGAGATTAAACCCTTGCTGGGAGTCATCCTATGAGCAGGATCTGGGGAGATTTGTCATTGCCCCTAGTAGTAGGTGTTTGTGGCACTGCCTGGAAATGTTGGACTATATGTAACCCTTCACTGAGATTGATGTTCAATGCCCCAAGCGACGGAGATGGAGGCATGCCCCTGGTTACTCTGCACTTCTTTGAGAGATTTCATGGAATCTTGACTGGGCTGCCCCAGGTGTGCTGGATAGTGACATGTCATGCCCCCTTGTTTATAGGATATTTTCCAATGGAAGCGTCATCCTTTTTGAAGTGATTTTGTTCACTGAGAGGGCTTTCGTTCATCGGATATTCGTTGTGTGAATTTCTCCGCTGTCAAACAAATAGCTAAATGCAAACAGTGATATTCAGTTAATGCAAAGTTTATGCTTGTCTCAAAGTTTTTGAAAAATGCGTTTTTTAGCAGAAAACTCTTTATAAGACCAATTCAACACAAGATTTAGGACAAAGCCCTACAAGAGTCAGGATACCTTTTGTAACAGTATGCTTTCGAACTAACCCATGCTTTAGTTAGGAATTTTGAAGGGTTGTAACGTGGCTTGGTTCACGGTTTAAGAAACAAAGGATAAAGGCTCAAAGTATATTTGTACCCACCCGCTCTTCGTGATTTTCTTCAATCCTAAACTCAGTTAATTGTGCATTTGAACTCCAAATGAGTCTGGAACGACGTTTTTGGTGATGGTTCACACAAGTTGGATTTTTGAAGGCAGTCATCATTTTTTGCAACATTTTTAATGTTGTCGAGGATTTTTAGCGACCTCGTTCTTTTGATTTGTTATCCCTAATTTTTGCCTGACTGTTCATGTTTTCGAGATTACAGTCAGCGGGATGCCCCAGCTTTCTTAAGCTTCCTTTATAGGTTTTGGCTCAGTGGGCTTTTCTTTTGAGAGATTGACTGCCTATGATATAAGGAACCACCACTGACTTTTGATTCCAGCAGAATGCTTTTGATGTCATTCGTTGTATTATGAACTGAGAGTTTTGCGACTTCAATGCATATCTTTTGAATTAACTGAGAGACTACCCTGCCCTAGGTTTAAATTAAAGGTTTCAATTTGTGTTCAAAACAGAAAACTTCTACTTCTTTGGCTCGAAGGGGTTGACTAGGGATTATCTTCCTTATACCTCCACTGTTTAGGATTTGAAAGAAATGTCTGTACATCGTCAGCAAGGTCTGTCCAAAAGCATACTGTATGAGATTATGGCATTGTTTCGTCATCCTCCCTCTAAAGGCTTGTAACTTTTAGCAAGATTTGAATGTCGTAAAGTGAGTAAAAAGCATAGTAATGAAAATGATGAATTCAAGACAAACATATGCAATGCATTTAGTGAAACAGAGTTTGACATTAATAGATAATTGTTTGAATAACAAAAGAAATTACAAGTTGAAAATTCAAATGAAACAAAGACCCTCTCTTGTCAGAACTTGTCACTTCAAATGGTGAACCTTGGAGGGATGGTAGAAGAACTCAGCCTGACCATCTTGTGTGAATTCCAAAGCTCCTTCGTTAATCAGGTCTTGAACTTTATTTTTCAATGCCCAACAGCCATGAGTATCATGCCCCGGGCTGTTGGAATGGTATGCACACCTTGCATCATGATTGTACTTTAGGGAGGTTATGTTGGGATTCTTAGGAGGGTCCCTTAACGTCACCAGATTCAACCTCAACAGGTGTTGTAAAGCTTGAGACAGCGACACATTGAGCTCGGTAAATTGCCTTCTGGGCTTACTCTGATCAACCTGTTGTTCTTAGCGAGGTTGTTGTTGGACCCTTGAGGTAGTAGCAACTTGGAGAGGTCCATTCTTCACCATACCAAACTCTTGTCTTCTTGGAGGCTGATTAATGATTTGATCCCCAACCTTGACCGTTTACTTCATAATGTTGTATCTGTCTTGATGAAGCTGGTGGATCATGGTTCTCAACTCTTCTTGTTCCCGATCTAAGCCTTGGATAAGAGCCATATGCCCCAGCATTTGGGTTCTCATTGCATCTACCTCAGCTTGCAGATGTTTCAGCCTCTCGTCCTTATTATCTTCAGGACTTTTCTTGACCAAATTCTCCATGAGGAATGTTCTCAACTCTTCCTGCCCCTTGGATAAGTTTAGGAAGTTTTCCCTGAATAGGGGGGTATTTGACAAGAAATATAAACCCTAGTTACTATTACATCCAAATTGAATTTACAAAGCAACAATATTTAAATGTACAATATTTAAATAAACAAAATAAATAAATATTGAATAAAATGTATTATGCAAAAAGAAGTTTTTATTTCAATGTGAAAAAAGTATAAAGAAATAAAATAAAATAAAGATTAATTTTATTGTTTAAGGGATGAAACCCTAATTTCTTTAAGAAAGTAAATATTATATATTATTTATATACAAAAAATATATTAATATGTACAAAAATGAAATATACTTAAAAAAGGTATTTTTTAGTATAAATAATAATAAAAATAAAAATGTAATATTTTTGTATTTTTATTCTAATTATTTAATAAAATAAAAGTATATATATATATATATATATATATATATATATATATATATATATATATATATATATATATATATATATATATATATATATATATATATATTAAGTATTCATAAAATAAAATAAAATATTAGAAATGTTTTAATGTTAGAAAAAATAGAATAAAATGCCAAACAAATGTAAAAAAAATGTGAAAATATTTTAAAGCATTTTTTATATTTGGAAATAAATAATCAAAATCAGAAATGAAAATAAAAATGCAAAAACATAAAAATATAAGAAATTGGGCCAGGGGGTGTGAAACTGAAAAAGGGAGGTGTTAGAAGCAATCAGACCAGGCCCAGCCCAAGTCTTCATCTTCTTCCTCCAGACTTGTCAAACGCGTGTGCGCCTGGTTCAAACTGGAACTTCCTGGAAACGTGATCTTTTGCCAAAACTCACAACATCAAACTTGTAGAGAATTTGAATACGAATCTAACCATACAAAGCATTAATCCTAACTCTCAAAGACCAGAGAGAATTTCTCTGGCCCTAAAATCTGACCTAACTTTCTCAGCATGTTCATGGATGAAACTCTACTAGCACACTTAATATAAATGAAAACTGAGCATATGTACAACTTCATGGCATTGAATACTACATTTATCATTCATAAACCTAAGGCTAAATGTTCCTAAATAGAGAGATAGAAAGTAATGAAAAACCTGTTTCAGTTGGATTCGAGTAGGACAATCCATAGCTTCTCAACAAGTTTTGAGGTGTCTGGTAGCTTTCCTGAACTTCACTTGATCTTTTCCAATAGCTAGCTTGCCTTGAATGTCCCTGAATTAGCTTATAGAACTCAACCTGCATAAGCTTGAAACAAAAATGGTGAACACTGTAAATGGAGTTACAGTTGGCAATGGAGGTTTGGGACAACTTGAGTGAGTTGAATGGAATGTGTTTGAAGTGGAAAGGGGAAAAACGCACGAGCGAAATGAGCTATGGAAATCAAGTTGTAGCACCTGCCCTGTTTTGCCAAAAGAATGTGATTTCTAGCTATGGGAGGTTTAGGGGGTCAAGCATTCGTGTTTATGGCTCAAAGGGTTGTGTGAAATATGTTTGTGATGTTTGTTTAAGCTAACAATGGCCGGTTCTCAAGTTTGGAGGTTTTTGCAAGTTTTCTTCTTTGTGAAGCAAGAATGTGTAACTTGTGAATACAGGCCTGTACCAGCCCTATATTATGCTGCATACAATCCTCTTGATACTTGAAATTTGTGGATTTGATTTGGCTTCAGAGATATGGCCCTATGCTTCAAAGATCATGTTTTGACATAAAGCATACCTTTTCCAAAATGGAAATGTACCTTTTTCCAATTAAGGCTTAATTTTGTGTGCAATGTCCAAATGGCCAAGATAATGCATTAGCTCAGCGTATTTGTATTCAATTAAGGAGTGTAAAATGGTTTAGAGGCCTGCAAACAAGTACAAAGCATGTTGGTTTGAAAATGAAACTTGTATGAACATGTATTTGCCATGGATACAAAGTGGGTTTTTACCAACTTCAAGCATTCGATTCTCCCTAACCACAAATGTGTTTGAGGAGTTCTATGACAATTTGGAAAGCTTGCAACATGCAATATAATCCATATTTTAAATGAAACTTGAGACTCCAAGTGGAACTATGTGAAAAATGGACAAGAAGATAGGGCAAAATCCTGCCTAAACTAGGGCAAAATTTCCCTAAGTTAAAAGTTTTAGGGACCCTTGTTCCAAAAATCATAACTTGAGATCCAAGCCTATTTCGAGAAAACTTTATGAATAAAAGTTGTAGACTTTGTGAGGACTACAACTTTCATGTTGTAAGTTTTGTTTGAATCCATTTGCATCTTGGTGAAAATGTGGGACAAAGTTAGGAAAAATTAAGAAAATTTCATAACTTAGAAAAATTTTAAGTTATGAAAATTTTCAATTTCAAACCCTAATTTGCAATTTTGGGTTTCTTGATGAAAAAGTTTCATAATTTGACACATCTTGATGAAAAATGACCCTTGACACTTGATTTTGACCAAAAAAGTCAAAGTTTGACTTTTCAGTGTACAGTCAAATTTTGATCAGTTGACTGAAAAATTCATCTGTCAATCCCATACATTTGAGATCTTTTGAACTTGTTGAATAAGTCAAGATGATGTCATTGAGCCCTTGAGTCGATGGTTGAGCTTAATTTGCCATTGTCTAGGTCAAACAGTCAAAAATTGCCTTTGTACAGTCAAAACCCTAAAAATGACCATTTTGCCCTTTTGGTGATCTGATCAAATTTCTTGTGGAATTGTGCTCCAGACTTGATCAAATGGTTCATATGAGTTCATAATGTTGATGTGGGTCAAAATTCATGAGATTTGACTGTAAATTGGCCACATATGACTTTTTCCCCAATACAACTGATTTCTAGGTCAACTGTCCAATTGATTGGGCAAAATTTTGATTCAAGGCTTGAAACTTGGTATGGACCAAATTATGAGCCCAACATGAAGTATGAAAGTCACTTTGGGCATTGTAGGTCAAAATATCCCTGTGCAAACTCAAACCCTAGTTTAGGTCAACAGTGCAAGAAGGTGTCTTGAGCAGAGTAAACCCTAACTTGATCTTGAGTTCCAAGAGCCTTGTGATGAGAAATGTTGATAAAATGAGAGGGAAAATTTTGGGGTACAACAGTGTTTGTTGCAGAAGCTCCGGGGTGGTTGAAGAATAATGGAGGTGATGAAGAGTGAAAGTGAAGAAAATGGTTTTTTGGTGAGTTTCTCTATCTTGAATAAAATCGTGAACATTGGTATATGAATCTGAACAACGATCTCTAAATCCTGCTCTCTGAATCTGAATAAGTTAGTTGTAACTGAAGTTCTGTTATGGTGTTAGTTTTCTGTTAGGGACTGTTTTTGACAGTTGAGGGTTAGTTCTGATCTTTTTGTTATGGGTTGCTGCTAGTTCCTTATATCCTTTTTCCTGTTCTGAAATTGTTGAGAAGTTGTTAGGAGTTTGTTATTCGGTTATAGGTTATGTTGTTGTAAGTTGGTTAGAATGGTTTTCTGTTACAGGTTATGGAGTGGTTATGGCAGTTAGTTATTTTGTTATAAACTTTTTTATGTGCAGGGCTGTTATGAGGATGATTAGAAAATGGTTGGGGAATGTGTTTGACAGTTGGTTGGTTTTGGGACAGTTAGGGATTGGTTTGTTAATCGATTATAGGTTGGTTAAAGGTTTGTTTAGAATCTGTAAGGAATTGGTTAAGTTAGTGAATTCTGTTTGGTTTTCTTGTTATGACAGTTTACAATATTTTTGCAGGTTTCGTTTATATCATAGCAGCTTGGACACATGAGACATAACTGGAATTTGAAGAATGACCCAAAAATGGAGCCACGGAAGCTTGTGAGATGAAGCGAGGCTTGAAGATTTAGGATAGCTTTGGCATAGGGTATAATTTGTAACTCTTAGTATTTTCTATGTAGCTTATGTAAAAGAGATGGAAATATGTAATGGTATTGATCTTGTATTGGTTTAAGGGATTTGGAATATGATTACATTCTTTTGAAATATTGATTTATGAGATGTAATCGGAATGTTGATAAGACTAAACTTATCGTAGTGAAAAGAACTTAAAGTCATAATGAACAAGGTGTTGTATTTTGTAAAAGAAGCATACTTTACAAACCCTTGAATCCAAATGATATATTCTTCAAAATGTTAAAAAGTGATATTCCTTTCAGATTTATTGTGAATTCCTAATGCCTTCTCTTATAATTTAATGCCTTCTCTTATAATTGAACTTGAATAGACGATTACGTATTTCCATGCCTTGACTTTTCAACAATGGAATGAATCACCGCCTTTAAGTATCCTTAAGTAATTGAATGGGCTTGACTATTTCTAGGACTTTTAATCTAAAACTCTGATGTTTCACAAGACAACACTAGGTTTTAATCTCAAAGCACTCGAAATGGCGTCTCAAGGAAAGTTTAGGCCATAAGTAAACTCAAGTGTTCAGATGGGATCATATCTCACATTGATGTCCACAAACCCTAAATTATGAATAAAACCCAAGTGAAACTATCTTTCCATCTTCTTGCATGAACACCCTAGCCATATGCTCTATGATTCAATATCAATAAGCAAACTTCCCTTAATAAAAACCAATAGAATACCTATATTCCAATGGATAAGAATTCTTCAATCATGGCTTCCTCGTGTTTCATACTGAAGAAAAACTTTAATATGCCATGAATACACCAAGATCTCTTCCGTAATCTCGTACCTTAAGCACTAATGGAAACTCTTTAATAATGAGATGAACTGATGAACAAACTTCATGGATTCCTCCTAGATTCCACGTGATTAGAAAAATAACTCTAATCCCTATGGAGATGACGAGCACATGAAGATGACCTTCGACGCTCTTGTTTGTAGCCCTTGAGTCTTTAGTTAAGATAAGGTTGCAAAGAGAAGAAACACTGATGCCTGAGTGAAACCCTAATTCTTCGGAATCTTTGATCACATGCCACATTTTATTGATTAGTGAATGAATGGTCTTGTCAAATGACCTAATGGGAGTTATGTATATGAGAAAAATGTGAGACGCATAAGCCAGATAAAAGAACAAGGGGTAGGACAAATTTGGGGTATTACAGGGTATACCGACACGGTCTAAGCAATAGCTACGTTAGTGCGACATATTTGTGGGTATCGGTAGCCCTTGAGTAGTCAAGGAGAATATGGGGCCGCTGAGTGATGTCATGAAGCACTAATGAACTTTTAGAACCTTTACTTGACCAACTTGGCCTTTATGACATAGTGAGATGACCGACTTTGGTACAGTCCGAAGTTGGTAGATACTCGATGCTACACTTATTGAGGTTTGGTTTTTTGGGATATTTCGGTCGCCATTAAAGAGGCTTGTGCTGAAACAATGCCCGAGAAAACAAATAAGTGATATTGAGCTCCTTAGAACCCGATTACTATTACTAGGACAAGTTTGAGCCAACTAAACTTCAAGAGGGTACTTACCTATGAGACTCCATGCAAGCCTAAACCTAAGGACTTGTTTGCTTTGTTTGTATGTATTTACTTGTACATAACATCATAAACATAATGACATCATACTCATACTCACTAACCATTTCAAGGATTTTTTGGATTTATCTTTGTTCTGTTTTGTAGGACATGGATTCTATTCGCAGGAAAACCCTTCAAGTCAATCTCGTAAGGATCCCTCCTCAACTGAAAGAGTTAGCATCAAGGATTCCTGAAAATTCTCCATTTACCGAAAGACATGGTCGCCTACTAAACTTGGTCTCTTCCAACACTGATGAAGACATGATGAAGGTGCTCTTTCAGTTCTTTGATCCCCTACACCATTGCTTCACATTTCTCGATTATAAACTTGTGCCAACTTTTGAAGAATTCTCCCGACTCTTGAGGATTCCCATTCTCAATCAACTACCTTTCAACGGTACAGAAAGAGATCCAAAGCCAAAAGAGATTGCTCAAGCTCTACATTTGCAACCATCTGATATCACAACTAATTGGGAGACAAGGAGAGGTGTTAAAGGTTTCCTAGAAAAGTTCTTGTTTGAGAAAGCCTAAAACTGTTGGAACTCTTTGGATTTTCAAACCTTTGAGGAAATTGTGGCTCTCCTCATCTATGGGATGGTTTTGTTTCCAAATCCTGACCAACTCATAGATGTGAACACCGTCAAAATCTTTATGTCTCGTAACACAGTGCCTACTTTGCTAGGGGATATCCTACATTCTTTTCACACTCGCACCATGAGGAAAAGAGGTATCCTTATGTGTTGTACTTCTCTTTTGGAAAGATGGTTTATTTCACATCTTCCCCAATCTGTATTTAAGAATGAGCCAGGTTCAAGGTGGTCACATAGGTTGATGACGCTCAGACATTCAGATATTCATTGGTGTTCTCGCTCTTTGGAGAATGTTACTATCGTCGATCGTTTTGGAGAATTCCCTAATTTCCCTTTACTTGGCATTAGAGGAGGTATCACTTACAACCCTTTCTTAGCATTAAGATAGTTTGGTTACGGCCGGAGGGATGGTCCCCATGAGATGCTTATTCAAGGAGTGATATTTGACTACGAGAATGACGATCAAGGTTATCGCCAGAGATTTATCTGAGCTTGGAGGATGTTGAACAAGGTGGATAGCAAGACGTTAGGATACAATAAATCCATTCCCCTCGAGACTTACCTTAAATGGGTGCGATCTCGTGCTCAGAAACTTGTGATGCCTTATCTCTCCATCTTACCAGTCATTGTGGAGCCAGTGGTCGAAGGAGATGTTCCCTACACTATCCTCCATCCCGACATGCCTACCTCTCTCGAAGACTTACAAAAGAGTTGGATCCAGCTTAAGGAAGAACGAGATACTTTCGAAGCTCAATTTTATGCTAGTGAGAAGAGGGTCTTGGGGCTTACGAAGCAGCTACAAGAAGAGAAAAATGTGAACGCTTATCTCGCGCCAAAGAGGACGCGTTCTGTCTTTTTATCTTAGAAAGCTATTTTGTAAGCCCAAGGGGCATAATGTAATCTTTCTTAGTTTGACTAATGAAATTTAAAATTTGTTCATTCTTTTGTCTATACAAATTTAAATTTCAATAATCCTTGAAATCATTTGCATATACATATTCCATGCATCATAACATGACAGGTTTTTGCATAACAGGTTCCCTTATCTTTCTGCTGTTTATTTTAGCAAGATGGATCTAGAGCAAACAGTGAAGGATCTCCAATCCCAAAATTCTCAGTTTCAGGAAACTCTACTAGCCCTAGCTAAGGGGCAGCAAGATATGATGGCTTTGCTGGCCGTTAAGAAGAAGCCAAAGAATAAAGCTCTACTCAACATGGGTAAAAGGTTCAAAGAGAAAATCCATCAAATCCCAGTAGAAGAAGATTCATCCGAAGAGGACAATTACCAGATTGGTGAGGTCAAGAGTACTCAGGCTGACTGTATCAACGATCAAGTATCCGACGATGATTATTTCAACGAGCAGTACCCACCTGCTGATATCAAATACAAGCAGTTAGAAGACAAATTGAAAGTTGTTGAAATCCAAGCCGTTCCCGACTTAGATTTTGATGATTTGGGATTGATCTCTGGGGTAGTCATTCCCCACAAATTCAAAATACCAATCTTTGCTAAGTACGATGGGGTTTCTTGTCCAAAACACCATTTAAAGTCTTATGTACGCAAGATACAGCCGCACACTGCCGATAAGAAGCTATGGGTTCACTTTATCCAAGAAATCTTGGCTGTAACATAACTTGAATGGTTTTATCAGTTAGATGGTTCTCGTATCAACACTTGGGGGGATTTAGTTACTGCCTTCTACCATCAGTATCAGTACAACACCGACTTGGCACTAACGAGGGTTCAATTGCAAGATATGACCATGGGGAAGAATGAAGGGTTTAAGGAATACGCGTAAAAGTGGAGAGACCTTTCTAGTAGGGTCTGACCCCCCTTTACTGATAGGGATCACATCGACATGTTCATGGGAACTTTATCTGGTCCTTTCTTTAATCTGCTGGTTGGCTGCTCTTCTTCTGGTTTCACCGAATTAATCTTAACCGGTGAAAGAGTTGAAAGTGGAATCAAAAGTGGGAAGATCTTTGTGGCATCTACCTCCACTGCCAATCCTATCAAGAAACCTTTTTCTGCAAAGAAGGAAGTTAATGTTGTGTATGGGGCAAGGGCCCATACCAAGAAGAATGATCATCCGTCTATCAACGCTGTCCGAATCTCCAATCCAACTCCTACTCCAAGACCATCTGCAAATCATCAATGTTTCGAAACTCCAAGAAGACAATTTACAAGGTTAGGCATGTCATTATCTCAAGCCCTTCAACATTTTCTCAAGGCTAATTTAGTGACATTGCGCGATCCTCCTGCCAACCCTGACACCTCGTCACCAAAGTATAATCCGAACGCTAAGTGTGCTCACCATTCAAACAATCCCGGGCATGAAACTGACCAGTGCTGGGCCTTGAAGAACAAAATCCAGGATTTAATTGATAATAAAACTATTGAGTTTGATCCTCCTCCAATGCCGAATGTAATTACCGCTCCAATGCCGAAGCATGATAAATGTGTTAATTCTATTGAAGATACAATTTTTATTGCCCATGTTGAAGAATTGACTACTCTGTTGAATGTAATCAAGAACAATCTGTTGAAAGCTGGGATCTACCCTGGCTGTGAAGAAGACTGCGTGTGTTGTACAAGACAACCCAATGGATGTGAAGGGCTGAAAAAAGTATACAACACCTGATGGATAGCCACAAAATTCTGTTTGAAAAGACTCCACTTTCCAAGAGTTTGATTAACAAATGTGAAGACCTCTCCATTATTACCATCTCAAACAAACCTATTAGGATCACCTCCAAAGGTCCTATTATGATTTCAAATGAACCCACCATTGCTCCATTAATAATTACCAATCCCGGACCAATTCCTTACTCTTCAAATAAAGCGGTACCATGGAATTACGGTGTTGATGTGTTCTATCATGGGATTCAACAAGATGCCTGGATTGAAGAAGAAAAAGATGACAATGTTGGCAACATAGCTGGCTCAAGCAAAGTAACTAGAACTAGGAGAATATTCTCACCCAATATCTCACCTCTAGTAGTCACAAAGACGCCCATCCGCATTACTGCTACCAAGCCAAATACCGTTACAAGAGGGAAATGGAAGGTTGTTGAGCCTGATATGATTGAGGTACCCTCCAAGGACGTAACTAATGAAGAACCCTCCGCTCACGAGATGGACGAGATTTTAAAGATCATAAAAAGAAGTGACTTCAAAATTGTAGAACAGTTGGGGCAAACCCCCTCTAAGATTTCAATGTTGTCATTGTTGCTTTGCTCTGATCCCGATGCTCGGACATTAATCAATTTCCTGAAAAAAGCTCATGTCCCCCATTAGACAACAACAAATCAATTTGAGAATTATGTGGCTAGCCTGACAGCTGATAATGGCTTAGGATTTTCAGATGCTGACTTAACACCTCTCGGGAAAAATCACAATAAAGCATTACATGTGTCAATCGAGTGCAAAGGGACCACCTTAGCACATGTGCTAGTAGACACTGGTTCTTCTCTGAATGTATTACCCAAGGGGGCGTTAGACCTTCTCGACTGTGAGGATTTAGTATTGAAGCCAAGCGACATCATTGTAAGAGCGTTTGACGGATCAAAGAGGACTATTCATGGGGAGGTAGATCTTCCAATCAAAGTGGGTTCCCAAACCTTCAACTCCACCTTCTATATTATGGATATTCGTCTGGACTATTCATGTCTGTTAGGTCGCCCGTGGATCCATAAAGTTGGAGCAGTAACCTCAACCCTCCACCAGAAACTCTAATATCTAGTCAAGGGTAGAATAGTCACCGTCTGCGGAGAAGAAGAGTTTATGGTCATCCACCTTAACTCTTTCAAGTACGTAGAGATGGCTGGGGAATTCATTGAAACCCCATGTCAAGTCTTTGAGGTTGTACCGCTGATGATATCTGCTACTAAATGTTCTTCTGATGAGCCCAAAGTTGTCAAGGCCATACTAAAGATGATTTCAGTCAAGGATGCCCGTGCGACAATTGAAGAAGGAAACTGTGATACTTGGGGCAAAATCCTCGATATCCCTTTTAAGGCAGACAAATTTGGTTTGGGCTTCACCGTCCAAGCTCAGAAGGAAGTGAGGCGTGCTCGTTCTGGAAAGCCTCCTCTCCGCATTGGAAGCCATGGAGTCAACGTCGTGGGTGATTCTGAAGAAGAGACTACATTTGAGGAGTGGGTGTATCCAACCACCACAGAGCTGAAGAATTGGCATACAAAGGACTTTATGCCCATCTCCTTCATTGAGGAGTAATCTACTTGTTATTGCTTTTACATCAATTTAAGAACTTGTTGTCTGTAATATTTTAATGATGACTTTTAAGCCATGTGCCTAGCCCGGGGCACTTTGGTCCATTTGTAAAGGGTTTTATTTATGTTCATCTAATCATATCATCATTCAGTACATTGGACTCTTTTGCATTCAAATATTTGTGTTCATTGTCTTTCCTTTCTTTCAAATACATTTTCAAAAATAGCCATGTATCTTACATGCACACACACACACACACACACACACACACACACATTTGCAGGTCCACATCCACTCTGGATCCTATTGCCAATGACGCTACTATTGCCGACTATGACTTTTAATGTCCTATCAAACAAGCCGAAGACGAAGGCAAGGAAGATTGTGACATACCGGGAGAAATATCTAGACTTCTATTACAAGAGGAAAAATCTATTCAACTGCATGAAGAGTCAGTTGAAGTTATCAACCTGGGTACTGAGTCAGATAAGAAGGAAATCAGGATCAGTGCTAATTTGGAAAGCAGTGTTAAGAGCAGGTTGGTTCAAATGTTGCATGATTCAGTGGAAGTATTTTCTTGGTATTATGAAGATATGTCTGGGTTGGATACTGACATCGTAGTTCACCGTCTTCCAACAAGAGAGGGTTGCCCTCCTGTTAAACAAAAGGTTCATCGCATGAGGGCTGATATGTATGAAAAGATCAAAGCTGAAGTGATGAAACAATTTGATGCAGGGTTCCTAGCTGTGACATCTTATCCTCAATGGGTTGCCAATGTGGTGCCAGTGCCAAAGAAAGACGGGAAAGTTTGCATGTGTGTAGACTATAGGGATCTGAATAGGGCAAGCCCCATAGATGATTTCCCTCTACCACACATTGACGTCTTAGTTGATAATACCGCTCAGCATAAAGTCTTCCCATTCATGGATGGCTTCTCAGGCTACAATCAAATAAGGATAGCTCCCGAAGATATGGAAAATACTACTTTTTTACGCAATAGGGCACCTTCTGCTACAAGGTCATGCCGTTCGGACTAAAGAATGCAGGGGCAACATATAAAAGCGTTATGGTAGCTTTATTTCATGACATGATTCATCATGAGATAGAGTTATATGTGGATGATATGATTTCTAGATCACAAACCGAAGAAGAACATCTCGATCACCTACACAAATTGTTCGAGAGGCTGAAGAAGTACAAGATGAGGTTAAACCCTAACAAGTGCATTATTGGAGTATGCTCTAGAAAGCTTCTAGGTTTTGTTGTCAGCAATAAAGGCATTGAAGTTGACCCTGCCAAGGTAAAGACCATCCAAGAAATGCCAGTCCCTCATTCTGAAAAAGAAGTTAGAGGATTCTTGGTTCGTCTCAATTGCATTGCCCGTTTCATATCCCACTTGACTGCTACTTGTGAACCACTCTTCAAACTCTTGAAGAAAGATCAGGTAGTCAGATGGAACAATGAATTCCAGATTGCCTTTGACTAAATCAAAGAATACCTACAAGAACCTCCTATTCTCATGCCTCCATTTGAAGGAAGACCCTTGATCATGTACTTGTCAGTACTAGAGAATTCTATGGGTTGCGTTTTGGGACAACATGACGAGTCTGACCGAAAAGAGCATGCTATTTATTACTTGAGCAAAAAGTTTACCGACTGTGAAACTAGATATTCACTGCTCGAGAAAACTTGTTGCGCTCTGGCATGGGCTGCTCGCCGGCTAAGATAGTATATGTTGACTCATACCACTTTTTTGATTTCTAAGATGGACCCAATCAAGTACATCTTCGAGAAAGCTTCCCTTTCCGGATGGATAGCCAGATGGCAAATGATCTTGGCTGAGTACGACATTCAATACTCGACTCAAAAGGCCATCAAAGGAAGTTTACTAGCATATTATTTGGCCCATCAAGCTGTGGATGATTATCAGTCAATGAACTTCAACTTCCCTGATGAGAAAATCATGCTAGTAACCGACTATGCAAAACCTGGACCGTATGACGGACCTGAACAAGGATCTCGATAGACTATGGTATTTGATAGGGCTTCCAACGCCTTAGGTAACATAATTTGTGTTTTTATCATCTCTCCTGAAGGTTACCATACTCCTTTCACTGCCAGACTATGTTTCGATTGCACAAACAATATGGTCGAGTATGAAGCATGCATCTTAGGTCTGAAAGCTGCTATTGACTTAAGGATCAAGCATTTGGATGTGTTCGAGGATTCCGCCTTAGTTATCAGCCAAGTAAAAGGAGATTGGGACACTAAACACCCTAATCTTATCCCTTACAAGGAACTTGTGCTATCCCTAATTCCTTACTTCCAAGAGATCATTTTTGAACACTTCCCTAGGGAAGAAAACCAGTTGGCGGACGCCTTGGCAAGCATGTCTTCAATGTTCAAGATCAGATGGGACAATGAAGCCCCTATGATTACAATTGAAATATTTGATGAACCTACACATTGCTATGGGCTCGACACCGATTCGAAAAAGCCATGGTACCATGAGGTGATGAGATACCTTGAAGCTCAAGAGTATCCAGAGAGGGCATATATCAATGGCAGAAAGTTCTTGTGAAGATTTGCGACCAAGTTCTTCCTCAGTAATGGGATATTGTACAAGCGCAACTATGATTCAACTTTACTCCGATGTGTGGATAAGAGGGAGGCAGAGAAAATCATGGAAGACATGCACGATGGTCTCTTTGGTACTCACTCAAGTGGGCATACGCTGGCTATGAAAATCTTAAGAGAAGGTTACTATTGGTCAACGGTGGAGACTGATTGCCATCAACATTCAAGAACCTATCACAAATGCCCAATCTATGCTGACAAGGTCCATGTGCCTCCTATCCCTCTGAATGTCATGACCGCTCCGTGGCCATTTGCAATGTGGGGCATTGACATGATTGGAGAGATCAAGCCCACAACTTCCAATGGACATCGCTTTATTCTTGTTGCTATCGACTGTTTTACCAAATGGGTCGAAGTCGCCTCGTTTGCCTCAGTCACCAAGAATGTGGTAGCCAGATTCATCAAACACAACCTCATCTGCCGTTATGGTATCCCCGAAATGATTATCACCGACAATGGGACTAACCTCAATAATGCTATAATTACCGAGCTTTGCACTTAGTTTAAGATCAAGCATCACAATTCTTCTCCATATAGACCAAAAATGAATGGCGCAGTCGAAGCGGCCAACAAAAATATCAAGAAGATTATGCAGAAGATGGTATTAACCTATAAGGATTGGCATGAGATGTTGCCCTTTGCTCTACATGGCTACCGTACTTCAGCTAGAACCTCGACTGGGGAAAATCCCTTTTCCTTAGTTTATAGCATGGAAGTTGTTTTGCCAGTAGAAGTTCAGATCCCCTCGCTAAGGATTATGAATGAGGTAGGCCTAGGCGAAGACGAGTGGATTCAAACGAGATTGGATCAGCTGAACTTGATTGATGAAAAATGATTAGTTGTTGTTTGCCATGGTTAGACATATCAAAAATGGATGATCAAGACTTTCAACAAAAAGGTCAAGCCTCGAGTATATCAAGTTGGTGACTTGGTGATAAAACGCATCATTTTACCACAAGGCGACCCCAGAGGCAAATGGACTCCCACCTATGAAGGACCATTTATTATCAAGAGAGTTTTCTCTAGAGGTGCCATGATGTTGACTACCATGGATGGCGAGGATTTCCCACATCCCATAAATGCGGACATAGTTAAAAAATACTATGCACCCAGCAAGCCAAAAGGCTTGGGCAAAAATTAGGGATATATGGAAAAGATTGTACACCCGACAAGTTGAAAACCCGAAAGGGAGACTTGGGAAAAAGGGTATCTTGGTGGGCTGAAAACTCGAAAGGGAGGTCCAGGAAAAAGTTAAGGATTAAAAGCATGTGACTATGTCCCATGGAATCAACACAGACAATTCTATCACCAAGGTCCAAGTTCAAACGGTCTAAGATCAATCCAATCAACTTCTATCAAACGGCAAGGGACATTCGAATACATTGGGAAATAGTAGAGTTGGAAGGCAATGGGATCATTTCACATGGCTATTTGTTTTCATTCTCAATTTTATTTCCCTTTCGACGATTTCCTCTTACTAGGATCTCCGTCTCTCTGTACAAAAACGCCTATTCATGGGCTAAATATCAATACAAATACACTTTGAAGTGCAAAATTTATGTCTTTGTTTTGAATGTAAATTTGTCCAATGACTAAAATTGAATTAACATATGCATATGAACATAATTAAAACTATTTGGCACAGGTGTCCTACTAAGCAGCAGTAAGCATCTCTTTAATGTATATGAAATATCCCCACAAAGTTATCTCATCATCATTATCTCCACAAGGATGGCTGCAATTAACCTTTCCCCAACAGGTTTTATTTCCCTAACAGTCATCAAGGAACCATATAACTCCCCAGTCGAGTTCAAATTTCCCCAACATACAACAATCAAGACACCAAAAAGTTCCCCAGCTGAGCCTATCTTCCCCAGCTGAGCATATCTTTCCCGGCCAAGGCTATTATCCCCAAGCGGATTTTATCCTCCCTAGTTGAGTGTATCCCCCCCAAGTTGAGTCTGTCCTACCCGACTGAGTCTACACTCTCTAGTTTGAATTTTCTTTCAGATTGTTGCAAATCATAGGGCCACAACCCCTGATCCTCAGTAAAGCCATCAACAAAGCCTTTACTATTTCCAAAAAAAAAAATACTATGAAGCCTGGATCCGACCAGATATTAGCATCATTTTCAAGTTATTACTGCAGCCTGGACCCGACCAGATAATAGTTTGACTTCTTCAAGTTGCTGAAACCTGGACTCGACCAGATAACAGATTGAGTATCTGAAACCTGGACCCGACTAGATAACAATTGATATCAATTTCAAGATGCTATGAAACCTGGACCCGACTAGATAGTAGCCTAAATCTTCAAAGATATAGAAGAACATGGACTCAACCGGACTAAGGTTTAACTTCTTCTCCCTAGTAGAGTTTTCCTTTACCCCCAACAAGTTGTTGTGAAGCCTGGATCCGACCAGATTGCAATCACCCTCAAAGATTCATTGTGAAACCTGGAAATCGACCAGATAACAACTAAGTCCCCAAACAGTTTATTGTGAAACCTGGACCCGGCCAGATAGCAATTGACCTCATCAACCTCAAAAATCTGCAAAGCCTGGACCCGACCAGATGACAGTTTTTCAAACAGTTTATTGTGAAACCTAGAGCCCGACCAGATAACAACTAACTATGATCCCCAAAGAGACACTATGAAGCCTGGGCCCAACTAGATAATAGCACAACTTTCCAAAAACCATGAAACCTAGATCCGACCAGATAGTAGTTACCACTTCAAGTTACTGCAAAGCCTGGATCTGACCAGATAACAGTTAACCTCTGTATCTTTAGCAAGTTGTTGTGAAGCCTGGATCCGACCAGATAACTATTCAATTTCAAGAAATTTTCTGCAAAGCCTGGAATCCGACCAGATAACAGTTAATTCGTCTCTTCCCCCAGTAAGTTACCGTGAAGATTGGATCCGACCAGATAGCAGTTGACTACTTCATACTCAGCAAATTGTGAAGCCTGGATCCGACCAGATAATAGCTGACATTCAAGAGATATTCCCCAGTGAAAGCATTCCTTTCAACAAAGTTTAAAGATACGTATATTCTTCATCCCCAACGGTAATCAGGGATTCAACCTCCCAGAATTTCCATAGCAGCAGTCAGGTATTTATTTTCTCGGACAGAAACATACATCTCACATTCATACATCATAGCATGTACATACCCTATGCATTTAGCATGATACCACACTTGGTGAACATCATGCATGCATCTGCATTTTATTAACTCTTTTTCTCACAGGTAAAACATCAAGTTTTAGTATAAATTAACAAGAGATTTATGCTGATATTTCTTCTAATGTTCATCAACTTTCCTCTAAATGGCATCTATAAGCCCATTCACCATCCACCTTCAAGTCACGAATGGCGGACTCACCAATCTAACTCTTCAGGTTTAAGAAGATTGAACAAGGGCAGCTGTTGTACCCCAAAATTTTCCCTCTCATTTCTCAAGGATTCTCTCACAAGATCTTCTATGACGTCAAGTTTGCAGCACTGATACATCAATTTAGGCTTGGAATTGGCACAAGGGCAAAATGGTCAATTGCATATTAGAAAGTCAAACTTTGACTTTTTGGTCAACATTACATTCTAAAGATCAAATTTCATCAAGACATTCAAGAACATCAAGCTTGATCATCAAGAAGTCAAGAACGTCAAAAGCCAACTTGAAAAGTCAAGATTTCCAAGACGTAGAAATTTTCTAAGTGTTTTTATACATGATAATTTCATCACTTCATGCCATTCTTTCACCAAGATGCAAGGCAGTTCAAGGGAAACTTTCAACATGAAAGTTGTAGATCTCCATAATATCTACAACATTGCTTTACACAACTTCTCCTAGAAGTGCTTGGGTTTTGAGTTATAAATTCCTGAAGTCATGACATTTTCATTTAACACTTAGAGAAATTTTCAACAGATTTTGTTCAGGATTTTACCCCAACTTCTTGCCATTTTTTCACATAGTTCTAAGATGATTTTGTCAAAATGGCCAACATGAGAGTTAGAGAGGATGTTTCAAGCTTTCCAAAACATCCAAGAGCATGAATTTATCATATTTGAGCTAGGAGATTCAAGAGCATGGAGTTGAGAATCCATTATTGAGTTGCAAGTCATTTTAGTGAAGAACACATAACAAAACTCTTATGATTTGCTGCATAATCTTATGTTGCAGGCCCTTTTACTTGCAAATATCATCATAATTTAATGTTTACACAAGAGCTTGAGCTATTACCCAAGTGTTTAAACCATTGTCCAAAAGATCTTTCCATTTATGACATAAAGGCACCATTGCTATTCTTGAAAAGCAAGCTTTTTGTACAAAGTTTTGTCTTAAGCCCATACCTTGCTTGTTGCTGATTATACTCCACCATAAATAATGGGAAGTAGCTCCTCTATACCAACAACTTTGGTACTTCACCTTGGGACTAAGGAGTAATTGACATAGTTTGATCTTTGTAATCCAACCAAACCATAACATGCTGTCTTATAAACCTAATCAGATCATATGCACAAACCCCTTGCCTATAAATAGAAGAAGCATTTGCAAGAGAAAGAGGTTGGAAAAGGTTAGAAAAAATAGAGAGAAAGGCTAGAAAAAAATATAAGGAGAAACAAACACTCAAACTCATTTTTGCTGTTAAAAAACCAGATTTGTCCACAAAACCTCTATTTTTGAGCTTTGAAGTTCAAATCTTTGAATCTCATACCTTGCAAGTTTTTTCCAAAAAAAATCATCCAAACACTTCACATACACCATATAGAAGTTGTTCAAAAATAAGAATAACTTTTGTAACATCACTATCACCATCTTCCAAACTCAAAAAAAATACATTGCAACTTGACTTGGTTGGAGCGGTTCAACCATTTTCAGCACAAAATGAAGGTTGGAGCTACTTCAAGAAGGTTCAAAGGAGCTCGATCAATCACCATGTTGCACCTGAAAACATCCGTACGTGTCCTAAAGCTTCTGCTTCAAGAGGTAAACTTTCTCAATCTGTGATCTCATTGTTCATACATCATTTACTTTTGCGCTCAAAAGATATAACAAGACAAATCAAAGAGAAAAACTAACAAAAAGCCCGACCAGAGGCTGACACGGGTGCCCATGTCACACGACACGGCCCGTGTCAGCTTATTTGGGTTGAAAAACATAGTAAAATGTAGGGACAGAGCCTGACACGGGTGCCCGTGTCAAACAACACGACCCGTTTCAGAGTTACTGGTGCGTACACGAGCAGAAAAAAGATGGACAGGGGCTGACATGGGAGCCAGTGTCACGTTACACGGCCATGTCAGGTTGGCTGGAACAAATAAAATGCAGAAAAGTCATGGACAGGTCCTGACATGGGTGCCCGTGTCCACTGACACGAACTGTGTCAGATCGGGCACCAAATTTCTTGATTTTGGAGTTTTTTTAGGTTATTTTGGACATATTGCATTGCTTGGAAATGACTGTTTACCGTCGTTTTTGGTAAACAACCGCTGATCCTCCAAAAAGGAAAGTTCTTTTTTGGTTACTTACGGGATCGATCATATTGATCCCAGAACATATGCTAATTTTTTTATGTAAGACAAGCAGTCAGGAAGAACACACGTTCGACCAGAGGAAATATACTTTAATATTTTGGAAAAGTAGACAGAATTGTAGAAATGCAGTTAAAGATGCAAGAAATATAACTTTGCAAAATAAGATTAAAGCAACGTAAAAGACTTTCATTAATAAAAAGAGGTGTTTCCAACGTACATTTATCAGTTTTATCCTTTCTCAAACAGCGGTTACTTGGATAATATTTGAGTGACTAGTACAACAGGTTGAACACCCCCTAAAAACTACACAAGTTTCCTAATTTATACTAAAAACTAAGTAACCGTCGAGGAACGAATCTACGCTAAGATGAAGACAAGTGTCTTCTGCATGTCCCTCGACCTCTAGCTTCCAGCCACGTTGCTTCTTCTTAGCCGCTAGCGAAATTGTCTTTCCCTACAAGAATTCAAATTCAAATGTCCCTCGTATCATGTGTCAAAGCGAGGGTATTTTCTATTAGTCGAAGGTCATAAGTCCTCTTCAGTCGAAAACCCAGAAAGTGATCCCTGGTCGAAGGCTCAAAAACAACTTAGATCTTTTTTCTAAGTTATTTCATACATCGAAACATTCTTGGCTTGGTTTATTCCAATTTTTTGGTCTAAAAGACCAAATATAGTAAGTGTCAAATTTGGGAGCCAACAACGACCTAAATTTATAAAACCTTTTTGTTCAAGTGAAACCTCAAAAACACTTTTCTAAACAATTAACTTAGACTTAGGTTTTTCTTCAATGAAATTAATTACAAAACCTTTTTTCTATAAAAAACCCTGAAAATCAATTTCTCTCACTTTACATCTTGCATATTTTATTATTTTTGCATTATAAATTATGTAATTGTCAAAGCCTTGTAATAGTAATTAGGGTTTAATTTTCTTGCAATCCCCATTTGTAAATTTGTCCTCTCATTTCATCAACACTTTCTCATCACAAGACTCTTGGAATTCAGGATCAAGCTAGGGTTTGCTCTGCTCAAGACCCCCCCCCCCCTTTACATTGTTAATCCAAATTAGGGTTTGAGTTTGTACAAGGATATTTTGACCTACAATACCCAAATTGACTTTCATGCTTCATGTTGGACTCACAAGTTTGTCCATACCAAGTTTCAAGCCTTGAATCAAATCTTTGCCCAATCAATTGGACAGTTGACCTAGAAATCAGCTGTATTGGGGAAAAAGTCAACTGTGGCCAATTGACAGTCAAACCTCATGGTTTTTGAACCACATCAACATTATGAACTCATATGAACCATTTTATCAAGTTTGGATCACAATTCCACAAGAAATTTGATCAGATCACCAAAAGGGCAAAATGGTCATTTTTAGGGTTTTGACTGCACAAAGGAAATTTTTGACTGTTTGACCTAACCAATGGTAAACAAAGCTCACATATGGACTCAAGGACTAAATTACATTGTCTTGACCCATTCAAAAAATTCAAAAGATCTCAAATGCATAGGATTGACAGATGATTTTTTCAGTCAATTGATCAAAACTTGATTGTACACTGAAAAGTCAAACTTTGACTTTTTGGTCAAAATCAAGTGCTAAGAGTTACTTTTCATCAAAACATGTCAAATTAGGAAACTTGATCACCAAGAAACCAAAAAAATGCAAATTAGGGTTTAAAATGGAAAATTTTCATAACTTAGAATTTTTCTAAGTTATAAAATTTTCTTATTTTTTCCTAACTTTGTCCCATTTTTTCACCAAGATGCAAATGGATTCAAACAAAACTTGCAACATGAAAGTTGTAGTCCATCGCAAAGTATACAACTTTTACTCACAAAGTTTTCTCAAAAGAAGCTTGTATCTCAAGTTATGATTTTTGGAACAAGGGTATCTAAAACTTTTAACTTAGAGAAAATTTGCCCTAATCTAGGCAGGATTTGGACCCATCTTCTTGGCCACTTTTCACTTAGTTACACTTGGAATTTCAAGTTTCATTGAAAAGATGGATTGTATAACATGTTCCAATATTTCAAAATTGTCCAAGAACTCCTCAAACACCCTTGTGGTTAGAAAGAATCGAATGTTGGAAATTGGCAAAAACTCACTTTTGTCCATGACCAATACATGTTCATACAAACTTGCATTTTCAAATAAGCATGTTTGGTGCTAGCTTGCAGGCCTCAAAACCAACTTGCACTTCATAATTTAATTCTTAACCATTGAATTAAGGTGTTATCTTGGCCATTTTGACATTACATACAAGATTAACCCTTATTTGGAAAAAGGTAAAATACCATTTTTGTAAAAGTGCACTTTATGTCAAACCAAAATCCTTGAGGTATGGGGCCATATCTCTGAAGAAAGATTGAAGCTATCAATTCCAGGAACCAAGAGAAAAAGATGCAGCATGATAGGAGGGCTGGTACAGGGCTATAACATCATTTCCATTCTCTTGCTTTAAGTGGAAGAAAACTTGCAAAACACAAGCAACCTCTCATATCTGTTAACACAAACTTACACAAACCTTGTGAACAAGTTCCATACATCCCAACAAGCCTAAAGCACGACCCTTTCATCACTCATACCTCCTCATACTCAGAATCTCTGTTTTTCTGCAAAACAGGGCAGGTTCTGCATTTTGCAAGCCACAACAAAATTCCATCGTGCGTTTTGTCCCAAGATAGTTCCAATACCTTCCAATCAACTCACCTAAACTACCTCAGGCCCCTATTGAAAGCTGTAACACCTCTAACACACTTTGCCATTTTCATTTCAAAGCTCTGCAAGTTGATTTCTACAGCATGATTCAAGTTGTTTCAAAGCAAGCCAAGCATTGGAGAAGCTTCCTTGGACCTCAGGCAAGCTCAACAGAAGCTCAAACACCATTGAAGGTTGCTACATTGTCCAGCTCGAAGTCAACTGAAACAGGTATTTCATGGACTTCTATCTCTCTATTTAGGAATGGTTAGGCTTAGGTTTGTGAATGAAATATGTTGTACTCATAGCCCTGAAGCCATACATATGCTTAGTTTTCATTTACATTACCCGTGCTGAGAGAATTTCACTCATGAACTTTCTGAAAAAACTAGGTTAGAAATTAGGGCCAGAGAAATTCTCTCTGGTCTTTGAGAGTTAATCCAAGTTTTTTATATGGTTGAATTCGTTATTTGATGCTCTACAAGTTTCATGTTGTGAGTTTTGTCAAAAAATCAAAGAATCAGGAGTTAGCCATTGATGCACAGAAACGCGTGTTTTGTGAACAAGAGGAAGAAGAAGAAGTCTGGTGGGTTGGGCCTGAGTTGTTTTTACTTCTCACACATGCTTATTCAGTTTGCACCCCCCCTGGCCCATTTGTTTAATATTTATCATTTTTAACATTTTATTTTTTATCCTGACTTTATTATTTTTTGTATAAATATAAAAAATGCCAAAAATAATTTTCCATTCTTTTTCATATTTATTTGATATTTATTTTATTTTACTAAGTATATTTTGTAAATAAACTATTTTCCTTTTAATAAAACTCAAAAATAATACAAAAAATATACTTATTTTCATTTATTATTTTTATTTACATTTGAAAACATTTTCTTGAAAATATCCATTTTTGTAAATAATTAATTTTTATCTTTGTACATTTAATATATATATATATGTGTGTGTGTGTGTGTGTGTTTATATACTTGTTATTAAATAATTAGGTTAAAAAATACCAAAATAGCATATTTTCATTTTTATTAATATTTTACACTAAAAAAAAACATTTTTTACAATATACTTTTTTTTGTTAATATATATTTGTATAAAATTAATAAATAATATTACTTATTAGGAATTAGGGTTTCTTGCCATAAATAGGAAAAATAGTTAAAATTGATCTTTTTATTTTATTTTACTTTTCACATGGAAAAATACTTTTTACATACTAAAAAAACATTTTGGCATAATACATGTTATTTACATTTATTTATTGTATTTATTTCAATTATTGTATATTTAAATATTGTATCTTGTACATTCAATTTGGTTGTAATAGTAATCTAGGGTTTTATTTCTTGTCAAATATCCCCAATTCAAATTTGTACCTCCCTCCCTATATCATGTTGTAATAGTATAGCATTTAAATTCTCTCACATTTAAAAGCTTTCAATTATGCCATGCTTAGACCTAAGGTTTGTATGCAAATAAAATCAACAATTAGTTTGAACTAATCCAAGATAAACATGCATGAAAAACAAACACAATGCACACTTGCACCCCTAGGGTTTCATCCACTTGTTGCCTTCAAAAATGGGCCATGGTTGCATGTTGGGTACTTTGGCAAAACAAAAATAAACAAAAAGATCATAGTCTCTCGATGATGCTATATGGGTTTCCTAAACAAAAATGATCAAGTCCCTCAAGAAAATTGCCAAAGATACTTGACACTATTGCTATCATGGTCTATACTATGACCCGCGCTTGTCCCGTTAACATCCTAACACAAGGTTGTTCACCAAATACAATGGTGAAACAACACTATTAAAAGGGTTAAAAACATAAGAAAGATCTTTGAGTAAAATAGGGTAGATAACTCTTAGTTACTTGATCAAGCTTGCAAAAACATACTTGCTACTTTTCAAAACACACTTCACAAATACAATTTCAAAACCCTAATTTCAAATATTGAAAACCTTTCAAAAGATAAAAACACCTTTGTATACATTCAAAACAAGAATCATTACAAAGGTTGCCACAATGATGGCCTCTCTTCAAAACATTTCCCAAAATCATACACAAAGCACCATTTCAAACAATAGAAATGCAAAGCAAGTGATCTAAGTAAGTAACTAAGAGCCCATGGATAACCATGGATAGAAAGGGTGCTAATACCTTCCCTTTCTATAATCTACTCCCCGAACCCAAGAAAACATCTCAAAGGCCTTTCCTATGCTTTTTGACCTTTCCTTAGGATAAAATAAAAAGTCGGTGGCGACTCTTGCTAAACTGAAATATTTGCAAACACAAACGCAAAAAAAAAACCCAAGTCAGTTCTCCCACTGTATCACAGAACTGGCGACTCTGCTGGGGATATTTTAAAAGTGGAGTAACCTTAGGGCTTAGACCACCCTTTGCATGGCTATTGTTTACTTTGATTGCTTTACACTTGGGTTCTCTTGTTTGGGCTTGAAATCCTCCACCCGGATTTGGGAAACTTTCATAGATAGCAATACGTTGTGGAAACTATGTGGGGTATACCGATACGGTTGAAGCAATAGCTATATTAGTGCGACATATTTGTGAGTACCGGTAGCCTTTGAGTCAATAAAAGAGAATACGGGGCCGCTGAGTGATGTCATTAAGCACTAATGAACTAGAACCTTACTTGACCATCTTGGCCTTTTATTAGGGGTAGTGAGATGACCGGCTTTGGTGCAGTCCGATGTTGGTAGATACTCGATACTACACTCATTGAGGGTTGTTTTCTTGGAATATTTTGGTCGCTAGTTAAGTGGATAAACCAAAACAATGAACATAGAAAACAATCCAATGATATTGAGCTCCTTAGAACCCGGTTACTATTTATAGGACAGGTTTTGAGCCAACTAAACTCAAGAGGGTACTTACCTATGAAACCTCATGCAAGCCTGAAACTAAGGTTTTGTGTGATTTGCTTGTACATGTGCTTGTACATACATAATGAACATCATAAAGCATCATATGCATCCACTAACCATTTCAAGGGTTTGGATCTTCATCTTTGTTCTTGTTTTGTAGGTCATGGAATCTCTTCGCAGGAAAACAATTCAAGTCAACCTTGTGAGGATCCCTCCTCAACTCAAGGAGCTTAGTTCCAGGATTCCAGAGAATTCTCTCTTCAGTGAAAGACATGGTAGACTCCTCAACTTAGTCAACACCAGCATTAAAGAAGACATGGTGAAAGTTCTTTTCCAATTCTTTGACCCCCTACACCACTGTTTCACATTCCCTGATTACTAATTGGTGCCTACTTTGGAGGAATTTTCTCAACTCCTGAAAATTCCTATTCTTAATCAACTACCCTACAACGGTACGAAAAAAGAACCAAAACCTGAAGATGTTGCTCAAGCATTACACTTGCAACCATCTGACATCAAGGGGCATTGGGAAACTAGAAGTGGTGTCAAGGGATTCTTGGCAAAGTTTTTGTTTGAGAAGGCACAAGAATGCTGGAATTCTCTTGATCTACAAGCCTTTGAAGAGATTGTGGCACTCCTTATCTATGGGTTGGTCTTGTTCCCAAACCCTGACCAACTTATAGATGTGAATGCTGTCAAAATTTTCATATCCAGGAATCCCATACCTACATTGCTTGGAGACATCGTATACTCATTTTACACACGAACAATGAGGAAAAGAGGTGTTCTCATGTGTTGTACTCCTCTCCTTGCAAGGTGGTTTATTTCTCACCTTCCTCAAGCAGTTTTGAAGAATGAGCAGGGTTTAAGGTGGTCACAACGGTTGATGACCCTCATACATTCTGATGTACATTGGTGTTCTCGGTCCAGAGAAAATGTCATCATCATTGAACGTTGTGGTGAATTACCTAATGTCCCATTACTTGGCATTAGGGGAGGCATTACCTACAACCCTTGTCTAGCTTTGAGACAATTTGGATATGCTCGAAGGGATGGCCCTCATGACATGCTGCTTCCGGACATAGTTTTTGACTTCGACAACGATACGCAAGGACTTCGACAAAGGTTCATCAGAGCTTGGAGGATGCCTAACAAGGTGGATAGTAAGACACTGGGGCACAAAAATTCCATCCCTCTTGAGCCTTACCTCAAGTGGGTCATAACCCGCTCCCATAATCTTATGATGCCATATCCTCACGTTCTCCCCTTGATCAAAGAGCCTGTTAAGGAAGGAGAGGTTCCATACACCATCCTACATCATGAAATGCCAACATCATGGGAAGAAATGCAAAATAGTTGGATCCAACTCAAAGAAGAACGAGATACTTTCGAAGCCAGCTTCTATGCTAGTGAGAAGAAGGTTTTAGAGCTCACTCGCCGACTTCACGAGGAGGAAACTCTCAACACCTACATCTCACCAAAGAGGATGCGCAATGTCTTTTTACATTAATAATTTTGTAATACTTCGCCCATGGGGCATTTATGTACTAACAAATTTCTTCTTAATATGACGTGCGTTCTTTTTGTTTGCAACAAATTTGAATTTTTGAACCCTTGAATGCATTACATGAATAACATACCATTCATCATATGCATAAACAGGTCTTCAAGCCAGGTTTCCTTATCTTTCTGCTGTTTATTTTAGCAAGATGGATTTGGAGCAAACAGTAAAGGATCTACAGGCACAAAATTCACAATTTCAGCAACTCCTCATGACCTTGGCAAAGGGTCAAGAGGATCTCAAAGTTCTGCTAGAGAAGAATAAAGAGAAGAAAAAGAAAAAGAGACAAGGGGTAGCCCCTTTAGGAAGAAGGTTTGAGGGCGATGCTAGAAGGACTCTTGAGTTCCATTCAACGTCTGACGAAGGGATTGGCAAGGGGAAAGGAGTTACTGTACCTTCTGAGTCTGACGTAGAAGAGGAGGAAGAGGAAGAAGATGAAGACTATTCAGAACAACAATATCCACCAGCGGATGACAAGTATAAGAACCTTGAAGACAGATTGACAGCTATGGAGTTGCAGAGGGTGCCCAGATTGGATTTTGAGGAACTGGGGTTGATAGCCGGGATTGTAATCCCTCCCAAGTTCAAGGTGCCGACATTTGACAAGTACGACGGTCTGTCTTGCCCTAAGATGCACTTGAGGTTGTATGTTAGAAAGATCCAACCACATTCATCCGATAAAGACCTTTGGGTACACTTTTTCCAAGACAACTTGTCTGGCACTAAGTTAGATTGGTTTTATCAGCTCGAGAGATTAGAGGTTCACAATTGGGAAGACTTGGCAGCCGCTTTCTATCGTCAGTATCAGTACAATGCTGATTTGGCGCCCACTCGTACTCAGTTACAAAGTATAGGGATGGTTTCAAATGAAGGATTTAAGGAGTACGCCCAGAAGTGGCGTGACCTGGCTGGAAGGGTGCAGCCACCGCTATCAGATAGGGAATTAATTGACATGTTTTTGGGGACCCTATCTGGCCCTTTCTTCAACCATCTAATCGGGAGCTCTTCTGTGGGATTTACTGAACTGATTTTGACCGACGAAAGGGTGGAGGCCGGTATTAAAAGTGGAAAGATTCAAAAGGATGCCTCCGCATCCACAGCTGTTAAAAAACCTTTCCCAGCCAAGAAAGAAGCATCTGCTGTGTATTCTTAGAAGGGATTGAGAAGAACTGAGCGCCGACCGACTGTAGGGGGCGTGATGATTCAAAATTTGTCAAATGATCAACCTTGTAACACTCAGTCGATACCTAACCAAAAACGGGTAGAACGGCCACAACGGCAGTTCACCCTCATCAATATGACACCCGTGCAGGTTCTTACCCATTTGTTGAAACTGAATCTGACTAGTTTGAAGGAGGCTCCAAAAAACCCTAACACCTCCTCTCCATACTATCATTCCAACGCTAAGTCTGCTTACCATTCCGATAGTGTTGGGCACGATACCAATAATTGTTGGGCACTTAAGAACAAAATTCAGGATTTAATTGACGCCAAAGAGGTTGAATTTGACGCTCCTGAGAAGCCCAATGTTATATCCGCTCCGATGCCCAAGCACGGCCACAATGTGCATGCTGTTTTGGAAAACCTCCATGTTACTGATGTTGCCGATCTGTTGACTCCATTGTTAGTGATTAAAGAAAATTTGTTGAGAGCCGGGATCTTTCCTGGTTGTGTTGAAAACTGTTATTTTTGTTTGAATATTCAAGGTGACTGTCCAATGTTGAAGTCGGGTGTCCAACGCCTGATGGATACTCAAGAAATACTTTTCCAGAAAACCCTTGTTAACACTTTCAATCTGATTACTCCTGATACTTGTGATACTTCAACCAACGATATTGCCATCATAACCATTTTCGACAATCCTCCCAAGGCTTGCAAAAGGCCTGTCAGGCTTACACCCAACTCTGAATGTGTACCTTTAAAGATCACCATGTCGAGACCTGTCCCGTACCAATCAAGCAAAATGATACAGTGGAGCTATGGGGGAGAAATCTTCTACCACGGCATCAAACAAATCGAAATAGTCCAAGAAACTTCTGAAGAAGACCCTGATATAGGGAACATCGCGGGTATAAGCAAGATAACCCGCAATGGCCGAATCTTTTCTCCGGAGATTGCTCCCCCCCGAGCAGTTTTTGGACCCTTAAAAACTTCTGCACCTGTTGGACCCTCTGTGCAAGGCCCAATGATTGAAGAAGTGGTTACTCCTGAAGAAAGACCATCTATTGATAATACCGACAAGGGTAAGGGGATACTGGAAATGCCTGTCAGGACGAAGGCTCATGTTGTGGTTATCCCCGAAACCACTAAGAAGGAAATGGATGAAATCCTAAAAATAATCAGAAAAAGTGACTACGACGTTGTGGAACAATTAGGGAAAACCCCTTCTAAAATTTCAATGTTAGCCCTCCTGCTTTGTTCAGAGGCCCATGCTAAGGCCCTGATTAAATTCTTGAAGACGACACATGTACCCCAAGAGACTTCGGCTGACCAATTTCAGGATTGTGTGGCCAGTCTTACTGCTGACAATGGCCTGGGCTTTTCCGATGCTGACTTAACTCCCAAAGGAAGGAAGCACAATGATGCGTTACATGTTTCAGTCGAATGCCAAGGAACCACTCTCGCCCATGTCTTGGTTGATACTGGTTCTTCCCTAAATGTGCTGCCAAAGAAGGCCTTAGACCGTTTGGATTGCGAAGGTTTGACCCTCAAACCTAGTAACATCGTCGTTAGGGCTTTCGATGGTTCCAAAAGAATGGTTCATGGAGAGGTTGATATTCCTATCAAGGTAGGAACCGAAGTGTTCAACTCCACCTTCTACATAATGGACATCCGTCCGTCATACTCATGTTTGCTAGGAAGACCGTGGATCCATTATGCTGGGGCAGTTACATCCTCTTTGCACCAGATGCTGAAATATCCTGTTAAGGGTAAAATCATAATTGTGCATGGCGAGGAAGAGTACATGATTAGTCATCTCAATTCCTTTCGATATGTGGAGTTAGATGGCGAGTTCATCGAAACTCCTTTTCAACATTTCTAGGAAGTTTCTCCCGAGGTAGCAGTTGCGAAGACAATGGTCGAGGCGCCTATCGTTCCAAAGCATGCATCTAGGATGGCATCTCTCAAAGACGCAGAGGCTGTGATTAAGGAGGGGAAGAGCACAATATAGGGACAATTGCCTGACTTTCCCCATAAGATGGACAAGTTTGGGTTGGGGTTTACTGCTGCAGGACAAAAGGCTATGCGTCGCTCTAAGATTGGAAGACCACCCGTCAAGATTTCTCACCATGGAATCAATGCTGTAGAAGATGAAGATGAGGAGAGCCATTTTGAAGACTGGATCTTTCCGACTGTCGAAGGGGGTTTGAGCAATTGGGAAGCAAAGGATTTTATTCCTATCACCTTTATCAACCAGTAATTTTATCTTTGAACAATTTCCCATTTTTTATGGTCTGTAATAACTAAAACAATTCGCACACTATTTTCACCTCATGCCTTGCTCGGGGCATGTAGGTCCATTTGTAAGGGCTTGATTTTCTTCACAATCATATGCCATGTTTTAGTGAATCATTGGACGTTTTTCATCCATAAACGGTTGTGTTCATTTTCTTTCCTTTTTCATTTTTGTTTGTTTAAGGATGGCTATCCCTTACACACACCCACACTCACAAATGCAGGTACCCGTCCATTCCGGATCCCATGGGTGACTATTCTGCTTTAGCCTTCGATAACTCTGAAGATTTGGTCAATCATGTTGAGTAAGAAGTTGACGAAGATTGTGAAGTGCCGGGAGAGTTAGCCTGACTTCTACAACAAGAAGAGAGGGCCATTCTGCCTCATGAAGAGTTGTTAGAAACCATCAACTTAGGGACAGAGGAAGACATGAAGGAAGTAAAAGTGGGTGCCAACCTGGAACCAAGTGTCAAGGAGCGCTTAGTGCAGTTGTTGAACGAATATGTTGAAATATTCGCTTGGTCTTATGAAGACATGTCAGGGCTAGACACCGATATCGTGGTTCACCATCTCCCCACAAGAGAAGATTGTCCATCGATCAAGCAAAAGGTTCGCCGGATGAGGCCTGCATGTCTGAGAAGATTATCGCTGAGGTAATGAAGCAATTCAACGCTGGTTTTCTGGCTGTTACAACCTATCCATAATGGGTTGCTAACATTGTGCCCGTACCTAAAAAGGACGGAAAAGTCAGAATGTGTGTGGACTATCAGGATTTGAACAGGGATAGCCCTAAAGACGATTTTCCACTACCGCATATCGACATCTTGGTTGACAACACAGCTCAACACAAGGTTTTTTCCTTCATGGACGGATTCTCGGGCTACAACCAGATTAAAATGGCCCCCGAGGACATGGAGAAAACTACCTTTGTCATGCAATGGGGTACCTTCTGCTACAAAGTGATGTCGTTCAGACTGGAAAACGCAGGGGCAACCTATCAACGCGCCATGGTAGCTTTGTTTCATGATATGATACATCATGAGATCGAAGTTTACGTAGACGACATGATAGCTCGATCAGAGACAGAAGAAGAACACCTTGAACATTTGCAAAAGCTGTTTGCCAGGTTGAAGGAGTATAAGCTCAGACTGAATCCAAGCAAGTGCACTTTTGGAGTAAGGTCTGGTAAACTTTTGGGATTTATTGTCAGCAACAAAGGTATTGAGGTTGATCCTGCTAAAGTAAAGGCTATACAAGAAATGCATGCCCCCCGTACTGAAAAGGAGGTTAGAGGATTCTTGGGACGCTTGAACTATATCGCCAGGTTCATCTCTCACCTAATGTCTACCTGTGAGCCAATTTTCAAAATGTTGAAGAAAGATCAGGTGGTTGAATGGAACGATGATTGTCAAGTTGCTTTTGATAAGATCAAGGAGTACTTACTAGAACCTCCTATCCTGATGCCACCCGTCGAAGGAAGGTCGTTGATCATGTATCTGACTGTTTCGGATAACTCAATGGGGTGCGTGCTGGGTCAACATGACGAGTCTGGTCAAAAAGAGCACGCCATTTATTACCTTATAAAAAAGTTTACCGACTGTGAGACTCGCTACTCACTGCTCGAGAAAACTTGCTGTGCTTTGGTATGGGCTGCTCGCCGGCTAAGGCAGTATATGTTGACTCATACCACTTTGCTGATTTCCAAGATGGATCCGATCAAGTATATCTTCGAGAAGCCTGCTTTATCTGGAAGAATCGCTAGATGGAAAATGCTCCTGACTGAGTATGATATCCAGTATACTACCCAAAAAGCTATAAAGGGGAGTGTACTATCTGACCATCTAGCTCACCAAGCCGTCGAAGATTACTAATCTATGAGATTCGACTTCCCTGACGAGGACATCATGACATTGGACAACATTGAAGGTAACAGACTGTATGACGGACCTGAACAAGGATCCCGATGGACCCTGTACTTTGATGGTGCTTAAAATGCACTTGGCAACGGTATCAGTGCGGTACTCATTTCTCCAGAGGGTTGCCATACACCTTTCACTGCCCGAATTTGTTTCAGCTGTACCAACAACATGGCCGAATATGAAGCTTGCATCTTTGGTCTCAAGGCTGCTATAAACTTGGGAATCAAATCTTTGGTTGTATTTGGGGACTCGGCTTTGGTTATCATTCAAGTCAAAGGAGAGTGGGACACCAAACATCCTAATCTTATCCCGTACAAAGAACATGTCCTGACTTTGTTGCCTCATTTCGAGCAGATCACCTTCGAGCATTTCCCGCGAGAAGAAAATCAGCTAGCAAATGCTCTGGCTACAATGTCTTCCATGTTTAAACTCAACTGGGATAACGAGGCTCCCCAAATCACCATCGAGCGAATGGACGAACCTGCACACTGTCATGAGATTAATACCGAAAAAGTAGTGGAACAACCCTGGTTTCATGAAATCAAAAGGTATCTCCAGACTAGAGAATATCCTGAAGGAGCTTCCGTCAATGACAAAAAGTTCTTAAGGAGATTTCCAGCCAAGTTCTTCCTAAGCAACGGCATCCTTTATAAACGCAGCCATGATTGTGTTTTACTTCGTTGTGTGGATAAAGATGAAGCGGATTTGATCATGACTGAGATACACAGTGTCACATTTGACACCCATTTGAGCGGACATACGATGGCTAAGAAGATTCTAAGGGCAGGCTACTACTGGTCTACCATGGAAACTGATTGTCATCAACATTCCTGTACCTGCCACAAATGCTAAGTCTACACCGACAAGGTACATATTCCTCCTGTTCCTCTCAACGTTCTGACAGCTCCTTGGCCATTCGCAATGTGGGGCATTGACATGATTGGAGAGATCAAGCCCACGGCGTCCAATGGACATCGCTTCATCCTGGTGGCTATTGATTACTTCACCAAATGGGTCGAAGCAGCTTCCTACGCCTCAGTTATAAAGAATGTGGTTGCCTGCTTCATCAAGCAGAATCTCATTTGTCGGTATGGTATCCCCGATAGGATCATCACAGACAATGGTACAAATTTAAACAATACTATGATCACCTCCATATGCGAATAGTTCAAGATTTATCATCACAATTCATCTCCCTATCGGCCAAAGATGAACGGTGCTGTTGAAGCCGCAAACAAAAATATCAAGAAGATCATTCAAAAAATGACAGTTACCTACAAAGACTAGCATGAGATGTTACCGTTTGCTCTGCATGGATATCGTACCACGACATGTACTTCAACAGGGGCAACCCCATTTTCTTTAGTATATGGCATGAAGGCTGTTTTGCCTATGGAAGTTCAGATTCCTTCCTTAAGGATTATGAAGGACGCTGGTTTGAGCAAAGACGATTGGATTCAGACCCGACTTGATCAACTCAATTTGATCGAGAGAAGCGACTTACTGCTGTTTGTCATGGTCAGGGGTATCAAAAACGCATGATCAAGGCTTTCAACAAGAAAGTCAGGCGCCAAGTATACCAACTCGGAGATCTTGTAATCAAGCGGATCATACTACCATAAAGTGATCCTAGGGGCAAGTGGACTCCTACTTACGAAGGACCATTTATAATCAAGAGCATCTTTTCTGGTGGGGCAATGATTCTGACCACCATGGACGGTGATGACTTGCCACACCCTGCGAACGCAGACATAGTCAAAAGATACTACGCATAAAATAACCCGACAAGTTGAAAACCCGAAAGGGCGACTTGGGCAAAAATGGGCATCCCGGTGAACCGAAAACCAGAAAGGGTGGTTCAGGAAAAAATTAGGGATAAAACAAAAAAATCTGTCCACCCGGCAAGTTGAAAACCCGAAAGGGCGACTTGGGCAAAAAAGGGTTTCCCGGTGGATCGAAAACCCGAAAGGGCGATTCAGGCAAAAGTTAGGGAATTAAAGCGTATGACTGTGTCTCGTCGGATCACTTTAAGGAATAATCTCTTCATCAACAAGCTCCAAGATTTTGATCAACCTAGTCATCGACGAATGAAGCAACAAATGGACAAGATATTCAGAGTTGTGAAGGCTATAGCAGAATAGGAATCCCATGGAATTGTTACACATAGCCATCTTTCTTTTGTATAAAAATTTTCCAATTTTTGCGACAACATTCTCTTACTAGGATGTCTGTCTCCTTTGTACAAAGATACTCACAAAAGTTAATACAAATACACTTCCAAGTGCAGAAATTTGCTTGCCTTTCTTTTCTTTTTACACTTATGTTTTATTTGAAAACGTCCAATGTTTTGTTAAATAGGCATATGCATTTGAACATAATCACTGCTTACAAATAAAACGAAATTGAGAAAAGATGATTACTGATAGGTTGAAGGTGTAGGAAGATATCTTTATGCCATTTCAGAAGAAATCCCCTACGATACATCATTCGGATCCTCAACAGAGTTAAAATTTGGAATATATTTCCCCAACGAAAGTTAAACTTCAGGATCCTGAGCAGAGCAAATGCTTTCTAAAGCTGGATTTCCCAGCTAAGCTGAATTTCAAAATTCCCATCAGAGTCAAGTTTCAAGATCCCCACTGGAGCCCAAAAACCCTGAAAATCCTATCCCCAGCGGAACCAGAATAGTGAACATTCTCCCCACAGAGATATTTCCCAGTAGATTGAAGATTCTCAGTCTCATTTCTCTAGCAGAAGTCTCCCAGGTTTTAACTTCCCAGTAGAGATTTTCAAAGTTTTCCTTATTCCCCAAGCAGTCAGCAGTCAGCAAGGATTTCTCATCTTCAGTAATCAAAGATTTTTGGAATCCCCAGCTTCGGTCATGGATTTATTTTACCCGGCAGCAGTCAAAGATTTTGTTATCTCCAGCTATCCGGATTTTATTTTCCTCAACAAGATGACTACTCAGCTTACATGCATAACCATTACATTCATATATCATAAACATTGATGAAACGCAATTCATTGTATCATACATATCATACAACAAAACTTTGTGTTTTAACTAACATTTTATCCTTTTCAGGATAAGATTAAAAGGCTATCGTTAACAATTATTCGGATACAGTATGGATACACCCCAGATACGGCAGTCATTCTATTACTCATTCGGAATTTCAAGTAAGATACAGTACAGATACACCCCAAACGCGGCGGTCATTCTACTACTCATTCAGACTTCAGCAATCCGATACAGACTAGATACGTTCTAGACACGGCGGCCATTCTATCTCTCATTCAGATTCAATTATCAACCTCAAGTTCATATATGCTCCAGACACGGATGCCATTCTGACCCTTACACCAGCGGTTTGATTCCCTCAGTGCAGTCACCACGGAAGTCATTATGTCATTCATTTAGATCCCAGTTACAGTACGGATACACCCCAGACACGGCGGTCATTCTACTACTCATACAGATCTCCACTTCAGATACAGTCCAGATACGCTCCAGACGCGGTTTCCATTTTGTCACTCATTCAGAGTTTATCCCCATCACACAGTTGCTCCATACGCAGATATTTCTCTGTTACCTGGATACAATGCAGATACACTCCAAACACGGCGGTCATTCTGATATTCATTCAACATTCAAACACAGTTACAGCTCAGATATGCCCCGGACGCGGACGCCATTCTTTTGCTCATACAAACTCAGTCTCCAGATACAGTTCAAGTGCATTCCAGATGCGAATACCATTTTGATTCTCATTCTCCTAACCTACAACATTACAATTCAACAAACACTCTTGGATGGCATCTTTAAGCCCATCTCCAGCAAGATTCTACCATCTTCAAATGGCATCTTTAAGCCCATTCCCTCAACAATATTTTGGCGAGTGCAAATTTACGGGCACTCTAGTGTCCAATCTTCCTTTACCTTCGAGTCGCGAAAGGAAAAACTTGCCAATCTAACTCTTCAGGTTCAAGAAGATTGAACAGGGGCAACTGTTGTACCCCAAAATTTTCCTTCTCATTTCATCAACACTTTCTCATCACAAGACTCTTGGAATTCAGGATCAAGTTAGGGTTTGCTCTGCTCAAGATCCCCCCCCCCCTTTGCATTGTTAATCCAAATTAGGGTTTGAGTTTGCACAAGGACATTTTTACCTAGAATACCCAAATTTACTTTCATGCTTCATGTTGGACTCACAAGTTTGTCCATACCAAGTTTCAAGCCTTGAATCAAATCTTTGCCGAGTCAATTGGATAGTTGACCTAGAAATCAGATGTATTGGGGAAAAAGTCAACTGTGGCCAATTGACAGTCAAACCTCATGGATTTTGACCCACATCAACATTATGAACTCATATGAACTATTTGATCAAGTTTGGATCGCAATTCCACAAGAAATTTGATCAGATCACCAAAAGGGCAAAATGGTAATTTTTAGGGTTTTGACTGCACAAAGGCAATTTTTGACTGTTTGACCTAACCAATGGGAAACCAAGCTCACATATGGACTCAAGGACTCAATGACATTGTCTTGACCCATTCAAAAAATTCAAAAGATCTCGAATGCATAGGATTGACAGATGAATTTTTCAGTCAACTGATCAAAACTTGACTGTACAGTGAAAAGTCAAACTTTGACTTTTTGGTCAAAATCAAGTGCCAAGAGTTACTTTTCATCAAAACATGTCAAATTAGGAAACTTCATCACCAAGAAACCCAAAAATGCAAATTAGGGTTTAAAATGGAAAAATTTCATAACTTAGAATTTTTCTAAGTTATAAAATTTTCTTATTTTTTCCTAACTTTGTCCCATTTTTTCACCAAGATGCAAATGGATTCAAACAAAACTTGCAACATGAAAGTTGTAGTCCATCACAAAGTCTACAACTTTTACTCACAAAGTTTTCTCAAAAGAAGCTTGTATCTCAAGTTATGATTTTTGGAACAAGGGTATCTAAAACTTTTAACTTAGAGAAAATTTGCCCTAATCTAGGCAGGATTTGGACCCATCTTCTTGGCCACTTTTCACTTAGTTCCACTTGGAATTTCAAGTTGCATTGCAAAGATGGATTGTAGTACATGTTCCAAGCTTTCCAAATTGTCCAAGAACTCCTCAAACACCCTTGTGGTTAGAGAGAATCGAATGTTAGAAGTTGGCAAAAACTCACTTTTGTCCATGACCAATACATGTTCATACAAACTTGCATTTTCAAATCAGCATGTTTGGTGCTAGCTTGCAGGCCTCAAAACCAACTTCCACTTCATAATTTAATGCTTAACCATTGAATTAAGGTGTTATCTTGGCCATTTGGACATTACATACAAGATTAACCCTTATTTGGAAAAAGGTAAAATACCATTTTTGTAAAAGTGCACTTTATGTCAAACCAAAATCCTTGAGGTATGGGGCCATATCTCTGAAGCAAGATTGAAGCTATCAATTCCAGGAACCAAGAGCAAAAGATGCAGCATGATAGAAGGGCTGGTACAGGGCTATAACATCATTTCCATTCTCTTGCTTCAAGTGGAAGAAAACTTGCAAAACACAAGCAACCTCTCATATCTGTTAACACAAGCTTACACAAACCTTGTGAACAAGTTCCATACATCCCAACAAGCCTAAAGCACGAACCTTTCATCACTCATACCTCCTCATACTCAGAATCACTGTTTTTCTGCAAAACATGGCAGGTTCTGCATTTTGCAAGCCACAACAAAATTCCATCATGCGTTTTGTCCCAAGATAGTTCCAACACCTTCCAATCAACTCACCTAAACTATCCCAGGCCCCCATTGCAAGTTGTAACACCTCTAACACACTTTTCCATTTTCATTTCAAAGCTCTTCAGGTTGAGTTCTACAACATGATTCAAGTTGTTTCAAAGCAAGCCAAGCATTGGAGAAGCTTCCTTGGACCTCAGGCAAGCTCAACAGAAGCTCAAACACCATTGAAGGTTGCTACATTGTACAGCTTGAAGTCAACTGAAACAGGTATTTCATGGACTTCTATCTCTCTATTTAGGAATGGTTAGGCTTAGGTTAGTGAATGAAATATGTTGTACTCATAGCCTTGAAGCCATACATATGCTTAGTTTTCATTTACATTAATCGTGCTGAGAGAATTTCACTCATGAACTTTCTAAAAAAAATAGGTTAGAAATTAGGGCCAGAGAAATTCTCTCTTGTCTTTGAGAGTTAATCCAAGTTTTTTATATGGTTGAATTCGTTATTTGATGCTCTACAAGTTTCATGTTGTGAGTTTTGTCAAAAAATCAAAGAATCAGGAGTTAGCCATTGATGCACAGAAACGCGTATTTTGTGAACAAGAGGAAGAAGAAGAAGTTTGGTGGGCTGGGCCTGAGTTGTTTTTACTTCTCACACATGCTTATTCAGTTTGCACCCCCTCTGGCCCATTTGTTTAATATTTATCATTTTTGACATTATATTTTTTATCGTGACTTTATTATTTTTTGTATAAATATAAAATGCCAAAAATAATTTTCCATTCTTTTTCATATTTATTTGATATTTATTTTATTTTACTAAGTATATTTTGTAAATAAACTATTTTCCTTTTAATAAAACTCAAAAATAATACAAAAAATATACTTATTTTCATTTATTATTTTTATTTACATTTGAAAACATTTTCCTGAAAATATCCATTTTTGTAAATAATTAATTTTTATCTTTGTACATTTAATATGTTAAATAAATAAATAAATATATATATATATATATATATATATATATATATATATATATATATATATATATATATATATATATATATATATATATATATATATATATATATATATATATATATATATATATATATATATATATATATATATATATATATATATATATATATATATATATATATATATATATATATATATATATATATATATATATATATATATATATATATATATATATATATATATATATATATATATATATATATATATATATATATATATATATATATATATATATATATATATATATATATATATATATATATATATATATATATATATATATATATATATATATATATATATGCTTATATATTTGTTATTAAATAATTAGGTTAAAAAATACCAAAATATCATATTTTCATTTTTATTAATATTTTACACTAAAAAAAACATTTTTTACAATATACTTTTATTTTGTTAATATATATTTGTATAAAATTAATAAACAATATTATTTATTATGAATTAGGGTTTCTTGCTCTAAATAGGAAAAATAATTAAAATTGATCTTTTTATTTTATTTTACTTTTCACATGGAAAAATACTTTTTACATACTAAAAAAACATTTTGGTATAATACATGTTATTTACATTTATTTATTGTATCAATTATTGTACATTTAAATATTGTATCTTGTACATTCAATTTGGTTATAATAGTAATCTAGGATTTTATTTCTTGTCAAATATCCCCAATTCAAATTAGTACCCCCCCCCTCCCTATATCATGTTGTAATAGTATAGCATTTAAATTCTCGCACATTTAAAAGCTTTCAATTATGCCATGCTTAGACCTAGGGTTTGTATGCAAATAAAATCAACAATTAGTTTGACCTAATCCAAGATAAACATGCATGAAAAACAAACACAATGCACACTTGCACCCCTATGGTTTCATCCACTTGTTGCCTTCAAAAATGGGCCATGGTTGCATGTTGGGTACTTTGGCAAAACAAAAACAAATAAAAAGATCATAGTCCCTCGATGACGCTATCTGGGTTGTCTAAACAAAAATGATACTTGACACTATTGCCAAAGATACTTGACACTATTGCTATCGTGGTCTATACTATGACCCGCGCCTGTCCCGTTAACATCCTAACACAAGGTTGTTCACCAAATACAATGGTGAAACAACACTGTTAAAAGGGTTAAAAACATAAGAAAGATCTTTGAGTAAAATAGGGTAGATAGCTCTTAGTTACTTGATCAAGCTTGCAAAAACATACTTGCTACTTTTCAAAACACACTTCACAAACACAATTTCAAAATCCTACTTTCAAATATTGAAAACCTTTCAAAAGATAAAAACACCTTTGTATACATTCAAAACAAGAATCATTACAAAGGTTGCCACAATGATGGCCTCTCTTCAAAACATTTTCCAAAATCATACACAAATCACCATTTCAAACAATAGAAATGCCAAGAAAGTGATATAAGCAAGTAACTAAGAGCCCATGGATAACCATGGATAGAAAGGGTGCTAATACCTTCCATTTCTATAATCTACTCCCCGAACCCAAGAAAACATCTCAAAGGTCTCTCCTATGCTTTTTGACCTTTCCTTAGGATAAAATAAAAAGTCGGTGGCGACTCTTGCTAAATCGAAACATTTGCAAACACAAACGCGAAAAAAAAAAAAACCAAGTCAGTTCTCCCACCGTATCACAGAACTGGCGACTCTGCTGGGGATATTTTAAAAGTGGAGTAACCTTAGGTCTTAGACCACCCTTAGAATGGCTATTGTTTGCTTTGATTGCTTTACACTTTGGTTCTCTTGTTTGGGCTTGAAATCCTCCACCCATATTTGGGAAAATTTCATAGATAACAATACGTTGTGGAAACTGTGCAGGGTATACCGACACGGTTGAAGCAAAAGTTATATTAGTGCGACATATATGTGAGTACCGGTAGCCTTTGAGTCAATCAAAGAGAATACGGGGCCGCTGAGTGATGTCATTAAGCACTAATGAACTAGAACCTTACTTGACCATCTTGGCCTTTTATTAGGGGTAGGGAGATGACCGGCTTTGGTGCAATCCAAAGTTGGTAGATACTCGATACTACACTCATTGAGGGTTATTTTCTTGGAATATTTTGGTCGCTAGTTAAGTGGCTAAACCAAAACAATGAACATAGAAAACAATACAATGATATTGAGCTCCTTAGAACCCGATTACTATTTATAGGACAGGTTTTGAGCCAACTAAACTCAAGAGGGTACTTACCTATGAAACCTCATGCAAGCCTGAAACTAAGGTTTTGTGTGATTTGCTTGTACATGTGCTTGTACATACATCATGAACATCATAAAGCATCAGATGCATCCACTAACCATTTCAAGGGTTTGGATCTTCATCTTTGTTCTTGTTTTGTAGGTCATGGAATCTTTTCACAGGAAAACAATTCAAGTCAACCTTGTGAGGATCCCTCCTCAACTCAAGGAGCTTACTTCCAGGATTCCAGAGAATTCTATCTTCAGTGAAAGACATGGTAGACTCCTCAACTTAGTCAACACCAGCATTGAAGAAGACATGGTGAAAGTGCTTTTCCAATTCTTTGACCCCCTACACCACTGTTTCACATTCCCTGATTACCAATTGGTGCCTACTTTGGAGGAATTTTCTCAACTCCTGAGAATTCCTATTCTTAATCAACTACCCTACAACGGTACGGAAAAAGAACTAAAACCTGAAGATGTTGCTCAAGCATTACACTTGCAACCATCTGACATCAAGGGGCATTGGGAAACCAGAAGTGGTGTCAAGGGATTCTTGGCAAAGTTTTTGTTTGAGAAGGCACAAGAATGCTGGAATTCTCTTGATCTACAAGCCTTTGAAGAGATTGTGGCACTCCTTATCTATGGGTTGGTCTTGTTCCCAAACCCTGACCAACTTATAGATGTGAATGCTGTCAAAATTTTCATATCCAGGAATCCCATACCTACATTGCTTGGAGACATCCTACACATATTTTACACACGAACAATGAGGAAAAGAGGTGTTCTCATGTGTTGTACTCCTCTCCTTGCAAGGTGGTTTATTTCTCACCTTCCACAAGCAGTTTTGAAGAGTGAGTAGGGTTTAAGGTGGTCACAACGGTTGATGACCCTCACACATTCTGATGTACATTGGTGTTCTCGGTCTAGAGAAAATGTCATCATCATTGATTGTTGTGGTGAATTCCCTAATGTCCCATTACTTGGAATTAGGGGAGGCATTACCTACAACCCTTGTCTAGCTTTGAGACAATTTGGATATTCTCGAAGGGATGTCCCTCATGACATCCTGCTTCCGGACATAATTTTTGACTTCGACAACGATACGCAAGGACTTCGACAAAGGTTCATCAGAGCTTGGAGGATGCCTAATAAGGTGGATAGTAAGACACTGGGGCACAAAAATTCCATCCCTCTTGAGCCTTACCTCAAGTGGGTAAGAACCCGCTCCCAGAATCTTATGATGCCATATCCTCACGTTCTCCCCTTGATCAAAGAGCCTGTTAAGGAAGGAGAGGTTCCATACACCATCCTACATCCTGACATGCCAACATCATGGGAAGAAATGCAAAAGAGTTGGATCCAACTCAAAGAAGAACGTGATACTTTCGAAGCCAACTTCTATGGCAGTGAGAAGAAGGTTTTAGAGCTTACTCACCGACTTCACAAAGAGGAAACTCTCAACACCTACATCGCACCAAAGAGGATGCGCAATGTCTTTTTACATTAAGAATTTTGTAATACTTCTCCCATGGGGCATTTATGTACTAACAAATTTCTTCTTAATATGACGTGCGTTCTTTTTGTTTGCAACAAATTTGAATTTTTGAACCCTTGAATGCATTACATGAATAACATACCATTCATCATATGCATAAACAGGTCTTTAAGCCAGGTTTCCTTATCTTTCTGCTGTTTATTTCAGCAAGATGGATTTGGAGCAAACAGTAAAGGATCTACAGGCACAAAATTCACAATTTCAGCAACTCCTCATGACCTTGGCAAAGGGTCAGGAGGATCTCAAAGTTCTGCTAGAGAAGAATAAAGAGAAGAAAAAGAAAAAGAGACCAGGGGTAGCCACTTTCGGAAGAAGGTTTGAGGGTGATGCTAGAAGGACTCTTGAGTTCCCTTCAACGTCTGACGAAGGGATTGGCAAGGGGAAAGGAGTTAATGTACCTTCTGAGTCTGAGGTAGAAGAGGAGGAAGAGGAAGAAGACGAAGATTATTCAGAACAACAGTATCCACCAGCAGATGACAAGTATAAGAACCTTGAAGACAGATTGGCGGCTATGGAGTTGCAGAGGGTGCCCGGATTGGATTTTGAGGAACTGGGGTTGATAGCCGGGATTGTAATCCCTCCCAAGTTCAAGGTGCCGACATTTTCCAAGTACGACGGTCTGTCTTGCCCTAAGATGCACTTAAGGTCATATGTTAGAAAGATCCAACCGCATTCATCCGATAAAGACCTCTGGGTACACTTTTTCCAAGACAGCTTGTCTGGCACTCAGTTAGATTGGTTTTATCAGCTCGAGAGATCAGAGGTTCACGATTGGGAAGACTTGGCAGCCGCTTTCTATCGTCAGTATCAGTACAATGCTGATTTGGCGCCCACTCGTACTCAATTACAAAGTATGGGGATGGCTTCAAATGAAGGGTTTAAGGAGTACGCTTAGAAGTGGTGTGACCTGGCTGGAAGGGTGCAGCCACCACTATCAGATAGGGAATTAGTTAACATGTTTTTGGGGACCCTGTCTGGCCCTTTCTTCAACCATCTAATCGGGAGCTCTTCTGCGGGATTTACTGAACTGATTTTGACCGGCGAAAGGGTGGAGGCTGGTATTGAAAGTGGAAAGATTCAAAAGGATGCCTCTACATCCACAACTGTTAAAAAACCTTTCCCAGCCAAGAAAGAAGCATCTGATGTGTATTCTCAGAAGGGATTAAGAAGAATTGAGCGTCAGCCGACTGTAGGGGCCGTGATGATTCAAAATTCGTCAAATGATCAACCTCGTAACACTCAGTCGAGACCTAACCAACAACGGGTAGAACGGCCATAACGGTAGTTCACCCGCATCAATATGACACCCGCGCAGGTTCTTCCCCATTTGTTGAAACTGAATCTGACTAGTTTGAAGGAGGCTCCAAAAAACCCTAACACCTCCTCTCCATACTATCATTCCAATGCTAAGTGTGCTTACCATTCTGATAGTGTTGGGCACGATACCAATAATTACTGGGCACTTAAGAACAAAATTCAGGATTTAATTGACGCCAAAGAGGTTGAATTTGACGCTCCTGAGAAGCCCAATGTTATATCTGCTTTGATGCTCAAGCACGGCCACAATGTGCATGCTGTTTTGGAAAACCTCCATGTTACTGATGTTGCCGATCTGTTGACTCCATTGTTAGTGATTAAAGAAACTTTGTTGAGAGTCGGGATCTTTCCTGGTTGTGTTGAAAACTGTTATTTTTGTTTGAATTTTCAAGGTGACTGTCCAATGTTGAAGTCGGGTGTCCAACGCCTGATGGATACTCAAGAAATACTTTTCCAGAAAACCCTTGTTAACACTTTCAATCCGGTTACTCCTGATACTTGTGATACTTCAACCAACGATATTGCCATCATAACCATTTCCAACAATCCTCCCAAGTCTTGCAAAAGGCCTGTCAGGATTACACCCAACTCTGAATGTGTACCTTTAAAGATCACCATGTCGGGACCTGTCCCGTACCAATCAAGCAAAATGATACCATGGAGCTATGGGGGAGAAATCTTCTACCACGGCATCAAACAAATCGAAACAGTCCAAGGAACTTCTGAAGAAGACCCTGATATAGGGAACATCGCAGGTACAAGCAAGATAACCCGCAGTGGTCGAATCTTTTCTCCGGAGATTGCTCCCCCCCGAGCAGTTTTTGGACCCTTAAAAACTTCTGCACCTGTTGGACCCTCTGTGCAAGGCCCAATGATTGAAGAAGTGGTTACTCCTGAAGAAAGACCATCTGCTGATAATACCGACAAGGGTAAGGGGATACTGGAAATGCCTGTCAGGACGAAGGCTCATGCTGTGGTTATCCCCGAAACCACTAAGAAGGAAATGGATGAAATCCTAAAAATAATCAGAAAAAGTGACTACGACGTTGTGGAACAATTAGGGAAAACCCCTTCTAAAATTTCAATGTTAGCCCTCCTGCTCTGTTCAGAGGCCCATGCTAAGGCCCTGATTAAATTCTTGAAGACGACACATGTACCCCAAGAGACTTCGGCTGACCAATTTCAGGATTGTGTGGCCAGTCTTACTGCTGACAATGGCCTGGGCTTTTCCGATGCTGACTTAACTCCCAAAGGAAGGAAGCACAATGATGCGTTACATGTTTCAGTGGAATGCCAAGGAACCACTCTCGCCCATGTCTTGGTAGATACTGGTTCTTCCCTAAATGTGCTGCCAAAGAAGGCCTTAGACCGTTTGGATTGCGAAGGTTTGACCCTCAAACCTAGTAACTTTGTCGTTAGGGCTTTCGATGGTTCCAAAAGAATGGTTCATGGAGAGGTTGATATTCCTATCAAGGTAGGAATCGAAGTGTTCAACTCCACCTTCTACATAATGGACATCCGTCCGTCATACTCATGTTTGCTAGGAAGACCGTGGATCCATTATGCCGGGGCAGTTACATCCTCTTTGCACCAGATGCAGAAATATCCTGTTAAGGGTAAAATCATAACTGTGCATGGCGAGGAAGAGTACATGATTAGTCATCTCAATTCCTTTCGATATGTGGAGTTAGATGGCGAGTTCATCAAAACTCCTTTTCAACATTTCGAGGAAGTTTCTCCCGAGGTAGCAGTTGCGAAGACAATGGTCGAGGCGCCTATCGTTCCAAAGCATGCATCTAGGATGGCATCTCTCAAAGACGCAGAGGTTGTGATTAAGGAGGGGAAGAGCACAGTATGGGGACCATTTCCTGACTTTCCCCATAAGACGGACAAGTTTGGGTTGGGGTTTACTGCTGCAGGACAAAAGGTTATGCGTCGCTCTAAGATTGGAAGACCACCCGTCAAGATTTCTCACCATGGAATCAATGTTGTAGAAGATGAAGAGGAGGAGATCCATTTGAAGACTGGATCTTTCCGACTGTCGAAGGGGTTTTGAGAAATTGGGAAGCAAAGGATTTTGTTCATATCACCTTTATCAACCAATAATTTTATCTTTGAACAATTTCCTGTTTTTTATGGTCTGTAATAACTAAAACAATTCGCACACTATTTTCACCTCATGCCTTGCCCGGGGCATGTAGGTCCATTTGTAAGGGCTTGATTTTCTTCATAATCATATGCCATGTTTTAGTGAATCATTGGATGTTTTTCATCCATAAACTGTTGTGTTCATTTTCTTTCCTTTTGCATTTTTGTTTGTTTAGGGACGGCTATCCCTTACACACACCCACACTCACAAATGCAGGTACCCGTCCATTCCGGATCCCATGGGTGACTATTCTGCTTTAGCCTTCGCTAACTCTGAGGATTGGTCAATCATGCTCAGTACGAAGTTGACGAAGATTGTGAAGTGCCGGGAGAGTTAGCCAGACTTCTACAATAAGAAGAGAGGGCCATTCTGCCTCATGAAGAGTTGTTATAAACCATCAACTTAGGGACATAGGAAGACATGAAGGAAGTAAAAGTGGGTTCCAACCTGGAACCAAGTGTCAAGGAACGCTTAGTGCAGTTGTTGAACGAATATGTTGAAATCTTCGCTTGGTCTTATGAAGACATGCCAGGGCTAGACACCGATATTGTGATTCACCGTCTCCCCACAAGAGAAGATTCTCCATCGATCAAGCAAAAGGTTCGCCGGATGAGGCCTGACATGTCTGAGAAGATTAAGGCTGAGGTAATGAAGCAATTCAACGCTGGTTTTCTGGATGTTACAACCTATCCACAATGGTTACTAACATTGTGCCCGTACCTAAAAACGACGGCAAAGTCAGAATGTGTGTGGACTATCGGGATTTGAACAGGGCTAGCCCTAAAGACGATTTTCAACTACCGCATATCAACATCTTGGTTGACAACACAGCTCATCACAAGGTTTTTTCCTTCATGGACGGATTCTCGGGCTACAACCAGATTAAAATGGCCCCCGAGGACATGGAGAAAACTACCTTTGTCACATAATGGGGTACCTTCTACTACAAAGTGATGTCGTTCGGACTGAAGAACGCAGGGGCAACCTATCAACGTGCCATGGTAGCTTTGTTTCATGATATGATACATCATGAGATCGAAGTTTATGTAGACGACATGATAGCTCGATCACAGACAGAAGAAGAACACCTTGAACATTTGCAAAAGCTGTTTGCCAGGTTGAAGGAGTATAAGCTCAGACTGAATCCAAGCAAGTGCACTTTTGGAGTTAGGTCTGGTAAACTTTTGGGATTTATTGTCAGCAACAAAGGTATTGAGGTTGATCCTGCTAAAGTAAAGGCTATACAAGAAATGCCTGCCCCCCGTACTGAAAAGGAGGTTAGAGGATTCTTGGGACGCTTGAACTATATCGCCAGGTTCATCTCTCACCTAACGTCTACCTGTGAGCCAATTTTCAAACTGTTGAAGAAAGATCAGGTGGTTGAATGGAACGATGATTATCAAGTTGCTTTTGATAAGATCAAAGAGTACTTACTAGAACCTCCTATCCTGATGACACCCGTCGAAGGAAGGCCGTTGATCATGTATCTGACTGTTTTGGATAACTCAATGGGGTGCGTGCTGGGTCAACATGACGAGTCTGGTCGAAAAGAGCATGCCATTTATTACCTTAGCAAAAAGTTTACCGACTGTGAGACTCGCTACTCACTGCTCGAGAAAACTTGCTGCGCTTTGGTATGGGCTGCTCGCCGGCTAAGGAAGAATATGGTGACTCATACCACTTTGCTAATTTCCAAGATGGATCTGATCAAGTATATCTTCGAGAAGCCTGCTTTATCTGGAAGAATCGCTAGATGGAAAATGATCCTGACTGAGTATGATATCCAGTATACTACCCAAAAAGCTATAAAGGGGAGTGTATTAGTTGACCATCTACCTCATCAAGCCATCGAAGATTACCAATCTATGAGATTCGACTTCCCCGACGAGGACATCATGACATTGGACAACATTGAAGGTAACAGACCGTATGATGGACCTGAACAAGGATCCCGATGGACCCTGTACTTTGATGGTGCTTCAAATGCACTTGGCAACGGTATCGGTGCGGTACTCATTTCTCCAGAGGGTTTCCATACACCCTTCACTGCCCGACTTTGTTTCAGATGTACCAACAACATGGACGAATATGAAGCTTGCATCTTTGGTCTCAAGGCTGCTATAGACTTGGGAATCAAATCTTTGGTTGTATTTGGGGACTCGGCTTTGGTTATCAGTCAAGTCAAAGGAGAGTGGGACACCAAACATCCTAATCTTATCCCGTACAAAGAACATGTCCTGACTTTGTTGCCTCATTTCGAGCAGATCACCTTCGAGCATTTCCCGCGAGAAGAAAATCAGCTAGAAGATGCTCTGGCTACAATGTCTTCCATGTTTAAACTCAAATGGGATAACGAGGCTCCCCAAATCACCATCGAGCGAATGGACGAACCTGTGCACTGTCATGAGATTAATACCGAAGAAGTAGTGGAACAACCCTGGTTTCATGAAATCAAAAGGTATCTCTAGACTAGAGAATATCCTGAAGGAGCTTCCGTTAATGACAAAAAGTTCTTAAGGAGATTTGCTGCCAAGTTCTTCCTAAGCAATGGCATCCTTTATGAACGCAGCCATGATTATGTTTTACTTTGTTGTGTGGATAAAGTTGAAGCAGAGTTGATCATGACTGAGATACACAGTGGCACATTTGGCACCCATTTGAGCGGACATACGATGGCTAAGAAGATTCTAAGGGAAGGCTACTACTGGTCTACCATGGAAACTGATTATCATCAACATTCGCGTACCTGCCACAAATGCCAAGTCTACGCTGACAAGGTACATATTCCTCTTGTTCCTCTCAACATTCTTGCAACTCCTTGGCCATTCGCAATGTGGGGCATGGACATGATTGGATAGATCAAGCCCGCGGCATCCAATGGACATCGCTTCATCCTGGTGGCTATTGATTACTTCACCAAATGGGTCGAAGCAGCTTCCTACGCCTCAGTTACAAAGAATGTGGTTGCCCGCTTCATCAAGCAGAATCTCATTTGTCGGTATGGTATCCCCGACAGGATCATCACAGGCAACGGTACGAATTTGAACAATACTATGATCACCGCTCTATGCGAACAGTTCAAGATTTATCATCATAATTCATCTCCCTATCGGCCAAAGATGAACAGTGTTGTTGAAGACGCGAACAAAATTATCAAGAAGATCATTCAAAAAATGACAGTTACCTACAAAGACTGGCATGAGATGTTACCGTTTGCTCTGCATGGATATCGTACCACGGCACGTACTTTAACAGGGGCAACCCCATTTTCTTTAGTATATGGCATGGAGGCTGTTTTGCCTATGGAAGTTCAAATTCCTTCCTTAAGGATTATGAAGGACGCCGGTTTGAGCGAAGACGATTGGATTCAGACCCGACTTGATCAACTCAATTTGATCGAAGAGAGGTGACTTACTGCTGTTTGTCATGGTCAGGCGTATCAAAAACGCATGATCAAGGCTTTCAACAAGAAAGTCAGGCGCCAAGTATACCAAGTCAGAGATCTTGTAATCAAGCGGATCATACTACCGCAAAGTGATCCCAGGGGCAAGTGGACTCCTACTTACGAAGGACCATTTGTAATCAAGAGCATCTTTTCTGGTGGGGCAATGATTCTGACCACCATGGACGGTGATGACTTGCCAAACCCTGCTAACACAGATATAGTCAAAAGATACTACGCATAAAATTCCATCGTGCCACAACAAAATTCCATCGTGTGTTTTGTCCCCAATACAGCTGATTTCTAGGTCAACTGTCCAATTGACTGGGCAAAGATTTGATTCAAGGCTTAAAACTTGGTATGGACAAACTTGTGAGTCCAACATGAAGCATGAAAGTCAATTTGGGTATTGTAGGTCAAAATATCCTTGTGCAAACTCAAACCCTAATTTGGATTAACAGTGCAAAGGGGGGGGGGTCTTGAGCAGAGCAAACCCTAACTTGATCCTGAATTCCAAGAGTCTTGTGATGAGAAAGTGTTGATGAAATGAGAGGGCAAATTTTAGGGAACAACAGTTGCCCCTGTTCAATCTTCTTGAACCTGAAGAGTTAGATTGGCAAGTTTTGCCTTTCGCGACTCGAAGGTAAAGGAAGATTGGACACTAGAGTGCCCGTAAATTTGCACTTGCCAAAATATTGTTGAGGGAATGGGCTTAAAGATGCCATTTGGAGATGGTAGAATCTTGCTGGAGATGGGCTTAAAGATGCCATCCAAGAGTGTTTGTTGAAGTGTAATGTTGTAGGTTAGGAGAATGAGCATCAAAATGGTATCCGCATCTGGAATGCACTTGAACTGTATCTGGAGACTGAGTTTGTATGAGCAAAAGAATGGCGTCCCCGTCCGGGGCGTATCTGAGCTGTAACTATGTTTGAATGTTGAATGAATATCAGAATGACCGCCGTGTCTGGAGTGTATCTGCATTGTATCCAGGTAACAGAGAAATATCTGCGTATGGAGAAACTGTGTGCTGGGGATAAACTCTGAATGAGTGACAGAATGGCAACCGCGTCTAGAGCGTATCTAGACTGTATCTGAAGTGGAGATCTGTATGAGTAATAGAATGCCCTCCGTGTCTGGGGTGTATCCGTACTGTAACTGGGATCTGAATGAATGACAGAATAACTTCCGTGGCGACTGCACTGAGGGAATCAAACCGCTGGTGTAAGGGTCAAAATGGCATCCGTGTCTGGAGCATATCTGAATTTGAGGTTGATAATTGAATCTGAATGAGAGATAGAATGGCCGCCGTGTCTGGAGCGTATCTAGTTTGTATCAGATTGCTGAAGTCTGAATGAGTAGTAGAATGGAATTTTGTTGGACAGGGGCAACTGTTGTACCCTAAAATTTTCCCTGTCATTTCATCAACACTTTCTCATCACAAGACTCTTGGAATTCAGGATCAAGCTAGGGTTTACAATGCTCAAGACCCCCCCCCCCCCCTTTGCACTGTTAATCCAAATTAGGGTTTGAGTTTGCACAAGGTTATTTTGACCTAAAATACCCAAATTGACTTTCATGCTTCATGTTGGACTCACAAGTTTGTCCATACCAAGTTTCAAGCCTTGAATCAAATCTTTGCCCAGTCAATTGGACAGTTGACCTAGAAATCAGCTGTATTGGGGAAAAAGTCAATTGTGGCCAATTGACAGTCAAACCTCATGGATTTTGACCCACATCAACATTATGAACTCATATGAACCATTTGATCAAGTTTGGATCACAATTCCACAAGAAATTTGATCAGATCACCAAAAGGGCAAAATGGTAATTTTTAGGGTTTTGACTGCACAAAGGAAATTTTTGACTGTTTGACCTAACCAATGGCAAACCAAGCTCACATATGGACTCAAGGACTCAATGACATTGTCTTGACCCATTCAACAAATTCAAAAGATCTCAAATGTATAGGATTGACAGATGAATTTTTCAGTCAACTGATCAAAACTTGACTGTACACTGAAAAGTCAAACTTTGACTTTTTGGTCAAAATCAAGTGCCAAGAGTTACTTTTCATCAATACATGTCAAATTAGGAAACTTGATCACCAAGAAACCCAAAAATGCAAATTAGGGTTTAAAATGAAAAATTTTCATAACTTAGAATTTTTCTAAGTTATAAAATTTTCTTATTTTTTCCTAACTTTGTCCCATTTTTTCACCAAGATGCAAATGGATTCAAACAAAACTTGCAACATGAAAGTTGTATTCCATCACAAAGTCTAAAACTTTTACTCACAAAGTTTTCTCAAAAGAAGCTTGTATCTCAAGTTATGATTTTTGGAACAAGGGTATCTAAAACTTTTAACTTAGAGAAAATTTGCCCTAATCTAGGCAGGATTTGGACCCATCTTCTTGGCCACTTTTCACTTAGTTCCACTTGGAATTTCAAGTTGCATTGCAAAGATGGATTGTATTACATGTTCCAAGCTTTCCAAATTGTCCAAGAACTCCTCAAACACCCTTGTGGTTAGAGAGAATCGAATGTTGGAAGTTGGCAAAAACTCACTTTTGTCCATGACCAATACATGTTCATACAAACTTGCATTTTCAAATCAGCATGTTTGGTGCTAGCTTGCAGGCCTCAAAACCAACTTGCACTTCATAATTTAATGCTTAACCATTGAATTAAGGTGTTATCTTGGCCATTTGGACATTACATACAAGATTAACCCTTATTTGGAAAAAGGTAAAATACCATTTTTGTAAAAGTGCACTTTATGTCAAACCAAAATCCTTGAGGTATGGGGCCATATCTCTGAAGCAAGATTGAAGTTATCAATTCCAGGAACCAAGAGCAAAAGATGCAGCATGATAGGAGGGCTGGTACGGGGCTATAACATCATTTCCATTCTCTTGCTTCAAGTGGAAGAAAACTTGCAAAACACAAGCAACCTCTCATATCTATTAACACAAGCTTACACAAACCTTGTGAACAAGTTCCATACATTCCAACAAGCCTAAAGCACGACCCTTTCATCACTCATACCTCCTCATACTCAGAATCACTGTTTTTCTACAAAACAGGGCAGGTTCTGCATTTTGCAAGTCACAACAAAATTCCATCGTGCATTTTGTCCCAAGATAGTTCCAACACCTTCCAATCAACTCACCTAAACTATCCCAGGCCCCCAGCGGAACCAGAATAGTGAACATTCTCCCCACAGAGATATTTCCCAGTAGATTGAAGATTCTCAGTCTCATTTCTCCAGCAGAAGTCTCCCAGGTTTTAACTTCCCAGTAGAGATTTTCAAAGTTTTCCTTATTCCCCAAGCAATCAGCAGTCAGCAAGGATTTCTCATCTTCAGTAAACAAAGATTTTTGGAATCCCCAGCTTCGGTCATGGATTTATTTTCCCCGGCAGCAGTCAAAGATTTCGTTATCTCCAACTATCTGGATTTTATTTTCCTCAACAAGACGACTACTCAGCTTACATGCATAACCATTACATTCATATATCATAAACATTGATGAAACGCAATTCATTGCATCATACATATCATAGCATATAACTTTGTGTTTTAGCTAACATTTTATCCTTTTCAGGATAAGATTAAAAGGCCATCGTTAACAATTATTCGGATACAGTATGGATACACCCCAGATACGACGGTCATTCTATTACTCATTCGGAATTTCAAGTCAGATACAGTACAGATACACCCCAGACGCGGCGGTCATTCTACTACTCATTCAGACTTCAGCAATCCGATACAAACTAGATACGCTCCAGACACGGCGGCCATTCTATCTCTCATTCAGATTCAATTATCAACCTCAAGTTCAGATATGCTCCAGACACGGATGCCATTCTGACCCTTACACCAGCGGTTTGATTCCCTCAGTGCAGTCGCCACGGAAGTCATTCTGTCATTCATTCAGATCCCAGTTACAGTACGGATACACCCCAGACACGGAGGTCATTCTATTACTCATACAGATCTCCACTTCAGATACAGTCCAGATACGCTCCAGACGCGGTTGCCGTTCTGTCACTAATTCAGAGTTTATCCCCAGCACACAGTTGCTCCATACGCAGACATTTCTCTGTTACCTGGATACAATGCAGATACACTCCAGACACGGCGGTCATTCTGATATTCATTCAACATGTAAACATAGTTACAGCTCAGATACGCCCCGGATGCGGACGCCATTCTTTTGCTCATACAAACTCAGTCTCCAGATACAGTTCAAGTGCATTCCAGATGCGGATACCATTTTGATGCTCATTCTCCTAACCTACAACATTACAGTTCAACAAACACTCTTGGATGGCATCTTTAAGCCCATATCCGGCAAGATTCTACCATCTCCAAATGGCATCTTTAAGCCCATTCCCTCAACAATATTTTGGCGAGTGCAAATTTACGGGCACTCTAGTGTCCAATCTTCTTTTACCTTCGACTCGCGAAAGGCAAAACTTGGCAATCTAACTCTTCATGTTCAAGAAGATTGAACAGGGGCAACTGTTGTACCCTAAAATTTTCCCTCTCATTTAATCAACACATTCTCATCACAAGACTCTTGGAATTCAGGATCAAGCTAGGGTTTGCAATGCTCAAGACCCCCCCCCCCCCTTTGCACTGTTAATCCAAATTAGGGTTTGAGTTTGCACAAGGTTATTTTGACCTAAAATACCCAAATTGACTTTCATGCTTCATGTTGGACTCACAAGTTTGTCCATACCAAGTTTCAAGCCTTGAATCAAATCTTTGCCCAGTCAATTGGACAGTTGACCTAGAAATCAGCTGTATTGGGGAAAAAGTCAATTGTGGCCAATTGACAGTCAAACCTCATGGATTTTGACCCACATCAACATTATGAACTCATATGAACCATTTGATCAAGTTTGGATCACAATTCCACAAGAAATTTGATCAGATCACCAAAAGGGCAAAATGGTAATTTTTAGGGTTTTGACTGCACAAAGGAAATTTTTGACTGTTTGACCTAACCAATGGCAAACCAAGCTCACATATGGACTCAAGGACTCAATGACATTGTCTTGACCCATTCAACAAATTCAAAAGATCTCAAATGTATAGGATTGACAGATGAATTTTTCAGTCAACTGATCAAAACTTGACTGTACACTGAAAAGTCAAACTTTGACTTTTTGGTCAAAATCAAGTGCCAAGAGTTACTTTTCATCAATACATGACAAATTAGGAAACTTGATCACCAAGAAACCCAAAAATGCAAATTAGGGTTTAAAATGGAAAATTTTCATAACTTAGAATTTTTCTAAGTTATAAAATTTTCTTATTTTTTCCTAACTTTGTCCCATTTTTTCACCAAGATGCAAATGGATTCAAACAAAACTTGCAACATGAAAGTTGTAGTCCATCACAAAGTCTAAAACTTTTACTCACAAAGTTTTCTCAAAAGAAGCTTGTATCTCAAGTTATGATTTTTGGAACAAGGGTATCTAAAACTTTTAACTTAGAGAAAATTTGCCCTAATCTAGGCAGGATTTGGACCCATCTTCTTGGCCACTTTTTACTTAGTTCCACTTGGAATTTCAAGTTGCATTGCAAAGATGGATTGTATTACATGTTCCAAGCTTTCCAAATTGTCCAAGAACTCCTCAAACACCCTTGTGGTTAGAGAGAATCGAATGTTAGAAGTTGGCAAAAACTCACTTTTGTCCATGACCAATACATGTTCATACAAACTTGCATTTTCAAATCAGCATGTTTGGTGCTAGCTTGCAGGCCTCAAAACCAACTTGCACTTCATAATTTAATGCTTAACCATTGAATTAAGGTGTTATCTTGGCCATTTGGACATTACATACAAGATTAACCCTTATTTGGAAAAAGGTATAATACCAATTTTGTAAAAGTGCACTTTATGTCAAACCAAAATCCTTGAGGTATGGGGCCATATCTCTGAAGCAAGATTGAAGCTATCAATTCCAGGAACCAAGTGCAAAAGATGCAGCATGATAGGAGGGCTGGTACAGGGCTATAACATCATTTCCATTCTCTTGCTTCAAGTGGAAGAAAACTTGCAAAACACAAGCAACCTCTCATATCTGTTAACACAAGCTTACACAAACCTTGTGAACAAGTTCCATACATCCCAACAAGCCTAAAGCACGACCCTTTCATCACTCATACCTCCTCATACTCAGAATCACTGTTTTTCTACAAAACAGGGCAGGTTCTGTATTTTGCAAGTCACAATAAAATTCCATCGTGCGTTTTGTCCCAAGATAGTTCCAACACCTTCCAATCAACTCACCTAAACTATCCCAGGCCCCCAGCGGAACCAGAATAGTGAACATTCTCCCCACAGAGATATTTCCCAGTAGATTGAAGATTCTCAGTCTCATTTCTCCAGCAGAAGTCTCCCAGGTTTTAACTTCCCAGTAGAGATTTTCAAAGTTTTCCTTATTCCCCAAGCAATCAGCAGTCAGCAAGGATTTCTCATCTTCAGTAAACAAAGATTTTTGGAATCCCCAGCTTCGGTCATGGATTTATTTTCCCGGCAGCAGTCAAAGATTTTGTTATCTCCAACTATCTGGATTTTATTTTCCTCAACAAGACGACTACTCAGCTTACATGCATAACCATTACATTCATATATCATAAACATTGATGAAACGCAATTCATTGCATCATACATATCATACCACATAACTTTGTGTTTTAGCTAACATTTTATCCTTTTCAGGATAAGATTAAAAGGCCATCGTTAACAATTATTCGGATACAGTATGGATACACCCCAGATATGGCGGTCATTCTATTACTCATTCGGAATTTCAAGTCAGATACATACAGATACACCCCAGACGCGGCGGTCATTCTACTACTCATTCAAACTTCAGCAATCCGATACAAACTAGATACGCTCCAGACACGGCGGCCATTCTATCTCTCATTCAGATTCAATTATCAACCTCAAGTTCAGATATGCTCCAGACACGGATGCCATTCTGACCCTTACACCAGCGGTTTGATTCCCTCAGTGCAGTCGCCACAGAAGTCATTCTGTCATTCATTCAGATCCCAGTTACAGTACGGATACACCCCAGACACGGAGGTCATTCTATTACTCATACAGATCTCCACTTCAGATACAGTCCAGATACGCTCCAGACGTGGTTGCCGTTCTGTCACTAATTCAGAGTTTATCCCCAGCACACAGTTGCTCCATACGCAGACATTTCTCTGTTACCTGGATACAATGCAGATACACTCCAGACACGGCGGTCATTCTGATATTCATTCAACATGCAAACATAGTTACAGCTCAGATACGCCCCGGATGCGGACGCCATTCTTTTGCTCATACAAACTCAGTCTCCAGATACAGTTCAAGTGCATTCCAGATGCGGATACCATTTTGATGCTCATTCTCCTAACCTACAACATTACAGTTCAACAAACACTCTTGGATGGCATCTTTAAGCCCATATCCGGCAAGATTCTACCATCTCCAAATGGCATCTTTAAGCCCATTCCCTCAACAATATTTTGGCGAGTGCAAATTTACGGGCACTCTAGTGTCCAATCTTCTTTTACCTTCGACTCGCGAAAGGCAAAACTTGCCAATCTAACTCTTCAGGTTCAAGAAGATTGAACAGGGGCAACTGTTGTACCCTAAAATTTTCCCTCTCATTTCATCAACACTTTCTCATCACAAGACTCTTGGAATTCAGGATCAAGCTAGGGTTTGCAATGCTCAAGACCCCCCCCCCCTTTGCACTGTTAATCCAAATTAGGGTTTGAGTTTGCACAAGGTTATTTTGACCTAAAATACCCAAATTGACTTTCATGCTTCATGTTGGACTCACAAGTTTGTCCATACCAAGTTTCAAGCCTTGAATCAAATCTTTGCCCAGTCAATTGGACAGTTGACCTAGAAATCAGCTGTATTGGGGAAAAAGTCAATTGTGGCCAATTGACAGTCAAACCTCATGGATTTTGACCCACATCAACATTATGAACTCATATGAACCATTTGATCAAGTTTGGATCACAATTCCACAAGAAATTTGATCAGATCACCAAAAGGGCAAAATGGTAATTTTTAGGGTTTTGACTGCACAAAGGAATTTTTTGACTGTTTGACCTAACCAATGGCAAACCAAGCTCACATATGGACTCAAGGACTCAATGACATTGTCTTGACCCATTCAACAAATTCAAAAGATCTCAAATGTATAGGATTGACAGATGAATTTTTCAGTCAACTGATCAAAACTTGACTGTACACTGAAAAGTCAAACTTTGACTTTTTGGTCAAAATCAAGTGCCAAGAGTTACTTTTCATCAATACATGTCAAATTAGGAAACTTGATCACCAAGAAACCCAAAAATGCAAATTAGGGTTTAAAATGGAAAATTTTCATAACTTAGAATTTTTCTAAGTTATAAAATTTTCTTATTTTTTCCTAACTTTGTCCCATTTTTTCACCAAGATGCAAATGGATTCAAACAAAACTTGCAACATGAAAGTTGTAGTCCATCACAAAGTCTAAAACTTTTACTCACAAAGTTTTCTGAAAAGAAGCTTGTATCTCAAGTTATGATTTTTGGAACAAGGGTATCTAAAACTTTTAACTTAGAGAAAATTTGCCCTAATCTAGGCAGGATTTGGACCCATCTTCTTGGCCACCTTTCACTTAGTTCCACTTGGAATTTAAAGTTACATTGCAAAGATGGATTGTATTACATGTTCCAAGCTTTCCAAATTGTCCAAGAACTCCTCAAACACCCTTGTGGTTAGAGAGAATCGAATGTTAGAAGTTGGCAAAAACTCACCTTTGTCCATGACCAATACATGTTCATACAAACTTGCATTTTCAAATCAGCATGTTTGGTGCTAGCTTGCAGGCCTCAAAACCAACTTGCACTTCATAATTTAATGCTTAACCATTGAATTAAGGTGTTATCTTGGCCATTTGGACATTACATACAAGATTAACCCTTATTTGGAAAAAGGTATAATACCATTTTTGTAAAAGTGCACTTTATGTCAAACCAAAATCCTTGAGGTATGGGGCCATATCTCTGAAGCAAGATTGAAGCTATCAATTCCAGGAACCAAGAGCAAAAGATGCAGCATGATAGGAGGGCTGGTACAGGGCTATAACATCATTTCCATTCTCTTGCTTCAAGTGGAAGAAAACTTGCAAAACACAAGCAACCTCTCATATCTGTTAACACAAGCTTACACAAACCTTGTGAACAAGTTCCATACATCCCAACAAGCCTAAAGCACGACCCTTTCATCACTCATACCTCCTCATACTCAGAATCACTGTTTTTCTACAAAACAGGGCAGGTTCTGTATTTTGCAAGTCACAACAAAATTCCATCGTGCGTTTTGTCCCAAGATAGTTCCAACACCTTCCAATCAACTCACCTAAACTATCCCAGGCCCCCAGCGGAACCAGAATAGTGAACATTCTCCCCACAGAGATATTTCCCAGTAGATTGAAGATTCTCAGTCTCATTTCTCCAGCAGAAGTCTCCCAGGTTTTAACTTCCCAGTAGAGATTTTCAAAGTTTTCCTTATTCCCCAAGCAATCAGCAGTCAGCAAGGATTTCTCATCTTCAGTAAACAAAGATTTTTGGAATCCCCAGCTTCGGTCATGGATTTATTTTCCCCGGCAGCAGTCAAAGATTTCGTTATCTCCAACTATCTGGATTTTATTTTCCTCAACAAGACGACTACTCAGCTTACATGCATAACCATTACATTCATATATCATAAACATTGATGAAACGCAATTCATTGCATCATACATATCATAGCATATAACTTTGTGTTTTAGCTAACATTTTATCCTTTTCAGGGTAAGATTAAAAGGCCATCGTTAACAATTATTCGGATACAGTATGGATACACCCCAGATACGGCGGTCATTCTCTTACTCATTCGGAATTTCAAGTCAGATACAGTACAAATACACCCCAGACGCGGCGGTCATTCTACTACTCATTCAGACTTCAGCAATCCGATACAAACTAGATACGCTCCTGACACAGCGGCCATTCTATCTCTCATTCAGATTCAATTATCAACCTGAAGTTCAGATATGCTCCAGACACGGATGCCATTCTGACCCTTACACCAGCGGTTTGATTCCCTCAGTGCAGTCGCCACGGAAGTCATTCTGTCATTCATTCAGATCCCAGTTACAGTACGGATACACCCCAGACACGGAGGTCATTCTATTACTCATACAGATCTCCACTTCAGATACAGTCCAGATACGCTCCAGACGCGGTTGCCATTCTGTCACTAATTTATAGTTTATCCCCAGCACACAGTTGCTCCATACGCAGACATTTCTATGTTACCTGGATACAATGCAGATACACTCCAGACACGGCGGTCATTCTGATATTCATTCAACATGCAAACATAGTTACAGCTCAGATACGCCCCGGATGCGGACGCCATTCTTTTGCTCATACAAACTCAGTCTCCAGATACAGTTCAAGTGCATTCCAGATGCGGATACCATTTTGATGCTCATTCTCCTAACCTACAACATTACAGTTCAACAAACACTCTTGGATGGCATCTTTAAGCCCATATCCGGCAAGATTCTACCATCTCCAAATGGCATCTTTAAGCCCATTCCCTCAACAATATTTTGGCGAGTGCAAATTTACGGGCACTCTAGTGTCCAATCTTCTTTTACCTTCGACTCGCGAAAGGCAAAACTTGCCAATCTAACTCTTCAGGTTCAAGAAGATTGAACAGGGGCAACTGTTGTACCCTAAAATTTTCCCTCTCATTTAATCAACACTTTCTCATCACAAGACTCTTGGAATTCAGGATCAAGCTAGGGTTTGCAATGCTCAAGACCCCCCCCCCCCCCCTTTGCACTGTTAATCCAAATTAGGGTTTGAGTTTGCACAAGGTTATTTTGACCTACAATACCCAAATTGACTTTCATGCTTCATGTTGGACTCACAAGTTTGTCCATACCAAGTTTCAAGCCTTGAATCAAATCTTTGCCCAGTCAATTGGACAGTTGACCTAGAAATCAGCTGTATTGGGGAAAAAGTCAACTGTGGCCAATTGACAGTCAAACCTCATGGATTTTGACCCACATCAACATTATGAACTCATATGAACCATTTTATCAAGTTTGGATCACAATTCCACAAGAAATTTGATCAGATCACCAAAAGGGCAAAATGGTAAAGTTTAGGGTTTTGACTGCACAAAGGAAATTTTTGACTGTTTGACCTAACCAATGGCAAACCAAGCTCACATATGGACTCAAGGACTCAATGACATTGTCTTGACCCATTCAACAAATTCAAAATATCTCAAATGTATAGGATTGACAGATGAATTTTTCAGTCAACTGATCAAAACTTGATTGTACACTAAAAAGTCAAACTATGACTTTTTGGTCAAAATCAAGTGCCAAGAGTTACTTTTCATCAATACATGTCAAATTAGGAAACTTGATCACCAAGAAACCCAAAAATGCAAATTAGGGTTTAAAATGGAAAAATTTCATAACTTAGAATTTTTCTAAGTTATAAAATTTTCTTATTTTTTCCTAACTTTGTCCCATTTTTTCACCAAGATGCAAATGGATTCAAACAAAACTTGCAACATGAAAGTTGTAGTCCATCACAAAGTCTACAACTTTGACTCACAAAGTTTTCTCAAAAGAAGCTTGTATCTCAAGTTATGATTTTTGGAACAAGGGTATCTAAAACTTTTAACTTAGAGAAAATTTGCCCTAATCTAGGCAGGATTTGGACCCATCATCTTGGCCACTTTTCACTTAGTTCCACTTGGAATTTCAAGTTGAATTGCAAAGATGGATTGTATTACATGTTCCAAGCTTTCCAAATTGTCCAATAACTCCTCAAACACCCTTGTGGTTAGAGAGAATCGAATGTTGGAAGTTGGCAAAAACTCACTTTTGTCCATGACCAATACATGTTCATACAAACTTGCATTTTCAAATCAGCATGTTTGGTGCTAGCTTGCAGGCCTCAAAACCAACTTACACTTCATAATTTAATGCTTAACCATGGAATTAATGTGTTATCTTGGCCATTTGGACATTACATACAAGATTAACCCTTATTTGGAAAAAGGTAAAATACCATTTTTGTAAAAGTGCACTTTATGTCAAACCAAAATCCTTGAGGTATGGGGCCATATCTCTGAAGAAAGATTGAAGCTATCAATTCCAGGAACCAAGAGCAAAAGATGCAGCATGATAGGAGGGCTGGTACAGGGCTATAACATCATTTCCATTCTCTTGCTTCAAGTGGAAGAAAACTTGCAAAACACAAGGAACCTCTCATATCTGTTAACACAAGCTTACACAAACCTTGTGAACAAGTTCCATACATCCCAACAAGCCCAAAGCACGACCCTTTCATCACTCATACCTCCTCATACTCAGAATCACAGTTTTTCTGCAAAACAGGGCAGGTTCTGCATTTTGCAAGTCACAACAAAATTCCATCGTGCGTTTTGTCCCAAGATAGTTCCAACACCTTCCAATCAACTCACCTAAACTATCCCAGGCCCCCAGCGGAACCAGAATAGTGAACATTCTCCCCACAGAGATATTACCCAGCAGATTGAAGAATCTCAGTCTCATTTCTCCAGCAGAAGTCTCCCAGGTTTTAACTTCCCAGTAGAGATTTTCAAAGTTTTCCTTATTCCCCAAGCAGTCAGCAGTCAGCAAGGATTTCTCATCTTCAGTTATCAAAGATTTTTGGAATCCCCAGCTTCGGTCATGGATTTATTTTCCCCGGTAGCAGTCCAAGATTTCGTTATCTCCAACTATCTGGATTTTATTTTCCTTAACAAGACAACTACTCAGCTTACATGCATAACGATTACATTCATATATCATAAACATTGATGAAACACAATTCATTGCATCATACATATCATACAACATAACTTTGTGTTTTAGCTAACATTTTATCCTTTTCAGGATAAGATTAAAAGGCTATCGTTAACAATTATTCGGATACAGTATGGATACACCCCAGATACGGCGGTCATTCTATTACTCATTCGGAATTTCAAGTCAGATACAGTACAGATACACCCCAGACGCGGCGGTCATTCTACTACTCATTCAGACTTCAGCAATCCGATACAAACTAGATACGCTCCAGACACGGCGGTCATTCTATCTCTCATTCAGATTCAATTATCAACCTCAAGTTCAGATATGCTCCAGACACGGATGCCATTCTGACCCTTACACCAGCGGTTTGATTCCCTCAGTGCAGTCGCCACGGAAGTCATTCTGTCATTCATTCAGATCCCAGTTACAGTACGGATACACCGCAGACACGGAGGTCATTCTACTACTCATACAGATCTCCACTTCAGATACAGTCCAGATACGCTCCAGACGCGGTTGCCATTCTGTCACTCATTCAGAGTTTATCCCTAGCACACAGTTGCTCCATACGAACATATTTCTCTGTTACCTGGATACAATGCAGATACACTCCAGACACGGCGGTCATTCTAATATTCATTCAACATTCAAACATAGTTACAACTCAGATACGCCCCAGACGCGGACGCCATTCTTTTGCTCATACAAACTCAGTCTCCAGATACAGTTCAAGTGCATTCTGAATGCGGATACCATTTTGATGCTCATTCTCCTAACCTACAACATTACAGTTCAACAAACACTCTTGGATGGCATCTTTAAGCCCATCTCCAGCAAGATTCTACCATCTCCAAATGGCATCTTTAAGCCCATTCCCTCAACAATATTTTGGCGAGTGCAAATTTACGGGCACTCTAGTGTCCAATCTTCCTTTACCTTCGAGTCGCGAAAGGCAAAACTTGGCAATCTAACTCTTCAGGTTCAAGAAGATTGAACAGGGGCAACTGTTGTACCCTAAAATTTTCCCTCTCATTTCATCAACACTTTCTCATCACAAGACTCTTGAAATTCAGGATCAAGCTAGGGTTTGCTCTGCTCAAGACCCCCCCCCCCCCCCTTTGCACTGTTAATCCAAATTAGGGTTTGAGTTTGCACAAGGTTATTTTGACCTAAAATACCCAAATTGACTTTCATGCTTCATGTTGGACTCACAAGTTTGTCCATACCAAGTTTCAAGCCTTGAATCAAATCTTTGCCCAATCAATTGGACAGTTGACCTAGAAATCAGCTGTATTGGGGAAAAAAGTCAATTTTGGCCAATTGACAGTCAAACCTCATGGATTTTGACCCACATCAACATTATGAACTCATATGAACCATTTGATCAAGTTTAGATCACAATTCCACAAGAAATTTGATCAGATCACCAAAAGGGCAAAATGGTAATTTTTAGGGTTTTGACTGCACAAAGGCAATTTTTGACTGTTTGACCTAACCAATGGCAAACCAAGCTCACATATGGACTCAAGGACTCAATGAAATTGTCTTGACCCATTCAACAAATTCAAAAGATCTCAAATGTATAGGATTGACAGATGAATTTTTCAGTCAACTGATCAAAACTTGACTGTACACTGAAAAGTCAAACTTTGACTTTTTGGTCAAAATCAAGTGCCAAGAGTTACTTTTCATCAAAACATGTCAAATTAGGAAACTTGATCACCAAGAAATCCAAAAATACAAATTAGGGTTTAAAATGGAAAAATTTCATAACTTAGAATTTTTCGAAGTTATAAAATTTTCTTATTTTTTCCTAACTTTGTCCCATTTTTTCACCAAGATGCAAATGGATTCAAACAAAACTTGCAACATGAAAGTTGTATCCCATCACAAAGTCTACAACTTTGACTCACAAAGTTTTCTCAAAAGAAGCTTGTGTCTCAAGTTATCATTTTTGGAACAAGGGTATCTAAAACTTTTAACTTAGAGAAAATTTGCCCTAATCTAGGCAGGATTTGGACCCATCTTTTTGGCCACTTTTCACTTATTTCCACTTGGAATTTCAAGTTGCATTGCAAAGATGGATTGTAGTACATGATCTAAGCTTTCCAAATTGTCCAAGAACTCCTCAAACACCCTTGTGGTTAGAGAGAATCGAATGTTGGAAGTTGACAAAAACTCACTTTTGTCCACGACCAATACATGTTTATACAAACTTGCATTTTCAAATCAGCATGTTTGGTGCTAGCTTGCAGGCCTCAAAACCAACTTGCACTTCATAATTTAATGCTTAACCATTGAATTAAGGTGTTATCTTGGCCATTTGGACATTACATACAAGATTAACCCTTATTTGGAAAAAGGTAAAATACCATTTTTGTAAAAGTGCACTTTATGTCAAACCAAAATCCTTGAGGTATGGGGCCATATCTCTGAAGCAAGATTGAAGCTATCAATTCCAGGAACCAAGAGCAAAAGATGCAGCATGATAGGAGGGATGGTACAGGGCTATAACATCATTTCCATTCTCTTGCTTCAAGTGGAAGAAAACTTGCAAAACACAAGCAATCTCTCATATCTGTTAACACAAGCTTACACAAACCTTGTGAACAAGTTCCATACATCCCAACAAGCCTAAAGCACGACCCTTTCATCACTCATACCTCCTCATACTCAGAATCACTGTTTTTCTGCAAAACAGGGCAGGTTCTGCATTTTGCAAGTCACAACAAAATTCCATCGTGCGTTTTGTCCCAAGTTAGTTCCAACACCTTCCAATCAACTCACCTAAACTATCCCAGGCCCCCAGCATAACCAGAATAGTGAACATTCTCCCCACAGAGATATTTCTCAGCAGATTGAAGATTCTCAGTCTCATTTCTCCAGCAGAAGTCTCCCAGGTTTTAACTTCCCAGTAGAGATTTTCAAAGTTTTCCTTATTCCCCAAGCAGTCAGCAGTCAGCAAGGATTTCTCATCTTCAGTTATCAAAGATTTTTGGAATCCCCAGCTTCGGTCATGGATTTATTTTCCCCGGCAGCAGTCAAAGATTTCGTTAACTCCAGCTATCTGGATTTTATTTTCCTCAACAAGACGACTACTCAGCTTACATGCATAACGATTACATTCATATATCATAAACATTGATGAAACGCAATTCATTGCATCATACATATCATACAACATAACTTTGTGTTTTAGCTAACATTTTATCCTTTTCAGGATAAGATTAAAAGGCTATCGTTAACAATTATTCGGATACAGTATGGATACACCCCAGATACGGCGGTCATTCTATTACTCATTCGGAATTTCAAGTCAGATACAGTACAGATACACCCCAGACGCGGCGGTCATTCTACTACTCATTCAGACTTCAGCAACCCGATACAAACTAGATACGCTCCAGACACGGCGGTCATTCTATCTCTCATTCAGATTCAATTATCAACCTCAAGTTCAGATATGCTCCAGACACGGATGCCATTCAGACCCTTACACCAGCGGTTAGATTCCCTCAGTGCAGTCGCCACGGAAGTCATTCTGTCATTCATTTAGATCCCAGTTACAGTACGGATACACCCCAGACACGGAGGTCATTCTACTACTCATACAGATCTCCACTTCAGATACAGTCCAGATACGCTCCAGACGCGGTTGCCATTCTATCACTCATTCAGAGTTTATCCCTAGCACACAGTTGCTCCATACGAAGATATTTCTCTGTTACCTGGATACAATGCAGATACACTCCAGACACGGCGGTCATTCTAATATTCATTCAACATTCAAACATAGTTACAACTCAGATACGCCCCGGACGCGGACGCCATTCTTTTGCTCATACAAACTCAGTCTCTAGATACAGTTCAAGTGCATTCTGAATGCGGATACCATTTTGATGCTCATTCTCCTAACCTACAACATTACAGTTCAACAAACACTCTTGGATGGCATCTTTAAGCCCATCTCCAGCAAGATTCTACCATCTCCAAATGGCATCTTTAAGCCCATTCCCTCAACAATATTTTGGCGAGTGCAAATTTACGGGCACTCTAGTGTCCAATCTTCCTTTTCCTTCGAGTCGCGAAAGGCAAAACTTGGCAATCTAACTCTTCAGGTTCAAGAAGATTAAACAGGGGCAACTGTTGTACCCTAAAATTTTCCCTCTCATTTCATCAACACTTTCTCATCACAAGACTCTTGAAATTCAGGATCAAGCTAGGGTTTGCTCTGCTCAAGACCCCCCCCCCCCTTTGCACTGTTAATCCAAATTAGGGTTTGAGTTTGCACAAGGTTATTTTGACCTAAAATACCCAAATTGACTTTCATGCTTCATGTTGGACTCACAAGTTTGTCCATACCAAGTTTCAAGCCTTGAATCAAATCTTTGCCCAATCAATTGGACAGTTGACCTAGAAATCAGCTGTATTGGGGAAAAAGTCAATTTTGGCCAATTGACAGTCAAACCTCATGGATTTTGACCCACATCAACATTATGAACTCATATGAACCATTTGATCAAGTTTGGATCACAATTCCACAAGAAATTTGATCAGATCACCAAAAGGGCAAAATGGTAATTTTTAGGGTTTTGACTGCACAAAGGCAATTTTTGATTGTTTGACCTAACCAATGGCAAACCAAGCTCACATATGGACTCAAGGACTCAATGAAATTGTCTTGACCCATTCAACAAATTCAAAAGATCTCAAATGTATAGGATTGACAGATGAATTTTTCAGTCAACTGATCAAAACTTGACTGTACACTGAAAAGTCAAACTTTGACTTTTTGGTCAAAATCAAGTGCCAAGAGTTACTTTTCATCAAAACATGTCAAATTAGGAAACTTGATCACCAAGAAATCCAAAAATACAAATTAGGGTTTAAAATGGAAAAAATTCATAACTTAGAATTTTTCGAAGTTATAAAATTTTCTTATTTTTTCCTAACTTTGTCCCATTTTTTCACCAAGATGCAAATGGATTCAAACAAAACTTGCAACATGAAAGTTGTAGCCCATCACAAAGTCTACAACTTTGACTCACAAAGTTTTCTCAAAAGAAGCTTGTGTCTCAAGTTATGATTTTTGGAACAAGGGTATCTAAAACTTTTAACTTAGAGAAAATTTGCCCTAATCTAGGCAGGATTTGGACCCATCTTTTTGGCCACTTTTCACTTAGTTCCACTTGGAATTTCAAGTTGCATTGCAAAGATGGATTGTAGTACATGATCTAAGCTTTCCAAATTGTCCAAGAACTCCTCAAACACCCTTGTGGTTAGAGAGAATCGAATGTTGGAAGTTGACAAAAACTCACTTTTGTCCATGACCAATACATGTTCATACAAACTTGCATTTTCAAATCAGCATGTTTGGTGCTAGCTTGTAGGCCTCAAAACCAACTTGCACTTCATAATTTAATGCTTAACCATTGAATTAAGGTGTTATCTTGGCCATTTGGACATTACATACATGATTAACCCTTATTTGGAAAAAGGTAAAATACCATTTTTGTAAAAGTGCACTTTATGTCAAACCAAAATCCTTGAGGTATGGGGCCATATCTCTGAAGCAAGATTGAAGCTATCAATTCCAGGAACCAAGAGCAAAAGATGCAGCATGATAGGAGGGCTGGTACAGGGCTATAACATCATTTCTATTCTCTTGCTTCAAGTGGAAGAAAACTTGCAAAACACAAGCAATCTCTCATATCTGTTAACACAAGCTTACACAAACCTTGTGAACAAGTTCCATACATCCCAACAAGCCTAAAGCACGACCCTTTCATCACTCATACCTCCTCATACTCAGAATCATTGTTTTTTTGCAAAACAGGGCAGGTTCTGCATTTTGCAAGTCACAACAAAATTCCATCGTGCGTTTTGTCCCAAGATAGTTCCAACACCTTCCAATCAACTCACCTAAACTATCCCAGGCCCCCAGCAGAACCAGAATAGTGAACATTCTCCCCACAGAGATATTTCTCATCAGATTGAAGATTCTCAGTCTCATTTCTCCAGCAGAAGTCTCCCAGGTTTTAACTTCCCAGTAGAGATTTTCAAAGTTTTCCTTATTCCCCAAGCAGTCAGCAGTCAGCAAGGATTTCTCATCTTCAGTTATCAAAGATTTTTGGAATCCCCAGCTTCGGTCATGGATTTATTTTCCCCGGTAGCAGTCCAAGATTTCGTTATCTCCAACTATCTGGATTTTATTTTCCTTAACAAGACGACTACTCAGCTTACATGCATAACGATTACATTCATATATCATAAACATTGATGAAACACAATTCATTGCATCATACATATCATACAACATAACTTTGTGTTTTAGCTAACATTTTATCCTTTTCAGGATAAGATTAAAAGGCTATCGTTAACAATTATTCGGATACAGTATGGATACACCCCAGATACGGCGGTCATTCTATTACTCATTCGGAATTTCAAGTCAGATACAATACACATACACCCCAGACGCGGCGGTCATTCTACTACTCATTCAGACTTCAGCAATCCGATACAAACTAGATACGCTCCAGACACGGCGGTCATTCTATCTCTCATTCAGATTCAATTATCAACCTCAAGTTCAGATATGCTCCAGACACGGATGCCATTCTGACCCTTACACCAGCGGTTTGATTCCCTCAGTGCAGTCGCCACGGAAGTCATTCTGTCATTCATTCAGATCCCAGTTACAGTACGGATACACCGCAGACACGGAGGTCATTCTACTACTCATACAGATCTCCACTTCAGATACAGTCCAGATACGCTCCAGACGCGGTTGCCATTCTGTCACTCATTCAGAGTTTATCCCTAGCACACAGTTGCTCCATACGAACATATTTCTCTGTTACCTGGATACAATGCAGATACACTCCAGACACGGCGGTCATTCTAATATTCATTCAACATTCAAACATAGTTACAACTCAGATACGCCCCGGACGCGGACGCCATTCTTTTGCTCATACAAACTCAGTCTCCAGATACAGTTCAAGTGCATTCTGAATGCGGATACCATTTTGATGCTCATTCTCCTAACCTACAACATTACAGTTCAACAAACACTCTTGGATGGCATCTTTAAGCCCATCTCCAGCAAGATTCTACCATCTCCAAATGGCATCTTTAAGCCCATTCCCTCAATAATATTTTGGCGAGTGCAAATTTACGGGCACTCTAGTGTCCAATCTTCCTTTACCTTCGAGTCGCGAAAGGCAAAACTTGGCAATCTAACTCTTCAGGTTCAAGAAGATTGAACAGGGGCAACTGTTGTACCCTAAAATTTTCCCTCTCATTTCATCAACACTTTCTCATCACAAGACTCTTGAAATTCAGGATCAAGCTAGGGTTTGCTCTGCTCAAGACCCCCCCCCCCCCCCCCCTTTGCACTATTAATCCAAATTAGGGTTTGAGTTTGCACAAGGTTATTTTGACCTAAAATACCCAAATTGACTTTCATGCTTCATGTTGGACTCACAAGTTTGTCCATACCAAGTTTCAAGCCTTGAATCAAATCTTTGCCCAATCAATTGGACAGTTGACCTAGAAATCAGCTGTATTGGGGAAAAAAGTCAATTTTGGCCAATTGACAGTCAAACCTCATGGATTTTGACCCACATCAACATTATGAACTCATATGAACCATTTGATCAAGTTTAGATCACAATTCCACAAGAAATTTGATCAGATCACCAAAAGGGCAAAATGGTAATTTTTAGGGTTTTGACTGCACAAAGGCAATTTTTGACTGTTTGACCTAACCAATGGCAAACCAAGCTCACATATGGACTCAAGGACTCAATGAAATTGTCTTGACCCATTCAACAAATTCAAAAGATCTCAAATGTATAGGATTGACAGATGAATTTTTCAGTCAACTGATCAAAACTTGACTGTACACTGAAAAGTCAAACTTTGACTTTTTGGTCAAAATCAAGTGCCAAGAGTTACTTTTCATCAAAACATGTCAAATTAGGAAACTTGATCACCAAGAAATCCAAAAATACAAATTAGGGTTTAAAATGGAAAAATTTCATAACTTAGAATTTTTCGAAGTTATAAAATTTTCTTATTTTTTCCTAACTTTGTCCCATTTTTTCACCAAGATGCAAATGGATTCAAACAAAACTTGCAACATGAAAGTTGTATCCCATCACAAAGTCTACAACTTTGACTCACAAAGTTTTCTCAAAAGAAGCTTGTGTCTCAAGTTATGATTTTTGGAACAAGGGTATCTAAAACTTTTAACTTAGAGAAAATTTGCCCTAATCTAGGCAGGATTTGGACCCATCTTTTTGGCCACTTTTCACTTATTTCCACTTGGAATTTCAAGTTGCATTGCAAAGATGGATTGTAGTACATGATCTAAGCTTTCCAAATTGTCCAAGAACTCCTCAAACACCCTTGTGGTTAGAGAGAATCGAATGTTGGAAGTTGACAAAAACTCACTTTTGTCCACGACCAATACATGTTTATACAAACTTGCATTTTCAAATCAGCATGTTTGGTGCTAGCTTGCAGGCCTCAAAACCAACTTGCACTTCATAATTTAATGCTTAACCATTGAATTAAGGTGTTATCTTGGCCATTTGGACATTACATACAAGATTAACCCTTATTTGGAAAAAGGTAAAATACCATTTTTGTAAAAGTGCACTTTATGTCAAACCAAAATCCTTGAGGTATGGGGCCATATCTCTGAAGCAAGATTGAAGCTATCAATTCCAGGAACCAAGAGCAAAAGATGCAGCATGATAGGAGGGCTGGTACAGGGCTATAACATCATTTTCATTCTCTTGCTTCAAGTGGAAGAAAACTTGCAAAACACAAGCAATCTCTCATATCTGTTAACACAAGCTTACACAAACCTTGTGAACAAGTTACATACATCCCAACAAGCCTAAAGCACGACCCTTTCATCACTCATACCTCCTCATACTCAGAATCACTGTTTTTCTGCAAAACAGGGCAGGTTTTGCATTTTGCAAGTCACAACAAAATTCCATCGTGCGTTTTGTCCCAAGTTAGTTCCAACACCTTCCAATCAACTCACCTAAACTATCCCAGGCCCCCAGCAGAACCAGAATAGTGAACATTCTCCCCACAGAGATATTTCTCAGCAGATTGAAGATTCTCAGTCTCATTTCTCCAGCAGAAGTCTCCCAGGTTTTAACTTCCCAGTAGAGATTTTCAAAGTTTTCCTTATTCCCCAAGCAGTCAGCAGTCAGCAAGGATTTCTCATCTTCAGTTATCAAAGATTTTTGGAATCCCCAGCTTCGGTCATGGATTTATTTTCCCCGGCAGCAGTCAAAGATTTCGTTAACTCCAGCTATCTGGATTTTATTTTCCTCAACAAGACGACTACTCAGCTTACATGCATAACGATTACATTCATATATCATAAACATTGATGAAACGCAATTCATTGCATCATACATATCATACAACATAACTTTGTGTTTTAGCTAACATTTTATCCTTTTCAGGATAAGATTAAAAGGCTATCGTTAACAATTATTCGGATACAGTATGGATACACCCCAGATACGGCGGTCATTCTATTACTCATTCGGAATTTCAAGTCAGATACAGTACAGATACACCCCAGACGCGGCGGTCATTCTACTACTCATTCAGACTTCAGCAATCCGATACAAACTAGATACGCTCCAGACACGGCGGCCATTTTATCTCTCATTCAGATTCAATTATGAACCTCAAGTTCAGATATGCTCCAGACACGGATGCCATTCTGACCCTTACACCAGCGGTTTGATTCCCTCAGTGCAGTCGCCACGGAAGTCATTATGTCATTCATTTAGATCCCAGTTACAGTACGGATACACCGCAGACACGGAGGTCATTCTACTACTCATACAGATCTCCACTTCAGATACAGTCCAGATACGCTCCAGACGCGGTTGCCATTCTGTCACTCATTCAGAGTTTATCCCTAGCATACAGTTGCTCCATACGCAGATATTTCTCTGTTACCTGGATACAATGCAGATACACTCCAGACACAGCGGTCATTCTGATATTCATTCAACATTCAAACATAGTTACAGCTCAGATACGCCCCGGACGCGGACGCCATTATTTTTCTCATACTAACTCAGTCTCCAGATACAGTTCAAGTGCATTCCTGATGCTGATACCATTTTGATGCTCATTCTCCTAACCTACAACATTACAGTTCAACAAACACTCTTGGATGGCATCTTTAAGCCCATCTTCAGCAAGATTCTACCATCTCCAAATGGCATCTTTAAGCCCATTCCCTCAATAATATTTTGGCGAGTGCAAATTTACGGGCACTCTAGTGTCCAATCTTCCTTTACCTTCGAGTCGCGAAAGGCAAAACTTGGCAATCTAACTCTTCAGGTTCAAGAAGATTGAACAGGGGCAACTGTTGTACCCTAAAATTTTCCCTCTCATTTCATCAACACTTTCTCATCACAAGACTCTTGAAATTCAGGATCAAGCTAGGGTTTGCTCTGCTCAAGACCCCCCCCCCCCCCCCCCCTTTGCACTATTAATCCAAATTAGGGTTTGAGTTTGCACAAGGTTATTTTGACCTAAAATACCCAAATTGACTTTCATGCTTCATGTTGGACTCACAAGTTTGTCCATACCAAGTTTCAAGCCTTGAATCAAATCTTTGCCCAATCAATTGGACAGTTGACCTAGAAATCAGCTGTATTGGGGAAAAAAGTCAATTTTGGCCAATTGACAGTCAAACCTCATGGATTTTGACCCACATCAACATTATGAACTCATATGAACCATTTGATCAAGTTTAGATCACAATTCCACAAGAAATTTGATCAGATCACCAAAAGGGCAAAATGGTAATTTTTAGGGTTTTGACTGCACAAAGGCAATTTTTGACTGTTTGACCTAACCAATGGCAAACCAAGCTCACATATGGACTCAAGGACTCAATGAAATTGTCTTGACCCATTCAACAAATTCAAAAGATCTCAAATGTATAGGATTGACAGATGAATTTTTCAGTCAACTGATCAAAACTTGACTGTACACTGAAAAGTCAAACTTTGACTTTTTGGTCAAAATCAAGTGCCAAGAGTTACTTTTCATCAAAACATGTCAAATTAGGAAACTTGATCACCAAGAAATCCAAAAATACAAATTAGGGTTTAAAATGGAAAAATTTCATAACTTAGAATTTTTCGAAGTTATAAAATTTTCTTATTTTTTCCTAACTTTGTCCCATTTTTTCACCAAGATGCAAATGGATTCAAACAAAACTTGCAACATGAAAGTTGTATCCCATCACAAAGTCTACAACTTTGACTCACAAAGTTTTCTCAAAAGAAGCTTGTGTCTCAAGTTATGATTTTTGGAACAAGGGTATCTAAAACTTTTAACTTAGAGAAAATTTGCCCTAATCTAGGCAGGATTTGGACCCATCTTTTTGGCCACTTTTCACTTATTTCCACTTGGAATTTCAAGTTGCATTGCAAAGATGGATTGTAGTACATGATCTAAGCTTTCCAAATTGTCCAAGAACTCCTCAAACACCCTTGTGGTTAGAGAGAATCGAATGTTGGAAGTTGACAAAAACTCACTTTTGTCCACGACCAATACATGTTTATACAAACTTGCATTTTCAAATCAGCATGTTTGGTGCTAGCTTGCAGGCCTCAAAACCAACTTGCACTTCATAATTTAATGCTTAACCATTGAATTAAGGTGTTATCTTGGCCATTTGGACATTACATACAAGATTAACCCTTATTTGGAAAAAGGTAAAATACCATTTTTGTAAAAGTGCACTTTATGTCAAACCAAAATCCTTGAGGTATGGGGCCATATCTCTGAAGCAAGATTGAAGCTATCAATTCCAGGAACCAAGAGCAAAAGATGCAGCATGATAGGAGGGCTGGTACAGGGCTATAACATCATTTTCATTCTCTTGCTTCAAGTGGAAGAAAACTTGCAAAACACAAGCAATCTCTCATATCTGTTAACACAAGCTTACACAAACCTTGTGAACAAGTTACATACATCCCAACAAGCCTAAAGCACGACCCTTTCATCACTCATACCTCCTCATACTCAGAATCACTGTTTTTCTGCAAAACAGGGCAGGTTTTGCATTTTGCAAGTCACAACAAAATTCCATCGTGCGTTTTGTCCCAAGTTAGTTCCAACACCTTCCAATCAACTCACCTAAACTATCCCAGGCCCCCAGCAGAACCAGAATAGTGAACATTCTCCCCACAGAGATATTTCTCAGCAGATTGAAGATTCTCAGTCTCATTTCTCCAGCAGAAGTCTCCCAGGTTTTAACTTCCCAGTAGAGATTTTCAAAGTTTTCCTTATTCCCCAAGCAGTCAGCAGTCAGCAAGGATTTCTCATCTTCAGTTATCAAAGATTTTTGGAATCCCCAGCTTCGGTCATGGATTTATTTTCCCCGGCAGCAGTCAAAGATTTCGTTAACTCCAGCTATCTGGATTTTATTTTCCTCAACAAGACGACTACTCAGCTTACATGCATAACGATTACATTCATATATCATAAACATTGATGAAACGCAATTCATTGCATCATACATATCATACAACATAACTTTGTGTTTTAGCTAACATTTTATCCTTTTCAGGATAAGATTAAAAGGCTATCGTTAACAATTATTCGGATACAGTATGGATACACCCCAGATACGGCGGTCATTCTATTACTCATTCGGAATTTCAAGTCAGATACAGTACAGATACACCCCAGACGCGGCGGTCATTCTACTACTCATTCAGACTTCAGCAATCCGATACAAACTAGATACGCTCCAGACACGGCGGCCATTTTATCTCTCATTCAGATTCAATTATGAACCTCAAGTTCAGATATGCTCCAGACACGGATGCCATTCTGACCCTTACACCAGCGGTTTGATTCCCTCAGTGCAGTCGCCACGGAAGTCATTATGTCATTCATTTAGATCCCAGTTACAGTACGGATACACCGCAGACACGGAGGTCATTCTACTACTCATACAGATCTCCACTTCAGATACAGTCCAGATACGCTCCAGACGCGGTTGCCATTCTGTCACTCATTCAGAGTTTATCCCTAGCATACAGTTGCTCCATACGCAGATATTTCTCTGTTACCTGGATACAATGCAGATACACTCCAGACACAGCGGTCATTCTGATATTCATTCAACATTCAAACATAGTTACAGCTCAGATACGCCCCGGACGCGGACGCCATTATTTTTCTCATACTAACTCAGTCTCCAGATACAGTTCAAGTGCATTCCTGATGCTGATACCATTTTGATGCTCATTCTCCTAACCTACAACATTACAGTTCAACAAACACTCTTGGATGGCATCTTTAAGCCCATCTTCAGCAAGATTCTACCATCTCCAAATGGCATCTTTAAGCCCATTCCCTCAACAATATTTTGGCGAGTGCAAATTTACGGGCATTCTAGTGTCCAATCTTCCTTTACCTTCGAGTCGCGAAAGGAAAAAATTGCCAATCTAACTCTTCAGGTTCAAGAAGATTGAACAGGGGCAACTGTTGTACCCTAAAATTTTCCCTCTCATTTCATCAACACTTTCTCATCACAAGACTCTTGAAATTCAGGATCAAGCTAGGGTTTGCTCTGCTCAAGACCCCCCCCCCCCCTATGCACTGTTAATCCAAATTAGGGTTTGAGTTTGCACAAGGTTATTTTGACCTAAAATACCCAAATTGACTTTCATGCTTCATGTTGGACTCACAAGTTTGTCCATACCAAGTTTCAACCCTTGAATCAAATCTTTGCCCAGTCAATTGGACAGTTGACCTAGAAATCAGTCGTATTGAGGAAAAAGTCAACTGTGGCCAATTGACAGTCAAACCTCATGGCTTTTGACCCACATCAACATTATGAATTCATATGAACCATTTGATCAAGTTTGGATCACAATTCCACAAGAAATTTGATCAGATCACCAAAAGGGCAAAATGGTAATTTTTAGGGTTTTGACTGCACAAAGGCAATTTTTGACTGTTTGACCTAACCAATAGCAAACCAAGCTCACATATGGACTCAAGGACTCAATGAAATTGTCTTGACCCATTCAACAAATTCAAAAGATCTCAAATGTATAGGATTGACAGATGAATTTTTCAGTCAACTGATCAAAACTTGACTGTACACTGATAAGTCAAACTTTGACTTTTTGGTCAAAATCAAGTGCCAAGAGTTACTTTTCATCAAAACATATCAAATTAGGAAACTTGATCACCAAGAAACCCAAAAATGCAAATTAGGGTTTAAAATGGAAAATTTTCATAACTTAGAATTTTTCTAAGTTATAAAATTTTCTTATTTTTTCCTAACTTTGTCCCATTTTTTCACCAAGATGCAAATGGATTCAAACAAAACTTGAAACATGAAAGTTGTAGTCCATCAAAAAGTCTACAACTTTGACTCACAAAGTTTTCTCAAAAGAAGCTTGTATCTCAAGTTATGATTTTTGGAACAAGGGTATCTAAAACTTTTAACTTAGAGAAAATTTGCCCTAATCTAGGCAGGATTTGGACCCATCTTCTTGGCCACTTTTCACTTAGTTCCACTTGGAATTTCAAGTTGCATTGCAAATATGGATTGTACTACATGTTCCAAACTTTCCAAATTGTCTAAGAACTCCTCAAACACCCTTGTGGTTAGAGAGAATCGAATGTTTGAAGTTGGCAAAAACTCACTTTTGTCCATGACCAATACATGTTCATACAAACTTGCATTTTCAAATCAGCATGTTTGGTGCTAGCTTGCAGGCCTCAAAACCAACTTGCACTTTATAATTTAATGCTTAACCATTGAATTAAGGTGTTATCTTGGCCATTTGGACATTACATACAAGATTAACCCTTATTTGGAAAAAGGTAAAATACCATTTTTGTAAAAGTGCACTTTATGTCAAACCAAAATCCTTGAGGTATGGGGCCATATCTCTGAAGCAAGACTGAAGCTATCAATTTCAGGAACCAAGAGCAAAAGATGCAGCATGATAGGAGGGCTGGTACAGGGCTATAACATCATTTCCATTCTCTTGCTTCAAGTGGAAGAAAACTTGCAAAACACAAGCAATCTCTCATATCTGTTAACACAAGATTACACAAACCTTGTGAACAAGTTCCATAACTCCCGACAAGCCTAAAGCACGACCTTTCATCACTCATACCTCCTCATACTCAGAATCACTGTTTTTCTGCAAAACAGGGCAGGTTCTGCATTTTGCAAGTCACAACAAAATTCCATCGTGCGTTTTGTCCCAAGATAGTTCCATCACCTTCCAATAAACTCACCTAAACTATCCCAGGCCCCCAGCAGAACCAGAATAGTGAACATTCTCCCCACAGAGATATTTCCCAGCAGATTGAAGATTCTCAATCTCATTTCTCCAACAGAAGTCTCCCAGGTTTTAACTTCCCAGTAGAGATTTTCAAAGTTTTCCTTATTCCCCAAGCAGTCAGCAGTCAACAAGGATTTCTCATCTTCAGTAATCAAAGATTTTTGGAATCCCCAGCTTCGGTCATGGATTTATTTTCCCCGGCAGCAGTCAAAGATTTCGTTATCTCCAACTATCTGGATTTTATTTTCCTCAACAAGACGACTACTCAACTTACATGCATAACCATTACATTCATATATCATAAACATTGATGAAACGCAATTCATTGCATCATACATATCATACAACATAACTTTGTGTTTTAGCTATTATTTTATCCTTTTTAGGATAAGATTAAAAGGCTATCGTTAACAATTATTCGGATACAGTATGGATACACCCCAGATACGGAGATAATTCTAGAACTCATTCGGAATTTCAAGTCAGATACAGTACATATACACCCCAGACGCGGCGGTCATTCTACTACTCATTCAGACTTCAGCAATCCGATACAAACTAGATACGCTCTAGACACGGCAGCCATTCTATCTCTCATTCAGATTCAATTATCAACCTCAAGTTCATATATGCTCCAGACACGGATGCCATTCTGACCCTTACACCAGCGGTTTGATTCCCTCAGTGCAGTCGCCACGGAAGTCATTCTGTCATTCATTCAGATCCCAGTTACAGTACGGATACACCGCAGACACGGAGGTCATTCTACTATTCATACAGATCTCCACTTCAGATACAGTCCAGATACGCTCCAGACGCGGTTGCCATTCTGTCACTCATTCAGAGTTTATCCCCAGCACACAGTTGCTCCATACGCAGATATTTCTCTGTTACCTGGATACAATGCAGATACACTCCAGACACGGCGGTCATTCTGATATTCATTCAACATTCAAACATAGTTACAGCTCAGATACGCCCCGGACGCGGACGCCATTCTTTTGCTCATACAAACTCAGTCTCCAGATACAGTTCAAGTGCATTCCAAATGCGGATACCATTTTGATGCTCATTCTCCTAACCTACAACATTACAGTTCAACAAACACACTTGGATGGCATCTTTAAGCCCATCTCCAACAAGATTCTAACATCTCCAAATGGCATCTTTAAGCCCATTCCCTTAATAATATTTTGGCGAGTGCAAATTTACGGGCACTCTAGTGTCCAATCTTCCTTTACATTTGAGTCGCGAAAGGCAAAACTTGCCAATCTAACTCTTCAGGTTCAAGAAGATTGAACAGGGGAAACTGTTGTACCCTAAAATTTTCCCTCTCATTTCATCAACACTTTCTCATCACAAGACTCTTGAAATTCAGGATCAAGCTAGGGTTTGCTCTGCTCAAGACCCCCCCCCCCCCTTTGCACTGTTAATCCAAATTAGGGTTTGAGTTTGCACAAGTATATTTTGACCTACAATACCCAAATTGACTTTCATGCTTCATGTTGGACTCACAAGTTTTTCCATACCAAGTTTCAAGCCTTGAATCAAATCTTTGCCCAGTCAATTGGACAGTTGACCAAGAAATCAGTTGTATTGGGGAAAAAGTCAACTGTGGCCAATTGACAGTCAAATCTCATGGATTTTTACCCACATCAACATTATGAACTCATATGAACCATTTGATCAAGTTTGTATCCCAATTCCACAAGAAATTTGATCAGATCACCAAAAGGGTAAAATGGTAATTTTTAGGGTTTTGACTGCACAAAGGCAATTTTTGACTGTTTGACCTAACCAATGGCAAAGCAAGCTCACATATGGACTAAAGGACTCAATGAAATTGTCTTTACCCATTCAACAAATTCAAAAGATCTCAAATGTATAGGATTGACAGATGAATTTTTCAGTCAATTGATCAAAACTTGACTGTACACTACAAAGTCAAACTTTGACTTTTTGGTCAAAATCAAGTGCCAAGAGTTACTTTTCATCAAAACATGTCAAATTAGGAAACTTGATCACCAAGAAACCCAAAAATGCAAATTAGGGTTTAAAATGGAAAAATTTCATAACTTCGAATTTTTCTAAGTTATAAAATTTTCTTATTTTTTCCTAACTTTGTCCCATTTTTTCACCAAGATGCAAATG